>JASJET010000065.1:0-1200000 GCA_034092305.1 Diaprepes abbreviatus
TTCTGCTTTTATTATTTTCACTATATCTGGCTGGTTTTATAGTTCCTCCAATTCCTTGTTTGTTCTCGTTCTATATTGCTGTGTGGTGTTGTCCCTGACGGTCCGTATATCCCTCTAAGCATTCTTCTTTCTGCGATTTTCAATCTTTTCTCATTTTGATTTGTCAACGTCCATGTTTCACATGCATATGTCATTACCGGTCTTATAACTACTTGATATATTCTTATTTTCGTGCGGCGAGATATATTTTTCGATTTCATTATCTTGTGCAGCCCATACCAGCAGCGGTTGCCTCCTTGTATTATGTTGCTAATCTCTTGTGTAATGTCGTTGTCAGAGGTGATCGTAGCTCCCAAATATTTAAACTGATGGACCCTTTCAAAATTGTAGTGGTCCATAGTCACGTTCTGTCCTATTCTGTCTCGCCGTTCCGTTCTTGTTGTAGCCATATATTTTGTTTTTTCTTCGTTGATTCGTAGGCCAACTTTCTTTGAGGCATTTTCCAGTTTGAAGAACTCTTCCTTGACACTGGTAGTTGTATTACCTATAATATCGATATCATCAGCGAACGCCAATATGATGCGCGGACCAAGTGTACTTCTTGGATCCAGAAAATTCACAGGTAAAGAACAAGTATTAAAAAGCATCTTCTGCAAATTTGAGCCCTTACTATTCATTTGGTCCTCTCTCCATACGCGATATTTGCAGGAAATAAACTGTTTGTACATATATTTTTCATATCTCTGCCTGAAAGGAGAATTATATATATAACAAACTATTTAAATACGCAGAAAGATTTCTTATTTCTTACTGAAATTTTGATTGTTTTAAAACTTTTCACTAAGGTACAATTTAAATGCTTACGTGTGAAACAAGTTTAATTACAGTTACCGTTTTCTATGGGCATTTTTTCCATATTCAAATAATTAACGTTACCGTTCACAATCCATTACGTAAACCACCCAAACTTCTTAAATGTAATTCAGACTAAAACGGGGTTAAGTGGAAGCCATTTAGAAATCACCGTAGCTGCATTTCTGCAGCCTAGCTAAAAGGGTTTTACTCTCAAAATAATAAAAAAAAAATAGTTAGGCGTACTTTTATAGCTTGTAGGTACAATGAAAACTGTTTTGATTTTTCAAAAAGCTCGGAATAATTTTTAGGAATGTTTTATTAAACATTTTGCATGAAGTTTCAGCGATTATTTTATGGGAAAAGTTTCAGTTGGTAAAGTTTTGTGGCTACGAGTAATTAATATTTTATCTGTACTGCATCTCCAAAAAGTCCTTGAATTTTATTTCAGATTTATTACAAAAATAATAATACTTTGTAACAAGATTACAAAAATATTAAATCGTGGAACTTGATTTTATAATACTTTTATCTCATTACACGAACTTACTAGTTTAAAAAAAAACTAGACCATTGTATCGATGAACCCACCTGGAAGACCGTAATTCCCTACAAGAAGTATCAATAAGGGTTGTTCGTTTTACATATTCCTCATACGCCCAGTTTTCCATACATTCGAGATAACAGAATCTCAAATAGATGTAAAACTGTGAGTCTTGGGAGGGGGGCATGTCGTAGAACGAACATCTTACCGGCATGTTCCGACTCGAATTAACTTTAAATATAAGTTCAGACTTATAGTAAACAGGTAGTGGTCGAAAATTACCTTGTAATTATATGTCTCAATCATCGAGGGCATTATTCCAACACATTCTGATAGAGTAAGGAAGGCCGTACTGATTAGGTTATGTGATGGTATACAGGCAGTCCTCGACTTACGTCGTTTCGTTTTACGTCGTTTCGAGTTACGTCGAACAATGTTTTGACACTATTCCTCAAGCCTACGTCAATTGTTTCGATTTCCGGCATAGGAGAATTCACTTGTCGCAAGTATAGATAAAATATTAAACACTTTTTGCTTTTCATATCGTGTGATAAAACAAAGACAATTCCCCCAAAAAGCATTTCCCGAATCCCTTCTCACAAAACAAAATCCGTGAAGCGGAAAACAAACTTCGGTTACTTTCGCATACATTTTTGCAAAATTTGCGTATCTTTTCCGATACAAAATTACCGACAAATTGACGATTTTTGATCGACTTTTACGGAAAACTTGACTGACAAAAATCACTCAAACTTTTCACATTTGCAACGAAAAACGCTAATTTTTCCCAAAAGTAATTAGCAAACCCTGTTATATTTTTGCCACAAGACACGTAGAGCTATTCCTGCTCACTTTCCATACGCGTCCTTTGTTTTAAATTATCTTTTTTTATTTTTATGGCAATCAAAAACAGATTTTCAAACTTTTTCAAATTTAAGAACATGGCTCAAAACAAAGTGCCCAATTTTAATAGCAAGAAAGGTGAGGCGGCTTGGCCTTCAGCCGGGTCAGGAGGTTATGTGGGTCCTCTCCGGCACCACCTGCTGGTGCCCCTTTTTCTCTTCAAAACAAAACTGAACGATTTGTTGAATCATTTTGAACCAAATCTTTTATCTTTCGACAACCCTGTCACACATGACGTTCGTCCGTAGACACGCCAAAACGACTTTTTGAAAATGTTTTTATTTATTTTTCAACATAGTTCCCTTGTACTTCAATACATTTAGACAACGATGTTCTAACATTTTAATACTCTTAGTAAAACGCGATTTGTCCAACTCTGCAAAATAAGCGGTTGTCGCTACTCTGACCTCGTTATTTGCAGGGAATTTTCGTCCAGCGAGCCATTTTTTCAAGTTTGGGAAGAGAAAGTATTCGCTGGGAGCTAGATCGGCGAATATGGCACATGTGGAAGCACTTCGAAACGTAGGTCATGGAGTTTTGCTAGCAACAACCATAGATTGTGTGCAGGCGCGTAATCCTGATGAAAGAGCACTTTTTTTTGGCAAGATGTGGACGTTTAGCCTTAATCACATGCTGCAAGCGGTCAGTAGTGAAGCATAATACTCCTCGGTGAAGGTCTTGCCTTGTTCTAAATAGTCTAAAAGCACCACGCCATGTGAATCCCAAAAAACTGTTGACATGACTTTTCCTGCAGACGGAACCGTTTTTGCTTTTTTTGGCCCACCTTCACCTGCCCTTACCCACTGTTTAGACTTCTGCTTTGTCTCTGGCATGTAATGGTGAATCCATGTTTCATCTACAGTTAAAAAACGTCGAAGAAACTCAGCACAATTGCGTCTGAATAAGTCTAAACACTCTTGCAAAGTGTTCATTCGAAGGCGTTTTTAGTCGACTGTAAACAAACGCACAGAAAGCTTTTTCATGCCAAGAACATCATGTAAAATGTAGTGAACACCATCTATTGGGATGTTTACTATACCAGCAAGCTCTTGTATTTTCAGTCGGCGGTCATGAAGTATGACATTGTCAATTTTTGCGACAATTTCGTCAGTTGTAGCGGTTTTTGGGCGTCCCGAGCGCTCATAATCTTGAATTGATAAAAACGATTAAATTCAGCAGCCCATTTTTTTACGATCGAAAACGAAGCAGAAGGATCCTTTAAAGTAGAATCTAACTCATTTTTAATGTCCCTAGGAGTTAGGCCCTTTAAACCAAGTACTTTATAATCGCTCGGACCTTTCACAAAATATCGAACCTTATGTGTTCTCTCGATCGCCACAAACAAGCAACTGAACGCAAACGTCTGAAACTTTGCAGGACGTCATCTCAAGGTTAATGCTTATAAAATATTATAGTTATTTGATCCTACTAGCGCCCTCTCTGTTTCAGGCCGAGAACGTATCGAACCATCCATATAAGTTAAATATATGCCCCTTGTGTCTTTTACTAATCAAATTAAGCTAGAAAGAAAGCAAAATAAAATATATTTTTAGCCACCTGGTAGTTTCTATTCCTGCTTAAGGCACTTATACAACATAATTTACCTCTGTTTTTCACATTTTTCTTCTAAATCGAAGACCCAGAGAAAAAAAAACACCCTTACCTAACCAATACCTTAACCTTTTAAAGTATACATATCACCCTTTCAAAAACACTATCCAAGGGTAAATTTTGATTACCCATCTGAACCCTCGCAAAGTATGGAACGCCGCAAAAGGTAACCTTTCGTAAATGTCCCTCATTTATACACGCATTAGACAGAGACAGGAAGATAAATACTTTGGTCCTTTTCATTTGTCAAGAAGTAAAAGCCTTTTTTAAGTTAAATAATGTTTTGCAAACACAAGACGTTTAAAAGGGTTTTACGGAATAAATGGCATTAAAATTTGTATCTCTTTGCGTAGGGTCATAATGGGGCTTCAAAACGGACCGTACCTTATGATGATAAAATTGTCCAAATAAGTAAGAAAAATGTACGATACGTGATGTGGTCCATATACGAGGACATTGCTTTCATAAAATCTTGCTCAAATTAGATTGAAATGCAAGCAATAAATTTTCTTCTCCAACACGTCAACTACTTTATGAAATTACACATTTTTCGACAATTTTTATACAGGGTGTTCGGGAAAATGTAGGGAATCTTCTTGATATGAAAAAACATGTGAAAGGCATAATACAAGTTTGTATAGGCCTCCTCATGGGAGATATGGGCTCCCAAAGAGCTGCAATGGGATCAAGTTTTTTACATATAATTATTAAGCCACCAGGTATATTTCATTTTTTTTTAATGTCATGTATACTAAATAAGACTCTTCAAGTTACTATCCAAGAAAGTGTTGTGAATTACTCATAGCAGTAGGGACGGACTAGCTGTGACACTCATGACCCCATTTTTTTACGCCCTGTGTGATAAGAATTTTAGACAAGGTTTTGAGATATCTTCACAAGTTTTTACTTGTCTCAATCCAAATTCAGAAAGATATCATTTCAATTAAAAGACCCAAACTATTTACGCCACATAAAGTACCTAAAACATACACCATTTGGGTTCCACATTCAGTCAAGTCAAGGCAGTTATAGGGTTAAAAATGTAGTGTTCATTCTTCTAGCTGGACTTTTAAAAATACTTTTGAATAGTTAATATGTAATAGAGTGTGTGATTATAACTGGTTGTATTGTAATTAATTTTTTATTTAAAACAAAAATCTCTGTTCTTAATGGTAAGTTTTTAACCTATTATTCCGTATATAATAATATTAAAAATGTACATTTTTGTAGAATCCTCCGATACGCTCAGATGAAAAAGATTCGAAAGAATCGAAACGTCCTGAAATATAAGTATGACTACTTTATATATGTAGTTTCAATATAAAAATGAACCATATACCCAAGAAAATAACCAACTAATATATATATATATATATATATATATATATATATATATATATATATATATATATATATATATATATATACAAAATAAAGAAAAATGTATATACATATATATAGTTGATTTTTGTTGTTTTCTTTCTTGATTTTTTATTAATGTTTTCCATGTAGTTGAAAAATTTATAGCATCGTCTCGCTTATTTAGCTGTCCCGCTTTTCCGATTTCTAGGGCCTCTTTTATGACGCGTACCTTGTAGTTCTGTACTGGTGCTATTTCTTTTGTTTTTTCGAAGTCGATGGTATGTCCGGTTGTTTGGTGATGTTGAAATAGGGCTGAGGTTGTCTGTTTGTTTTTGAGGCTATTTTTATGTTCTTAGATTCTTGCTGATATGCGCCTGTTTGTTTGTCCTATATAAGTCTGATAGCAATCTGCACATGGAATGCTGTAAACGCCAAGATTTTCAAGGTTGGTCTTGTCTTTGGGATTTCCCAGAATATTGGCTATTGTTTTTTATGGTTTAAATATGGGCTGTATGTTGTATTTTCTTAAGATTCTTCCGATTCTGTCTGTTATTCCCTTTATGTATGGTATTATGGCTTTGTTCCTTGTTTGATCTTGGTCTTTGGTCTTTGTTGTAGTATTCTCTTGTCTTTTTATGGCTTTCTTTATATCTGATTGTGAGAAACCATTTCGTTTTAGAGCTGTTGAAATGTGTCTTATTTCTTCTTGTTTTGTGTCAAGTTCTGTTAGGCGGAGAGATCTTGATACTGGTGTGTTGACTACTGCCTGCTTTTGCGAGGGATGATGATGTGACGCTGCATTGAGATATCGGTCAGTATGTGTGGGTTTCCGATATACGCTAAAGCCCAGAGTTTTGTTGAGTTTCCTAGTTAATAGCAAGTCCAAAAAATGAAGTTTCTTCTCTTATTCGATTTCTAGCGTGAATAACCAAATATACAAACAAACAGGTGGCGCACCTATGGGGTTCTCGCTTTCACCAGTCATTGCTAACCTGTTTATGATATATTTCGAACAAGAGGCACTGCAAAAGGCCTGGAAACGCTATGTTGATGATATTTTTATAATATGGCTACATGAAAAAAAACACCTGGACGATTTCCTCATATACCTGAACAATATCCACCACAGAATCCAATTCACGCTAGAAATCGAACAAGAAAAAAAACTTCCTTTTTTGAACCTGCTATTAACTAGGAAACTCAACAAAACCCTGGGCTTTAGGGTATATCGGAAACCCACATATACTGATCGATATCTCAATGCAGCGTCACATCATCATCCCTCTCAAAAGCAGGCAGTAGTCAACACACTAGTATCAAGATCTCTCCGCCTAACAAAACTTGACACAAAATAAGACACATTTCAACAGCTCTAGAACGAAATGGTTTCTCACAAGCAGATATAATGAAAGCCATAAAAAGACAAGAGAAGACTACAACAAAGACCAAAGACCAAGATCAAACAAGGAACAAAGCCATAATACCATACATAAAAGGCACAACAGACAGAATCGGAAGAATCTTAAGAAAACACAACATACAGCCCATATTTAAACCACACAAAACAATAGCCAATATTCTGGGAAATCCCAAAGGCAAGACCAACCTTGAAAAGCATGGCGTTTACATCATTCCATCTGCAGATTGCCATCAGACTTATATAGGACAAACAAACAGGCGCATATCAGCAAGAATCCAAGAACATAAAAATAGCCTCAAAAACAAACAGATAACCTCAGCCCTATTTCAACATCACCAAACAACCGGACATACCATTGACTTCGAAAAAACAAAAGAAATAGCACCAGTACAGAACTACAAGGTACGCGTCATAAGAGAAGCCCTAGAAATCGAAAAAGCGGGACAGCTAAAAAAGCGAGACGATGCTATAAATTTTTCAACTACATGGAACACATTAATAAAAAATCAAGAAAGAAAACAACAAAAATCAACTAGTACACGAGAGACCTGCATATAAAAACAAAATATATCGCACTCGGCAAAGGGGAGGAGTCTGCGAAGCCGCTCATCCAGTTAGAAAGCGAGCCAGCTAAACAAAACTCGAAATTCATCAGAGGCCACCATCAGTTCTCAGCTATTAACGAGACGAACCACACTTGAAAATAACAAATGAGATTTTGGCGAAACGTCGTGAAAACGATTTTTTGAACGAACGGATTGAAACCCGGAATAACCAAACTATTCATATATATATATATATATATATATATATATATATATATATATATATATATATATATATATATATATATATATTGGTCAAAAGAGTTTTAATGATGTATTGTCTAAGAAGTAGCAGGCATTTAGTTGCAACCAATTCTAATGTTTGTAGAAAAGTGGAAATAATGGTTCTACCTACCGTATAATCCAGATTTTGCTGCGTCTAACTTTTTTTCGCACAGAAATTTGATAGAAATTACTTCAAGGAACGTTATTGCGAAAACAGTAACCAGTCGAAAAGGATATTAATGTTTCTTTCAAAAGCAAACAGAAATCATTTTTTTCTGACGGAATAGAAAATCAAAAAAATTGAGAAAACATTTCAAGTACAATCCATAATAACAGCTTTCAAATATCAAACAAAATACTGGTGTCAGCAAAATAAATAAGGAAGGAAAATATATTAACTTTAAAATCCAATGTGTCTCCTTTAAAAAAAAATTGAATTAATTCAACTTTCCTTATGAGACAAACTGAGAAATTGTGAAAAAACTGAAGCTTTATTTTCATACTAGTGTATATTTGGCGTTATTACATTTGTAGTATCACTGCCATCATAACCCCTACTTAACACCAACTCAAAAAGTTCAGTACTCTATAATTTCTTAAATGCCATGTGTGGTATGTATTTGGACCTGTTGGAGAATATTAATGTAAAACAATACGAATAAAATTTTTATAAAAAACATTGAACCGACTTCTAAAAGTGCGCTAAAAAGTGAAAAATAACTATAAATTTTTATATGAAATTGAAATTTTTGAAGTCGGCGCCAAACTAATACCTGATAAAATGTGAAATTTCTTACCATAATTTGTATATATTAGTAGTTATTTATTTCATTTAGAAATAATTTGGCGCTGACTTCAAAAATTTCAATTTCATATAAAAATTTATAGTTATTTTTCACTTTTTAGCGCACCTTTAGAAGGCGGTTCAATTTTTTTTATAAAAATTTTATTTTTCGATTTTTAGTTTTGAATTCATTATGATATCCATAAATTATTTGAACCAAGTACTAATCGAGCCTAGTTTACCTCGCAATGACTCCAAGGTGCCAAAAATTTACCCATTTTATCCAAACTTGTAAATCACCCTAAAATGAACCACTAAAAATTCTGTGATTCTTAGAGTTTTCCAAATACCAGTGAAATTGTGTCAAACAATTAGTCTGTCATAGTAATCCACTATCTTAAATTTTAAATTAATTTTAGATTGGTAATATAGACCCCAAAACCTTTCAAAATCGATATTTAAAGTACTTAAGACATAAATTTCTTAGCCCAATATATTTTATACTGCATGTTGCGTTTATACAAGCCCCAAGAACACCGCAATATCAATTTTACACAAAATCGGAAAATTTAAAATTTTCAGTCCCTCAACTTAATAATTGTAAAAAGATAACTTCATATTCGTAATACAATACCCCAAAAACTCCCTAAAACGATTCATTCCCACCTTTGAACAAAATCGGAAAATGTAAAATTTTTAATCCGCTATATTGGATTCGTCATATTGAATCCTGAAAAAATACTTTAAATTCATAATTTACACCCTCAAGAACAAATTAATTTTTTATTCGCCATATTCGATACGCCAGATTGAATTTTTTAAAAATAAGTTTAGATACGTTGTTTACGACCCCAGAAATTCCTCGATACCAAGTTTGGAGAAAATCGGACAATTTTTTGGCCTCCATATTGTCAGCGACATCTTGGAATTTACTGCACAAATTTCATCCAAAAAAATATGGGACCACCGCAGCAACTTCCTGAACATAACGTAAAAAATTTCATTCAAATCGGTGCCACTGTTCTGGAGTAATTGATGCACTAATTTCTATGAACTTTTTTAGAAACCCCCGTATGCAGTGTAAAATACACATCGAACCGCTCTATTGACAGGCCAGTTACATCAATTAATTAAAGCTTGTGTATTTTTCTGCGGTACGGTGTTGGGGTGGAAGTGGTTCGGGAGGGGTTGATTTTACAATACTGCAATATATATGCATATCAATATATGTTTGTTCAGTTTCAGCGGGGTCTGGTTTTATTTCTGAAAAAACAAATAAACGAGAATTGTGGTTATTTTCATATGAGAAGCATTCGGTGAAATATAACTGTTGAAATAAATGAATTCATTTATTGGATATAAAACATAAAATTTAATATTGTTTAGAGTAGTAGATATAATGGACGTTCAAACACTGAAATAAAACATCAATATTCGCAAATCGATGTAGAAAAAGTGGTCCGCAATGAGTTTAAATTTATGGAAGCATAAAATAATGTTTGAATCGTTTTTAAGAAACATACTTGTTCTATTATAACTAAAATGTGATGAAAACAAATTAATAAATTGAAAAAAGTTTTAGGTGAAAAAACTTACGAAAAACGTTCTTAATAGACCGGGTGCTCAATTGATTTTCGTAGCTGATATATTTTTTGAGGTAAAAATCATTAGACATTTGAAAAATGTCATTTCTTTTCACTTTTTAACGTAGATAACTTTTAATTAAATAAATATTTTCAAATTCTGCCCTCAGCAGTTGATAATTCGAGAGACGAGCTCTGGTGTTACATTTCACGAATGAGTTCAATCTCTACTTTACTAACTCTCTGATCACGTGAAGATTCGTCAGTAAAAATAGTTTCAGTACAATACAACTTATCTATGACGATGATAGATGGCTAGGTGAATGCTTTGGCTAGAGCGAAATCGGTCCAACGTTGTTACCTCTGCCAAACAACATCTTGGTTCAACAACATTGATACTGTGTCCCAGTAAATACAGAGTATTTCAAGCTACAACTGTTAGCTCTACACGCATGTATTAGATTCTTCGAATGCTGCTTGTATTTGTCATATCAACGTGACACACAGCAATGGCAAGCTCGTAAACAGAAAGACAAAGAGGGGAAAGCACAGACAAAGGCTACCATCCAACAGGTCTTTAAGGAAAGAGATTAGGACTTCTTGTTGACATGCCAAAGAAAAGATTAGGAAGCCCTAACGATAGCAACATAGTTCGACGTTTCTTCGAGAACAGTGATGAGTCAGCCATTATAACAAGAGAAAAGCGATAACTGATCCTCCGGTTTCCCGTCATTTTGCAAACTATTGGAAGCGGACATTAAACTGTAATAGAGAAGATTTGGAAATACAAACTTCAAATAGCAAGATTATTCTTCAAAGGATATTCTTGGCCATTGACCAGACATCATAGCATTTGCAATATTACCGATAGGTAAACTATCGAAAGATGCACAAAAATCAACGGACAAGTTGATAAGAAACTATGGCCTAGACTTACACTGTTTTTGACATAGTAATGATTCGGATAACAATTCATACGTATTGGAGAATGAGAAAAGAGCTGTTAACACAGAAGCCAGTGATTAAAAAGTTATTTTTATTATTTTTATTACAGTCGTATTATTTATTCATTTAAGTGAATCAATAAATATTATATTACTTACAAATGATTTGCATTGGTATTTATTAAGAAGTCTTAAGCATAGAGGAAAAAGTACTTTCGCCTTTTTAACGATTATCCCATGTATTTATTATTATAGTATTATATTTAAAATGTACCTTGAAGTCAAGCGCAATATTTTATTCATGGAAATATAATTATTATTTTTATTTTATTTTTAAATCGTTGAACCACATTACACGTTTTTCGAATTTATTTTCATGATTTTAAAGTTTCATCTGCAATTTTTATTTTTAATATCAAATCCGTGCTTTTAACCCACTGTGTTTTAACAACCCGAAACCAGCGAAAAGTCCTTGCCTGACACCATTTTTGCTGGAAACCAGAAAGCAAGCTACGATAAAACAGTATGCTTTATTTCACTTCTTCAACATGGCTAAACGGGTTGTCCGTCCCTTTCTGTTACATTCCCTTTTTGAGAGGTTCTGTTTTGGAATTTCCACATCTGTATATATATATATATATATATATATATATATATATATATATATATATATATATATATATATATATATATATATATATATATATATATATATATGTATGTATATAATAGCATGAGCTTTACTGAAAGTTTCTTTATTCGCACGTATTTTTACAACCATTATATATATATATATATATATATATATATATATATATATATATATATATATATATATATATATATAATGGTTGTAAAAATACGCGCTAGTAAATAAACTTTCAGTAAAGCTCATGCTATTAATTCATCGCTAAAATTACATAGAGAATAGTTTATATACTTAAGTGATTCAAAAGTGAAATGGGGATCATTCCCGTTAGAAACAAATTATACCCTTTTATCAATTCCCTGTCCGTGGGGCTAAAATACAGAACAATAGTAGAAATTACCAAAACGGGGCATTATCCTTGGCCATGAGACCATGAGTTTCTATGAATGACTTTAATTCGACATTTCATTGCTGTGTCGGGACGGTTGGAATAGTGGCAAAGTCAGTAGTAATGCATTTGACGTGTTTCGCGCTATGGGGGATGCACACCCCCTTAATGTTCTCGAATTTTGGCTTTTTTGGAGGGAAACAAGAACGTTTGTGAGAGTTGTGACAGGAGATTTGTCGTCGATGCGGTTTTGTAATTTTCTGCCGTCCCTTTTGTTTTTGAATTGTTTAACACGGATTTTCGTTTAAGCCTGGAATTTACAACTATATATATTCACCTGAGAGTAAAAAAAATTCAGATATTTTGGGATAAGAGGTAGGAGGGGTATTATTATTATTATTTAAGTTGTAAAAGGGGTAAATACAAGGCCAGCAATGATAGTTGTTGACTGTTGGTAATGTTCATAAATTAACTACCCAAATAGCACACTTCAGTCCACTGGATATCCATCGTTTATCCAAAGCTGGACATACTGGGTATCCATGGGATGTCCAGAATTTGTTCACCAACATCCTATGGATATCCACTGGACTATACGATTGTCCCACTCATGGATGTCTTTTTGGATTACATATATTGTCCAAGTATGGTTCATTTTTGGATACTAATAGGACTAATTTTGGATGTCCATATATTGTACATTCTTGAACCGATTGTGGACATATTATCCGATGGTATTGTACTTTTTAGATAAATAGGTCATAATCTATTGTTCCCTCTTCTTGACGTTCTGCTAACGTGAATGGTAGATATTTTCAGAATTTGCTTAGGGTCCGAGAGCTTACAGACCTAATTAATCTGCACTTCTGAAGACACAGACCACTCATGTCATCAAAACGTCGATAACAAGTAACCATAGATGGCCCTATTAGTCCCAAAAATTAAACAGATATAAATTACATTAGCGAACCAGGTAACAGGAACTGGATCCACATATTACACTTATTGATTACAATTGTCAATACAATACTATATAAGAATATAAAATTATATAATTAGTCGAATTGCAAGTGCTCCATATAGCTTCAATTGATTTAAATATAGCTTCAATTGATTTAAAATATAGCTTCAATTGATTTAAATTTTTCACGCTGTAGAAGGATCACTATGAATAAGTTATCTGGTTCCATAGTAATAGGTACAATTTCAATTGGGTAATAGAAAATATACCAATTATTTAAATAAAGACTTTTTATTGTTACAATGATTATTTTTTTCTAGATTTATTTCTGTCGTTTATTCTCTTCAGCCATTGTCTAATCTCGTCTTCGGCTGTTTTTTATCGGCCCCCCATTCTTCTACCGCAGCTGAAAATTAATAAGGTTTAACGTTAAATGATGCAGTATTTTATGGTTTTGTAGCAATTTAAATCTCTCTCTCTCTCTCTCTCTATATATATATATATATATATATATATATATATATATATATATATATATATATATATATATATATATATATATAACCAAATGCATCGTTATTGCTTAAAGTGCTTAAACCAACAGAGCAGAAAAAAATTTTTTAACACACTTTTTGTCTGGGTATTATCAGAACAAGAGGATCTAGAGTTTAACGTGTGAAATCTGACACCCAATTTGTTCTTATTATTTACGAGTATGACAAATAAAACAGAGAGATTTTTTTCATCAAATTTTTATATTTAAGTGGTAACTTACCTACAAATAGTGAACATAAGTTCTTTAAAGGGCACTTTACTGTTCCATCATATGTATAATTCTTGGAAAGGCTATCTGTCATTGTTACAATAAAATATCTTTTAATAAGTTAATAGGTATAATTTCCTCCAATTTTCGCTAATTGTAAAACCTAAAATTATATTTCTTTATTGAGATAATTAAACGTTAATTCCACATATGCTAACCTAAGAATATTTTTGACTTTAAGAATCAAAGTAAAAAAATATATATAAAATAATCCTGTAAATTAAGTTTTTTTTTTTATCAATAGACTCATACACATAAAGAAGCATTACTCGAATAAGTTTCAGCTTTTATTTCAGGAGAAGTGTAATAAACTTACTGCATCTTTGAAGTTTAAATTGTCCTGAAGATCTTATGTGACTTGAGGCAGCTGATTATTTTCTTAAGTAAAAGGATAGTTGAACTCCTGCAGAAAATTCTTTGTAGATACTTGTTGTTTTTTCCCTATTTAAGATTACCTGAATATCCTCTCTAATTTGGTACAAATTGGCTTTCACATAGGAATTTTATTTGGACCAATCTGTGGAAAATTCATCTAAAAAATAATTAAAATAAATTAAATTATAAGTCTAAACCTAGAGTGGAACTGTCAAAACTTTATTATATATTTTTTAACAATTATACTGCACAAAAATACACATCAATGTAAACTTTTACTAGCGTTTAATCCAAAATTGTCATAAAAAAATTAATATAATTATTCAAATTTGCTATAGCTTTTATTCCATTATAAATTTTGATAACATTTATTAATGCCAGCAATCTTATTAGACTGATTACTCAATAATGACTCTGTCAGAGTGAATTTTCTCTAAAATTTACAATTTTATTATTACACAAATTTACAACTCTATCTATGCTCCATTTTAACCAACAAGATACAAAATTCATTGGCCTATCAAATTATTTGCACTTATTTGTAGTAATTTCCATTTAAATAAGTGATTGTATGAAAAAGTATAGCTACAAAAGCTATATTTTAACATACGTGTTTTGATACTGAATATTTTGTTCACTTTCAAATTTGTGCGAGTTTGATACTAAATTATCAGCTTTTCGTCGGGCATGTCTGTAGTTTTGTTCGGTAATTTTTGGTATAATTAAAAAAAATAATTTAAAATAACTATACTTACCTTTAACGGTGGCATCTTCTTCAAATAAAAAGCACACTTGATTTTAGCTGTAGTACATTAAAAACATAGATATGTATAAAAATAAACGTCTTTAAAAATTGAATTAGTATGAAACAAAGCAATCTATTTTAAATAACTAAATATAAAGAAGGTAGTGACTGATGAGTCCACCACCGGTATCGGGACGAAACATCCATACATTTACTACGGTGATCGAAAATAGATCGCTAGCTACATGTCCTTACTACCAGGGGCATTGCTAATTGCGACAATACCTATATTCATTATTAAAACCTACCTGTGCAAGATACCGCGAGAGCTTGGATTTGATTTGGAAGCCAGCTTGCACGGGCCTAACTTTGCGGCGTTGCCACACCGCATTGTTGTTGCGGGCGAGAGGTGGCGGGGCGTCCCCCACCGCCGCCCGCGCTAGTAGGTTCTTTTGTCTCGACTCACTCAACTCTCAATTAATTGACTGAACGTCACCGATCAGTACGGACTTGATTGTTTTCCTTTTTCACTTGCTCCGCGCGATTGAAAAACGGATAAATTTCTGAAAAGATCGCAGCCTTCAACATCTGGTACGGATGCCAGTAACGGAGGTGAATCACACTCGAAAAAAATAGACACTATGTCGACAATTACTTGAAATATGGGTTTACAGTCCTAAATAATAACCCTCAATGTGTAATTTGCGGCGATGTTTTGTCACGTGAGAGTATGAAACCGTCAAAGCTTATGCGACATCTCACAACCAAGCATCAAAAAGATATCTAGTGTCAACGAGTCATCATTATTGGCTAGCTACAAAGTCGCATATTGAGTCGTTAAAGCAGGGAAACCGCACACATTTGCCGAAAACCTTATTTTGCCAGCAGCTCTAGATATGGTTGAAATTATGGTCAGCAAGCAGGAGGCAAACAAGTTAAAAAGCATACCGCTTTCTGATAACACTATTTCACGCAGAATAAACGATATGTCCGATGATATTCGAGATCAAGTAGTCGAAAAATTAAAGAAGAGCACACATTTTGCTTTGCAGTTTGACGAATCTACAGATGTTTCAGATTGTGCTCAGTTTGTAGTATTTATGCGATTTGAAACAGATGACAGTATCGCGGAAGAAATGTTATTTTGCAAAGCGCTTCCAGCAAACACTTCTGGCCAGTGTTTGTACGATATATTTTTAAAAAGCACTTGCGACTACGACATTGATTGGACAAAATGTATCGCTATTTGTAGCGATGGCACTAAAAGTATATCTGGCAAAAATAGCGGACTTGTTGCGAAGTTAAAATCAATAATGCCCAACGTATCATGGACACACTGTTTTCTTCATCGACAAGCTCTAGCCGCTAAGGTTTTAACGTCTAATTTAAATGACTTGCTTTTAGAGGTAATAAAAATTGTGAATTCTATCAAAGGTAAACCCTTGCAAACCCGACTATTCCGAATCGTTTGTGAAGATAAGGGTGCGCTCCATCACAATCTCCTTTATTACACAGAGGTCAGGTGACTATCCAAAGGAAAGGTATTGTCAAGAGTTCTAGTTCTAGAACTTAAAGCTGAATTGCTAATGTTCTTACAAGATGCTAAATCTGAAAATGCTAATCACTTTTCTGACCGTTTGGCTCTTGAAATTATCATTTCTGGCAGATTTTTTTAGTCATCTCCATAATTTAAACAAGAAGCTCCAAGGTAGAGATGAAAATATTTTAACAGCGAAAGATAACGTGAAAGCATTCCATGCAAAACTTCATTTATGGTCAATCTCTCTGCAAAACAATACATTTGAATCATTTCCATGTCTTCAGAAGACTGTTGAAGATAATGCAACAGATCAATCGCTTGTGGTTGGAGCTCACATTCCCTGCATGATACAGAGCTTGCATAATCTGCAAGAGAAACTATTAACATAATTTCCAGACTTGCACTCTGAAGCTGACAATGGGCGCAGATGGATTCTTAACCCTTTCTTGCATAAGTCAATAGAACTAGCTGATCTCACTACAATTATAAAAGAAAATCTTATAGATTTAGCTGCTGGCGGCATGCTTAAAATGGAATTTTATTCACAAACTATCGATGTCTTTTGGATGAAAAGGAAACAAGAATATCCTGAGCTGGCAAGGGAAGCTCTTAAATTATTAGTGCCATTCGCCACTTTATACTTATGTGAATTGGCGTTCTCTTCAATGATGGACATTAAAACTAAAAAGAGAAATAGGCTTCAATCAGAAAATGATTTGATTAATAACATTTCACAAATAGCACCACGATTTGACATTTTTTTGAAAAATAAACAAGCCCATCCTTCTCACTTAAATTGTGTTTTACTGTAGTGAACCATGTAGAACCTTGACTTTTTTCTTTTGACCCACAGACTGAAAAACACTGATCTATAGAGTAAGCGTGTGTATAGTAACGTTCATATAGTGTGAGTCTCATACCTATACAGTTTGTTATGTTGACATCCCAACACATTGAGAAAATAAATGTCACATTCTGAAGAACTAGCTTAACTCACTTAGGTTTGAATTATCGCGCGTAAAGTATGACGATAACAAGGCTGCCAAGTTGTGATCACTGTACCCCACTATGCGTCAGATGTTTTCAAATTATTTTTATTTAAAAAAAATCTGTATTTTCTAAACAAAACGGTTAAAAAAATTCCGGGTTTCTTCTAAGAAATTCATAATTTTTGGATCAACGTTGCATTAATTTTTAAAAAATATGGTAAAAACCGTTTTTGAGATTTTCCAGAATGTATTGGCATTTTGTTATATGTAGTGACCTCCAGTATATTAATTATGCATATTTTAATTGTTAATATTTTGTCTCAAGATACGATAATAACGAAGTGCGTATGTTCATTTGTTTAAAACATGTATATAATTGTTGCAAAACACGTGCAAACAATTTCAATGTGACGTCACTATTTCATCGCCAGAAACTCTTTGAACCTAGTTGAAGTCAATTGACAGCGAAAATACAGCTTCAACATAGGTGTGCAAGTCGACTTGCAACATTTATTAAGCGTATGAGACGAAATTAATATACACGTCTATGATAGGCAACTCTATATACGCTCTAATGGATTAGCTTGGAATGCATTAAAATTGCACACCAGCAAAACCACCACTGTAGTAGACACAAAAAACAAAAAAAAAATATCAGGGAACGACAATAAATTTCAAAATGCAGAACAGTGTATTAAGTTAATTTCAATTTCCAACAGTTTATAGTGTTTTTTAATGCAATTTTTGAGGTCGCTTTTATTTTTTTGTCTAATTAATTTACATACCCTGGTTTCTTTTTGCGTTTTGTACATTAAAATTATTATTAGGTATACAGACTACTAAATCAGTTCACATATTTGCCTGTCATGACGTATTTTGTTTACCCCGTCTACTCTATCAGTATTTTCCATGTACTTTATACAATTAAATCTCTAATAAATGACTGTCAGTTCTGTCAATATCATTAAACATTGCACATATTTCGGTAAATACACCCAAACAATAAATTTATTTCATTTATCATGTATCAACCCCTCTAAACCCGTGTTTTAAATATTGTAAACAGGTTGTACATTATCTTGTAAATTATACCAACCTCATGTACATATGTGCGCATATTTACCTAAAATAGAGTTTTGACATTTCTATATAATACATCGCAGTAATTAAATTTACAGTTGCACGCCTGTGGATCAATGAAATTTCATTACTTTGAACATTAAATAAATATTATAATTAAAAATTAGAAAATACTAAAACTAACGAGTATCGCCTGTTTTAAAAAAAATAAATAAACTTTTTGAAGAAACAGTTCGTCAATATATTGCTTTTTTCAAGGACGAGTAATTTTTAACAACCAAAAATATGATAACATTTTTTAATCTATTTTTACGACCGACCAATAATATCGCATACATCCAGTGATTATAATCAATTGACACGATTTGGATCAGTCAGGCGAGTTTATAACGTAATGCTGTCTTTTATCTCTTTCTACTATACGTTTCGTTCAACTACTTATGTCGATTAAAATTCGGAAAGCTATGCAATTTGGTTCTACCCTTGCAGTTAGAGATAACCGATTGTATGTAGCCCGTATAATTTTTTTATGACGACAACGTATTCACTGTTATTATAAATGAACTTTCTCAAAATGGCCGTTAGCATGAACACGGACTTGACTGGACTACGCGTGTACCATTACGTGGCTTGGCATCAATGAATTCTTTAAATTTTTATTATATTGGTAAAAGTGTATTTCTGACGTTGAATTCTTTTCATTTTGACAAGAATTTATTTTTGATTTTGCTTATTCTATGCGTTTTATCACATTTTTTGTTACGTTTAACTAAAAATTTCCAACAGAATGAATTTTAAGGTTTTTTCGCTATTTTAAAAAATGCTTCATTGTGCTTACCTCATCTGCTAAATTGTAATTTATTTCATTATCATTGGTAAGTTTTAAAGCATTTAATAATAAATATTTAAAATTTAACCTTAAAATCAAATTGTAAATCAAAGGGGAACAAGTTTAATCTTATGGATATGTATGATAATATTTAAATGTTATTAATATTTTAGTTTTCTAAAAGAAACTTCAAAATCAAGGGCTGAAGCAAATTGGTCATGATCATTACCGGATGGATGTCTATTCAGAGCATTTTGCTAGAAATAGTTGGTAAAAATTTGCAAAGCGTGAAAAGCATGAAAATTATGTTTTTTTGAAAAAATTTCGATACTCACCCCCTATTTCGACGTCCTAAAACACAATTCAGGCCTTGATTTTTCACTATTTTTCCTCACTTTCCCGGAAAACTCAAAAAAAGAAAAGCGTCACTTCACAAAGCACTTTCTTTTCAATTAAAAACCGAATTTACGTCTTCATTTTCAATGGAACTAGTTAAAAAATATTGTACATAATATATTTCAATTATTTTTGCACAAATTTTAGCAAACCAATTTAGAAAAACTTATATTTTCAGTGAAAAATCAAAAACACGTCTCAAAAACGTCATCGACGGTCAGACCATCTAAACTGGCCGCCGAATCACGTAAAAAGGTGCAACGTTGCCAGATTTAAAATTTCTTCATAATATTAATTATAAGATGTTTTTCTCAGTCAACAACATGGTTTAATTTTTTTTTAATATTCAGAACAGTTTCTAAGTAAAAATAATCTTAACCCTTCAAAATTATTGGTTGGTTTTGGTTAAAATAGGTTGGTTCATGTTTAGCTTGATTTTGGTTAATTTGGAAAACAGAAACTAACCTGAACTAATCTAAATTAACCTAGATTTAAAGTTTCCTGGTATAAACTTTACCCATTACAGTTAACAACATAGTTTAATGTTTGTAACGTATAAAAAGGGGTACAATGAATCTTAACCTTCCAAAATTTTTGGTTAGTTCTGGTAAGTACAGGTTAACATTAGTCTTGGTTACTTTAAAAAACTGAAATTAACCTGAACTAACCTAAACTAACCTGAACTAACCTGAACTATCCTGAACTAACCTAAACTAACCTGAACTAACCTAAACTAACCTGACCTATCCTGAACTAACCTAAATTGACCTAGATTTAATAATTAAAAAATGTCATTGTCCAGCAGAAACCTCGTGGAGGCGGGACAAGCTCTGCCACTGGACACTTTCTGCTAACGGACATAAGCAATATGATCAATTCATATTATCCATTTAAAACTACTGGTATTTGGAGGGAAACAAACAAAAGCAACTATAATCCTTAAAACCTTTAATATTTAGAGTCAAAATCGCACATCAAAGTACTGGTATTTGGAGGGAGACAAACAAAAGCAACTATAATCCTTAAAACCCTTATTATTTAGAGTCAAAATCGCACATCGAAGACATAGACATAAGAGTAATTAATAGTTCTTCAATAATCAAAGGAAAGGAAAACATTCTTTTTGGAAACTTTTCTTTCCAATTCAAACAGAAAGAAATTATTTAAAGAAATCGTTTTTGCAATCTGGCAACATCGCCGACTTTAACAGTACGCCATCTTTAGCGAACTATGCTAACTATTATTTTCAGAGCCGGCGTTTTCTTTTGATTTTGTTGTGATTTTTGTCGTGGTAATTTTTCGGATTTTTTTGATAAAAAAAATGCATATTTTTGAATTTTTGTATAATGCAGAAGCTTCTATCACTGTGGAATTCGTTGTTATAACAAAAGTTTAACGATTTAGTGAAAAAAATTGAACCTAAAGTGAAAAGTTATTTTCCCTGTTTTCCGCAAAATTGAGGAAAAATTATGGAAAACCGAGGTCAGAATCGTGTTCTACGACCTCGAAATAGGGGGTATGTATCAAAATTTTTTCAAAAAAATGTCATTTTCCTATCATTTCACTCTTTACGAATTTTTTCCAAAAGTTTATGGTGTGCTTCTTACAAATAAACTGCCTGACAAAAGCTATGAAGCACTGTTTGATGTAAACATCTTGAAGCAACTAAACTTGGACTTAATAACATACACAGGCTCTGTAAAGAAATCCTGAGTTACATGTGCGTTAACTAATAATAATATTGTTTTACCATGAAGTTAATATTCCATTAACATATAAAGCCGAACATCGAAACTGGTATGCTATTATAATTTAAAATCATTATACATTTAAAAACCAGTATGCCATATTAAATTAGAAATAAATGATTGCATATAATGAAATTTTTCAATATTATTAAGCATGTCTGGAAATTACATAAATTTTACATTTATGTATCTGTTTTGGCTAAAAATAAAATAACCTTTTGTTTGAATATGCTATTAATTTAAAATAAATTTATATTTAATTACTTATTATTTTAAGAAAATAAATCAAAAATTCTTGATTTTAGCTCAGATAGTAAAGAAATTTATGTTGTGAAAATCTCATGTCAAAGTACTGAGTAGCTGTGATTGATTGCCATTTCAAAAATTCAACCCTAGGAAAGGTTAGTTCCAGATCCTCAAGCAGTTAAGTGAATGGAAAGTTTGAACTAATGTAAAAATTAAAAGTTGCTACTAAATAGTTGATGCTGATAGCCGTTACTATGTGGTAGTTAATCATCTTTGGGAAATGTTTAAAAAGGAACTACTATGTTTTATACTACTAAATTTATTTAGAAAACAGTGACTGCAGTTTCAACTCACAGAGTCATTTTCAAACTGAATTACAAAGGTACACTAAGTGTTTAATACAGAAACATGAGTAAATTTAACAATAAATAATACAATAATAATTGCCATCCAAAAATTCAATTTACTCTGGAAACTGAAAATAACCATAAAATAAATTTTCTAGATCTCACCATATCTCACCTCAATAATCAGTGTAATTTTAAAATTTTTAGAAAACCAACGTTTACAGGTTATTCTATATCTAATGACTCTTTTCACCCCTTACAACACAAAATGGCTACATACAATTCAATAATACATAGAGCATTTTCTTTGCCTCTCTCTGAAGAAGATCTTCAAGAGGAACTAAATATCATTGAAAGGATTGCAATATCAAACAATTTCTCCCAACTAACTATAAAGAATAATAGCTAAAAAACAAAAACAACCAGCCTTTAATTCAATATATCCCAAAATAAAAAGTGATAAAGATAGTTCATCTTATATATCTTTGTCATACTGTGGTACCCTGTCAGATAACATAGCTAATACTCTTTCCAAACATAACATATAAATAGCTGTTAAATCTCAACACAATCTGTCAACTATCCTTTACAATGCTGAAGATAAAATTAATAAATTTGATAAATCAGGAGTTTATAAGTTAAAATGTTCAGATGTGATAGCTTGTATATTGGACAAAGTGGTAGATGCTTTAAAACTCGCTTTTCAGAACACTACCGATCATATAGACTACAAAAAACAGACTCAAGCTTTGCCAACCATTGTTTAGAACATAACTACAGTTTTCCTAATTTAAGCAACATCGACATATTACATTATTCAACAAAGGGCCAAAAGTTAAATATTCTTGAATCTTTAGAAATATATAAACATGATAAAAATAAAAATGTAAATTTGCTTAATGACCAGACAGAACTTGGGTTTTCCCTGTTATTTGTTGTTGCCAAATAATAATTAGTTCCCAAAATTTAGTACCTCCCCTTTGTAATAATGTAATTTCTCAGGTAGTGTTTATTTATTGTTAAATTTTCTCATGTTTCTGTATTGAATACTTAGTCTACCTTTGTAATTCAGTTTGAAAATGACTGTGAGTTGAAACTGCAGTCACTGTTTTCTAAATAAATTTAGTCGTATAAAACATAGTAGTTCCTTTTTAAATATTTCCCGAAGTTGGTACTAAATCTTTATGTATATACTTAGATTAAATATGATTATATTATGTAAGAATCCCACTCTTTTCTTTACAATCTGTTTTATATTTGAAGTGTCTTAATTGTTTGGTTTAGATATATTAGCTATTAAATATAGACTGCTTTAACATTTTCTTCATCCACTTTCGAGTTGAATTTTTTTTATAATAGTGATTTAGTACATAATGTTATTTTACTTCCTTTAAATTAAAACTCCGTTATTATAAATGGAATGTCAACATTATTATGAATGTTATTAACTCTATCTATCAGTTCCCTAAAAGTATCAAGGAGAAAATAATTTTACCAAAGACCTAATTGATGCCATTTTTCAGTAAGTTACTTTGTAATAGATTATATGGACCTTTCAAGACCTTATATTAAACAATATAGATGTATGTTAATTCATGATATAAAGTTTTTAGAAACAAATGCTTTAAACCTTTTTTTATTAACCCCTTACACTCTACATCCAAAGAGTGATGTAGATTATACTATTATTTACAAAAATACCTGCTGATTTCCACAATCTTTTCCAAAACAGATATTTAACAAATAAAATTAGTCTCGATTCGTTTATGACGCATATTTCACATTTTAGCTATTTTGTTAAAAAACAGTTTTACTATAAAATATATAAACTATCATAGTCATAGAAAAAGCATCGTCATTTATTTGTAAGACCTGACATTTCATACTGACTATCTAAAAATAATAAAATTGCAATATATTTACGCTCTTCCAAAAAAAATTGTTTTAAAGGAATTCCTTTGAACAGAAAAATTATAATTTTGAGTAAACTAAAAACAGAAATTCGAGTTAAATAGTGGCTATATTCTTTTAAGTAATTATCAATTGAACAAAGTGAAACTGATAACTTCATGTTCTTTTGAATATGCATTTACTTGTCATTGGGCTGAAGTGATCATGATTACTTCAAATGATAGAAGTGAAAGTGATAATGACTCAAAAGAATAGCCCTATTGTTTTACAGAAACAATTATCCCCGTCTCTTTTATTGAATATAATCGATTAACCTACCACCTAAAACAAGGAAGAGCGATTTATGGTTTTAGATATACTGCAGAAAGAGATAGTCATTGTCTAAACCTATTAGAATAATAGAATTGTTATGCATATACGGCACATTCACGCCAATAAAAGAAACTAATAGGGAATTCAATGTTGCCATATAAATCATTGCACGTAATGACGACTAATAAGGAAGGTCAAAAATTATTTTCATGAGCATTCCAGTTTTATATTAGGAGTCCGTGGCATGGTCCCAGACATTTAATAGACAACCAGATATCTTCGAAGTTGCATACTTGGTTGCCTAGTTGAATTAGTAAAATGACTTTATAATAATAGTGAAGAAATATTATTACTCAATCACCTAGAAAAGGAGATTATTTTTTCCGGCACATTTTTTAAAACCAACAAACGCATTCCCGAATATTTCTAAACACCTTAATAATAAATAAGCCTATTTTCTATTTACTAAATTTCTATAGTTAAACTTCTTAGAAAGTAAGGTTATGTAACAAGATTATTTTGGTTATGTTTTTAATGTGGCAAAAGTTTTTCTTTAAATGAATATTATGTTTTCTACTAAAATAGCAGCAAATATTTATAGATCAATAGGAGCTGCACGTACTGGCTCTACGTTAAAGGTTCTTCCTTTATCCGATAGCTTTAAATCAGTCTCAAAATGCCACTTTTCAGTTCTTGCTAGTACTGTAATCAATACTGCACATTTACATAAAACTCATACAGTTAGTTCAATATCTGTTAGAAATTATGCTAAAGGAAAGGACAAGAAGAGGGAGAAAGGTTTGTTTATGTTAATATATTTTTAATGGGTTTAAATTTTATATTCGATTAAAAAAGTTGACACACAAGGTTTGTAGCTAAAGGGAAAATAGTAATTGATGAGAATCAAATAGCCGAACTGATCAATCTAGAAGCTTTAAAAACTCAAATGCAGAATGCTGTGGTTCACATGGAAGAAGATTTTGTAAAACATTTGTCTCTTCGTTCTACGACTGGTAAGTTCTTACTGTAAACTGTAGAAAAGAGAAATATTGACTCCATTTTTAGGTGCAATAGAATCATTGCATGTTAACCTTGATGGCAAAGATCATACACTACAGGAATTGGCACAAATTGTAAGAAAAAATCCCAAAACAATAGTACTCAATTTCACTACATTTCCACAGGCCATACCTGCAGTTCTTAAGGCTCTTTCCAAGTCAGGCTTAAATTTAAATCCTCAGCAAGATGGAACTACTTTATTTATACCCGTGCCCAAGTAATTTTTTTTCTTGATCTTGTGTTTAAAAAAATTTCCATAAAAAAATTATTTTTAGGGTAACTAAAGAACATAGGGAACAACTGTCAAAAAATGCCAAAACACTCTTCGTAAAGTGTAGAGATACAATTCGTGATGGTCAGCAAAAATCCATAAAACAAATCAAGAAAAAGGACAAAATTTCGGAAGATTTGGTACGACGTGTTGAACAACAAATAATTGCTATAGCTGATCAATTTATAGCTGAAGCTGAAAATATGTTGAAAAGGAAGCAAAATGAACTTATTGGGGAATAATAAATTAGAAGTTACTGAACTCAAGAATTCTCAGCAAATGTTTGTAAAAAATATATTTTCTACTGATCTTTGTAGTGACTGACAAGTATGTTTTTATAACTGTAGTGTAACTTATAAAAATCATTACAAATCTAGGTAGTTATATGAAATGAAGAAAATTTCTTTTTGTTTTTTTTTTATATTATTTTAAGTTTATTTAGTTTTTCTTTAACTGTTATCAAGGAATAAACTAGATGGGAATAGGAGCTCTATACAAAAATACAAACTTTTTTTAAGTTTAGTTTTAATTGTTCACAATTTGTTATGTATTTTGCCATTTTACTTAATATTCTCTTCAAATTCATTTATCTAATTTGGGTTTTTATAAGAATGTAATTTCCTTATCACTAATATAAAGGTTTTTTGTCAGTCACAAATTTTTTTCATATGGTGTTTTTATATATTTTTGAAGCTTATTCATTTTAATAAAAAATGAAGTTTGTTACATGTTTCTTTTAAAATCTCAACTCCTTTGAAGATGAAACAATGCAACACCAATTTTTGGTCTTAATTACTGACACAGTAGGTTAATAAGAAAAAATTACTAAAATTTGACTTTAATTCCTATTAAAAATTCTCTCTAACTACTATATCATCTTTCGACTGCAGGATGGACATTTTTAAATAGGTTTTTGCCCAAAGTAGGTAAAACAAAATATTGAATGCTCTAAAAATTAAAGTGTTTTTCCTCTCAGCTCAAGTTTGATTTGGCAAATAAAGGTGTTTTCTTTATACCCAATACCTCAATAGACTTCAGACACACACACACACACAGAGTGTTTGGATAATACATCAGGATATTTGGAGAGTTGATTGTTTATGGTAAAATAAAAGAAACAAATCCTATAACAAAAAATTCAAAACCCAATACATCTCAAGTTACAGCCTGTCAAAGTTCATTTTTTGCCACTAGTTGTTAACATATCAAGTTGGTATTTAGCCGAGGAATTACACTTAATAATAACTTCTATCATTCTTTTATAAACATGTTTCTTTACAATGCCACCAAAGGTCACTAACGGTCATGTCCATAAACTATCATCCATCTTTGCTACTAAAAAATACAACAGAAACCTTCTGTCTCCATACTGCCTGCAATGTGCCCAAGTGTGAAAAATCCTCAACGGACCATTCGGCTCCAAATAATCTTTTTGTTTTTTCTTCAATCAAATTTTCAATATCTTGTAAATTTGAATTAAACAGGGCGGCTGAATTTAGGTTGAAAGCCCTTTATTTTGTGCAAATGTAAAAGTTCAATAAAGAACATAAGTATTACCATTGTTAAAGAATGATATCACTAAGATAAATATTCAAAATTTTAAATTGTTACTAGTTAGAAAGGCAATTGGCTTGGAATGGCTATTGTTTAAATATTTCCCATATATTAAATGCATTAAACATTGCTTTTGAATATACAAGTCTCTGATAAAAAATGAACCTTTAACAGGTTTTAGGAAAATAATGCTTAGCCACATAACTCATATTTTACTAGTTTTTAAAAATTCAAAAATCATATTTCGTATAAGTAAGATGTTTAGAAAAAAGGAAGGAAAATATTTTGAAAATGCTGAAAAATATTCAATATGATGGTATTTTAAGATCGTAAATAAACATAAAATTAATTTTTAACATGTAAAATATAACCAAATAAAATATGCTACTGTATGCAAGGTTTTAAGAAATCTTCATAAGTACAAAACTCAAAATAATACAAAGGCTAAGAATTAATTTAACAGAAAACAAAATCCAAGTTTTCTTAAACTAATACAGAAAAGGAAAAAATTCAGGATCTTAACTGCTTGCAAAAAAATTATCTTTATTAATATTAAAAAGCCTTACAAAATATTAAAATAAATGATTAATAAGATAACATTTCCATTTTAGAATATGTGCCGTGGCTGTCTTAATAATGCTTTTAGAAGACCCAAAAGTAACCTTTTAAGACAGCCACGGCACAGTTATAGTAACCCACCAAGAAAAGGGAAAGATTGAAATATAGAGTTCCCATATCCAAGCTGGCAACTTTATGGGACCCAATAAAATTACCATTAAAACTAATCTGTGTCCATGGCATGTTCTGCTGCTTCCAGTCCTACTGCTGGGACTGGGTCCCTTGGTTCTTCCCCCTGGTCATCCCTAAAATAAAAAAATTCTTATATCTGAAAAATATTCTTGTAAGTACAGTAACTATTCTATAAGAGTTAATAGACATCTTCATCACTAGTCATGCAATACTTGATTTACATACATTTATATAGATGTTCACATCACGTGGGAAAGAAAAATTATGGATAAATAACCTTCTGACATTATAATAAAATCATTATATGGAAAAAGAAAATTTTCTGATTCCCTCTTTTCAGCCTTGGCTGAAAATTGTTTTTTTTTTTAAAGAATTTTCCTCTTACCTAAGTGGACCTAGAGGCTTTTCTGGTTGCCCTCCTCTGCGTTCTTCACCTTCAATTAATCTTAAGTAAGGTGCAGTCTCCTCTTCATCCAAAATCTTAAACCGTTGTTCCTTTCCAACATATCCAATAGAAACATTTTTAGTCGATAGATCAACCTCTGGCGGTAAGGTATCTCTCAGTGCTCTAAGCCCATGTGCAATAAGCCCTTCTAAGCTAGAATTTGATAACTCATCTAAGTGTTTTTCTAAATAAGTTCTAGCACTCTGAGACCTTGCTCCAATAGACATAGCCTTGCAATCATAATAGTTTGCTGATGGACAAGTCTGATAAATATGAGAACCTTTATCATCGAAACCTGCTACCAACAACCCCACTCCATAAGGTCTGCGGTCGTAACGTTGAGTGCATACTTGCATTTTATTACCTGAAAATGCATGTAAACATGTAACAAAAATTGTAAATCTATTATTTAATATATACATTATTACTTACCAAGAGTGGTAATAAGCCTATTGAGGGGTAAATAGGTGTCATGGGAATATTTGTAGTTCAAGCACTCTGTTCTCATGTAACGACTTAAAATTCTAGCATCTGCTGTAAGACCAGAAATTGTAATACCAATGTGATCATCGATATTAATAATTTTTTTCTGATATGCTGATAGTTCAGAAGAAGCCCTCTTTAATGCTATAAGAACAGCATGGGTATTACTTTTTAACCCTACTGTAGCCGAACCTAAGTTTACTGCTTCCATGGCGTATTCCACTTGATGCAAGCGCCCTTGGGGGCTCCATACCGTCACGTCGCTGTCGTACTGATTTCTAAACATTTTAGTGGTTCTGAAGAAATTTTAAAACACACTAAACTACCCGAGTTAAAGTTTTGTAACCGATTTTGAATGAAACAAAAATGATGAAGCGGTTTTGCTTGGTTATGCAATGTCACTTGTCAAAATGTGAGGTTATTTTTGTATATAATTTTACTACTACCTCATAGATGGCAGCTAAAACACTATTAAAATCATAGACCACTGACGTGTAAAGTAACCGTACTAATCGTATAATAAACTGAGAATGTTCGGATCATGCTATACGCCATATTGGGGAAAGTTCACTTATAATAACAGTGAATACGCTGTCGCCGTCGGAAAATTATACTGCATAAAATAATTCGTTATCTCTAACTGAAGAGGGTAGAACTGTTTCACACTTAGTTGTCAGGACAGGAAGTCTTGCAGTGAGAGGCTGGATGTTTAGAGAATTCATATAATAAATGATTGGATAATTAATGTAATCAATAACTTCACAACAAAAACAACAACGCCATTTTTTTGACTTTTGACGGTTAATTTAACGTACAAAAACTTTATTCTTCCCCATTATGACGACAAGCATACTCCGGACATTTTTTGCCTGACAACTCAATTCAATCTGTCATCCATTTTATTTTTCGAAATTTGTGTCATAGACATAATATAGAGAAACTAGACCTCGAATCTTACAAAAGAAAGGTGACTCGCGCTTAAAAAGAGACAGACATTGTCGATGAGTAGCACCTCTCTTTCTAATAGCGCAGATAAGAACAAGGAACTTTTACCCCTTCCAACTTCCCCATTCCACTCTAAACATCATTAGATCCCCTATCACCTGACCGAAATTAAAATGAGAGGTACTAATCGAAAATGGTCTATCTTTTTCTAAGCTAGAGCGAACTTACTTCAAATGATAGAAGTGAAAGTGATAATGACTCAAAAGAATAGCCCTATCATTACTGTTATATCTATGATTTCAATGACATTTTGGTAAAATTGCAGAGTTGGATAACCCTTTCTTTCAAGAAGAAAAACAAAAAAACCATAAAAATCTGAATGTTTTTTTTAAATCCTAAATGTCATAAATCTTAAAGCCGTTGGAAGGTATTTTGGACACGAAGGATATTAAGAAAAACGTCATTTTCATGAACCTCTTCTACAGACCTTTACATGTACAATTAGGTGGTAAAATAACCTCTGCTTTCCAAAGTTTCTTTGAAACCTAAAATTTTCTTCATTGTTTATTGTGAACATAGACATAATATAAAGATACTAAACCGCGGATCCTATAGAAGAAAGTTAGCTCACACTTAGAAAGAGACAGAGCGTTTTCTATGAGTAGCACCTCTTTTTCTAATGGCGGAGCTAGAAACGATACTTCAATCGTTATTGAAAACCCCGATCACCAAACCGATATTAGAGATATACTACTCTATCTCTTTCTAAGCGTGAGCCAACTTTCTTCTACAGGATCCGCAGTCTACAATTACTCTTATATCTATGGTTATGGGATAAAGTTAAAACAGTTTATACACTTTGAGAAGACTATTTGATTCTAACTGGTCTAACGTTTTCATATAAAATTATACAGTTAACTTGCTTGCTTTCAATTAAATAACTTACTGCAATGATTTTACACTATCTTACATTTACAATCTGGAAATACTTTCAGAGAAAAATCTTTTCAAATGATTGAATTTGTATCACAAATGAACAACGGTAGTATTTATGTTATTAAAACGATTGTTTAAAAAATGTGCTGAGCTCAACACCATTCCATTGGCTGAGCCAATTAGATAGTTTTTTTGCAATGCAAAGACAGAAATTTCGTACTAAACTGAATGAAAATTTTGTAAATCTAGTCTCCCAAAGCTACGTCTCCAATGTTAAGAAACTTGTTGCCTTGGTATTTTTTTTTGTTGACGATGTAAAGAAACTTTTGGCAATATATGTAATTTTTTTTGTTTCCACCAAAACAAATTAAAATTGTAAATAGTTTTGGTAATTTGTGAGTGCAACTTAGTGTTTCCACTGGTGTTGAAATAGTTTATGGGAATATGAAGGAAGATGAAGAAATAGCATTATCAGCACCATAGTGTTGTCGTCAAAAATGGGACAAGAAAACAAGCCTTAAAAAAACAGAACAATATGGTGACATGCAGTTATGTAGCGACCTGGAAAAACTCTACTCGGTAAAACTCAACTAATGGAGTTAGCCAAAATTGTTTACGCTGCTCAGCTTTGTCAGTTAAGCCAACTCAAAAATTTGATTTCCTTTTGATCTTTCACAATATAATTTTTATTTAAGGCTCAACTTGAAAAAATCAAATTGGCAGTGGAACTAACATTATAAGCTCCATATTTGAAGTAAATTTTGCTCAAGTCATTAACAAAGCCTTAAACTTCAAATTCTAGAAAAAAATTATCAAAAACAATCTTAATAAAAAAATTATAAAACCGTATATAAATAAACTTTATTTGAAATAAACTATTTTTATAAAATTAAAGTTAGCTTGTTCTAATCTGAAACTCCTGTAAAAATATAAAGGAAAGAAAGAGAAATAAAAGAGTATAGCCACGAAATAAAACTCGCAGTACTTAGAAAAGAATAAGATTATATTTTACTTCCTGCTTATACAATATAAATCAACAAAACGTGAATATATAAAAATAAATACAGGGTGACCTGAAAATAGGCTTATTTAAGCAGTATTTCTCACCCACCAAAAAACAAGACTCAAATTACAAATAAACACAGTTATATTATTCTATTCTATTACTTTAGTCTTTACAGGGTGCAACATTATTTAAATCTCTTTCTATTTAGCCTATACCCTTATAAGAAATCATATATAATTTTTTCCAACCTATTTTCATTTCCTATTAAGGGATTGACAAAAAAATCTTCATACACATTTTGATGGAAGTATGACAAGCACACTGTATGTAAAGTTTTCGGCAAACTCTGTATAGGTAATGATTAATGGATACTTAATTTAAATTGTACCTAACGAATAGAAAATATTGGAAATTACTTAAAATTTTCTCAAAAGAAAACTTTATTTTATTTAAACGTTAAAGTTCATATTTTTTATCCCCTGTATATCAGAGAAAGGTGCTGTACCTACAGGAAAAACATAAGAAAAAAAGTTTCAGTTTCATAACAAATGTGGTATTTACACAAAAATATTTTGATTGATAAGACTACAAAAAAATTTTGAAAGAAAAACAAATTCTATGTGTTCGTAAAAAATACAACATCTATATTTAGAACCCTCATTTACTTGAGGATAATTTCTTTCAAGACTTGTCATCATCGACAACAACAATACCTGTAATAAAAAACTTTCATGATGAAAATGAGGTATAATTTTGTAGGTAAAGCATATCTTTCTCTCTCTCTCTCTCTCTTAAGAAAAAATAAAAAACAACTTTGGTTAAAAATATAATAGCCGCAAAGCAAACAAACTTGAACCTTGTGAAATTTTGTTGCTAGTCCAAGTTTGAACTATTTCATTTATAAATCGAATAGGGTGAACCAAAGAAAACTATATTTTTTTTGTTTCTTTTACACTAATTATTAATCAAATCGTCCAATACGTATGACGTAACTAAAAACATTTTACACCAAACATAAATAGTTTTTTTGAACGAAAAATTCAGTCGCTATCAGTTGCTGAAGCATTTCTTCGTGCCAATCTTTCTGCACGAGACATAGAGGAAGTTTCATCTTCATCTATAACAGAAAACAATTTTTTTAATATTACTGTTTTTTTTACACTGTAAAAGAACTCAAGCGGTGCTCTAAAAAAAATGATGCAAAAAAAAAGCTTGTGAAATGAAGCTCTTAATCTAAAAATGCGTTTAAAAAAACTCTACAAACTTAATATACTGAGTAACAAAGAAGGAAATGATAAGACTATAGCTCCCTGGCGAAAAAATATTTGAGTTTTAAACAAACTTAAAGAGGTCCATGCGCTCCCACATGAGTCAAATGAAGTGTAATAACAGATTTTTGACAAATTAAATTAACATGCTAATAAAAAATATAATTTTAAAAAAAATAAATATGGATCTTCATTTGACTCATTTAAAACAACTGGCCATAACTAGTGAGTGAATTGGCAACATTGTGTTTTCACTGTTTGTCTTCGAGATAGTAGTCTAATCTTACTCTATCATAATAAATAAGTTTACAAAATACTAAAATGATTACTCATCATATTCAAATGTTTCATGGCAAAGATGTTTATAAGTTGTAAACGTAAATAATGGCGTCAGAGAGTGCAAAAAACATAAATTAGAAGAAAATTTCACTCCACAAGATGTTTATATACGATTTGTGGTGTATAAACTGTGATTTATCAATATCTTTAAAAAATATTAAAGAGGGAATTTTTGGGTACGGATTTTTCAAGTAAAATGCATAAAATGTAGTAGTATAAAATTAGTTCATACAACTGGTTATAAAAAAGATAATACACATCATAAAAGTTACGACATTAATTTCAGATTAACTTTTGGTAAGTAAGATCTAAAAAGAAATGTTTATATTTTTTTTGCGATAAGGAATTTGTGGTTGGAAATAAGAATGGAAAGTATTTATATTTTGGTTCTAAACTATTCAGTTCTACAGTACAAATTTCGTGTAAAAATGTTTAATTTATCATGCTAAAACACCGTTATTTTTCATGTGATTTTAAACAAAAAATTGTGGATTTATTTAAAATGGGGAGAAAAAAATCCTTGATTGTAAAATATTCAAAAATTTCTGAAAATATAATACAAAAATATGATAGTCGTGGTGATGTATGAAATGAGCCTAAGGCGGGAAGACCTCGTAAAACTACTTCTTGAATCGATACAACTATTTTAAGGATCTCAAAACTTGACCTCAGAAAAACATCCAGACAAGTTTGATGTTAAAGTGAAATCTTTCTTGGTCTATAAAAAAATGGAATATGGTGCTTTGGAGTGACGAAAGCAAATTTTCAATATTTGAATCTGATGGTAGGAAGTATGTAAGAAGATCGGTTGGCGCAAAATTCAAGACAAAGTACCAAATTCCTACTGTAAAACATGGAGGAGGGAACATAATGGTCTGGGGATGCTTTTCTCGATCTGGGATAGGACCCATCATTCAAGTGCAGAGTAAAATAGACCGATTTCACTATAAAGAAACATTAAAAACTACAATGCTTCCATTTGCAGAAGAAGACATGCCATTACGGTGGATATTTCAACAGGATAATGATCCGAAGCATTCATCTAAAATAGTAAAACAATGGTTTGATGAGAAAAATATAACTGTATTTGAGTAGCCATCCCAATCTCCAGACTTATTAAACCCAATTGAACATCTTTGAGACGTCTTAGATCGCCGTATTCGAATGCATTCCGATATCAAAAATCAACAACAACTGTTTAATATCATTAAATGAGAGTGGGCGCGAATTCCTCCAGGAATACTAAAAAACTGTTAGTCGTATGTTTACAACAATGTTTTTTGATGAAATTTTAGAAATTTCCATACTTATTTCCAACTGTCATTTGAAAATTCCTTATAATTTAAAAATGTGAATCTCACGGAAAATAATTTTCTTTAAAAACTAACCAAATATTGCTTTACATTACATTATAATTATGTCTACGCTGTAATAGTTTGTAAAAAGAAATACAACTCGTGATCCTAAAAGTTTCCATACTTTTTACACCACTGTATATTACAATAATTAATTAATTTGTATTATTTCAAAATATCGATGAGTCAGTTTTCATAATGAATATATTCAAAGACCTGAAGTGCGCGCTCATGCAACGATGTCAAATGTTTCAACTCCATTTTAATGCAAGCTAAATATTTTATTGCATTGTATGTTTTAAAGAGCTCATTTTTAATTTTTTTCAACCTCATCAAATTGATAAATGGTAAGAACTTAAACTATTATAAAAAAATTGATTTTTACTACGATCTAATATTTTTTAACGTGAGCAGCAACTGGACCTCCTTAAGGTAGCTCTATAGCAAATTCAGTGATAAAATTTAACAAAAAATCTAAATATTACGTCAGTTTGATCAGATACTCTAGCAACTTCTTGTTTTAATAAACTACCCTGTACATCTATCTTTCTACGAACTGAGACAACTTCAATACAGCAAAATTCGATTATCCTACTTTCTTACTACAAATTAACTCCAGTAATATACTAAAGAACTTTTTTCTTTAATTGCCATTTTCATAAATTTTTCTTTAAAATTTTCATGTCACTTCAGTTTTATTTAAAAGCGATGAATTAATTTTTCCATAGAAAAATTAACTGGGGTATTATCAAAAAATATATACAAAATCTCTAAAACTTTCAAATCATTATATTTCTATTAAGTTCTATACAAGTTTCGAATTTAAAAATTCTAAAAATATACCAAAAACATCAAGAAGGGAGGGCAAATATACAGACTTTCAAAAAAATCTATGAAGTGTTTTAAAGGAAAATCATATTTTTAAATAATTAAAAATATATATTAACAGGCTTAAAATATTTTGCAATTAAAATTTTAGTTGCAACTCTGAATTTTAAATGTACTGAAAAGATCTAAAAGCAAAATTCCTGAACTCCTAGGGTGGTCCACCCTCGACACATTTCAATCCCCATATATTTTTATATAAGCTTTTTTAATGGGCCCCTTTTGTTATAAACATATACATAAGAAATAAATACTGATAACAGCTCTAAAAGCAACGAGTAGAATACGACTCCAACCAAGTGAAACAGCAATATTAAAGTTCATCGTTTCTTTCATTGTATTGGTTATTTTGAATTACCTCGAGCAAAGTTATATTCGCATATTTTTCCCAAAAAATAGATTACCTTCAACTTCTTATAAATTTTTTTGTTCCTAATGTACGATAAATAATAAACTTTGAATAAAAGGCCGACTTTATATTTAAAGCATGATTTAAAGATAATAAACCTAACATTTGATTTAGAAAATTCTTGCCTTCAAAACAATTTTTTATGACATAAAGTTAGCTTCCTTTATTGGCCACAGAATATTATTGAAGACACAAATAGCGTTTTTTCGTCTCGCAGTTGTATACTAAAACCTTGGGAACGAGGAGAGACTTATGGGGATTTATATATATCTACCTTTAATGTTGGGATCAAAGATTTTTCAACACTCATTATTTATTTTATATGTATATGGTTATACAGTACAGTGTTGTCACTAAAATATAAATTGTCGATAAATAAAACAACCAACTGTTAGAATCCTGAGGGAAATTGTTTTCTAACGTTGTGTGTAGTAAGTTAGAAGTATAAATACATAAAAATCGAAAGATATGCTAATTTTGCTGATCCTCTGCAACTTTTTACTGCCAATTAAGGAAACATTCTGGAGCAATAGCAATATAAGTATGTTGACCAACGATGTTTTCAAAATATGTTACAAATGAGTATAAAAATTGCTATATCCATTTCTTGATATATAATTTAGACTGAGATAAAAACATTAAAATAAATACTATTGTCACATTTCAATCATCAACTTGAAAGGAACAATATTTCAATAACAGGTCATGAACATTAATCTATTGCTTTAAGATAATAAATATATAAATTTGGTGCAATTAATCAAGATTGGAAATGGACTATTTATTATTCATAAAGTGAAGTAATTTTAAAATAAATTCCCTAAACAATGTTAATTAAAAATTTTTACAAAAGGTTTTTTGATATCACGTATTATCTAAACCCGCCAACATTCTAACAATTGGCCGTTTCGATTTTAAGAGTCAGACATTGACATTTAATATATTTTCCTGTATTTTTTTTTCTGTTTATTATACTACATTAAATTATATATTTATATTTTCTAAACTAACCTAAAAATGTTTGTAAGAAATAATATATATTCTTGATCAACTTTATACACTTTCCTTTTTAAAGGGTAGATACAAAAACTATCGTTTTAGACGTCTGCAATACAGTTTTCATGTCCTGTTTTAAGTAAAATCGAAAAAACTGTTATTTTCTTTATGTCCGTTACAGCGTTAAGTGACAGTTAATGCAACTAATCCAGATATCATCGAATGTGAAAAAATCAGTTTGATTACTAAAATATTTTTTTTTGTACTATATTATATATTAAAAATCGTTTTTTTTTTTATTGAAGTAATAAATATCATATATTTCTTTTTAAGTAACTTTTCAATGTTTAAAGCTCTGAATACTAAAAAATTAACAATAAACCTTTCTAATTCTGTCTCATATATCCATTTCCTGGATTTTACTTAAACACGTTACAAAACTGATTTCTAAACACTTGCGTTTTTAAGTCAACTAATTAACAAGACGATACAAAAGTTCTGATCACAATATCCCAACTACAATTGAGAATATTTATTTTTTTCATCACATTATGCTCAAACTTTTGTCTCATTCTGTTGTAAATATGTAAAAAAAAATATAAAAAAGGGTATCTAACTCTGTGCAGGCTACAAATAATTTTTTCAGAAGACAGTGTGCATTTTGGATATAAATAAAACAATCATTTATTGATCTACAATATTATGGTGTTTGTAAGAGAAATATAATCTTCGTAAGAAATAAATACACACCCATCTTTATTAACAAAACAAGAAAACCTAAAGCAACAAAACACAAATAAAGCGTGTTTAAAAGAAAAAAAAAATCAGCAGTGCTGGATTACTTAGTCGAGTGGTTTACCTACTTTTGCTAGTACCAGGGGTATTTTTGGGAGCGGGGCTCCCTTCTTTACTGGCCCCATTTGTGGATTTTGCTGGCTGAGGTATAATCGTTATTTCGTCATTGATCTTTAGTGGTTTCATATCAGTAGTCTGAAAAAGAAAATTGTTTTAAATATGTTTTTTTATATTATTCTTTTAATTAACAATATTTTACATGAAATTATGGAAATTATTTATTTACACCAAAACAGCAGTCAATTTAAGTGCTACTATTTTAAAAAAGCTAATTTTAATGGTCTTTATGGTGACCTTGCGTCCGCTGATTGGGCTGAGCTTGATCAGTACTCGGAGGTTAACATGTGTTGCGACAGGTTTTAGGAAATGTATAAAATATTGGATAGATCAGTGCCAGTCTTCAAAAATAAGGGCCGCTCTTTTCCTGTATGGTATGTCGCGGATATTATTCGTAGTTTGAAACATAGGAAGAACGTTTTCAGAAAGTATAGGAAAACTAAGAGTGTCATTTGTTTAAACAAATTTAAATTGTTGAGTGAGCGGACCAATCAACTGATTAAGGCCTCATATCAGCGTTACATTGAGCGTATAGATAGATACATTGGAAATGACCCTAAACCATTTTGGAGGTAAGTTCAGCAGAAAGAAAATTGCTTCGCTATTCCCGATAGAGTGTCATCAGGGTAAAACTTTCGATCGTCCTAATGACTTTGTCAAGGCATTTGTCGAGTATTTTAAGGGGGTTTATAATGAAGATTTGTCTACTGAAGAGGTTAGTCTGGGGGATTTGGGCGACAATACACTTGCAGTTACGGTCTTTACAGAACAGAATATAATAAAAATTACAAAAGGGCTTAAACCTGTGTGTCTAGCGGGCCAGATTTTGTTGTAAGGTTTCTTAGTAAAGAAACTATAAATGTTTTGATTGCTCCTCTATGTAAAGTTTTTAATGCCTCTCTTCAGCAGCTGGTGTATTCCGAGAGATGAAAGTAGCTAAAATATGTCCCGTATTTAAGAGTAAAAATAGGACTGAAGTGGAAAATTACAGGCCTGTCTCTCTGATATGTGTTTTTTCAAAAATCTTTGAGATGCAACTGTATAACTTCATTATCAACAAAGTCGAGCATTTGTTGTCTACAAAATAGCATGGATTTTTGAGAAGTAGGTCGACATCCACCAATGTGGCGTCTTTTCTGCAGTTTTCAGCGGATACTGTGGATACGGGCGATCTGGTTGATGTGGTGTTTATGGACTTCTCAAAGGCCTTTGCCAAGATGAGCCATAACTTGATTCTGCTAAAGCCTGGGGGGTGTGGTTTAACTGATCAATTTGTACGGTTTTTTAAATCATATTTATTTAATAGGTGTGAATATGTCCAATATAATGGCTTTCAGTGTTTTGCGGCCTCTGCGGGGTACCTCAGGGCTCAAATTTGGGGCCTCTTTTGTTTTTAATAATTACAAACTATATCGCTGAATCAATTGATGTTGAATTCCTGTTGTTTGCTGACGATTTAAAAAATGTACGTCCAAGTTCAGTCAAAGGAGGAGTGTGATAGATTGCAAAATAGTGTTAGTGCAGTCTAGAGGTGGTGTGTGAGTAATCAATTGTTATTTAATGTGAAAAAATGTTCAGTAATGCCTATAACTCGTAAGATATCTCCAATTCTATATGGTTATCAAATAAATAGTGACCTACTTACAAGAGTTGATGCAGCTAAGGATTTGGGTATTGTATTGGATTCTAAACTTAGTTTTAACCTTCATTATGGCAGAATAGTGTCTGAAGCTAATCAAATGTTGGGTTTAATTATTAGAAACTGTAGATCATTTAAGAATATTGAAAGCCTAAAATTAGTGTTTATAGCACTAGTAAGAAGTAAACTTGAATACTGTTCATTTATTTGGGCTCGAATTTATAATAAATATGTTTTGGCTATGAAGAACGTTCAGTGAAAGTTTATGAAGAATTTGTGGTTGAGAATTGAGGAAGTGTATCCACCGGTCGGGATAGACAATCGACTGTTGCTGGATAAATTTAGTATGCAAAGTCTTGAAACGAGACGTAACTTACATTCAGTTTTTTTTTTATACAAGCTGGTCAACGGTCAGATTGTTTGTCCTCACCTTTTGGGCGAGCTAAATTTTAATGTACCACGATTGACGAACAGACCTGATGTATACTTCCATTCAAAGATAGCTAGGACTACTGTATATTGTATGTCGCCAATATATCGAATGTGTTTTATGTTTAATAAGGTGTCGCAATCATGTAATCTGAGTATGAGTTATATCCAGTTTTTACGTTCCTGTTCAGTATTATTGTAGGTCTGGGACTGCTATTTTGTAATAGGGATGTTTTTTATGTTATATTTTATTACGGCTCTATTAATTATTGTAGTTGGGCTTTGATGTTAATAAATAAATAAGATGAACCTACTGTAGAAGTTAAGTTGTGAATTCTTTATTTGCTATTAAGGTTAACCGAGTTTCTATACATATTTTTTGAAACTTCAGGTATTGATGTAACTTTCCGTAAGACTAATGAAATTTCAGACACCTTACCTATCTCATAGTTGAGATAATATAAAAAATGCAACATTTAATATGGGCTATATGGGAATAGCTATACATAGTATGACATATAAATAATTTTAAAACTTATACATCATTAAAAAGGAAATTTTTTGGTTGGAAAGTATTTTCCATGTAAAATGCATAAAATGTAATAATATAAATTTAGTTTATTTAACTGCCTGTCAATTTTTACTAGTCGTTTATATACAACCTTGTATTAACCATTTAAATAAACAAGATTACTAACCTTAGCAGATGAAGGCGACGCTGAGGTAGATTTTTTGTCCATGACCCGTTTGGCGACGACACTGTGCGCCGAATAAACGTGGTTCTCGAATTGTTTGTACATGCCAAACGTAGCCGTGCACACCGTACATTTGTACGACAGGTGAGCCGGCTTTAAGGTCATGTTGTGATCGCGCGCTACATGGTTCAAAAGTTTCCATTGATACACCTGCAAAAGATTTAAAAAATGTAGATCCAGTTGAAAGTAATTTAAATAATATATACTGGTAATTTAAATATTTAAAATTACTTAAAAAGATATATTATGAAAAACATGCAAAATAAAAAGTTTAATATGACTCGATTTTCTTCCGAGAAAGTCAACCTAAAACACTCGAGATTTCGAGAGATTATAATCCATAAGGACGTTGAAGGAGTTTTACTTGATGGTTTCAAACTGACGAATTGAAACTGTATTGAAACCCAATGTCAAATCATTTTGAAACCAGGTATCATGCATACATGTGTAGCTAACCTCTTAAGATACTAATATAATAAGAATAATAAACGCCTTTATTACCAATACAAAGTAATACAATGCACACATGGGATGCGGCTGGCGAAGTTTAACCAATGGCCATTCTTCCACTTAATCAACCATACCTCCCAATGCGCCAACAAGAAGTAATTAACAACAACAATACAAATACTTATTATTAAGCTCCAAGTAGAAAACTTTTGTATTCTGATTTAAGTCTTTTGATATTACAGTGCCTAAACTGTGGTGAAATCGTATTATATTGCTTAACAAAACTATAAGAAAAACTTTTCTGAAACAAAGAAGTTCTATGTCTTGGTATCGTAAACAGACTTTGATTTCCTAAATTAATATTATGTACATCAGTCCTAAGTTCCAATTTTTTATACAAATACATAGGTTGTTTAGTATCTAATAATTTTCGAAAAAATATCAGATAATACAGTTTGTATTTATTTTCACATCTTAACCAGCCAATTTGCTTGATACTATTTGATACAGAATCAAACTTTCTTAAGTTAAAAATAAACCTACAGCATGTATTTTGGACATACTGTATTCTCTTCTTTGTAACTACATCCAAAAAGGGATAGTAAACAATATAACAGTAGTTATAGATTGGAATAATAAGAGCTCAACATGACTTTTCCCTCATTTTAAAGTTCAATATTTGAATTTAAAACCTTCATTTTAACATAACTCCTTTGTAACAGATTATGGACATATCTATGAAATCTTAAATTAACATCCCAATATAATCCCAGGGTTCTGGCACAATTTGTAAAAAACAAAACATCATCTCCAACACATACATTGAGGCGATTTGTGAGCATGTTGCGCTGTTTTTCGGAACAAAATAAGAGAACCTCAGTCTTGTTGGGATTAATTTTTAAATTATGCTCCTTAGAATACTGTAGAATAGCTGCCAAATCATGAGTTAATATGAGTGCAGCTCTTTCTGGATCAGAGGGGTCAGAATGCTTGCAAATATGAATTTGAAACTACGGAAAAAGTATTAGACGTATATATTACAAACAACAAAAGGCCAAGAATGGATCCCTGAGGTACCCAGACACCACAGCTTCAGGCTGTGCAACCACATCTCTGATTCTCACAATCTACAATCTATCAGACAAGTAGGATCCGAAAAATAGGGTTGACATATCATCAAACCCATAGAATGACAGTTTAACACAAATTAATTCATGGTCAATTACATCAAACGCCTTGGAATAATGAAGCAGTACCAAAATGGCAGCTAATTTTTTATCAAGTGCTCCTACAATATTATCAGTTCTATTCAGAAGTGCTGAAACTGTACTATGACCCTCTGTAAAACCAGACTGATGAAATAGAATCAAATTATAATTCCTGAGATAATTTGAGACTTGCACATGGACCATTCTTTCCAACACTTTAGACGAAACCTAAAACAAGCTTACTGGCCTCTCATTTATAGGGTTTTTTTGCACTACATATAGAATGAAGAATTTGTATTATATACTGTAAATATATTAAATATCACCGATTTGAAATTAGCCATTATTAGTTTAAACTATTTATTTCGCATTTGAAGTCAAAGTAGAGTCAACCCATTTAATTTAGACATCACTTAAATTATTCAAATCCCTTTCACATGAGTTTATCGTACTTGAACTTGAGATAGCTTCAAGTCATCAATATAAATATACAGAGTGTTATTATACCATTAATAAGTTTTTTTTCTTAGTAAACTAAAAAGGCGTGTATTACACTTTGTAGCGATATATGACATATTTCAATACTATATTGCTCAAAACAAATCATAACTTACCAGAATATTTTTTATTTAAAATTCTACTCTGAACATAAAAAATAATAAACTGAAAATTTTAATTACCCGTCCACAAACAGGACACCTTCCTGAATCCTTGCTCTTGTTGGCAGCATCCTGCATACTAGACGTGACCAATCCATGGGACCCCAACAAATGCCTTTCCAGCCCTTGATCTGTGAAAAACCGGAATTGACATTTCTGACAGTTAAGAGGCGGCCGATTGTAAATCATCTTGGGATGGATTTTAATTTTGTGGATCCATTGCATATGGTTACGTAATTGTTCTAAATCCTGAAAAAGAAAGCAATATTAATATAAATATATAATATATAAATATATATTATATATAAATATTTTATTGACGGACCAGCCATTTAACATATAAATTAAGTTAAAAGAAAATACAAAAGGACAAATGAAAGACAGATACATTAGACAAATAAATATGTATAAAAAATTCTTTTTTGCACCTTTTGTTTAAAACTATATACACTCAACTTGAAAATGTGATAATCAATTCCAAAAGTATTATTGGTGCGCAAATTTCTTTGTGTTACATTAAAACTGATGAGTCCCAGCAGGTCGGGGCAATCAACTTGAAAATTAATGAGTTTAAAAAGAACAAAGATCCAAAAACTCTCTCCTTTGTTCGAGGGGAGGCACATTTAACAGTTTCATAATATCTACATAATTAATTTCGTCAACAGGTATTCTAAGTTTGAATGCAACAAATCTTATGAATTTTCTCTGAATTCGTTCTAGCTGCTGAATATAAATTTTATAAAATGGTGATCAAACCTGACAGGCATATTCCAAAATAGATCTTATATAAGAACAATACAATACTTTAAAACAATTTAAATCATTAAAATCCTTTAAAATACGCTTCACAAATCCTAACATTTTCAGAGCTTTGGAGGTAATATAATTAACATGGTAATTAAAAGTTAATTCTGTATCAAAATATATACCTAGGTCCTTTATGTATTCCACTTTCTCTAAATTTTCATTATTGATAACATATTGAAAGTTGATGATATTTTTTCTTCTATAAAATTGCATTATTTTACATTTTTTTGTATTGACTTCCATTCCATTTTTTTTGACACCAGTCCTCCAAGCAATACACGTCCTCCTGAAGTTCCCTACAGTCTTCGACCGATTTAATACACTTGAATATTTTCAAGTCATCCGCATAAAGAAGTACAGAAGAGAACTTAATAACATTACAGGTATCATTAATAAAAACATTAAAAAGTGTGCTCCTTGTGGAACTCCAGACTTTACATGAACTTGTTTTGAGTGGAAGCTCTTTATTTTTACGATCTGAGACCTATTTGCTAGATAGCTACTAAACCACTTGAGTAGATCACCAATAACGCCCATAGCATAAAGCTTATCCAAAAACACCCCATGATTAACTTTATCAAATGCTTTGCTGAAGTCGGTATAAATAGTATCAATTTGATTCTTAGATTCCAAGGATGGTGCAATATTTTGTTCATGCACCAGTAGATTTGTAGTCGTTGATTTGCCCTTAGTAAAGCCATGCTGGTTCTCAATCAAAATTCCCCGAAGCCTGGATTCCAATTTTGTATTTACTATTTGCTCAAATACCTTTGATATTAATGAAAATTTGGAGACAGCTCTGTAATTTGATATTTCAGATCTATCTCCATCTTTAAATATTGGAGTTATAAATGTCAACTTCCAAGCCTCGGGAAATAATCCACTAGATAGAGACCGATTAAAAATTTTACACAGTACATAAGATAGAATAAAGACGCAATTTTTTAAAAATACATTTTAATATATATATATATATATATATATATATATATATATATATATATATATATATATATATATATATATATATATATATATATATATATAGTTGGTTATTTTCTTGGGAATATGGTTCATTTTTGTATGAACCATATTCCCAAGAAAATAACCAACTAAATATATATATATATATATATATATATATATATATATATATATATATATATATATATATATATATATATATATACACACACATAATGTATGTATAAACTAAAATTTTAGAAACTAGATCTATAAGCTTTACAGGCATTTTTTCATACTAAAACACTTTTCCTTGGGATTCAATAGGTATTACAGAGTTTGCCCGAAAAGTAATATCAGTGATTTTATTGTGAAGTGATTTTATGTAGAAGCGCGTTCGGATCGGTTGAAATCGGTGGAGGAGGAGGTAGCTTAGAAACAGTTGCTCAGTCGTCTCCGACTATGCGGATAGTAAGGACAGGCTTTTCTGTGAAACTTGCCTTCGTCTTCAGTGCGACCCGCAATGCGGCGCTAGTTGAAACAAAGGACTGTCATCAAGTTTTGTGTGAAACTAAGCTAGTCATATGATAAAAACGGCCTTTGGTGATGGTTGTTTGTCGGAACCGGTCACAAGGTCTTGACGAACAATTTGTAGATGTAAAAATGTGCGCGAAGTTGGTACCCAAAGTGTTAACGGAATCGCACTAAGTTGAAACTTCCCAAAAACTTTGGGACTTGTGTGAAAGTGACCCATACTTCTTAAACAATGTCATCACAGGTGACGAGTCTTGGGTGTTTGAATACGACCCCCAAAAGAAAAAGGCGAAGTCCCGAGTGGCACACCTCAGCGTCCCCTCGTCCCAAGATTGAACAAGTCTAGATCATGCTCATTGCGGCGTTCTTTGATATCAGGGGGCTCGTCTACCACGAGTTTGTACTACAAGGTACAACCGTCAACGCCAAATTCTACGTGGAAGTGGTCAAGAGACTGAAACGAAAGGTTCATCGCGTTCGGCCCGACATCGCGGCCAATTGGAAACTTCACAATAATAACGCGTCAGTCCACACCGTCTTTCTCGTGACCCACTTTCTGGCCGATAAAATGATGGCAACGGTTCTCGAGCCGCCCTAAAGTCATGTCGAGGCCTCCAGACTTCTAGTGTCCCGCTTAAAAGTCACAAAATTTAACATATGTGCTATTGGGCGAAATCTTTTCCTTGAGTTTGGATCCATTTTCACTCTACAAGAAAAATATGCGGGTACGGATATTTATGGTAATTTTTATGGACCTCTGTACAGTATTCTTAAATCATAAAGTTGGCACCACTGTTACAGCTCCACTGCTGAAATTATGAGGTGATCGAAAGGCGTGCGGAGAGAGAACCAGAGCTTAATTTGCAGAAAATAACCTGCCTGTATTATCTTTGTTCCTTTAAACGACCAGAAGAAGAAAAGCGGTAGCTTATTAAACTAATTCTATGCTCGTCAAATATTTCTTCAAGTTTTACTGAAATTTAAAGTTTCAAATATTTTAAGTTATGAATTAAATTTTGGAGAGCATGCGCCAAACCAGAAGTCATCAAGAATTCTCCAATTTAAGAATGTATTAATGAAACTCCGGATTGTTGTGTATGTACCCCAAAAGTACAGAATAAAGTATACTTCCTGGTGCAATCATAATACCTTGCAAGTCCAAAGTAAATGAATGGCTGGTATAAAAAATTATAGCAAGAAATTTTGATGTAATAAATGACATTCAATACCGTGTGAAAGCATGTAAAAAATATTAAGTTATTACATTTTCATCCTGGACTGAAAGCTTTTAATGACATTACTTGAAAATGAATAAAAAGCTCGTTCTATTCATCAACTTCCCACACAACCAGAAATAAAATATTTTAGACTCGAAACTAAATTGCAAATAAACTGAAAATTTAAAAATACAATATTAATGTTAGGTTTTAAATTAAAATGTTTATATTTCTTCTAATTTCCAAATGATTAAAATGCATATACACAGCCAAGACTAACTGCACCAGCTTCTCACTGTATGCAGACAACACAACCCGCACACTACATCAATAACATAACTAGATTTTTAAAGTAACATTTGATCAAAAACTTCCCAGGAGGCACAAAAGAGTTTTAAACAATTTTTAAACGACCCTTCAAAATTTTTAACATAACTTAAAACTGTGATAAAATAAGATAAGCATTGTTTCGAAAATTAGATAAAAAAGTACTCTTACCTTAATATATCCATCGCAAATTTCGCAAATAACAAATGAATTCTTTGAATTAGTGTCTCCAGGCTTAGAGGCCATCGCGGGACTAGCCGTGGTTCCTCTGGGCAAAGGAGTGATGGAAATGCTTGGTGTGTTTGTTGGTTTTTTCACCGTTTGTTGTTGCGCCTGGGCAGCCTGTAAAAAAATTAGATCTCTTAGAGATATAATATAAATCACAAGAACAATGACTAATCGTAAATAAAGCAAATGTTAATGTTAAAACCAACACCCAGTTCATTATAAATAACAAAATTTGAACTCAAAGTTAACTTTACCATTTCCACTTTTTAGGAAAGTTTTTTAACATATTTTTTAAACATTGTGAATAAAATACAAAAATTTAATTTAAATTTTTTTTAAAAAAAGAATTTTCCTAGAATGTCGTAAAAAATTGCAGGAATTATGGGGATGGAAAGCCAACTTGCTCATCGTGGTGCACAATGGGTAACGCTAAAGAATTAGCAAGATAAATCTACAAAACACACATAAGCGAAGACGAATTCACAAATGTATCCAAGCCAGAACTAAAAAAGCTCGTTTCAGAGCCCTCAGACTAGAAATTTCGGATTTTCAGTCCGTATTTGTCAACTGAATATAGTAAAGTCGAAATCATAATACTTATCTTAACTGCTGACCGATAAAAACATTGATGTCGTGGCCCTACTGAAGACCAGGAACAATTCCGACGTAGAGGTATCATTTCCGTACATACAGTACTCGGGATATGATACCGCAACGTACGTAAGGAACGGCATTAAAACGCTCACCTGGTATCTACTAATGCCGCAGATAATATTTTTACTATTACTGTAAAGGTTTACAATAACTAATGTATACAAACCACCTGGGATGACGTGACCTGCAACTATGGCCCCTAATACATGACCATCCAACGCTTTATTAATACACAAAGATGTTCTGTCTAGTCTCCTGCACAGTTAACATAGGCCTGTCCTGATGAATGTTTGAATCCGAATAACAATTATCAGCTCAATACCGCATCCCAGTTTGAACTTTATCAAAGCCGGCTGGAACAAATTCAGCTTAACGTATCTAAAACTGGAACAAATTCCAAAGGATTTTCCATAACACCGCCCATTAAATTCCTCCAAAACCTCAAAACTATAGGAGATTCTGCAGGGCTGCCATTGTCGCTGCTAAAACAAAGCATCCCTAGAGGATACCAGGGAGAGTACATTCAAAGTTGAAGTGAAGACAATGAAACTCTATATCAAAAATACTTAAACAGCAGAGGTCTAAAACTTGCAGATGAAATACTGCGCAGCTTGGATATCACTCGCTGGGAAAAATGGATCCAAACTGCAGCTAACACAGATTTCAAGCATTCCAGTAGAAAGGCCTTGGTCGTTCTAAAAAAACTGAGGTCGAGTACCCTTCCTAGCAGTAACTGGATCAGGTCGCTAATTATATCGACATCCAGAGCAATTAGCAACACACAACATTGAATAAAAAGGAACTAACGCAACTAAAAAAGTCAAACCTTGCAAATTGCTTTTCAGCAAAGGAAGTGTCTGCGGCAATAAGAAATATGAAACTTGGAAAAGTTCCCGATTTTGATGATATTCAATCAGAATTCTTGCTCTATTGCTGCTTCATAACTAGCCAGTTTCTACTCAGAAATTCTCTTTATCGATAATCTACCATCAAAACTAAAAGAATCGACGATAATTGTATTCATTAAACCAGGCAAGGATAAAGATAGGCGAGAAAGCTGCAGGCTAATAGCTCTATTCAGTTCGTGTTACAAGCTGCTGGTGAGACTAATCTATAATCGCCTTTGCGATAAAGTAATGGATCCCCAGTATCGCCGATTAGTCCACACACGAAAATGGTAGATGTACAACCAAATAACTCTTTGCAGATCATTAATTGAATCACCAAAACCAGTCCTACTTGCTTGTTGCCTACTTTAAGCAACGCTCCACCTCCCCATCTGAGTCGTTCAAGCGCTCTGTGTAGAGAATATAGGAAAATCCATTGCAACACACAACTTAAAATCCACGAAGACAATTACTCAACTAGATCACAGACTACATTCCAGAAAACAACCTATCCAAACCGCTGAACTTCTAATTAACAATTTCAACCAGGAACAAGAATGGGAACTAGAATGGTGAACTAGTGTTCTTACTCTGCCTCGTAAAACATGGAGCAGATGAAACCGAATCCGCACAAAATGTGGAGTGTATGCTTACTCCCTATTCAGATGGGGCAGATCAGAAACTAGCGCATATGACTGTAGCGAAGGAAGATAGACAATTGCTTACGATTGCGACAATACGCCTAGTCATTGAACAACTGAAGACTTCCTGAGAGCTGCTCCATCAACTGTTACTTGGATTGAAAATTTCAATGCTGATATATGAGATATTTATGAACGTATAACTAAATAAATAACAGGAATTATGGAGTTTTTTTAATGCACGGTACGATTTTAGAAAGACATCAATAAAGAAAAAGGGCCGACAAGAAAGTATATCAATCTCAAATTAACTTTTAAAGGAAACCGAGATTATTTGGTGACGACAGACTAAATGCCTACTAACAGTGCAAGATTTAAATTCGTCCCTTTACGCGTGTTGAGCTGTCACAATGTTTAACAACTCTTTACATTAAACCAAAAAACAATTCATTTTTAACAACGAATTGAAAAGAAATATAGGCCAAAACACCATGCTGAGTTGGATTCTTCTCATAGTACTGCTTTACGTTTCATGGAAAAAGTTCACTTTGAGATGTAAAAGCTTCGAAGTTTTCCCAGAATATATTCAAAGCCTAATATTACCAAATGAAAAATGTAATCCCTTTATTATGCATATAATGGATGTATTATTTAAAGATACAGAAAAAAAGGCAAATAATGTTAATCTTTATAAGATCCTTTTTAAATTTCAATTATTTCTTTTCTTTTATTTTTAATAATTCTGTAAAAAATATGTTAAAGTCAACATTCATTAAATGTTAATAATTTTATCCGAGTATCCGCCTTAAAGAAGCTTATGGGTATTATGGAGAAACTTAAATTTTTACTTTGGAATGGAGTTAGGTAAAGCAAACCCTTTATACATGCCAAAAAATAGGTTTAATTTATGTTATTATAATATATACATATTAAAAAAAAATAAGGCAATGGAAAATAGCAGGCAAGTATCGTCAGTATGACAAAACATATTATTTTGAATTAGAGTTCAGGTCAGATTAGACAAGTTTCCGACATTTCGCTGGTGATTCGGCGTCGCAATTGTTATTTAACGCCGACAGTTAAATCTAGAAATGGATACATTATCGGGCAGGTTATTTCAAAAGTATACAATCGTTAGCGAAACGTCGAAAATATTTCAGAGATTGCCAAAAAAAAATAAGCAAAGAGATTGAAATAGGAAAGTTTCATGGGGGTGTGTAAGGGCCTTTACCTGTATGGAGCCTGGCACCTGGGCGGAAGATGGAACGAAGGCCATTCCGGGCACGGGGCCCAGTCGACCGCCCAACTCCGTGCCGCCCACCACCTAACGCAACACACATCAGTCTAAGAATTTTATCTACAGTACATGTATGGTAAATGTTTTATTTTAATGATGTAATGAATATAAAACAATGCTTGATTAAGAATAAAGTGAAAAAGGTAGCTAGAAATATGATCTAGTATTTTTACAATAAAAAGTCATATTATTCGTAAGAGTTAAATAAAAAAAAATCATGAGAGACGGGCAAAAAATATCCAAGGTATGAGATGCCATATAAAAGGTTTTAGTTTTAATTTAGCTGATAATAGATTGAACGTCATTTCAAAACAATCTAAGTAGTAGCATTACTTCTGCGACCAGTATGTCTTTGCTAAGGCACTTACTAAAGTAGACATTAAATTAATAAGTTTTTATTTCTTCTAGTTCCCCAAACACTTACCACAAGTGTTTAAAAAGTTTTGCTGTAACTGGACTTAAAATCGAGTCACTCAACTATCGTCCAACTGAAGTAGGACGATGGATCGATAGGACTCTATAATTTTTTGTTTAACTGGACTATCATAATAGAAAATGTTGTACTTGGCATTACTTGATAAATAAAATTTAATGTATATGAAAATATTCATGGACAAGGTTTTTATTCATAATTTCACAACAAATTCTTGTCGCAAAGAAAATATTGTGCTTGGCACATAATATACAGGGTGATTCAAAAATCGATCACGAAACTTAAGGGGGTGATTCTACTTGACAAAATAAGGGTAGAGCTTCATATAATTTTTTTTCAAAATGTCATTCGTTTTCGAGTTACAAGCCGTCCAAGTTCAAGTTTGTATTTTTTGTTTTTTGAATTACTCGCTTACAGGAAAACCGATTTGACTAATATTTGAAAGATAGGCTAAGTCTTCTGCGCTTCATCATTTTAGTAACAATTCACATTGATTGTTTGCCGCTAGAGGGCACTTTACCTACATTGAAAATTGTTTTTTTGTCATAATTTTTTAGTGTTGACAGCTACAGTAGTTTTTGGCATAATTTCTGAAAGACTGATGCCAGGCCTTTAAAAAAGGTGCTCTTTATTTACATCGCTAAACCCAACGGTTTAGACGTAAATCACCCTTAAAAATTAAGTGGTAAATTTACTTTTCTCATTTCATTACCACCAGCTACCAGGTAAATAGCTATCAAAGTATACTAGAGCTGTCAGTTTAACATCAAATAAATTCGCTTTTTAAACTATTTAATTTATAATCTTAAAATAACTAATAATGGCTAATCAGTAAATATTCATATTATGGATTATTGCGATATACATTTAATTGATACAAATTAATGAAACAGTACTAAACAAACTAAAAAAGATTCTCAAAATGTCCCCCATTTTCTTCTATACATTTCCTAACACTCTTCAAAAAATGTCGCCTAACTCGATGAAAAATTTCTGGTGTTTCTTTAATAATTTGGCACTTTTCGATTATCCTGAAGCGAAGATCCTCGACGTTGATTACTGGAATATCGTACACCAATTGTTTCAAATGACCCCAAAAGAAAAAATCCATAGGATTAAGGTCTGGTGACCTCGCTGCCCATGCCAATGGTCCACTTCGTCCTATCCATCGCTCAGGATACGTTGCATTCAAATACTGTCGGACACGTATACTAAAGTGGGGCGGAGCTCCGTCTTGGAGGATCCACATGTTGGCCCTTACTTCCAATGGCACATCTTCCAGATACAAGGGGAGACGATTTTGGATAAAATCTAAGTATACGTCACCAGTTAATGGGCCATCAAAGAAATGAGGACCAATAAGGTAATCTCCTATTATCCCTGCCCACACATTTAGTGAAAATCTACGCTGATGTTTCGTTTCTACCACATTGTTTGGGTTCTCGTAAGCATATGTGTGGATGTTGTGTAGATTTGTTATGCCATCACGAGTGAAACCAGCTTCGTCAGTGAATAATATGACGCCAATTAATCGATTATCGTGTTCATACTTAGCTAGGATCTGATTGCACATTTCCAACCGTCTCGGCCGATCATCGTCATAAAGAGCCTGCACCTTTTTTGAATGAAACGGGTAGAGTTATTCTTCTCTTAGTATCCTCCATGAACTAGCCTGACAGAGCCGCACTTCATTCCCAATTTTTCTAGTACTAATACCTGGATTATCTTCAATAATTTCAAGCACTCTTTCTTCTTGTTGCACGTTTCTAGCAGTTCTAGGTATTCCCCTATTTCCATTATAACTTTTAAAGGAACCACATTCCGCAAGCCTCCTGTGCACACTGGAAAATGTTTGAGCATGAGGGATATTTCTTTCCGGATAACTCTCCATATAATATCTTCTTGCCAACTCTGCATTACCATTTGCTTTTCCATAACAAAAATGGATATCACAATATTCGATATTTGAATATTGGTGATTAGCCATTATTAGTTATTTTAAGATTATAAATTAAATAGTTTAAAAAGCGAATTTATTTGATGTTAAACTGACAGCTCTAGTATACTTTGATAGCTATTTACCTGGTAGCTGGTGGTAATGAAATGAGAAAAGTAAATTTACCAATTAATTTTTAAGGGTGATTTACGTCTAAACCGTTGGGTTTAGCGATGTAAATAAAGAGCACCTTTTTTAAAGGCCTGGCATCAGTCTTTCAGAAATTATGCCAAAAACTACTGTAGCTGTCAACACTAAAAAATTATGACAAAAAAAGAATTTTCAATGTAGGTAAAGTGCCCTCTAGCGGCAAACAATCAATGTGAATTGTTACTAAAATGATGAAGCGCAGAAGACAGCCTATCTTTCAAATATTAGTCAAATCGGTTTTCCTGTAAGCGAGTAATTCAAAAAACAAAAAATAAAAACTTGAGCTTGGACGGCTTGTAACTCGAAAACGAATGACATTTTGAAAAAAAATTATATGAAGCTCTACCCTTATTTTGTCAAGTAGAATCACCCCCTTAAGTTTCGTGATCGATTTTTGAATCACCCTACGAGCAAAAGTATTAGGCACCCCTATTGTTTATCTCTGTCTTGCAACATCATAGAAATAAGACAAAAACAAATATTTATGACACGCAAGTGGGCATTAACACATTATTTCACGAATTTTGGAATTTTAGTTTGTTGTAAGCGTTTGAAGTAAACACACGTATTGTACGTAATTATTTCTACCACATTTTTAAAGACAAACATTTATAGCGTGAACCATGACTAAATAAACTGAACTTAATGCAGGACAGCGCTTAAAAATTAAGATTTTACATGAACAATGCATGTCTCAAGTGAAAATAGCTCGAGAAGTGAAGTGCTCGCGTTGTGTAGTAAAATACGCATTAAATCGTTTCAGAGACCGCAAAAAACAGCTTTCAACCGCGCTGCAACTTTATCTGAAGCAAAAGGCAAATCTGTGAGTGTGCATACTGTGAGGAGAAGGCTTCTTAAAGCTTGCAAGGCAAGGAAGAAGCCGTGGCTGCCGGAGCACAATAAGAAAAATCGGTTGGAGTGGGTCCTCAAATATAGAGATTGGATGGTAGAAGATTGGTTCAACGTACTATGGTCAGACGAATCTAGTTTGGAGGTATTTTTATTTACTTCATGTTTTACAGTAAAACAAGTCAATATTTTTGAAAACAAATCCTGCAAGAAAAATAATGAAATCTTAAATTAAAACAGTTTTTTCTCCTTACACAGGTGCTTGGAACTCCCGGTATGATTTATGTCAGGCGCCGGGTGGGCGAAGAATACAACGCAGAATGTGTGATGCCCACTTTTAAACACGGTGAAAGCTCAATTATAATTTGGGGTTGCATGGCTGCCTATGGAGTGAGCGAAATGGTGTTGTGTGAGGGGCGAACGAACAGTGAGAAATGCACTGAAGTTCTAGAAGCAGCTCTAGCGCCGTAGATAACCCAAATTTTCGGCGATACAAACAGTGACGGAATAAAATTCCAGCAAGACAACGCCACTTGCCTTGGAAACAGTTATCTATAGATGAATGTTTTGAGCTGATATAGAGTGGCTGCTGTCATTAAATCAAAAGGTGGACCGACCAAATATTAATTACTTTAATATAATAAATCATTGCGAAGTAGTAGATATCTGTTGGACTTCCATTGTCTTTATTTTTCTTGAATATCACGACGTTTCGGCTAGTAGTTATCTCTAGCCTCTCCGTTCTCAAGTGAAACTTGAAAACGGCTAGAGCCGTTTCAAATTTCATCTACTACTTCGCAAGAAGCATCATTGCCTATGACCTTCAAACATAATAAATCATATAAGTTATAATATATGTTTTATTTATATACTCCATGTAAAATTACTCCAAAATTAACAATTCTGTAGGGAGCCTAACACTTTTGCTCGTGGCTGTAATTTGTTGTGTTTTTAATTTATATCATGATTTATTTCCGGATGAATTAAGTTGATATTTAACATCCAGGTTTAATCTAAAGAAGTCTTATCCATAAGTACCTTGTTTTCGGAGGACACACTTGAAAATCAAAATTTATTTTTATCACAACTACTTTATTTTGATAGATATGACCAAAATAAGGATGTCGATATGAAGACAATAAAAAAGGCTCCAAATAATATAATCTCGCTTCACATCATTAAACCTATCTTGTAAATATTTTAATGATGATTTGTGGCCGCACAGTAAGATTTATCTATGTGAAGTAAGAGTGCTTAATTTTTTGCCACCTCTAAAATAGCGCAGAGTTCACTTGGCATTACTTATCTGTCAAAATATAAAAGTTAAGAAAGAAATAAACTTTGATTTTTAAGTAGTGTCCTCTAGTGGCCCGCTGACTTAATTTATCTAAAAATAAATTAAAAAATTTAAGGTAGTTTATAGGCTATCTGAGTTTCTATATCTTTTCTAGAAACATCAATTATTCATTGTTAATATAATTTTCAGTAAAAGTTGGAAATTTTAAGATCATTACCCATCCTATAGTCGAGATAACTAAAATAAAAAATGTAACATTTAACATATAGCCTATATGGGGAGAGCCATAATTATTGTGAAAAACATAAACTTAAAAACTTCTCTATATATTTGATGTTTATCATTATAAGGTATTATACACCACAAAATGGGGATGTCAAGTTAGGGATGCAAATGATACTTTCAAACTTCCAAAGTATTGAGTAGTTTAAGTATCAATAGTTTTATTCCGATTAAAAGTATTGATACTTTCTTTGTTGTATCAGTATCAAAATCAAATATACAGTTGGCTTAACGAATTCTCCTGTAGAATTAACATATCTAGGATTTGTATTTGGAAATATGGTGACAAATAGTGTGAGCTCTTTTGTTTCTTGGTACACATACATACAAAAGCACGAGTTTCTGGTTGCCTGAATTATGTTATTTTTAATATCTAATTAATATCTAACAATATTTTTTTAAATATATTTTTACTGGTTATAAATAACATAGGTGTGAATGTAAAATTCGCCAAGGATCTTATCTTTGCGGATGATTATAAAATTTTTCTTGCTATTAGGGATGAGTCAGATGCGAGGGCTCTGCAAGAGGATTTTAATGCGGTTGTGAGATGGTGCAAGAAACATGATTTAAATGTAAATATACATAAATGTGTAGTAATGTCTTTTACATGTAAAAAGCAAATAATTTATTTTAATTATTGTATAAATAACACGCCGTTAAAAAGAACTGATTTACATAGGGATCTTGGTGTTTATTTAGATACGAAGTTGAGTTTTGGTAGGCACATTGATATTGTAACTGCAAGTACAGTAAAAATTCTTGGTTTTATTATTAGGAGCTGTAAATATTTCAGTATCAATATAATGATTGTCTTGTATAAGTCATTGGTGCTTGCTAAGCTTTAATATGCTTGTGTAATTTGGGATCCGCAGTATGAAAATAAAATTTACAGCTTAGAGGTGGTTCAGCGGAGATTTTAAGGTTTTTGCATTACAAGGCAGTCTCGGTATACCCTCAAAGAGGAACTGGTGTGTTCTTTATTCAACTTTCCCAGTTTGAAGCACATGCGTATTGAAGCGGGTGTTGTGTTTTTGTTTAAATTGATTGGGAACACAATTGATGATAAAGAGTTTTTAGAACAGCTTCCATTTAAAATAGGCCAAGTTAACACCAGATCCAGAAATTTATTTTATATTAATGCCCCTAGGACTAACCTGTATAAAAATTCCCCATTAATAAGATTATGTTCATATTTTAATACGTATTGTGGTGCCATTGATATTTTTAACCTAAGTTGTAACAGGTTTAGAAGGGAAGTGAGAAATGAGTTATGTAGGCAATTGTAGTGCTTTTTTATTTAGGTTCTAATTTAGATTGTAGTCTTAGTATATTAAGTTTAGTTGTATCTGTAATTGGCTTTGTAAAAGTTGTTGATACAATGAATAAATAAATAAATAAATATTTACCGATAAAAGTTTTTAAATCCTCTTTTTGTTAATATTAAATGAAAACTTTGCATTTGTAGTAACTTTTAACATTTTAAGTTTAAGTATCGACGGTAATTAATAATGTGTTACCAGGTTTTACACATTTCATATAGGATATAATAGGTATGTCTTACGAGACACATACGGTATTAAATCAAGATCAAGATTAAACGAAGGTAAAATAAACTTAGTAGGTGACTTATTATATATCGGGCTCTCGTATAATAATGTAATCAGCATCAAAAATTCAGGAGAGAACTATGGGGCATGTAGTACGAAAGAGTATTGAATCGCGCTTAATACTTTTTGGCTACGATTGCATCTGATGAACTACCATAATTTTATTTACCTGTAATTAGGAAACAATTGTGGTTTTGACTTTTTTTTACATGATTTAATACCTTTATTTGATGATATAGAATCGCTTCATGATGTTGTGTCCAGAAATTCTGTATAATTAAAAAGATATTTATCTTGTTATTTCAGGTAGTACTTATCCCTTTAAAATTACATTTATAATTCAGTAATGACACCTTGCACAAAATTAAGTTACTGATGTGACACGGACAAATCAACTATAACACACTAAGTTAACATTAAAGATAAAAAAAAATAAACCCATAAAAATATATTCCCATCTACCCACCTGGAAAACTTGATTTCCTCCCAACTGATAATTCGCAGGTACCAGTACCTGTCCTCCAGTTTGTTGCTTAAAGATCATTCCTTGGGGTCTTATGATTGGCTGCGTCTTCACATTGGGACCCAACGTAGGTCTGCCTCGACCCCGATTCAGGGCAGCGTTAGCTGCATTAGCTTGAAGTTGCATCTAAATAGGAAAATTTTATTTAATACTTTTAGAATATTCACAATAAAACAGAAAACATTAAAAATCGAACCAAAAACAGCAAAGTAATCACTGACCGTACTGGAAAAACTGGCCATTATTGCTGGACGTTAAATAATCATAAAATTGAACTTGTTCTAATATCAATTCAATAACTCGCTCTTCAAGTCCTATGAAATAGTAATTATTAAATTTGTCTTTACCTTAGATAAGAATTGATATTGCTGCGCTCCCTTATTTGCAGCCAACGTCTGATAGGCGGCTACAGTGGCATTTAGTCCAGTGGCTCTCATCTTCGGCATCCTAGGTATCTTCGCTGGTGGTTCCCAATCTGGAGGAGGCTCCAGATTCCTGTCAGGCTTAAATTTACGCGCACATACCACAAGATGTCGTGAGAGTTTACCTTTCTGGTTATCCTCAAATGGACAGGATGGGCATTGATGGAATGCTGGCGCACGTTCGAGATGCCCTAAAAGAAAAAAAAATCTTTATAAAGGCCGTTTGTTCTTACCATGATATAAAATAAAACTGTATATAGCTTGAATTATCTTTTCCCGTTTTACCTTGTTTGGTATTTTTTTAAAGACTTACCCCTCACAGCATGTTCAGCCTCCATATGGAACAAAATATCATGTGGACTTCTGACCTCGTAGGGGCAAAAATTGCACTTGTACACAAAGTTTTTCATGTGAGGCGTCTCTAAATGGTACGCCATCGCCAATTTAGATTCTGTCTTGAAATTACAGAATTCACATTTCTTAATTGCCATTCTAAAAATGAATGACCTAGTAAAATCTCTGGATAAACTTTTATTACTAGTTAGTTAGTTTTAATTGAAATATGGCATTTTTAATTTTGGAATAATGGATAAAAATATTGAACTTATATTTGAAAGAAGCAATTATGATAAAATTAAGCAGATAAAACTTCTAGAAAATGCACAGAATCACTTCAAAAACTTTTTCAAAAATAAAAAAGAAAATTTGATTTTCTTCGTTATTAACAACTTAAAATTAGAAATAAACTACTTCAACTTGGTCTTATATGATCAAGCTGGTTGGAATTTGTATAACTATATTTTTTATGTACTTACTTGAAATGTTCATTATTCTCCTTACTCATCTCAATATTCTTCATGAGGGAAGCGATAGTTTTGTTTGTTTCAGGATTTGATCCCTGTTCCCTATCCCGTTTTCTCTTCTGCTGTTTCAACAGATCAGTTTGAACATATTCTTGAACCATATTCATTCCAATATCAATGAAAAATTTACCTAAAAATTGAAATGAGTATTTTCAAAAAATTTTGGAAACAAATGAGAAAACTTGTTCAGAATTAACTTTCATGTCTCAATAAAAATCTCCAGTTTATATATATATATATATATATATATATATATATATATATATATATATATATATATATATATATATTATATATTTCCTAACTGTCGAATAACAAACATCAAACCTTTGTCAATATTAAATCATCTACGAAACACGGGCAGCGTTGAGAAAAAATTTGAAGGTAGGGATCGTATTTGAACAGAAGAAATTTTAGAAAGAGTTGAAGAAAAACCAAGTACCCGACGCTTAGAACGTGAGTTGGATATCCCTAAAACTATTATAAATAGTATTTTAAAAGAACAGTTGTTACATCCAAACCGCGTCAAAAAGATTCAGGAATTTTTACCGAGTGATCCCCCATGCGCCTTTACATTTTGTGAATTTACTAAAATACAAAAGAATTCGTGAACCAAATTTTTTTGCAAATCACTATCAATTCTTTCGGAAAATTTGCCGATTTTACTTTGGAGAGAAGAGTGGTATAAGCAATATCCCCACCGATGAAGAGGCAATGAGGCAACAGAATGGCCACTACGTTCTCCAGAGTTAAAATATGTCTGACTTCTTTTTGTGCGGCACTCTTAACACAAAAATATACAAGACTCCTGTATGATTGATTTTTTAGTATATCCTCTCACATTGTTATATAATCTTTCATTACAGACAAGTTCGTTTCCACGAATATGGAAGGAAGTTAAAATATGTCCCATTTTTAAAAAAGGTGACAAAACAGACATACAAAATTACAGACCTGTAGCTATATTATCAACTTTTGCAAAAATTTTTGAATCAATCATTTATAAATACCTTTATAATTCTGTTTCACAAAAGATTTCAGTATTTCAGCATGGTTTTATGAAAAATAGGTCAACTGTCAGTAATTTATGTAACATAACTCAATATATAGCAGAACATTTGGAAAATAAAGCACAAGTCGATGTAATATACACAGATTTTGCAAAAGCTTTTGATAAGGTCTCGCACGCATTACTGTTGGAAAAATTATATAATGAATTTGGTCTTCACCTTGAATTAATTAAATTCTTTCAATCATACTTGCACCGTAGAAAGCAGACAGTAGTAATAAGAGGTTATACTTCGGAATCCTTTATAACTACCTCTGGGATACCGCAGGGCTCCAACCTCGGTCCGCTCCTATTTATTATTTTTATTGATAGTTTACCAAAAATAATTGATAACAATAATGTTCTTTTGTTTGCTGATGACCTAAAACTATATTCCGGGGTAAGGAACGTAAACGATTGTATACAACTTCAGGAAGATTTAAAGAGAATTGTTGAATGGTCTTATGTAAACAAACTCACATTTAATGTTTCTAAATGTTTTGTACTTAGCTTTAGCAGAAAAAAGAACATCTTACACTTTAATTATGTAATGGAGAATTCAATTTTAGAACGGGTTGGAGAAATGCGGGATCTTGGAGTCATATTTGATTCTCAACTTTCTTTTAAGTCACATTTTTGTAATATAACAAAAAAAGCATCTAGTATGTATGGATTTATAGTCAGAAACTGTAAAGATTTCAGTGATGTAAACTGTATAAGACAGTTGTATATATCTTATGTTAGAAGCATTTTAGAGTATGCTAATTTAATATGGAATCCGTACTATAATACTCACAAATACACTATTGAAAGGATCCAAAATAAATGTTTAAGGTATCTTTATTACAGGGAAACAGGTGTATATGACTTAACTGTAAGCAAAGATGAGCTTAGATGTAAATATAACTTGTTAAGTTTGGAAAAGCGTAGGAATATAGCCTCTGTTATTTTTTTTGTATAAAATAATTCATAATAGAATTGACGATATGAATCTTCTCGCTCAGGTGAATTTTAATATCCCTACATATAGGACAAGAAATACATTGACTTTTTATTTAAAAAGCCATCGTACCAATTATTGTACTAACGCTCCAGTCAATATGATTTGTAAATTAGCTAATGATGTTCAAAGTGAAGTAGATATTTTTAGAATAAGTTATAAACAACTAAAACGTAAGCTAATGGAAATAATGTAATTAATTTTTCTTTATTACACTCTTTTGTACGCGTGTGTGTGTATGTGTCTGTTTGTGTGTATGTATGTGTGAACGTGTAACTTTATAATTAGGTATCTAATGTATCTGTAGAGTTTGAATTGAATAAATAAATAAACACCCACGAATGAAGAATTATTGATACGCATTTTAAACACTGGCACTTTTTTAATAACCTGAGATGTTAGATAGAATGCAATAACATTTTTTAAATTAAGAAGTGTTAATAAGTGTATTCGGCAAAACGGAGGCCATTTTGTACATTTGTTCAATTAATATTTTCTTTTTAGTTAGTTTTTTCAATCTTCTTAAAATACATATATGCACTTCCTACAATAATTTTAAAAATCGTTTCATTATTACAGGAGAGTGGTGTATGCATGTAACTGAAAATATTTTTTTCCTGACAAAATCACTCATCTTGTGAAAATTTTTTCAGTGGTAAAAAAGCTTCCAAATACATGCCGTTATATGATAGAAATATCTAAATTGTCATAACGATGACATAAAAAAAAAGCAGTATTTTCAGGATACCCTATATTGAAGCATCTAAAATTATCAATTTTATATTCTGTGATAGATAATTGAATCTGTATATCTACACATAAAAGTTAGTTCCAAATAACTTTTCATAGTGGTACTTTTCTATATATTTTAAAAATTACCCACTCTATTTTGATTTTAAAGCTTAATCTAAATTTTTCCCATATGTTATTTTTAACTTTATATATAGTTCCCATAACAGTACTATTTGTTAATTCTTGGATATATATATATATATATATATATATATATATATATATATATATTTACTTAACGTTGGTACCTCCAAAATACTTATATACAGTACGTACTTCCCTCATATATACCGTAGTTACCTCCGTTTTCGGAATAATTTTGCTTATTAGGTATTTTTCTCGCTGATATTCTGGTAAATGTAAGGTTATGAACAGGTGATTTCCGTGCTAGTTGAAAATCGGCTCAAATTTTTAAGGCAAATAGTAAAAAAGTCAATACGAAAACTAGAAGGACGCATTACTAAAAATGGCCAGGAGAAAAGAACAGATAAATATTTTCTGCTATAATTACATATTATCAATAATATATCCAAAAATTCTGTGTAATGCCTCAGATAATTATATGAATACAAAGATTACTTTCATTTTTATTATGTTTTATTAAGTAACGTTATATTGCCTAGCCTCCAATTTAAGGACCTGTTTCTAAAAAGTGGTGTGAGCGCTTAATATGTTTGGTATCACGAGACTTACAAAGAAGGTGTCCTAACTCGACGCCTCCGATTTCAATAATTTTTTTTTATAATTTTAAAAACCACATTTAAAAAGATATTCGGAAAAATATGCGAGAAAGACCACTACCCTCCTGGAACTAAAATAAATATTTAGTGAATATAACGCCTTACTTGCAGTTTACAGAAAAAATATTTGGAAGTCCCAAGTCTTATAGATATTTAAAAATTAATTTTACAAATTTATATTGACATTTATTTTTGAATATTGTTTTTCATATGGGATATCATTTAAAAGAGCTCGTTATGAAGAATACAAGTTTTATTTTCCATAATTTTACACAACAAAAAGATATTCTAAAAAATATGCGGAAATAGATCAATCTCCACTTAATTCCGAATCTACTAGATCTTTTTTTTAAATAGGGAATATGGCGCCTTATTTGTCGTTTGCAAAAAAAAAATTACGAAACTCCTAGGTCTTATAGATTTTTAAAAATTATTTTTACGTATTAATTTTTTTTTAAATTTTGTATATCATGTGAGAAATCATTTAAAAGGGTTTGTTGTATAGAATAATTTTTTTTTTTATAATTTTAAATAGTATATTTAAAAAGAAATTCTGAAAAATATGTGAGAATAGACCATCTTCCCCCTAATTTCCTAAACTACTCCATCAAAAATTATAAGAAAAAACAGGAAATATAGAATTTTTCGAATTTAATTTAGCAGACTTAAACGCTTTTTTTATTTTATATGTCATATCGAGTATAATTTAAGAGGGTTTGTTTTGAGGATTACAAAAATACCTTTATCGTAATCTAAACTTTAAACTCTGTGCTTTTTGAGCAATATTATAACTGTTTTAATAAATTTTATTAAAACAGCAAAATAAATTAAATATCCAAATTTATTCTATTCCCAATTAGCATAAATATGATTACTGGAAAATCAATATTTCGGTGCAGAATCCACAGGTAAATTTAACTACGAAAATGTTTAAATATGATACGTACTACCATCCAGTTAATCACAGTAATATTGAAGGTAACTACATCGTCATTTTATTCCAGTATATACAACTTGGAGGAAACAACGAACTGTTCTTATTCTGAAATTATATGATTTTTTTTCAGAAATATTTACCCCTCTTTTGAGAAACCTATACAATAGGCAATCACCCGGAGGTTAGTCCGCCTTGGTTTTTATCCGGAGGGAACGACGTTCCGTTTATACATATATACATAATATATATATATATATATATATATATATATATATATATATATATATATATATATATATATATATATATATATATATATGAAGTAAAATGCGAACAGTAACTGCAAACTTTGTTCCATCATATCCTTTCCGTGTTGGAGATTGCACAATTTGAATAAACTGCTACACAGTACAATTTATCCTATTCCACCACCATGGAGATGATGGCCTACCTGTACCACCATACCAAGAAGTCAAAACTTCATCTCTACTAGATTCATCAGGGTACCGACATGCACCTATTTGTGCAAAGGGCAGATCGGAAGGAAGAATGCAACACTGAACGCGGCTTCGCCGACCTCCCGCCGGATGTCGTATATATGTTTATGCGGCTTTCACGGATTCCTCCGTGTGAGATGCAATAGATATATCCACATTATGCCGTTGTAGTGCTGAAATCATATTCAGCAAACGTACAACTATATGCAACTCGGTATATAAATGACGTAAAATGTGAACAGTAAATGCAAACTTAGTTCCATCATATCCTTTCCGTGTTGGTACAGGTAGGCCATGATCTCCATGGTGGTGGAATAGGATAAATTGTATTGTGTAGCAATTTATTCAAATTGTGCAACCTCCAGGTAGAGAGATAGAACTCGTCGATTGTCTACCTCTGAACAACAAGTCAAAAAATTATTTTTGAAAATTACAAATTATTGACTATTAAATATTTCCATTATATTAAAGCACTTACCTAAAGGACTATCAAAGTAAGAATATGGTTTTTTAGTCAAGTCAGCTTTCTCCTCCTCACTCTCGTCCCCGCTACTAAACGTCACATCACTATCGTCTTCACCTACTAAAATTCCACATAAATAGTATTAACCATTAAATTAAAATCGTTATATTTACAAAATATATATATTTAATAACTAACCTTTCTTCTTATCATCCTTTTTTTCTTTCTCTTTTTTCTCTTGTCTTTCTTTCTTTTCCTTTAACTTGTTTTCTTGGATTTGTTTTTTAATATCTGCTACAAAGTCTTTTAGCACTTTAACTGGCGGTTTTTCATAAACATAAGGAACTAAAATTTAACAAAAAAAAAAAACTAAAAATTAGCCCAGAAATTATTCACTGGAATTTGCATATATATATATATATATATATATATATATATATATATATATATATATATATATATATATATATATATATATATATATATAAACTTTTATCACTCAAAAACCTCGAAAACTAAGAGTTTGAAGGGGGCTAAATGTTTGTCACCTTGAAACTGACATTGGGCTTGTTATTTCAATGTGAACTTTGTTTTTTCAAATAGAAACCCTAATTTTTTATTACAGAAATCGAAAATTCCCCGTCCAACGTCTTTGCGAAGTTGGATTGTTTGGAAGAGTTGCTGTCAAAAACCTTTACTTTCCAAAAAAAAATCGCAAGACCAGACTTCAGTTTGCTCAGAGACATGTAAATTGGACACCTCAAAACTGGGGTACGGTGCTTTGGAGTAACGAAAGTAAATTTAAAGTATTTGGTTCAGATGAAAGGTCGTTTGTTCAAAGGCCTGTAGGAGAAAAATTTATATTACGTATCAAAAACCTACTGTGAAGTAGAGTGACAGTATTATGGTTTGGGGAAGTTTTCCCAAGTTTGGGACGGGCCCGATAGTGAAAATAAGTGGGAAAATGGATTGATTTATGTACCGCGACATATTACAGAACACTATATTGCCCGAAGAAGAAACACCGCTTTTATGGAGATATTAACAAGATAATGATCCCAAACACTCATCCCATTAAATAAAAAATTGGTTTCTTGAGAAAAGCGTCGATTTATTGGAGTGGTCTTTTCAATCGCCGGACCTAAATCCGATAGAGCACCTTTGGGAACACTTAGAGCGAAAAATTGGGGAAGAATAATTCATAATGAAAATCATCCATGGGAAGTTTTACAAGATGAATAGCGGAAGATTCTCTTGTCGATTCAATGCCAAAAAGATGTGGGAAAGTCACAATAGCAAAGGGGTTATCAACAAAATATTGAACTTTGCTTCTTTAATTTGAACAGACTTAATTATTTTTTGTGGAAACAACATTCTTTCCATACTTTTGTCCCAAATGATTTGATGAAAATTTTGTTTTATTTTGTATTTTCCTTTGTTGAATAAAAAGTTATCAATTTAGTAGTGTATGTTAATTTTTTTATATTTGTATGTAATTTTGAGGATGTGTGCTATTTACAGAACGACATTAATAGATTTTCAAGGTGGTGCAATATAAACAAATTGGTTTTGAATGTTGAAAAATGTAAATATATACAAATTTTAAAGAGAATAGCTATCGTTTGAACAATTATAAAATCGAGAGTGTTAAACTTATTCGGGATCTTGAAGTTCTCTTTGATAACCAACTTACTTTTGCTCAACATGTTGATACTTGCCGTAACAAGGCTCTCAAGATGCTGGATTTCATAATGAGAAACACTAGAGATTTTAATAACGTCAATGCTATGAAAATGTTATATAGCTTTCTTGTAAGACCACATCTGGAAAATTGTACCAATGCGTGGAGTCCTTATTACAAGGTATATATTAATAAGCTTGATTCAGCTTTAAAAGCATATACCAAAGGGAAATATCAATTATAAAAGCTTAGAGTCGGAGTTAAAATTGAACAGTATAGCAAAACGTAGGGAAAATTATGATATTGTGTTTTCTTGCAGGATTCTGAATGGATTCATTAATAGCCCAGAACTTACTGAATTGTTTCAAATATATGTTCCTCCTAGACAACTGAGAGAATGTTAAGTATTCCAGTTAAGGCAACATCGAACAACGTATGGAGGAAATTCGCCAGTAAACTGTATTATGGGAAAATTGATTAAAGTTTGTCTCAAAAAAAACTTTACAATTAATTGTTTGAATTTGTATATTTGTGATAAATCATCTAGATTTAACTTCTCTAAATTGTAATTGGTCAATTGTTTGTTTTTTATTTGATTTTTCTTGTAATCTACATTTTAACTATAGACTGTGATTATTGTTATTTAGTACTTTTGTGTGAATGGGCCTGTCCCATGTATGGATAAATAAATAAATATTTAATTAATTATTATTTATTTTTTATTATATATATATATATATATATATATATATATATATATATATATATATATATATATATTTACTTACCAATAAATGATGGAGCCTCTACTACAAACATATCATCAGTCAAGGTAGGTAGCAAAGGTGTAGCTGTAGTTTGCATAGGAGTCATAATAGGTGGATTTTTAGGGGTTACTGACACCGCATTAACGGGTATAGGAGTGATTGTAGCCCTCATGTTAGCTGGATACATGCCTTGGGCTGGCACTGCTACCGGCAACATGGAATTGAAATTCGGAGTCGGAACAGTAACAGGTGGTGGCGCGGGTTTGCTTGTAGGTACTGGAACAGGACCACGACCTAAAAAAGTTAACAGACTGCAAATTTAACCTTTGTACATACAACAGTTTTAATTTTACATTAACATTTTAGATAGCATCATTAAATGAGAAAAAAAAGATTGACAAATTTGTGCATTATGGTTCAGATTTTCAAAAATTAATGCATTCAGGCCAGAAATTCCAAACTTTAGAATACTTGCAATGATTTTTACAAACTAAGGCTACAGTAGAACAAAAATATCTAGTAAGTTCACTCGGCTTTCCGCTTGTTGAATTTTTGAGTGATCTTTAAAAAGTCTAACCCCAGTTATTTTCCGAAAACAGTTCAGTGTGGTAGCGGAAAGCACGGCGATAGGTTTCGGTTTTGTGAGGCGATATTGTGAATATTATTTAATTTTTTAAAAGGCTAGTTGATGTTTTTCTTTTATCCATTCATGTACTATTATTACTATTATACTTTTAATTGCTTTGCATTTCAAATTAACAAAAATTTTGCTTATTCCTTAAAATCCTTAATAATATTTTAACATGAAACTATGGTAATTAATTAAGTTATACTACATCACACCAAAATTAGCCATTTTTAAAAAGTTTTTGAGGTGTAGATTGCGAAAATGGATAAGAAATTTCCCCGCAACGTTTATATTTGGATTTACTTATTTTTAAGATGAGCCAAGATTAAATTATCAATGCTTAACATGTTTTCTTTTCTTTACTAATATATTATCTTTTCTTTTTTAGAATTACGAGCTGTCTTTATTTCTGCAAATTATTTTCTGTGAGATTCACATTTCTAAATTCATTTTCAAATGAGAGTGGAAATAAGTATGGAAACTTTTCAAATTTCATCAAAAAACATTGTTGTAAACCTACGATTAACAGTTTTTCAGTATTTTGTAGAATACCCTTTAGCATCTAAGACTGCCTGGTATCTTCTAGGCATCGAGTAAATTAATTTTTGGAAAGTTCCTGGAGGAATTTGCACCCACTCTAACTTAATGATATTAAACAGTTGTTGATTTTTGATATCGGAATGCATTCGAATTTGGCGATTTAAGACGTCCCAAAGATGTTAATTAGGTTTAAGTCTGGGGATTGGGATGGCCACTCAAGTACAGTTATATTTTTCTCATCAAACCATTGTTTTACTATTTTAGATGAATACTTCGGATCATTATCCTGTTGAAATATCCACCGTAATGGCATCTCTTCTTTTGCAGATGGAAGCATTGTAGTTTCTAATGTTTCTTTATAGTGAAATCGGTCCATTTTACTCTGCATTTGAATGATGGGTCCTATCCCAGATCGAGAAAAGCATCCCCAGACCATTATGTTCCCTCCTCCATGTTTCACAGTAGGAATTTAGTACTTTGTCTTGAATCTTGCGCCAAACGGTCTTCCTACATACTTCCTGCCATCAAATCTAAATAGTGAAAATTTGCTTTCGTCACTCCAAAGCACCACATTTTTCTGTAGACCAAGAAAGATGAGTTCAACCAAACTCCATTCGGGCCATCCTATTCTTCTTTGATAGAAGCGGCTTTTTAACAGCAACTCTTTCATAAAGACCTCCATTAAGTAGACGATTGCGTATCGTTCTACTTGTAACTTTAACACTAAACCGCTCCAGGATTTCATTTTTTATTTGTCAGGATGTTTCTCTGGGGTTAAGTTTTGAGATCCTTAAAATAGTTTTATCGATTCGAGAAGTAGTTTTACGAGGTCTTCCCGACTTAGGCGCATTTCCCACATCACCACGACCATCATATTTGTGTATTATTTTTGTTACAGCACTTACAAATATTTAAATATTTTGCAATCAAGGGATTTTTTCTCCCCATTTTAGTGGCATTTCTGCATTTTGGCGAAATGTAAAATGCTCTTGATAAATTTAGCATTAATTAATACGAGCATAATTAAAAGTTTCCATACATTTTCCACTACTGTACATATATATATATATATATATATATATATATATATATATATATATATATATATAGTTTGTTAATGTGACTGCCTTTAGCATGTCATTGTCATTGTTTTGATATTACAGTTAGAAATACTGAAGTTTGGAAACAATCAAATACGATTTAAGTAAGTACATTGTCTAAAATGTCAAACTTTACAATGGATATGTCAGATGACACCTAGAAACGTCAGTGTTGCCAATTCCCGAAATATAAACGGCTATCCTTGTACTATTTCTAAATAAATAACCCATAATTACCTTAACATTACAAAACAAGGCCTAATAAAGAACCCACATCTCTGGTATAATTATCGTTGAGAGAACATTAATTACAACGCCGATCGAGATCTTACTTGTTTAGTTACGCACTGATAAGGTCATATACAAATAAAAAGAACCCCACGACCCTATTTTAAACAGGATCGAGTAGGGTTTTCTTGTTTACTTACGTGCATTTAAAGAAGTTAAATATTAATATTTATGTGCAATTTTATTAATTTGTTTATTCCATAACATAGAGGGACTACATGGGCAATAATTTAATTATGGATGCTGCCAAGAAATAATAAAAATTCTTTTATGTTCGATACCAATCGCAATAAGAAAGTAAAAAAAAAAATTGTAATTCTTAGGTATTTTAAACTGTAAAATTTAAATGATCAGCAATACTCTTAAATTTAAAAAAACGATGAGATCTCTTAATTGTGACGAAACCTTTTTTTCACCAGAATAAAATTTAACGATATATTTTACTTATTAACAATTATACACATATATTATAACTATTTATAGAAATGATTTTCCTAAATCATCAAATTCAGTGACGTTCCATAAGGGATATATTAGCTTTACATAAAAATCAGAACTAATTTTAAATGTTATTAACTAAGAGACAAATATGCCATTTTAACACCTTATAAGAACCTTTATTGGTACTTCATGTAAAATATCAATTTATTTCTTAATAAATCAATTGGACTTTTACAAAAATAAAACTAGTGTTATTCAGTGGTGTAACTAAGAGTAAGTGCGCTCCCCCGCAAATTTTTGAATGCGTCCTATCTTACACCCGTCTTGATCCTTTGCATTTGTTCATTTTCATCAATGGACTTGAGGGCGCCCCTGGATTTGTGCGCCCCCCCCCCCCCCCCCCCCGCACAGCGGAGTCGTTATTTACGCCACTGTTGCTATTCCATAAACATCGCATACATGGATTTTTTAAAATTTTTTAGCGGTTCGCAGGGTGCCAAAGTGTCACTACACTACCTAATTTTTTCCCAAGATATATATTTTATTCTTTATACATTAAACTTCCCCGCATAGATAATCGCTCCCTATATTAATAACTTGGACTTTTGGCAACAGTGTAATAGCTTAAAACGCGCACATTTTTTATAATCGACAACATAGGTTTGTTTCATTTATTAATACTGCACAGTGAAAACACGAAGATCCAATGGGGTTTATATGTGAGCGAGAAAGATGGAACTAAGTATCAATATTTCCTGATGAAATTTATGCCAGACTAGACTGAAATGATATTATATAAATCTAAAAAAGAGCACACTTATTATGGGGTTGTCTTGTTTGCACTTGGCGATTCTAAAAAGATATTTCATTTTAAATTTAATTTTAGTTATTGTATTTACTGAGGAGTTTACATAATATTTATTTTTCAACGTTGATGTATTTCGTTTTGTTACTAAAAGTCGTTTTATCAGCTGCTATGACTACGAACAAAATTAGGTTTTTACGAATTTTTTTAGTGCGCTCTTTTTAAAGAGTAAAAGAATCATGAATTGCTAGATTTAAAAATCAGGCTTTTGATCAGTAAAATATTACAAATAAAGGTATGCAATGTGCGTTTAAGCTAAAAAAAAAAGTAAAATATATAGAAAATAATGTTTCAGTTAATTCTTACCTGACAATATTGAATTTGTATCAATAATAACTAAAGTGGGTTCCTTTTTCCCTTGTTGAGTGGTATTAACAGTATTCTGGTTCGATTTACTAGCAATTTCAACTAATCGTTTGGTGTCTTTTACAACAATTGTTGCAGAAGAGTCAGCTGTAGATGTTTTCTTAATACTTGGAATGCGTTCTACGGTGATCTGGTCATTAACAGCTGAAAATATATTATTCAATTAAATATATATATATATATATATATATATATATATATATATATATATATATATATATATATATATGTGGCTTTCACGGATTCCCCCGTGTGAGATGCAATAGCAGTGGATATATCCACATTATGCCGTTGTAGTGCTGAAATCACATTCAGCAAACATACAACTATATGCAGCTCCGTATAGGAATGAAGTAAAATGCGAACAGTAAATGCAAACCTCGTCCCAACCATATCCTGTCCGTGTTAGAGGTTGCACAGTTTGAATAAATTGCAAAGGAACACAATTCATCCTATTCCACCACCATCGAGATAATGGCCCACCTGTACCACCATACCGAGAAAGAAAGTCAAAACTTACCCTCCCCGCCACAGTGATACGGCAGAGGTACATGTTTTGTCTCTACTAGACTCATCAGGGTACCGACATGCACCTGGCTGTGCAAAGGACAGATCAGAAGGAAGCATGCAAATACTGAACGCGGCTTCGCCGACCTCCCGTCGGATGGCGTATATATGTTTATACGGCTATATATATATATATATATATATATATATATATATATATATATATATATATATATATATATATATATATATATATATATATATATATATATATATATATATATATATATATATATATATATATATATATATGTATGTATGTATGAACTGATTTGTGATCAAAATTTGTCAAAGGCATACGATTGTGTTGAATCAGAAATTTTACTAAGAAAATTACAAGTACATCAATCACGGGATGTGCAATACAATTGCTTACCTCGTATTTAACGAATAGATAACAAAAAGTCAAAATAGTTAAGAATGTTCAAGAACATTTCTCAAGTTTATTTGCAATTAGAACAGATACCTGCTCAGGCAAGTATAAAAATGTGATCTCTAAAAGGCACAAGCTGAAGATTTAGTGTAAGCAAATAAATAAAAAAGGAGCAGTTTACTGAAAACATAAATATTCCTTAAACAAAGAGTATCTTATACTATTATTCTGCCACTGTTTAGTTAGATACACGGACATGGGTTAATTGGTCCGCAAGTGTTATATTCGCAGTACAACATTAGATAGATTGGAATAAAATTGATTTAAAGTTTGTTTTTTTTAATTATTCCAAAAACAATCTTTTTCTCTACCCACTTTTTTGAGAAAACAATTATATGTTGAGAGAATGTTTATAAAATAGTACACGCTAAAGTATTCAATCTCAAATAGCCTTCGTAGTAAATATTATTCGAAGTGAAATAACTTACCTAGGGGATCTTGTGGCATTATCTCCTCGATATCAGACTCCTCACTTCCCTCTTCAACAGCCGGAGGAGGAGGAGGAGGCGTGTCCTCCTTATCACTTTCCGCGTAGCTTTTGCTCTTGTTAAGGTTTCTCGAGCTGCGTCTGGGAGTGACCGATTCTTTTGATTTCTTCTCTTTAACCTTCTTTTCTGGAGTCGTATCTATGAGATCTATAACTTCAGTCGTGCCATTGGTTTTTGGGCCATCAACGATCATAACGTCACCTAGAATAAATAAAAGCACATTCGATAAAAATGCAGACAATTTTCTGAAAGAAACAAGTATTTTAAAAAACATTTTACCCGAAAAAAAAAGTAAAATGTAGGTCGTGGACAAACTGCATTAAAGGTAAAAATACAAAACTGGAGATATTTGTTGATCAAGTTGAGGTGACTAAAGTAGGTCATAAAGAAGAACGGTAGACCTTAATTAACATGGAGTGTGGGTATTTGAAAGCCTATGCGCCAAAAAACCCTGGAGGAAAGCCAATGGGAAAACGGAAACCAATGGCGCCTGTTCTGATCCAACATATATAATTTGCATTATGTAAGTTGAAAAATAAGCATTTACATAAGAAAATTAGGTATAAAAATATAGAGATAAAGCCTTGAAGTCAGTAAGAGGGATAGCTGTCTAACGAAAATAAACGAAAATTTCCATTTTTGTCAGTTTGGTAGTGAAAGAAAACATTTTTTTCATTCCTATATCTTTAAGGACCAAAACCTTGTTTATTATCGTCAATTTAAATCTTTTGTCAACCAGTTGTTTTCCTGAAACAATTTGCTTTTCCACTACCCTGTATTGATGAACATATTTAGCAAACTAAAATAATGTAGGCAATGTTATCAAATATCTGTCCTAAAAAATCAGTATTTAGGTTCATTTGTTCATTAATTGAGGTAAATATGAACATGATCAATGAATATAGTCCCACAATTTCTTTAAAGATTGAAAATATAAAACAGTTCACCTACACGTAAATTGTGAAGAATTGTCATACTCGACAGCCGACGTTACGATAGAACAATGCTTGCATGTTGGCACAATTTGTCAAAACAAAGCCTTGTTTTTCTACTTGGGATGTATCGTTCATCTTTAAACTTATCGTGTATAGTGAGATAGACAGGAAATGAAAAAAGACAATTAAACCTACTAGTTTGCCGGGCAATTTTTGGTACTTATTACCTTTTTACAGAAACCCTTCCTGCTTCTATCAACTTTATATGTTTTCATGTTATATAAATTTTTACACCTCTGGTATCTTTTGATAAAGCAAAACATTTATGGACAATAAATCAGATTCCTATATGCTAATAACTTTTCGGGAGACACTTTATAGCAAAAACAGCACATAAATTACGATAAAACAAACATTTTTATGATTAGTATGGAAGTGAGGGTGAATTATAGAAAAGTTTACTAAAATTAAAATTAATAAATTAAAATAATAAAAGAAAAAGAACGTGTTAATTCTGCCATAGAAAATATTTATTAAAATAATTATATAGAAAGACAATTAACTTTTTTTTAACAATTGCGTTTCTGCATGAGAGAACTTTTTTTATCATAATTTGTACAAATATTTGGACCCTGAATAGTATGTTTATTTCTCTTTTAAAAATAAGCTACTTTCCTAAGCGGCAATAATTATTTAAGTAGTTGGTGGAATCAAACCTGATAATTTAAGTAAGAAAAGGCACTGAATATAGCTTTCTGTTGCCAGTTGTTTAAACAATTTCTATCTTGATTTAAAATAGAATGTTTAAAATACTTCAGATGAGTCAACATTGTGATTTTATTCATTTTTCTCTCTAAAATTTAGGATTATTCTGTCATAATGCCCATTGGAATACCGAATTCACATATCTAGTTTTTGTATTTTGATCATATTTCACGTAACTTCACTTTGTATTATTAAATAAATTATAAAGTATCCCCAAGTTAAAAGTCATGCACAATGAATACATATTTTTAACCTATTTCTAAAAAAAGGAGGTTCTCAATTCGACCGCTGTTTTTTTTTATATATGTACATGGATTACTCCTCCCAAACAGCGACACCGATTTGAATGAATGTTTTTGCATTATGTTCATGAAGTTTCTGCGTTGGTCCTATATTGTTTTGGTTGAAATTAGTTCAGTAAAATAGAAGATGGCGCTGATAATATGGTGGACAAAAAAATTTTGTCCGATTTTCACAAAAATTGGTATGGAGGAATTTTCAGGGACGTACATAACGGATTTAGAATTGTTTTTAAAAAATTCAATATGTCTAAAGTTGGTATAGAGGGTATTTGAGGGTGTAAATTACGAATGTAAAACTATTATAAAAAAAATCAATATGGCAGATTCAATATGGAGGATAAAATTTTTGCATCTCTCAGTTTGATTCAAAATTGGTACTTGGCGATTTCTGAAAGTGTAAATAACGAATTTAAAGTTGTTTTACACAAATTCAATACGGCAGATAGAATATGGCAGTCTAAAATTTTATATTTTTAGAATATGTTCAAAATTGGTACTGGGGGATTTTCGAAGCTGTAGACTAGGATTAGATTAAGAGTTTAAACTTATTTTTTGGATTTCAATATGGCGGATTCAAAATGGTGGGTTGAAAATTTTTCATTACTCTTATTTTTTCAAAATTGGTATTAGGGGGCTTTTGGAATCATAGCTAACCAATCTGAAGTTAATTTTTTAGAATTTAGTATGGCAGATATAATATGGGGACAGTCCCACATTTTTCTGATTTTGTTCAAATTGATATTGGGGGGTGAGGTGTATATTAAAGATCTTAAATTCAATATGCAGAATAAAATATGTTGAAGTAAAAAAATGCCTCAAGTTCTTTCAATTTTGGTTCAATTGGGAGGTTTTGAGGACCTACGTTTCATACAATTTCATTTAAAACTGCTATTTGGAACAATCTCATAATCAAAAAATTTTTGTTGTTCTATTTAATGTGATTTACAACTTCAAATAACATACTTTTTTGCGACCTTAGAAACTCCACTCAAATCAAAATTAAAAATCGAAAAGTAGGATTTTTATAAAAAAAAATTGAGAAATATTTTATTTATAATTGTTTTTCTTACGGCAGCTTGTATGTATCTTAGGTTAGTAGTTCATAATTAGTAAATTATTTAGCAGAGACTACAAAAATTTTAATTTCATATAAATATTATTTTATTATCCGCTTTTTAGCTCTTTTTTTGAAGTCGGTTCAATTTTTTATAACAATTTTATTATATTACATCACACACAAAAAGTGGAGGAAGAAGTCTAATAAGTGGGACACAATGTGACATGGGAAGGAAGGAATCAGGGTACCAAGATATATCATTATTTAAAAAATTAAAAGATTATTATTATTATAGAGATATAATATCTCTCTCAAGAGAGATGTTTCCGGAAATGGAGGGCTTCTTGTTAGCTATCCAAGACCAGGTTATTCCGACGAAGAACTCTCGGAAGTTCATCATCACAGATCCCTCGATAGAAAATGACCAATGTAGATATGACTGTCGAACATCAGAGACAATCTAGCACATAACTGGAGGATCCCAAGCGTTTACCGTAACCGAGTATAAGATCCTCCACCAAGAGTTAGCAGATAAATTAAAACTATTGCAGGTAGGAAAAGTGCTTTACTACAAATTCGTAGCCGCTTCTTGAAAACAATGAATTCAAGTTGACATTGCTATACCTAATAACAACAACCTAAGACCAAAATACAATCGGAAGATCGCCAAATACAGAGATCTGGAGGTACAATGAACAGCATCCACAAGATTACCATAATATTATCAACAACTGGAGTGATATAAAAGATCCTCCTGCAGAACATCAAGGGACTGGGCCTTAGTGAGCATCTGTAAAAACCTATTCAGGAAGCAGTTCTCCTGCAGAAGACTACACCACCTAGGACCTGATAATATGATATGAGTCAATAATTGGGATTATGTGAATGCAAAAAATGGAAGAGGTTGTTTCCCCAGCTCAATGTCCTATGGTGATTCTTGGGCTAATAATCAATCAGACATAGTGGAGCTCTTCAGGTTATTTTTTTCATCTGTGTATTCTAGTAACTCCGGCGGCCTCCCATCTCATAACTGTTCAGGGTCAACTGATCTTGGTTCTCTGCATGTGACACCTTTGGATGTATTTAATGCAATCTCACATCTAGAAAGTAGGTTGGGAGTGGGGCCGGATGGTATTTCACCTCATTTTATCAAAGGTTGCCAGTATATTCTTTCCACAATATTATCTGAAATATTTAATGTATCTCTGTTCACTGGTGTGTTTCCTGATGTTTGGAAGGTTACTTATATTACCCCTATCTACAAGTGTGGTGATAGGACGAATGTTGAGAATTATAGAGGTATCTCAAAATTCTCTATATTTAGCAAATTGTTTGAACAGATAGTCCATCAAAAAATATATCCCCTATTTATAAGTATTTTTTCTACTGCCCAACATGGCTTTGTCCATGGTCGCTCTGCAGTCACTAATCTTTTGGCTTATGAGCAGGTCTTGTTGGAGGCGTTGGAGAGGCGTTGTCAGGTGGATGCTATTTACACTGACTTCTCCAAGGCCTTTGACAAGGTGGATCATCAGCTTCTCTTGATGAAGCTAAGTAGTATGGATATCTACGGAGTTTTTCTGAAGTGGTTTGAAAGTTATCTTTCCAATCGAACACAAAGGGTGAAGATTGATGGCGTTGTATCTGCTGATATACCTGTCACTTCTGGAGTCTCACAGGGTGCACATTTGGCACCCCTTCTTTTTAATTGTTTCGTGAATGACATAGAGGATTCTATAATATCAAGCAGATGTCTTTTATATGCTGACGACTTAAAGATATTCAAGGTTTTTGGAGAGATAGAGGACTGTGTGGCCTGGCAGGGTGACCTGGATAGTTTTACTAAGTGGTGTGACCGCAATTGCATGCAACTTAATTTAACAAAATGTTCTACCATTACTTTCTCAAAGAAAAAAGATAGTATAGTTTATAATTACACATTGCACAATACAATGCTGACTCGCTCAGATCATATAAAGGATCTTGGGGTGATATTTGATGAGGGTCTTTCTTTTGACCTGCACGTTAATAGTATTTCGAGCCGTGGTTTGAGGCTTGTTGGCTTTATTAAACGCACATTAGATGATTTCAGCAGTGTGCAGTGTTTTAAATCTGTATACTGCTCAATGGTTCAATCTGTTTTGGAGTATGCATTTCCAGTCTAGGCACCAAACTATGAAATATACAGAAATAAAATCGAGAAGGTACAGGTCCGTTTCTTGAAATTTGTTGCTTTTAAGCAAGATGTGCCATTCAGTGTAATACAGGATTATATGAGCTTGTTATCGTTATATAATAGACGCATCTATCTTGACCTAATATTATTTTATAAGATCATAAACTCTATGGTTGATGCTCCTGAATTGTTGGGGGCCGTTGGATTCGCTGTACCTCAGAGGGTGCTTCGGGTCCATAATCTTTTTAATGAACCATACCATAGGACAAACTATGGGTTTAACACCCCAATGTCCAGAATGAGTAGGGAAATGAATTCACTGCCTAGGAATGTTGACCCATTTATACTCTCTCTGAACTCATTTACGGGTTGTATTAAAGAATTTTTAAATAATTGAATTTTACACATAATAGACTGTAGTGACAGTATTATTGTTTTAGTTAATTGTTATTCTTTTATTACTGATGTGACTGTGATATTTTGTGATTGTTTCGTTTTAGATTTTTTATTCTTATTTGACGTATTATATAGAATGGAATTTGTATGATTTATTGCCGTTAATAAACCATTATTATAATCGCTGGAAGGAGTACAGAGCCGTTTGGCTTGTAAATCTGTAACTGTAATTTAATAAGTACTAGTTTACTATCTACTAAAATTATTCCTTATTTTGTTCTTTCTTTTCTGTTTAGGTTTATTTTTAGTTTTGTTAGACAAATCAGAGTTTACATAGTTAAAAAAAAATTAATAAATATTGTTTCGTTCTTATAATTCTACCTAAAACTGAAAGTTGGATTTATGTCAGATATTATGTGACATCTTATGTGGAGTGGGTTACTCGCCTGAGAGAGGAAGGTCTCTGGAAATCACAAAATTTGTGTGATGGAATATAATATATATGAACGGCCCCAATTTCTAAAAACAATCCACAACTACGAAAACACATCATCAGAATTATTAATGCTCTAATAATTGTACTATTCAAAAATTATTAATTTACCAGTCTATAATTGGTTATTATAAAATTATTGAATGAAGTCAGCTAAAGACAACTAAAACTACAAATCCACATAATTTTATCATATCGTTATAACACAAAATAGCTATATATAAGTCTTACTTACCTTCATCTTCGCTCTCATTCAGCTCAATAGTTTCATGTTTAATTTTGTCATGTTTGTTATCATCATCGTCAATCTCGTGAACTTCCTGCGCTGAGAGAGCCGAGCTAGCAGCGCTAGGTGCTCTATCTTCAGTTCCGTTTTCTGAAGGTTCATTCTTAGCAGATTCAGATTTGCTCTCCGAACTATCCTGACTAACCTCCTGGTCCTAAAGGACATGAAAATCATTAATTTATGACTATTAATTTCGAAGGTGGTAATTGATATTTCAGGAACTCATAACAGTAGTGTTGCTAGATGCCAATTGATATATTTATTGTAAAGTTTAACATTTTTGACGATATTTATATATATATATATATATATATATATATATATATATATATATATATATATATATATATATATATGTACTCAGAACGTTTTGACTTCCGGACGCTATTTTAAAGTAACTTAAAAATTTCATTGAGGAAAAAAATGGAGTTAACTCGTGAACATTTTCGTGTGATTATTTTTTATAATTTTCAACGTGATTTATCTCAACAAGTTAGTATCAATGAACCTAATTCTTTATCTGGTGAGAAGCGCCTAGAAAAACCACTATTTATCGCTGGATCAGTGAACTCAATCGTGACAATTGACTCACGGACGAGCCGCGTGAAAATCGTCCAAAATCAGTGCCTGCCACTGTTAATGCAAGATCGTTATGTAACAAAGCGTGAGAGTGAAGCATTCCTTGGCATTAATAACAATATTACACGACTTTAGTTTAATTTATCTAGCGAGTTTGAGGCAACATTAAAGCTGAAATACAATATTTTATCGTAAAATAAGCGTGTATGTACAACAATACACAGATGTCTTAAACTTGACCACAAAAATTCGATACGCCGCCAAATCGCCAGAGACGAGTGGAGACATCTATGTTGTTGTTCGGCTTCACTAGCCCAGCCTGCCTCAACACATATATGTGGTTTCATATTAAAAATTTGAAATCTATATTTTCTCCTATATCGACCCCAGTTTAACAACAGCTATTTCAAAAGTAATCAAAAAATTTTAACCTTTTCACTTTAAAACTGTTGAAAAGCAGTTGAATATAAAGAAGTTAAATATTTGTGTCAATTTTTCTGATAGTATTATGTTTCTGTTTACTATTTTATTTATTTGTCTTTTAGCGAGGTGTCAATATATAAAAAAATATAATTTATTCAGCTTTATTGATTTATATTATACAATAATGAAGTTTCTAATTATCTAAAAGTATTGCTTACTTGGTCATCATGTTGACTTCTTTTGTCAGATTTGTCACGTGTATCTTCACTATTCTCATGAAAAAGAGGATCTTGCTCTTGTATTTTTGAATCATTTGTTTTTTCCGTGCTACTTCTAAAAATATACAAAAATATTGATATGGTTTTTATCAGAAACAAGCGAAAATAAAAAGATTTAGGAGAAATGAGAAAACATTAAAAGTACTAATATAATTATAACTTTACCTGCTATCTTCATCTTCAATTTTTCTACTACTAACATTACTATTTTCATTTAGTTCTTCAGTTCTGGGTACACTACAGTTTTCATTTACTTCATCATTGTGAGGCAGACTGCTATTTGTGTTCGTGTCTTCATTTTCCTCTCGTGAACTTGTGTTTATTTGTTCCGACTCCATATTAGAGTCTAGGTCTTGGCTATCAATACTTCCCTGGCTTTTACCTTCTTGACTTGTTTGACTATCCTGGCTATCTTCATCCACCGCACTTTGACTACCAGTTTCTTCATCTCTTTCCATGTCTACATCTTTACTATCCATACTAGCATCTTTACTGTCCATACTAGCATCTTTGCTATCCATACTAACATCTTTACTATCCATACTGAATTCTTTACAATCTGTGGTTTCTTCTTGAGGGAATTTATTTACAGTTATAATTTCCATATCTACATCTTTGTGTTCCATTTCTATATCTCTGTTTTCCATATCTACGTCTTTGGTTATGTCCCCGTTTAGTACAATACCTAGAGAAATAGTGTCGCGTGAAAATAAATTTTATATGATAACATGTAAAAAACTAAAGTAAGAATAACTTTTCAAAATATACAATCTCAATAATTATTTATGTTTAATTTGTTAAAGTATAATCAAAGCTATTTTAGTGTTATGATCATAAAACTCCTTTAGAAGCAAAGGAAAAGCAATAACACACTTTAAAAAAATCTCTTATCAAGATCAATAAAGAAAAAAATTGATGTTATCACATAAATGTAATTAATTTTATGTATTATAGTTTAATAGATACAAAATGATATCGCTTTTTCTTTAACTATATACCAGATAATTAACCACTATGTCTAAAGACAAAGTAATTATAAAATAACTTAACAAACCTTCTTCGTTTGAGTGAATTTCATCGACCTCCCCCATTTCTGCTACTGCTGCCATAGCCAGTTGTGTCAGATCTGTCAAGAAAAGACATTTAATAACAGTCAAAATAAAGCTAATTTTAAATAGTTGGCTATGAGTTAAATTCACAAATACAATGAATGTAATTTTTAGTCACTGATGAATCCACAGTTCTGGATGAGTTTTTTTTTGTGGATTATATTAATTAAATAGAATTAACTAATAAATAAAGATTGCATGCAGACAGACATGCTGTCGAAGTAGAACAACACATTTTGGATTCATTTGATGCAGATCCAACCACTAGAAAGGTAGCTAATCAGCTTAATTTATCTACTTGGAAAGTGTGAAACGTTATGAAAGTTGAAGGAAAATATCCATTCCATTACACCCCGGTTGTATTTTGTGGTCCGATGAATCGAAATTTTCTCAGAAGGGAATCACCAACTTCCACAATCTGCATTATTGGGCTGATAAGAATCTGCAAATTAAAGAAGAAATATCCTCCCAACAGAAATTCAGTGTAAATGTATGGGGAGCGGTAATCGGAAGAACTTTCATTGGGCCATATATCCTTCCTGAACATTTAAAAGGAGACAATTACTTAAAGTTTTTGAAATACCACTGAACGTAAGAGACAGAATAATTTTCCAGAATGACGGATGTCCAGCACATTATCGCTTTGACGTAAGAGATTTTTTAAATGAAACATTCCCTAATCGTTGAATAGGAAGAAATGGTCCCATATTGTGGCTTGCGACGCCTATAGATTTTCACATCTGGGGACATATGAAAGAACTTGTCTATAAAGTTGAAATAATGGACCGTAATCAACTAACTGAAACAATTAATGAAGCAGGTGTCACACTTAAGGAAAAAATGAGACTAGGCATAACCACCACCCAAGTGAGGAAAAGGGCCCGAAAATGTATTAGAAATAATGGCTCACATTTCAAACATAACATGTAAAATAATACTTAATGTGATTTTGGTAATTTTAGGAACGTAAAATTAAATATAGAAAATTGTTAATTTCATTAATATGAATATCTGCCCTGAATTTAATGGATTTAATATTTTACTGATATGGGTTTTGATACACCACTGTAAAGGTAATTCAACAAAGTTATTTTTAAAATAAATTCAATGCATTTATTTTTCTCACTGTTAGAAAAAAACATTACTCAAATCTAAGAATGAAACTTAAATTTTCGTAGATGAATAAAATTTTTGAGTGCACAGTTTTCTGTGTGTTATTTTCATTTTAGTCGTGTTGTTATTATAGTGTATGAATCAAAGAATAAGAAATAAAAATATTTCAAACCGAAAAATTATATCAGTATTATTAAAATTAAATTTTCAGTCACCAATTGCCAGAAAACTGAAAAATTATAAAATGTACTGTAATTCGACAACCATGCATTTTTGTACCAAGGCATATATGACATAAATTATTCAAAATGGCATTCTCTATCGCCTCTTCAAAACTTTCTATCGATGTACTATACACCCTGTATAAAACAATCATCAAATCAATTATGAAAAATGAAATGAAAACCAGAACAGATTAGAATGAGCATATAGAATGGATAACAGACTGGCAAAGAAAGCTAAAAAACACAAACTACTCAGATAAAGGCTTTCAAGATGACTACCAAAATGCTGGAGAGAGTTTAGATGTCTACTTCAGAAGAGCCACAGCACTGTACCAAAACAGGAATAATCCTATCCAGAAGGAGAAAATTAAACACAAATACTAATTTCATATCAACCCTTTTTTTTTAAATAAAAAAAGCATTTATAAAGATAACTAAATATATAAATAAGTGGTATAACAAAATATTTATCTATATGATCAAAATATCTTTTAAATTTTAATACACACAATATTTCTGCGACATCCTGTATATAAAAATTTAAAAATGATAGAGGAAAAGGAAACGGCGAATAGACAGAAATGGAGTTATAGTAAAAAAAGACAGGTGCATGATTCACAGAAGGCTGGTGAGCGCGCCACTGAGAAATACATTTCTTAGGAAATATTAGATGTTATTAAAAAACCCAAGTTATATTAACCAATTTTCACAGTGATTTCACGAAATAGGTATTAAGTCTTCATTCTATATAAAACTGTTGAGGTTACATTGTATTTGTAAGTTTATAATTGTTAATTATTTTAACTAATTAACTTCAAAACATATTTTAGTAAGAGAATTAATCTAAATATTTATACAAATCACATTTTAAAATACTAAAGAAAAACTATGAAATTAATTGTAAGTGAGATTGTTTAGTTATTATAGGATATAAATATTTTTTTCTCTATTGTAGCAAATAATTAGTAATAAATTTAAAACTCATAATTTAGTATTTTTTATTTTTAATCTATATATCTTCTAACCTATTTGAGTTTGACCTTGACATACATACAAATGAAGTACTCTAAATTACAAAATGAAGCTGTCTTAATTCTAAAATTTTTGTTTTTTTTTTAAGACTATTTTAAGTAAACCCAAATGAATGTTTTTAATGTAGTATGCCAGAGAAGTTTAGAAAAAATCCCATTTATTCTCAAGTTTGGTAAATAAATATTTTAATGTAATATAGAACTGTCAACTAAGCACGTAGACAGGTAAATTTTAAGTGTACTATTTAGTTTTTAGTTCTTAATACTTTAAACACTTTCTTAAATAATCATAATTATTATTAATTAGCTGCCTACTATTACAGTTATTATATAGACATAGAAAACCATATTAAAAACCGTAATTTCCTACAAAAATCTTGTTTTATCATATTGTAGCTTAAGAAATATTTAATTTGAACTAGTGACCCAAATGTTACATGTCATTCATTTGTTTGAATTAAAGTTCATTTATTATTTATTGGGCTACTTGAGAAAAGCATTTTTTAATTACCAATCATTTTTTTTCTTAGAAAATTTTGCAATTTTAAAGACAATGACATCAAAAGTTTGCAAACCAACTTTTTTTAGAAAGCTTACTACAATTTTAAAAGTTTATTTTAGGTCAGGATCTAAATAGGCTTTATTTTTTTTTGTAACAAACAACAGAAACCCGTAGGTTAAAATTATGGGTCCCCGCCACTGTTTACTTGGAGAAATGATAACAAAATCCCCAGCGCCACGCGCGACGCCACTGAACGGAAAACCCGACCCTGTTTCGCCAAATTAGACCACCAGGGGGCCAAAAGGGGCCCACAGCCCCGTTTTTAAAACATAACCATGCATATTTACCATAAAATAGTTGGAATTATTTGAATTCCCGCCACGGCACATGAGATATCAATGAAGAGAAACACAAAACATCTGCACTGTCCAATCGCGGTGATTCCGAACAATCGTAAATACCCGAACAAATGTTGACCGATATTTGCCCGCGATATTCAAATCTGTATATATATAAACTCACCTAAAAATGTGTTTTTTTGGATTTTAAAAGCCTTGTTTTCATAGGGAATTGTTAATAATTAAGCAAGAAATAGCGGAGGACGATCACAGTTACGTCGCTAACCCTTGGCAACGCACTAAACTGCCAATATGGCGTCTAACGGTACGTCACGTGATCAAATAGTGACGTCGCCTCTCTCCTCGCTTCGTCCGCGCGACGGCGGAACACCGGTTCCTTTGAAATTTTACCTTACGTCAGCAAATGGACACTGAAATTTTGTAACAAAATTTCCTACGAAATGGATTATCGATTCGGACACAAAAAAATAACAGCCAGACGATTTTTTTATATCAAATCCTTAGAAGGCATTGACTCGATAATTAACAATTTAAAGACAAAACAATGAAATATTTATTTAATTTCAAATAATTAATTTATAAAAATTTTCAATTTATTTTTAAAAAACGTTTCTGGTGTTGTTTTGTTGTTCATTTACAGACTATTTTAAAAGTTTTAACGACAAAATTGAGTACGGTATATGTTTAAACATTTCAAAAATCCTCTTTTGGTGACAAATTAGAGGAGTAAGTAAAGGTACCCAAGTAGGTACCTTCTAGGAATCTTGGTATCTATTTAACAGGTACTTAATTTAGACGGGTGCGCTAAACTCCCAAAATTCCAGTATAAACATCTGTATCCTGTATTTATTGTTTTTAAATTGTTAATCAAAAAATTCAGACATTTAATTTCTCGCAATCTAGAACATAAATGGGCTGTTTTAATTTCTGGAGTAAACTAAGTAGGGAAACTCAGAAAACCAAAAAATGACTGAAAAATCAAAAAAATCAATTTTTATCATTTTACTTAGAACTGAAAGCTTTAAATACTTCATAAAATAAAAGTTCCAAAAAACTGATTAAGAGCCGGCTTGGCGATAATTCAAAATTCATTTCGCGCGTATTGAAAATTAAATTTTTCATTAAAATATATCAATTTTTCCGTAATAAAATTATCAAAGATGGTTTCCAGGCGTTGTATAATAATTCCTAAATGAGGCTACAGACTGTACACCGCGCCCGATGATGAAAAAAACTCGGGTCTAACCATGCGGCCGACCCTCGTTCGAGCGAGAATGGTTTGGTCCGAACCTCATTTTGTTCATGCTGACGCTGTTTCTAATAAATTTTTCTCGACGTCTGCCATGGCCTATGTCGGCCATGGCACTTTCCAATTTTGTTTAAAAATAAATTTCGACTTTGATAAAACGTCCCCACCAGCTCCCTTTTCATATATCATATTTTATTTTTTGTTTCCGGGTATAATTTCCTATTTCTTTAATTTTTACCCTTTATCCGAAAAACTTTTAATTCGAAAATTTTTATTTTTCTGTAAAATTTCTCTTATTATTATTATTATTATTATTAAGCAATGACATAACAGTTTGTGTAAATTTGTATCTACATTGCATTGCGAATTTTTTTCATTTTTATTATATATTATTCAATTTATTCTTTATTTTAACACTGACAATTTTAATAATAATTTTATATAAAAAATATATATTACCAGGGACTTTCGAAAAGTTGTCTTAAAATAATTTAGTGAATTCGCTGCTTTTTGTATTTCCTAAGACGTCTAGAAAAACTATTTGGAATAAAAAGAATCTGCGTCATGCAAAGAAAGATATAAATACATCATAAAACATATAAACAAAATATATTGAAAAACGCCAATTATTATTAAAAATATATGAGAAAGTCAGTTTTTTTAATAGTTTTAGATTTTGTAATAGACTTTAGCAATACAATGATCAGAAATGAAATTTACAGAAATGTTAAATATTATTTTTGTTCAATGGTGTTGATTCAATTCAAAAAAAGAAAAAGACCAACGAATTTATACGCTGTATATATAAACTAAAACAAAAATCTAAACCTCACCTATTTGTTGGTACAGTTTTACAACAATGAAAATTCTTTTAATTTGTTTTTTATGAGTGTGCAAAAATATTACACAGTTTTCTTTTGCCCTTCATTTAGTTGCCTAAAATTGTCACACTAGATTGACTAAAATTATTTCAATTCAAAACCAAAACATTTTTTTTTCACGAATTATATTGATGTATAAGAATATCCATAAATTTTTGAAATTTGTAACCAAAATGAATATATTCAACTTACCAAGTTTTGTCGTCTTCTCCCTAATCTTCGTCCTCCTGATCAAAAGACAGCAAACTTTTATTTTTTAACTTCTTCGATTTGCGATCCTTGTCTTTTGTATCCGATGACCTCTTAGAAGATGAAACTTTGTTCAGTTCACTCTGCTCAACTTGTTCAGGTACTTTTTTCGTTGGTTTCTTAAAAACTATTGGCAGGCTTAGATCTGCTGGTTTTTCTTCCTTTTCTGCAAAAAGAAAATGGCTACTATTATCAAAAATATTTTTTAAATGTTACTTAATAATATACGTACGAATAGGCCAAGAAACGAAGCGATTTTTGGGAGGTAAAATGACTCAAATACTACCTGCGATCTGGTTGCAGAAATGGACAGGGGAAGGTAGTAGAAATGACGTCTCATCTCGTGTCTCAACAAATTTTGGTTGGAACATTGTTTTTTTTTAACAAATAGGTCGAAAAATTATTTTCCCCCGGTTTTTTGAATTTTACGGAAAATCTAAGGGATTTAGAGAAAAATGTTCTAGAGACGAATTGTACGTCTTGAAAATATCTTCAAAATGAGTTTTTGTTTGTCCAAATCGGTCTGTAAACAAAAAAGTTATTGCAAATTAAACATTAAAAATGGCTTATTTTTCAATTGTCAATAACTTTCTTAATAATTATTGAATTGTTTTCAACTTTTACCAGAATGTGAGTTTTAAAGTGCTTAAAAAGTGTGCAAAAGTTGGGCGCTGTCAGTCCAATAGTTTTTGTAAAATTGCAATTGTTTATTAGAAAAACGAAAAAAGTGACTATTTTTGATTGGCTGTACCGTCGTTTAGGAAACTGCTACAGAGTTCTGTCAGTGCTCATTCTCTTCGTAAAGACTTAAGCTATCATGTAGTAAAAAAAATAGATAATTATGATTTAATGGATTATTGTATAACTTTTAATACAACCTTATTTTATAACAATAACTTTATTCAAGAAATGTTATTTCAATACAGTAATAAGAAAATTCAAATTTTAGCACGATATTAATATTTCTAGTTCATACATATGTAATAAAAACAAAAAATGCGAAATCTTGAAAAATATAATTTTTGAGGGGGTAGAAGGGGGCCGAATATAATTGTTCATAAAAGTAAATATATATATATATATATATATATATATATATATATATATATATATATATATATATATATATATAAGGTATGTAATCGTTTTCAATGAAAAAACATGTAAAACGAGTAAAAAAAAATTTAAATGTAAAAAATGCATTTTTCGGAGGGTGGGGATGGTCCGAGAAGGTTGAACATGTGCCCAATATTATTTTTTCGATGAGCTACCCCAAAAAAAATCAAAGAATGAAAGCTCTACGTTATTTAGAAGCGGAGATATTGCTAATTTTTCAAGCGCGCGCCGATTTGAAGACGCGCTCTCACTTTGTACTCGGTGAGATTCGGTTACCCCCTCCAACTTACCTTATCTGGCGTCCAGCACGTACCATCAGTTCAGCGATCTCCTGATGGGTTGATTGTGTATAAATTAACCTCAATTAAATGATTTTATATACTTTAGGCTCTTATTAATGAACTATAAAAAATTCAGCTCTTAATATAAACAATTGCTCCGTAATTTTTTGAAAAAAAAATTGCTAACTCGGCTCCTACTGGTCGTAGAGACTTTTTTTTTCAAAATTGGTGTTTTTTTACCAGCTTTCCAATGATATGCTTCATTAAAAAATCGGACAAAAAATGCGGTTGTTAATTTATTTATAAGCGGAAAACTACCCATATTTTCATGATGATTTTGCACAAACAAAATATGAAAAAATCCTCTTTTTTTACTACATGATAGCTTAAGTCTTTACGAAGAGAATGAGCACTGACAGAACTCTGTAGCAGTTTTCTAGACGACGGTACAGCCAATCAAAAATAATCAGTTTTTTCGTTTTTCTAATAAACAATTTCAATTTTACAAAAACTATTGGGCCGACAGCGCCCAACTTCTGCACACTTTTTAAGCACTTTAAAACTCATATTCTGGTAAAAGTTGAAAACAATTCAATAAATATTAAGAAAGTTATTAACAATTGAAAAATAAGCCATGTTTAATTTGCAATAACTTTTTTGTTTACAGACCCATTTGGACAAACAAAAACTCATTTTGAAGATATTTTCAAGACGTACAATTCGTCTCTGGAACATTTTTCTCTAAATCCCTTAGATTTTCCGTAAAATCCAAAAAATCGGAGAAAAATCATTTTTCGACTTATTTGTTAAAAAAACAATGTTCCAACCAAAATTTGTTGAGACACGAGATTTGACGTCATTTCTACTACCTTTCCCTATCCATTTCTACAATCAGGTCGAAGGCAGTATTTGAGTTTTTTTTTTAACACTCCGTTTCCTGTGGTAGAAAGTAAATAAGAGTAAAAAGAAATTTTTGGTTGTAAATAAAAAAACATAGGAAATAAAATCAGTCGTGGAAAGGTATAATTTTTAACAAATTAAAAGGAAGTTTATATCAAATACAGAAAGTGCAAAATGTCCCACTTTCATCATTTAACTTTCAAACCGGCCTAAGTTGACAGTAGAGAGTTTAAATTGACAAGGTGCACCAAAAAGTCAAGCAAATTTTGAACTTTAAAAATACAAGGACAAAAAATTTATTTTCTTTTATTTCAAAAACGACAAAAATGGAAAACTTTATTTATTTTCGTGACATAACTAACTATTCCTTTAATCTATTTTAAGACTTTATATCTAGGTTTTTATCTTAAATATTCTAATATAAGCGTTTATTTGTTGACATATATAATATAAATTTAAAAAAATATCATAAATAAAATTGCCCAACTAGAAGATTTAACTTCCGTGGCAACTAGACCGGGTCTAAGTCTTGGACCTCCTTTCAAGGAAGATACCCGAAGTTTCTCGATCGGATTTTGAAGAAACTTTAATATTGTAGAGGGCACGGAAGTAAGAGACACAGCGGAGGTTCATTTTAAGGGGTGAATTAAATTACGTGAACTTGAGATACTTAAAAGAAAACTATTTTTTGGGGTGAACTTTAGGGGCGGTTTTCACCCCCTAAAACAAGATGGCGGTTTTTCAATTTTATGACCAAATCAGACATCAATTTTTTTGTGTTTCCATATCAAATGGAAACTAATAAAATGATAGAAATCCAGAATAACAAATTATTTATTTTTATAAAAAAAAATAATAAACAAATACCAGAATAATCACAAAAATGCAAAAAAAAAGAATAAAAACCGGTAATAAAACTGTCCTTATGTATATGCTGTGTTAAATCAAGTTAAAAATGTTGCCCGCTCAATTTTCTCCAAGTTTTTAAAAATATTGTAATAAAACTGTCTTTATAAATAAATATACGAATTTTTCTGGTAAGATTAAATCAAATTAAAAATTGTTCCCGCTCAATTTTTCAAAAATATTTATCAAAATTGGAACCTTATAGCAGCAGGTTCTATACGCAATCATAATTTTTATAAAGGTAGAAAAATGATTCAAAAAAAAAATCTTACAGCCAGATTCACTAAGAAGATTTAAGAGTTCAAACCCGATCTAGTTGCCATAAAACTGAAATCTTATAGTCGACCAGTTTTGTTTTGCTTATAATATTGTCATAATTTGAATTACACACGTCAACAAATAAACCCTTATATAAAGATATTAAGGATAAGAACCTTGTGATAAAGCCTTGAAATACGTAAGGGAAACAGTTGTATACCGAAAACTAATAAAATTCTCCATTTTTAGCGGTTCAGTAATAAACAAAAGGATTTTTTATATTTGTATTTTTAGGTTTTTTTTTGCTTGACTTATTGTTGCTCTTGTTAGTTTAAGATTTCTGCTGTCAATTTAGAACGGTTTTAAAATTAATCCATGTTAGTGAATCCGGTTGTTAATTTATGCGGGAAAATTAGGATTATTATTCTTTTGCCTTTAGGGCACTGATTAAAACAAGGATAGTCAGATTCATTAAAGGGCTCTGAATTTCAGAATCGATCTAGTTCCCGTAGAACTCAGAACTTTTACTAGATTAGTTCGAATGTCCCTCATATTCTCATAATTGAATTGTAATTACTAAAGAATACTTGAAAAAATGAAAAGAGAGGTAAATCACCGTTAAAAGAAAGTACAATTCATTTTTATTTATATATACTGGGTGTCCAAGATAAGGAGGATCAATACAGGAAATTCGGTAACTGATTTGGTTCAATGAGAAAAAAAATTGCGTAATTTATGAAACAACGATATAACGGTAAGAAATTTTTGATATAACTGTTAGTTTTTGAGTTATTTAAAGAAAAATAATTTTCGGAATTTGAATTTTATTTATTTCTGGGGTTAATATTAGAGTTAGAGCGAAATCGAAAAAACCCTTTACAATAATTTTTCATCAGCTTAAAGATTAAGTTTTCGATTTATTATTTCAATTTTGGTCTTCGAGCAACCATCGTCAACTTCATTTAAAGCTCATTTTTAATCCTGAATTCAACAATGTATCACACATTATAGTTTAATTATTAAAAATTTTTTAAAGTACTGACCTGTAGTTTTTATTAATTTAGTAAAAATTGGTTCATATAATAAGTTAAACATAATAAAATATTGAAATACACTTCATAATAATTATAAAATGGTAATTTAGTTACCAACCAATAACTATTATCAATAAAAAAATAAATAAATAATAAAAAATAGAGGGATATGGATATATTTAATAACAATGTCTATGTAAGAGTACGCACAAGGCAGTGCTAGTTACAACCACTCGAACTGGCTGAAAGTTTATGGGAAATGCAGAGGACCATAACCTTCGATCATACTCTAGATATAAACAACAATAGATTTGTCTGAAGGCTATTTATGGTCGGTGGGGGAGACGCTTTTTTGATGTTTGACAGACATAAACATATTTACATATCTTGTCTTTCAGTTTAATTGCTTGTCGTGAGTTTTTTCGGTGTTTTTAAGTGTTAGAAATTACTATAAATGCGAAGTTTACAATTAATATTAACAAAAAGAGGATTTAAAAACTTATTTTTATCGGTAAATATTGTTAGATTGTTTACATATTGAAAATAACAATAATAAAAATTTAGGCAACCATATATTCATACTTTGTTTTCAGAATTGACGTACCCAGGGGTATGTTCGAAGGACGTACCGATGATACTCGTTTAAATAATGCAATTAGAAAAGGATAGCATAAAATCGGCATGTCTGTACCAAGAAATTAAATATCTACTGTTTATCAACACTTTTTGAAATATAAATAAAAATATTATTACGTTATTCAGCGTTCAAACAACCGGGCCCTAGTTCTGACGTTATGCTACTTCTACAGGGATATGTTCGAAGACCATAACCATCAAAATTGAAAGGGCCGTCACAGAACTACATCATTTCATTATCTGAGTATCTCTAGGATGAGTAAATGTTCCTCTGGAGGGATTACGAAAGCCGTTAGGCTAAGTATATAGCAGAATACAAATACAAACATCAAAAGAAAAGGAATTAAGATTTCCGAAGGTGTTCAAAAGATTTCCGCCATCGTCCAGATACGAATAGAATTTTAAATCTGTAGAATCTAAGACATTGTTTAGCATTACTTACTGATACTTTAAGAATCAATCTTGTAAGCTCTTCTTCTGATTCACTGTGAATTTCTTGTGGTGCTATTTAATAATTTTTTTGCGATTTGAAGTAATTCTGCATATTTTCAATTTTTAATAATCACGTTTTAGAATACAAATATTTTCAATGGTATCTAATTAATTTTCTTATTTAAAGCAAACATTATAGTTGGAAATAAGCAAGATCTAATATGAATTGTTATTTTTTCTTGCATTAAAAAATAACTAAAACAACGTAGAATACGCTCTAGGAAACAGGTTGGGACTTTAAAAATTTAGTAAAAATGGAAAAAACATTTAAAATGTTATTAAACCATAATACATCGATTCAAAATAAAAAGTGCTTTTAAAACATGACATTGGAAAATAAGGACTGTATTTAAAAATTAAGTTGATGATGATCGCTCGAAAACGAAACGTTAAAAAAAAAAATTGATAACGTCATCTTTATGCTCATTAAAAATTGCAGTAAAAAAGTCTCAGTTTCAGTGTAACTTTTAAATATTAACGCCAGAGAAAAAATAATTCAAATTTCGAAAATTAATTTTTTTTAATAACTAAGCAACATTAAAAACTAAAATTCAACTCTTACCAAGATTTTCATACTGACCGTCTTTATCTTAGACACCCTACATATATATATATATATATATATATATATATATATATATATATATATATATATATATATATATATATATATATATGAAAAAGTTATTTTATTCTCCTTACGACCGTTAAGAAAGGGGACAGACAGTATATTCTCTGCGAATTCCACTCTGGTTCTCTCTCCATACTAGTTTCGACCACCTAATGGTCTCATCAGTGGAGCTGTAACGAACCGAGAGTAAAATGCACAGAGAACAAATGTCTACTTAAAATCCCCATATCGTAAAATATCGGCAGGATATTACCTGCAGAACTTGATGCCGGAATGTTATCTTAAACAGTACAAACGAACATCTGAATATACCCCGGAGCGGTAGGAAATTTATTAAAAATAAACAAATTCACGGTCTATATATTTGAAAAAGTTATTTTGTTCTCCTTACGACCGTTAAGAAAGGGGACAGACAGTATATTCTCTGCGAATTCCACTCTGGTTCTCTCTCCATACTAGTTTCGACCACCTAATGGTCTCATCAGTGGAGCTGTAACGAACCGAGAGTAAAATGCACAGAGAACAAATGTCTACTTAAAATCCCCATATCGTAAAATATCGGCAGGATGTTACCTGCAGAACTTGATGCCGGACTGTTATCTTAAACAGTACAAACGAACATCTGAATATACCCCGGAGCGGTAGGAAATTTATTAAAAATAAACAAATTCACGGTCTATATATTTGAAAAAGTTATTTTATTCTCCTTACGACCGTTAAGAAAGGGGACAGACAGTATATTCTCTGCGAATTCCACTCTGGTTCTCTCTCCATACTAGTTTCGACCACCTAATGGTTTCATCAGTGGAGCTGTAACGAACCGAGAGTAAAATGCACAGAGAACAAATGTCTACTTAAAATCCCCATATCGTAAAATATCGGCAGGATATTACCTGCAGAACTTGATGCCGGACTGTTATCTTAAACAGTACAAACGAACATCTGAATATACCCCGGAGCGGTAGGAAATTTATTAAAAATAAACAAATTCACGGTCTATATATTATATATATATATATATATATATATATATATATATATATATATATATATATATATATATATATCTGCAGGGTGTCCAGTAAGTACCACCTAATTTCTCTGGAGCACACAGGGGAAGCCAAAAGAACCCTACTTTGTCATAGAGAAAAATTCCTAAAGTTCCTCTTAACGGAGATACAGAGCCCTAAAGGGGTACCCAACGATTTACCTTATCGGAAAAAGGAAGAATATCGGTACGCAGGTATGCTGATAAGCATTTAATTTATGGTGAAGCTCTGTCAAATTCCTTGAAGTCAAGAAGACTTTATACTGAAAGATTTGCAGCTTGAACACTGCCAAGTTCAAAAACCTTTCAAAGGGTTGACCGAAGCCTAGGGGAACCAGGTAAAAAATGATTAGAAAATAATTACAGAGCCTTAAAGGGGTACCCAACGATTTACCTTATCGGAAGAAAAGGAAGAAAATCGGGACGCAGGTATGCTGATAAGCATTTAATTTATGGTGATGTGCTGTCAAATTCTTCGAAGGCAAAAAGACTTTATACTGAAAGATTTGCAGCTTGAGCACTGCCAAGTTCAAAAACCTTTCAAAGGGTTGATCGAAGCCTAGGGGAACCAGGTAAAAGATGATTAGAAAATAATTATTAGAGTTAACGAATTAATTTTTTTACATATTTTATTAAGGGTCATTTTTGTCAAGACGTGGTGGTGAGGCCCTTCCCAAGAGAGCACAAGATCCTCACGCAGAGGAACAAATTTTGCAAGATATTTGTGATCAGCGACCCCAAAAAACCCCGATTTCCTTGGATCACTCCGGACAACTTTTCCTGTAATATATTTTTCGAAAAATGAATATTTTTTTCAGTATTTTGCGAGTTTTTTTGTTTACCCATATGATGCAAAATAGTCGACCAAATCATAAAAATCCAGAAGTGATATCTCAGAGAGGAAAAAAGATTTTGAGACGGTTCAAAACGGGTTTTGAAGGCAATGAGTGGTACTTTCAGATGCCCCATTGTGTCATGTCGAAAAGTTTCATGGCACACTGAAAGATAACCTCCAATATAACAAAAAAAGCATTTTTGCACTTTTAGGTTAAGATATCTCAAATACCAGAGCTGATGAGTAGGTATAGTGTCGTTTTTCCTTTTTTCGTGATGCTGCTTCGAATGTTATTGTAGACTTTAAAGTTATCCAACTAGTCATATACCCCTTAATTCACTAACATTTCTTGCTAGGGGCAAATGAAAAAACTAAATTTCAACCCCTTAAACATCGCTTTAAAAAACGTTTTTTTTTTATAAAGAAATAGAGATCTTGCGCGCGCGAGAAAGCTGAACTCGCAGCTTCAAATCAGCTACACTCGGAAAAATTCGGCGTATTTCTGCAATGAACGGACCAATTTCGGTGTTTTTTTTATCTGAGGTGCTGGAAAACTTATGAATATAGCGCACCCCCCCCCCCCCCACAATGTTTAATGGGTTGAGAATTAATTTTTTCATTTGCCCCTAACAAAATATGAAAATTTAGGTCTTCACGAAGATTAAGCCTTTGTGGAGGTCAAAATGTTCACCCAAAAAAAAAGTTAGCATCAACAAATTATCTGATTTACTATTATAAAATATTATTTTGTTCGAAATAACGAGGACTTCCGTTTAAAATCGAATTAAAAAATAAAGAGTTGACTGAAAAATTTTGAAAGCAACACCTATTAACCAGTACAGGAATCAAAATTAATACGCCATTTTAATATTTCATCTTCTATATGAACACACACAAAAGTTTATTTCTATCTGTCAATTCAGTCTTTGTTTACAAGCCATTTGAAGTTGACGTGTCAGTGAATTTTTATACAATGGATAAAACCGAATATCGTGCAGTGATAAAATTCTTTATTTTGGAAGGTTTATCAGCAACAGAAATTCATATAAAAATGGTAAAAGTATGAAAGAAATCTGCTCCTTGATTTCCAACTGTACGTCGATGGGTTTTAGAGTTTAAACGTGGTCGTACAAGTGTTGAAGATGAACCACGTAATGGATGTCCAAAAAGTGCAACAACACCAGAAATCATTGAGCAAGTATATGATATTGTTTGTAAAAATCCAAGTGCGACTAAGCGTGAAATTGCTGATACGATAGGCATCTCGGACGAACGAGTACTATATATTTTACACGAAGAATTACGTATGAAAAAGCTATTCGGAAAGATAGTGCCTCATTCGTTAACAATTCAACAAAAACTGAATTGAAAACAAATTTGGAGCATTTTAAGCAAAATAAAACTGATTTTGTGCGTCGTTTTGTAACTGTGGATGAGACTCTGATTTAGCATCATGATCCTAAACTGAAATAAGAACGTTTGCAGTGGACTGAAGCTAGTTGTTCAGCTTCAAAACAGGTCAAGTCAGAGGATCCGCAAAAAAGGTTATGGCATCAGTTTTTTGGGATTCAAAAGGGATTTTGTTGATTGATTATCTTGAAAAAGGTAAAACAATTAACTCTGAGTATTATTGCAACCTTTTGGACCTGTTGGATAAAAAAGTTCGTGAAAAAAGACCCGGCTTGAAGAAGAAAAAATCATTTTTCATCAAGACAATGCACGTCCTCACACAAGTAGTTTGACCATGGCACCCACCGTATCCACCAGATTTGGCTCCCTCCGGTTACTACCTCTTCAGGAATTTGAAACAATTTCTTCGTGGAAAGCGTTTTTCGTCGAACAAAAAGCTATTGCAGCCGTGAAAAATTATTTTGCAGAGCTTCCGGAAAACCATTACAAAGATGGTATAAAATTATTGGAGGATCGTTGGAATAAGTGTGTTGCAGTTGAGGGAGATTATATTGAATAAAAAAACTAATTTCATTAAAAAATACATATTCTTTCATTTTCGCTTTCAAAACTTTTCAATCAACCTGTAGATCTCCATTATTTTTCTATTTGACGAAACCAAGAACTAATGTATTACAATTCTCCCCATTATACACGAGGTGTTCCCTTTATAATTGCCTGAAAGACAAATCTGATATATTTTACTGCAATTATTCTGTTGTCAAATCGTTCAATTATCTGTGATTGACTTATAGCTAAGTATGTTATACTTATTGTACTGTCTATATTATGTATATAACTTTAGTATTTATGTTCATTTCCTGCCTAATAATAGGGACTCTGGTTCTGTAGGGCAGTGTAAATAAATAAATAAAATACAAAAAAATTAGTTTTGCAATAAATAATTAATGCAAAAATCGCCGATTTTAAGGGTTTTTTGGCATTTTTGCAATAACAAATTGACGAAAATGATCACACAAATTGTAGATTTTTAAACTTTCTGGAGAATGTGATCGAGTTATTTCAAGAACATGCGATATATTCGCGATCCGATATCCGCAGAAACAGAAACCAACACCTTCTCCTTTAGGTGCCTTATTCAGATGTTGGTTGTCATCATGTTTACAATTTCCTGAAATCTTTCTCTATCGGCTGCAGCGCGAAATAGTTCCTCCACCGTGCAATCACACCATTGCCTAACGCGATATTTCGATCCTAACTATTATCTCTTCATCTGAGTCCCCATTCACATTCAACAAACTGCCAAGGTATCTGAAATGGTTTACACGCTCTATCCTCTCTTCATCGAGCCAAAGTTGACATTTATCTACATTAATCTTTCCAACAGGCATCTCTACAACTTTTATTTAAAACATTTTTTCGAAAACGCTTTCCTTGGTTTGTAGATTCAAAAAACCTGTTTTAAGCAACTGTGACCCGCCCTCTTGCCCCCAACATATTTTTTGCTATTGCATTTTATGTAGGCTTTGTTCTTACAATGCCCTCAACAACAACACTAATTTTTACCTATGGCTTGGTCTAAATATGGATGTGGATGTAAGAACATCTCACCGTTGTTCTCCGACAAATTTGACCAAAATAAGAGTTCCAAGTTATAGAAAGCATAACAAGGACGTATGGGAAAAGCAACGGTGGATACCACTGATGAGTCCACCACCGATGTCGGGACGAAACATCCTAACATTTTGACGGTGGTCGAAATAGTTCGGTAGTTACTTCGAACATACCCCTGTAGAAGTAGCATAACGTCAGAACTAGGGCCCGGTTGTTTGAACGCTGAATAACGTAATAATATTTTTATTTATATTTTAAAAAGTGTTGATAAACAGTAGATATTTAATTTCTTGGTACAGATATGCCGATTTTATGCTATCCTTTTCTAATTGCATTATTTAAACGAGTATCATCGGTACGTCCTTCGAACATACCCCTGGGTACGTCAATTCTGAAAACAAAGTATGAATATATGGTTGCCTAAATTTTTATTATTGTTATTTTCAATATGTAAACAATCGAACAATATTTACCGATAAAAATAAGTTTTTAAATCCTCTTTTTGTTAATATTAATTGTAAACTTCGCATTTATAGTAATTTCTAACACTTAAAAACACCGAAAAAACTCACGATAAGCAATTAAACTGAAAGACAAGATAAGTAAATATGGTTATGTTTGTCAAACATCAAAAAAGCGTCTCCCCCACCGACCATAAATAGCCTTCAGACAAATCCATTGTTGTTTATATCTAGAGTATGATCGAAGGGTAGTTATATGCCCTTAACATCAGGGACATTACTACGACAGTATAGAACACTTAGTGTAAGCTTTGCTTGTACTCTTCTCTATGACTTGCTACAATTTGTACTTTACAAAAAACGTAGGCAATAAATTATATCTATGTCTGTTATGATTTGAGACAAAAAAGTTATTATTATGGATAGAAATAACCAGTTTCTTCCACAAACTCACTAAAAAATCAATAGGAAGGCAAAAAAGCCCGTCTCAAATTTTAGGATGTGATAGTATTTTCATTATACGTGACCGGTTCATTACAAAAAACTGAAAGTAAAAATTCGGAATCCTTCACCATCCCAAAAAAAATTAATTGCTTTCGTTACACTAAAAAAAAAGCGTTAATTCCCCAAAACCCTTTTCTCAGATACGCCACTACGTTGCAAAAATAGTTTTAATGAAGTGGGGAAATAATAAAGGTCGATTTAAAGGTGTGGAATAAAAAAATATTTTATTTAAAAGAAGACACTAGTTCAACCGATATTGCTACTATACAAACGCATAAAGAATTTTTTAATCAATTAGAGAGTTTAACAATTATCAAAATATAAAAGACGAAGAAGAAATACGCTAATTTAATCATGTGTTCTTTATTATCTCATTGCTTTGTTAAAATTTTAACAAGAAAAACGAAATATTTTGATCAATTCAACGTTATCTATAAAAATAGAATTTTGGAAAGATAAAATCTTGTTTTCGTGGCGTTGTTGATTATATATATTTTTCCAACATGGCGGCCAACTCTACCAAGCCAGCCAGCAAAACTTGAGCGTGGGGAAACCTTCAAAAGCCCCTGTCACGTGATCACTTCGTTTTATACAATATTTGAGAGTTTTCGCAATGGGACTGATACGGTAACGTCGTTTTTAGTCTTTCAGGGCAAAGTAAAAAGATAAATCAATGCAAGTACATTGACTCAAAATCTCGAAAAAATGTATTGTAAAGTTTGTGAAAAAAGTATGCGTTTTTCTTTAGTGATAATTTCTGACAATGACTTTTTATTATACAGTTTTGTTGGTACATTATTGTTTTAATTAAATTTTTTAATTTAAAAATTGTCTTAAGGAAATATACCCGAGAATCTGCATATATAGTCAATTATTTTCTCTGATATTTGACACATTAGATAATAAAAAGCTAACAATGTCTTATTAAAAATACATAGCGTAAAAAGAGTAATATAGGGTTCCTCATTTGCCTAAAAGTTATTTCAATAATAAAATATCCAATGTAAATAAATTAATACGTTATTACGGTGTCTAAATCATTTAAAAGAATACTCCGAAAATTGATAATTCATACCACAGGTTACCATCAATTAAATTCGTTGCAGAGGTGGTAGAATAAGTATCAACGCTAAATAAAAAACGTAGTTCTGCAATTATATTGCAAAAACTCCCCTTGTTACTAAATCGATGGCGTCACAACATCTAACCTAAAAACTTCAGTACCAAATTGGAGAATCTATCACGTTATCATATTAAAGTCTTTAAATATTTTTTAAAAAATATTTTAACAAAAGGCATCAAAACATTTTTTATTCAATATAGAATCTTTAAAAATGAAAAAAAGTAAATAATAACTATTTTATCATGAAGAATGTAGCTTCACAGAAAATTTTCTATAAAATAATAAATAACTGTTGAATAAACAGACCGTAAATGTAAAACTTTAAATCGGATCTACATAGTTTTTTCTTGTAACTTGGAGATTAATAAGTTAAATAGTTGTAATAAATTTATAATGGTATATATATATATATATATATATATATATATATATATATATACAGGGTGAGTCAACGATTGGATGAAGTAGGTTTGTGCCTTTTCGGTGAAATTAACAAAGAAACTATATTTATTGTTTGATACAGTTTATTTTTACGCAGATTTTAAAAATATTTAGGACTCTACAGGGTGAGCCAAAAAACTAGTACAGCATAAAGTTGTATTTTTTTAAATAGAACCCCCTATATACGAATCGTATTTTCGATTTAGCTTATAATTTTAAATCTTTTATATTAAGGGTTTACTATAACAAAACTTTATAGTTTCTGAGATAATTAAGTTAAAAAAAAAGTCACATTTTCAAGCATCAATTCAATCCTAAATAACGTTTTCAATTTTGTGACAAATATATTAAAATTTGGAATTTAGCAAGGCCAAGGACAACTCAACATAATTTTTACCTAATATTTGCAATAAAAGCTACAGGGTGTTGAACACATCGGCTCAAATTTGAACAAGTTTAAATGAATAAATATCTTTTTTTTTAAATGGTACCCCTGTATATTTTCATGTTATTTAATAGAGTAATAAAAACCCTAAAAGTTTTGTTCAATATATCCTATACCTATTTATAATAGTTTTTGAGATATTTCAGTTTTCCTTATTTTCCATATTTTTTTACAGAAATAGTCTTCATTATCATAGTAGCCATGGCAAAAACAATGTAAAAGAACATTTTTCTGTGTGTCAAATTTATAACCGCAATCGCTTCTTTTGGTTTTTATGTAGTGTAGTTTGGTTTTTTTTTGCATTTATCTTATATTGTAAAATGAATTTTCCAAAGAATGAGTTAATAGATATGATTTATACAATAGGAGAGGCTCAAAAAAATTGCCTTCTTGCTCAAAGAATTTACAAAATGAAGTATCCTGATCGACGCCAGCCTAATACCCATACTTTTCAAAACTTAATGCAAAGATTCGATTCTTCTGGTACTGTTGATTATCCAAAACGTAAAGTGGTCAACAAACCAGTAACTAATGAAGAAAAAGAACTACGAGTATTGTTAAATGTTCAGGAAAATCCTTATATTGGTAGCCGTCAGTTAGCAGCATTATGTGAAACATCACAATCCACCGCTAATCGTACTACCAAGAAATATAGGTATCATCCATATCACATGGAATTACACCAAGAATTGCATCGACAGGATTTTGAAAGTCGTGTAAACTTTTGTCGTACAATAAATGCGGAGAATCAATTAAATCCAAATTTATTATGCAAGGTAATGTTTAGTGATGAAGCTACTTTTAGAAGTAACGGTGCTGTAAATAGACGCAACATGCATTATTATGCCACAGAAAACCCATTTTGGATTAGAGAGGTGCAACATCAAAACCACTGGTCATTAAATGTTTGGTGTGGTATTCATCATAATCGAATTATTGGACCCCACTTTTTTAATGAACCACTAAATGGCCATAGTTACCTCAACTTTCTACAAGAAGAACTACCGCAACTGCTTCAAGGTCTCGATAGGGATGAGCTCGACAGTATGTGGTTCCAGCACGATGGTGCGCCTCCGCATTACCATCGTGAAATTCGTGCGTTTTTGGACCAACGATATCCGCAAAAATGGATTGGACGTGGGGGTTTCATTGAGTGGCCACCAAGGTCTTGCGACATCATCCCATTAGATTTCTTCCTATGGGGTTATATTAAAAATAAGGTGTATGTTAATCCACCAACAACAGTGGAAGATATGCGAAACAGGATTAGGGATACCTGTAGAACAATAACGCCACTAATTTTGTCCAGGGTCCGAGAAAATCTGCAAAAAAGACTAAATTTGTGCATTGCACAAGAGGGTCGTTTATTCGAACACTTATTAAAAAGAAATAATTAATATCAGTATTTAATCAGTAATTTTTTTGTTTCAATTTAGTATAAAAGTAAATATGTATTTGCCTTGTCGTTATTGTTGTGTTAATTTTTTCACATTATGTTTAATTAAACTATTGCCGTTGTAATATAACAAATAATGTATTTCATCATATTTAACCACATTCTGTTTGTTTCTGTAGTTTCTTTTTATTATTTTAAATGGCTACTATGATAATGAAGACTATTTCTGTAAAAAAATATGGAAAATAAGAAAAACTGAAATATCTCAAAAACTATTATAAATAGGTATAGGATATATGGAACAAAACTTTTAGGGTTTTTATTACTCTATTAAATAACATGAAAATATACAGGGTGTACCATTTAAAAAAAAAGATATTTATTCATTTAAACTTGTTCAAATTTGAGCCGATGTGTTCAACCCCTGTAGCTTTTATTGCAAATATTAGGTAAAAATTATGTTAACTTGTCCTTGGCCTTGCTAAATTCCAAATTTGAATATATTTGTCACAAAATTGAAAACGTTATTTAGGATTGAATTGATGCTTGAAAATGTGACTTTTTTTCTTTAAACTTAATTATCTCAGAAACTATAAAGTTTTGTTATAGTAAACCCTTAATAAAAAAAATTTAAAATTATAAGCTAAATCGAAAATACGATTCGTATATAGGGTGTTCTATTTAAAAAAATACAACTTTATGCTGTCCTAGTTTTTTGGCTCACCCTGTAGAGTCCTAAATATTTTTAAAATCTGCGTAAAAATAAACTGTATCAAACAATAAATATAGTTTCTTTGTTAATTTCACCGAAAAGGCACAAACCTACTTCATCCAATCGTTGACTCACCCTGTATATATATATATATATATATATATATATATATATATATATATATATACGGATATTCTCACGGGTGTGATGTGTAATCGAAGGTTTTCGGGCATCCCTTGTATGTGCTGAGTCCCTCTCACGACGGTAAGGTAGCTGACGTTTCGGTGAAATCTCATTCACCATTTTCAAAGCTCACTGTATGGCGTCTACGAGCGCTCATAGACAGTATATTCACTGCGAACTTCACTCTGGTTCTCTCTCCATACTAGTTTCGACCACCTATTGGTCTCATTAGTGGAGCTGTAACAAACCGAGAGCAAAATGCGCAGAAAACAACTGTCTATTTAAAAGCCCCATATCGAAAAATATCGGCAGGATATTACTCGCAGAACTTGAGATTCTATGCAGTACACTAAAGTAGATTCCCTTCTAGAAGGAAATCAACCCCAATTAAATAATAAAGGATTTCATATACGACAAATTGATAGTTATGTTTCGACCTGCAAACGCCATTTCTGAGAAGATTTAAAACGAGTCAAAAGCAGTTAGACTTAGGTATTGGAGGTTATAAATGAAATATGTTTATAATTTGCGTAGAACCTAAAAATAAAATAACATATAGGGTGTTCCATTTAAAATAAGCACGAAGGCATTAACTTCCGGTATAACCGGTAGTGCCACCCCATTCAAAACATTTAATCCCAATTGCCCCGTCGATTTTAGTAAAGGGCCAAATTTTAAAAATTTTCCATAGTCTATTTTCCGATAAATCGATCGTCGTAGTTCGTCATGGGACATCCTGTATATATACTTAAAATTCTCCTTGGGTTCTTGGGAGTTAAGTCATTTTTTGACGAAATTACATACACATATTTTTCTTCTATTGTACTTTCATTGTACTTTATATACAGGGTGGGCCATTACGTTAGATGGATTTAAAAAAATCATTGAAAAAAAACTAGTACGGCAACAAATTTATATTTATACTAAAGTAGACAGATAAGAAAAAAAACATCACCGAGATGCGAACCATCTAGACTTATACACTCTTCGAATCTGGACCTCAAATTTAAGAAAACTCTCTGACACATTGCCCGTGGCATAGAGGACACTTCCTCGCAAACGTTACTCCTGAGTTGGACAATAGTGGTTGGTTTATTAGCGTAAACGCGACTCTTGAGGTATCCCCAGAGAAAAAAAAAGCAAACGGAGTGAGGTCAGGGCTCCTGGGAGGCCACAGAATATTCCCTCAGATATCAGTTTTCCTTTAAACACTTCGTTTACGACTACTAATGACGCGCTGTCTTGTCGATACCATGACCTGCTGTTATAGGTTCAAATTGGTGTAGCGATCAAATTTATCTTGCTCGTTCTCAAAAAAATAGGACCCACCATTGCTTGGGCCGACATGGCTGGCCGTCCACACTAACTTTGAGCGAATGCAGAGGACTCTGATGTTTCAATTTAGGATTATTCTGCGGCCCAAAAACGACAATATTGTTTATTGATATATCCACTTAGGTGAAAATGTGCTTCGTCCGGAAAATATTGTTAAAATTTTGAAAGTGCTTCAACATTCTTTCGGTAAAAACACGACGTAAATGGTAATCATTTGGTTTCAATTCTTGCACTAATTGAAGTTTATAAGGATGCAATTTCAGATCTTGAACCAAAATTCGCCGCATGAGCTCGATATAGCGAGCTCTGCCGATCTCTTTCGAATTGGTTATCCGGATCGTGCTGTAGGAATGCCGCAACTTCACTTACAGTTTCCTCTACTCGTTTCGACCTTGACCAACCCGCATTATTTTAAAACATGTAACTTAAACTCAGAGCGAAATAGACGACCCTGTATATAGGGTGGGCTATTTGAATCTCTGCACCCAAATTTCTCCGTAAATAACCCAGACACAAAAAAATGGTTCAGACTAAAGTTGTTAAGGACAATGGGGGTCACTTATCGGTGCAAGTGATTTTGACCTTGAGGTCAATTTAAAAGATCATTAGAAGCTCAAATTGAGTTTTTTAAATAGAAATCCCCATTTTTCATTGCAGCAAATGTAAATTGGAGAAAATTTCCTATCCAATAGTATTAATAACAAAGGGGATAACATCGCATTTGGAGATATTTGAACGTCAAATGATCCTATATCATGGATTGGTGTAAATTATTCAATAGCTTGACGTCTAAGAGTGATGGAAAAAAACTTGTCCTACGAAAGTTTCAGGAAATCAAATGGTGCATCTCAAGGTTTTGACCTTGAAAATTATTTGAAGGCTAAGTACGTTTTTTTCAATGGAACTCCATGCTTTCAAAGTCGGGAATTGGAAAAGGGCAAAATTTTACATTCAGATGTGATTATGAGTGACACTCCCTTTGATCTTGTGGTGAACTTTTTGGAACAATTAATAAATAATTTATTTGTATCGTTGCTTTTGTATGATACCACTTACAGAGTAATTATGTGCTAGTGACTTTGACTTTGAAGTCAATTTATTAGGTCATTTGAAGATCAGAGTGAATTTTTCAAATGGAAAATGCTATCTTTGATACCCGATTCGAGAAAGGAAGAAAATTTTACGTCAGAAATGATATTTTACAGTTTGTAGGGAGTTTCATTGAAAAAAAAAACGTACTTGACCTTCAAATGAACTTGAAGGAGCATTTGATCTTCAAATTATCTCTAGATGCGATTTTATCCGCTATGTTATTTATACGGTTGGAGAGGAAGTTTTCTTGAATTTTCATTTCTGCAATGAAAAATGGGGGTTTCGATTTGAAAAAATCAATTTGACCTTTGAATGACCTTGTAAATTGAACTTAAAGTCAATAATAAAAAAAAATTATCCATAAAAGCCATCTAAAATCTCATGGTCGTCTTGAGAAGGGAGGGAGGGTTTACAAAAAATCAGTTTTCTTCATATCTTTAAAAATATGCTTTTATTTTTCTGACGGAAAATACAATATGTGCATGCACACACTTCAGCTTCAATATTTTGTGAATATCGCCCTAGACAGAGGTTTCATTTCCACATTATATTTACTATAAGGTTAAAAAGTCATTTATATATTGAATAAAGAGTTTTGGTTAGTTGAAAATTGTAATAGCTCGAATACTTTCAATGTGAACATGAGAGTGAGTGAGATAGATCAAAGCATGTAATAAACTCTGTCTCGGGCATAACAAGGGAAAAGCGCCTAGGCACTAGTATGTAGTAGCAAATATTATAATCAGCTCTGGCTACTATTATTATTGATAGTAGCAAATATTTCGGGCCAAACTTGTGTGGATCAAATGGGTCAATCCAACAATAACCTTAGGTTTGGTCCTAAACCCAAAGGCCAAGGTCACTTGAAGATCAAGATAGTTTTTTTTTTAAATGGGAACTAACACTTCTTTTGATTCCAGAAATCGAAAAAGAGGAAAATTTTACCGATCGAGCATGTACCTGACCATGAGACAAATAAGTCAAAATGTCCCTTAAAGGGCATTTAAATGTGAAATTTGGATAAATATAAATGACTCCGAAATTACAGACAGAATTAAATGTTTGAAACAAAACTTGCAAGGAGGCCATCCAAAAGTGACTTTGATTTTAAACCGGGGAGGGGGTTCAAAAGTCAAGGTCATTTGAAGGTAACTTTCAAATAAGACCAATTACTTTTGAACCTGTAAATTGGAAAAAATAGTATATTATTTTTTTTCAGTCCGAGGAACAGTTTCCTATTTAAAAAATGAAAAACATTTTCGTGTATTCCGCTAATTTAACATTTGACACTCGCGACAATCGTAGACAAAAGTATAAGCTTTAAATAAGTACCAAAAGTTACAGATTCTCAAGCCCTAAGAATTTTGTTTTTGTACGAGACTGTACCCAACACACGTTAACTTTCAATATACAGACACATTATTATCAGTAATAACTTTAAATATAATAAATCTGGCAACGCCGCAAATGTCTATATTGCATGGTCTATAGAGTAAACGTGTGTATAGTAACGTTCATATAGTGTGAGTCTCATACCTATACAGTTTGTTATGTTGACATCCCAACACATTGAGAAAATAAATAAAAATATCCAGAAATATATTTCAAAAATGTCACATTCTGAAGAACTAACCTAACTAACTTAGGTTTGAATTATCGCGTGTTGCCAAGTTGTGATCACTGTACCCCACTACGCGTCAGATGTTTTCAAACTATTTTTATTTAAACAATCTGGATTTTCTAAACAAAACGGTCAAGAAATTCCGTTTTTTTTTCTAAAAAAAATCATAATTTTTGGATCTACGTTGGATTAATTTTTAAAAAATATGGTAAAAACCGTTTTTGAGATATTCCAAAATATATTGGTATTTTGCTATATGTAGTCACCTCCAGCATATTAATTATGCATATTTTAATTGTTAATATTTCGTCTCACAGACGATTAAAAAATTTCGTTTTTTTAATTAAATAAAAGACACTTTTGTAAACTATATAATCAAATTCGATCACATTCCTAAGAAAAACCGTTTCACGAGTGAACTCCCTTAAGAAAGAACTTTTTACTTAGTTATTTCAATTAGTGGCATATACATAAATATTTCGATTTTCTTAATCGAAACCTGTTCGTGTGGCGAAAAACATCAAGATGACATGTATACCAAGATAAAAAGAATAATTGGGAAAATATTTTTTATAGAAGAAAACAGTAGCGTCCAATTTTTTTGTTAAAAATATATAAGGATCTGCTAACATGCTATCAATGAATGTAGAACATTTTTTTTATTCAGAAAAATGAATTTTTATATATAATTAATACCTACTTAAACTCAAAATATCTTGAAACATATCGAGGAAATATCGATTTTGAAAAAAAATGTCCCGTGTCCCAAAAATATGACCGTTTGCGGATCTACATTGAAATGAACTTTTTTTCTTATAATCATCTCATAATTAACATCCTGAAATATTCAGGCGCGGAACGAAAGAGGTGGCGATCACGCCCCCCTCCCCCAAGAACTTCGAATTCAAGAAAATACACCCGATGTTGCCTCTTCCACTAGGAATATGAATGCTGTTGGCGTCTCCAAAAGTAAACCCGACCTTGTCTCTTACCTAGGAATGCGAATGATGATTACATCCCCTCCTCTCCCGTTAACAACTCGCTTTCGCTTGCGCTCGTTCCCCTAAGAGCTTCAAATTCAAAACTGCTGGCATCTCCCCTCTCGTCGACAACTTGCTTTCACTTGCCATTTTGTGATATCACCGCCCCTCCTAAAGAGAGAGGCTGGATCCGCCCCTGGAAGTATTAACATGCAATTATAAAACCCCCACGTTGATATAATCAAATTGCGTTGTCTAAAAAGTTGAGTAGTGAATTTTAACAAGCACTCAACGAAACCGGGTATCATGAAAAATATTGATATAATTTGATAATATTTGTAATAACAGTTTAAACAATTAGTGGGAGAACTGAGATCCGAAATTTTCAAATTATCCGCTCATGCTTTAGACGTTATCATTTATAAAGATCCACCCATAAGGAACTATTATAATGACCTTTGCCATTATAATTTTTTTTTAATTAGTGGCATTTTAAAGTTGTTAAAAAATTGATTTCCTATTATCTGTTCACGTCAAACCAATTAAAATAATGTTTTGTGTAGTGCAATGAATAAAACTAGTTTTTAAAACCTAAAAAAACAACATATCTGTTACATTAAAAATAATTATATTAATTCTAAATCTTCTTATCACCATCATATGATAATTAACAAAAAGATTATCATTATAATGATCAATATTTCGTTATTATAATAAAGTTTATTATGTAGCAAATTTTAATTCTTAATAATGATGTTTTTAAGCTTCTTCATCACTCAGAAGAGAAGTTTTTCGAATACTCAGGAACAGGGTTGGATAGATTTTAATTTTTTTTAAATCAAAAATCATTGATTTAATTTTTAAAAAATCATTATTTTTTTGATTTTTTTTTTGAGACTTTCACATAAAACTCATAGAGAACAAGTAAAGAGGATTTAATTATATTCATAAAATGTGTGACTGGATACAGGCGCGGGTTCAGGGGGGGGCGGTGGGGCCGTCCCCCCCCCCCTCCCAAGAGCTTTGAGTTCAGGAAAATAGACCCGATTTTGTCTCTATCGGTCATTTTATTATTAATTAAAAACATTTTTAGGACATTTGACGTTTCAGTTTATTTATTTCTTAAACCATCTGCAGAGTTACAATTAAAAACTAAAAAGGGCTTCAAATGTAATTAATTTTTATATGTTACAGAAAATTTAAATAATAAATTGTGTTTACGCTGGTAAACATTACGTATCTAATTCGTAATCAAAGTCAGTGAAGCTATCTTCGCTCAAATTAATTATAATTGGTTCCTCTATCTCACCGATCATGAGATCCGAGTTTCCACATTTTCTTTTATTCTTTTGTTATATGGATTTTTCCCAATTTTCTGCAGTAACTTCATTCAAAAAAATCTTTCTTCTAATTTTGTAATGTGTGTTTTTTCTAGCAACTCTATTTTTTACTTATTTCCTTCTTCAACGGACATCTTCCGGACGATCTATAAGAACAGATTTCCTATCTGGTTTTCCCCAGCAAAAATTACGTTCTTTGAGCAATTTCCAGAGCTCAGTTCTTTTAATTTCAGGTAAATCCCGATCTTCATTGATTTTAGTTAGAATTTCTTCTTCCAACGAGGTTTTTCCTCTGTCTGTGATCGAATGTGGCTTGGGAGTACTAACAATTCCAGTCGTTTTCTTCTCCTTCAGTATTCGGTACATAGTAGATTTTCCAACTTCTGTCATGTTGGAACACATCTCAACAGAGCTTTTAACATTATTATCTAGATATTGATATCTTAAGGCATCATAAACATTCATCGTAATAAGTTTCTCGTTGAGGAAAAAATGCCCTGGTTTAACGATTTTGGAATAAATATAGATGTGGAAGCCATATCTTTTGGGCATCTCACTAATCTCAAATAATATATAAAAACAAGCATAAACAAGATAAATCACTAAGGACACTCTGTGTTGGATCCGCCCCTGACTGGATATTATCTTAACACTTTTATTTTTATTATTTTTATATTTATACACGATATCGGGTCAGTACCTCCTAATTTCTCGGGAGTATATAGGGGAGGTCAAAATAACCCTATTGAGTCATGGGAAAAAATTCTTTAGAGTGCCCCTGAACGGAGATAAAGAGCCCTAAAGGGGTACCCAGCGATTTACTTTATCGGCCCTAAATTTTGAACCGACTTGTATAATTTAATGAAATTTTAATATTTTATAGAGGCCATAAAGACTTATTAAACCAAACAACAGCAGATGTTTTAGATCACCAGAGAAGTCAGGAACGGACTTGCTGCCACACTCGTTAGGCTTAACTTTTGACAGGTGTCTGACTTTTAAATACTTTGGTCATTCCTCTTTAAAAAAAAAGTACTCTTAATTTATTTTGTTAAAACTGGCGGTTTTCGAGATAAGTTGCCAGATTGAGTTTTTCAAAAAATATTTAAAATTCGTAATTAACACTAACAAAAATACCCCAATACTGATTTTAGACAAAATCGAGAGATGTAGAATCTTTAATCCACCATCTTGGATCCGCCATATTTAATTTTTTTTTTTAAATAATGTCAGATTCGTAATGTGCGAGTCCAAAAACTTCCCCGTATCAATTTTGAAAAAATTCGGACAAAATTAATTTTTCATCCGCCATAATGGATACGCCATATTGAATTTTTAAAAATAATGTCAGATTCATTATGTGTAACCCCGAAAACTCCCCCATACCAATTTTGGAGAAAATCGGACAAAATTATATTTTCTTGTCCGCCATATTGGATCTGCCATAATGAATTTTTTAAAAATAATTTTAGATTCGTTGTGTACGACCCCAAAAATTCTCCTATGGAAGAATTTTGGAGAAAATCGGATGAAATAAATTTTTTGAGGCGCCATCTTGGATTTTACTGCACCAATTTCATCCAAAAAAATATTGGACCACCGCAGCAACTTCCTGAACATAACGTAAAACATTTCATTCAAATCGGTGCCGCCGTTCCGGAGTAATCGGTGTACATACATAAAAAAAAACGTAGTCGACGAATTGAGAACCTCCTTCTCTTAGAAGTCGGTTAAAAAGTGATAAGAATAAGAGCGGGGGTTCCCTTAAAAACGGAGGTTATTCGGATTGAGGAAATAATTTTACATAACAATCAGCAGGAATAGTGTGGCTCGGAAAAAATTTCCTTTTGCAGACCAATGTTACTGTGAACAATGAGCCGATTATTTACTCTTTTAAACCACAGCTCCCTGACTACATATCCATCTTCTTAAAAACAATTGATAATATAGCAAAACAATAAGAAACATACTTGAAAATATTTTCAAAACTGTTTCACATTCTCAAACATAATTAAGCAATGATATCTCAAATGAATTGTATTAAATTTCGATTTAACATACAACCGAATAACAAATGAGTTTCATTAGCTGAATTTTAAATATTTATAAGATAATTTAGAGAAGTAATTAATTGGTGCCGATAAAAACTAATTTGTTGATTTTTTTTTGTCATTAGAAAAACAATTAACATAAAGTAATTTTAGAGCTTATTGCGCCTTTAAAAATGTAATTAAAAGCAAGTAATTTTATAATTATGATTTTAGTTTCAACACACCAGCAAGTAATTAAACATAAAGTAATAAAATTTCTCTCATTTGCATTGAATATTTTTATCACAATTATCTTAAAAAGATAAAGATTACTTAGAGTTTAAACTTAATCTAATGACTTGATGTCACAATATACAAAAAGAAGTTTTCAATAGTCATAATTTTATTATGGGGATTATATGAATAATTATTTTTTTTTAGCAAGATTATTTCTTGATCATTCAAGAAATCTCGTTTGGTTTACAAGCGCGCCTAAAACTGACCATCACACAGGAGCGAGAATACACGCCGCCACCCTATATATATATATATATATATATATATATATATATATATATATATATATATATATATATATATATATATATATCTTCTTCTTCTTTCTCAGCCCATTGACGTCCACACCTGAACATAAGCCTCTCCGATGGTCCTCCACTGGGATCTGTCTCTCGCCTTCTGGAGCCAGTCTTTTCCAGCAAACTGTCTTATATCATCTACCCATCTGCGTTGTGGCCTGCCCCGATTTCGGTTCGTTTCTCGCGGTCGCCATTGCAGTAATTTACTCGTCCACCTATCGGGCTGTTGTCTAGCTATGTACTACAACTTTCCAAAGGCAGCCCATGCCAGCCCTATTCTCCTTGTTATTTCCGCCGTTTGAATTTCTTTGCCCCGTTTCATGACGTGGCCTAAACAGATGTACTCTAGGACATTCTCTATGATTTCATTTTGAATCTCTATTTGTACATTTGCGTCAGGGCTCATTAACTTAGTTTTCCCCAAGTTCATCTTAAGTCCCACTTTTCTCGCCTCTTCATTGAAATCTTGAAGCATTTGTTTTAGCTCTTCTGAGTTGCTAGACATGACAACAACATCGTCGGCGAAACGAAGATGACTAAGATAAGAAACGTCGACTCTCAAACCTTTCTCATCCCAATTTAGTTTTTTAAAGACATCTTCCAAAGCTAGCGTAAATAGTTTCGGAGAGATGACGTCTCCCTGACGCACACCTCTCATAACGTTTATTTTTTCGGTTTTTGTGTCTTCGTCGATTTTAACCTGTATAGTTGCGTTTTTATATATGTTCTGTATGATAGTGGTATACCTGGAGTCAATTCTAGCATTATTAAGTGATTTCAAGATCGCCCATGTTTCTATAGAGTCAAATGCCTTGTGAAAATCTACAAATGCCAGGTGTATAGGAATGTTATATTCCTCGGTTTTTTCTAGGAATGTGCATAGGGCTTGGATATGATCTATCGTACTAAATCCACGTCGAAAGCCGGCTTGCTCCACAGGCTGGTAATAGTCAAGCTTTTCAGTCAGGCGATTTGTCAATATGCGGGTGAATAGTTTATATAGGTGGTTTAATAAACTGATAGGACGATAATTTTCTATATTTGTTGTGTCCCCTTTTTTAAAGAGAAGTACGACTTGTGCGTTATACCATTGTTCTGGTACTCTACCTTTGTATAAGTATTTATTCATCAGTGTTTGTATCGCTTTTTCAAGACTGTCTCCACCCATCTTTAACATCTCAGTTGTAATTTGATCCTCGCCCGGGCATTTTCCATCCTTCATCTGTTTTAGTACTCTTTTTATTTCATCTAACGATATCTTCGGCAAATCTTCTGATCCTACATTTTTATTTGTTTTACTGTTTATATATATATATATATATATATATATATATATATATATATATATATATATATATATGACACTCCAAAGAATGGAAAAACTCCGGGTCCAAAAGATGGCGACAACAGGCCTATTCTTTTGAGTCATTATCACTTTCACTTCGATCACTTGAAGTAATCATGGTCACTTCAGCCCAATGACAAGCAAATGCATATTCAAAAGAACACGAAGTTATCAGTTTCACTTTGTTCACTTTGATCAATTGATAATTACTCAAAAGAATATAGCCAACGCTGTTTGCATCCCATAAAGTTGAATTTAAAATCAAAAACAGCAAACAGGACGACAAAGGCGACATCTCGATGGCTCGCCTGATAACACAAGAACCTTAATTCACCGTCGCGCCACCACATGGCGGTTTTTACAAGCTTTGATTATTCGTGAGGTTCTTATGTACCAAATCTGTTATTGATTGCGTGTTGAAGACTATCAGTACGTTTATATCGACAGTTCCGAGTGCGCTTGAAGTCAAGCGCCTTCTACAAGCGACTTAGAAATAACGAATTAAACGGGCGAGATTATACTTGAAGCCGGCTTGGATTGGTTAAATCAAGCCTGAAACGATTTAGGGTTGACTTGACCCAAGCGCGGTTCGAGTGCGAAATAAACACTTCAAACGCGCTTGAAATCAGCTGTTGACTTCTGAACGATTACGTCATGCGTCAAATGGGCGTTAGTATATTATTTTCAATTATTTTTAATGTTTAAGAACACCTAAGTTAAAGGCTAAATGCAGAATAAAACATTCTACTCCTCACAATAGTCAACAGTTGGTTTTTAAATAAGAAAAATATCAAAACAAGGCGTTGTTTTGAGGTTAGGTACAGACAAGACATCAACCTTTTGCGAAAATGACTTGGAGCCAAGGTCAAGTAATGTTAAAGTTTGTGAAATAAACACCTAGATTTCAAGTAAGATATGAGGCGGCTTCGGTTTGAAGCTGGCTCGAGATATGTCGATTGAAACGAAGTCTATGAAAAGGCTTTTACGCGGACTGAAATATTTGCCAGCTAGTAACGATGATTCGTCGAAAAGATGATTTCTCAACCCGTTTCATACAAATGTTGCAGCTGCTGAGCTACCTATTGAGCTTCATAATCAGCTTTTTGAAATATCAGCCGACAAATCGCTAAAACTAGTTTTTAACTCAAGATTTAGCTACGTTTTGACTTTCACGACGATATGATTACGCAAGCCTAGCAACGGAAGCTTTGAAAACATTGATCTCCTTCGCTATGGTGGCTTTACAAACTAACTATAGAAATTGTATATTTTTACTGAAAAATAATTTGCTTATGTGTGTTTGCAATTATAATACATGTATAGAAAAACTATTAAACGAAAAATAAAATCAACCGTCGTATTAAATTACTGTTTCACACACCTTTGGCTATTACTTCATTTTATTTTCTTGTTATTACCTGGTAATACCTATTTTTAAATTTAAAATATTTTAATAAAAGGATATTTCAATATAAACGATGTTCTAGGCAATGAAAAAGAGGGACAATTCGCAAAACAAGAGTCTGCTAACACATCTATTGAGTCAGAACTGAGATTTGGCATCATTGAAACTGCTATTCGTGAGTGAACACACTGGGCCCGTATCCTCGAATGTGTGCTGTGAACACGGATTTCTAAAAATAAATGGATGACAGGTGGTAATGGAGCTGTCAAACGAAAAATGTCCGGAGTATGCTCTGCGCCATTTTGGGTAAAGTGACATTTTAGCACGTCAAATTAACCGTCAAAAGTCAAAAAATAGTGTCATTGTTGTTATTATTGTGAAATAATCTTTGTTTTTCCTTGGATTAAATTTATTTTAAATAACTTAATAACCAAGTAATATGCACCAAGCCATCAGTCAAATATTTAGGTGTAAATATAGACCACAAAATTATCTTCAATTGGTACTTTGGAAATGTTAAACAAAAAATGTATACAAAGGGCCAAATACCTTAAGAGTCTAATATACAAAGAAAAAGACATATCAAGAAAAACAACTCATATATACAAAGCAATGTACTGACTTTAATAGGAATACATACATCCTATATACAGTAATTGCAGGAAGCCAGCACTCATAAAACTTGAAATGGTAGAAACCACTGCTCTATGTAGTATTACTAAAATCCATCGTCCTAGCTATCCACCAATCAATTGTTGTATGAATTCACTAAACATCTAGCCGATTATTGCAAGACTTCCTGTCCTGACAAGTAAGTTTGAAAGAAAACCTGAAACTTGACCGGTGATAGAGGAACTGTGTACGGCCAGGGGCCGGAACCATAGGCCAGCCCGAAGACCCCCCATTAATGATACTATTCAACCTTTAATTTACTTTTTTTATTAGTTTGTGAAGATTTGTAGGGGCTTGAGACCAAACATGCTATAAATAAGCTTTTTTATTCTGAAGGACCTCGTTTGTTGGCTTGTAGGGTTCAAATTTATATGTCCTAATAAATTATAATCAATATTTATTTAGTTGTAGTGTAGTATAGCGTTTAACACAGTCTAAGGAAGTAAAATGTTGCATTTAACATTATTTGAATATAAAATTGAATGTTATTTATTTAAATAAAAGTTTTAAATATATTACAAATTGTTACTTCTCAAATTTTTTATAAGTTGTGTTGATGAAAACAATTATGTTACACTTAACTGTTTCAAAGTAAGATACTCGACCGTTTGGGGATATAGGGACACAAGTGTTTAATATTAAATCCATAATTAGAACTAGTCATAGAAAAACAATTTTTAAACAGCACGCTTATACTATTGAGATATGAACAGAATTTAATGTAATAATTTTGTATGTCTATAATCTCAAATTTACTTGAAATTTGCGAAACATTCAACTTTCTAAGGAAATTTTAATTAGAAAATACTGAAAATAACGGGGTACTACCTAATTAACATTTCAACTGATTTTTCAAAAAATAAATCGTTTTGAAGAAACGGTTCGTCAACATATTGCTTTTTTTAAGGACTAGTTATTTTTAACAACCAAAAATATAATAAAAATTTTTAATTTATTTTTACGACCGACCAATAGTATGACAGACGTCCACACATAACAATCAATTGACACAAATTGGATAAGTTGGGGAAGGTTATAACGTAATACTGTCATTTTATCTCTTTCTACCATTCGTTTCGTTCAACTACTTTTGTCGATGAAATTTCGGAAAGGTATGCAAATTGCTTCAAACCTTGTCAGTGGGAGGTAAACGATTACGTTTAGTCGTTATAATTTTTCAGTGGCGACAGCGTATTCACTGTTATTATAACTTCACCTTACCCAAAATGGCGCATAGCATGGTCCGGACATTTTCTGTTTATTTGACGATCAGTACATATACTTTATAAGTGCGTGGTAAGAACTGATATTTGGCATCACTGAAACTGCTATTCGTGAGTGGACACACTGGGCCCGTATCCTCGAAAGTGTGCTGTGAAAGGTGATGTGAATGGCGATGTGAACTGTCAAATCATACTTTTGACAGTAAAAGCCGCATTCTTGAAAAGGCAGTGTTGCCAGATATGAACGTGTTAAAACCCGCGGATTTCAAAAAATAAAATGGATGACAGATTGAATTGAGCTGTCAGACCGACAATGTCCGTAGTGTGTTTTGTCGCCATTTTAGGCAAAAAGTAGTTTTGGTACGTCAAATTAATCGTCAAAAGTAAAAAAAATAGTGTTGTTGTTGTTATTGTTGTGAAGTTATTGATTGCCATTAAAATATTTGGACTTCGCCAGGATTAAATTTATCTTAAATTGACACTCTAGAACTGTTAAACAAAAATGCGTACAAAGAGCCAAGTACTTTAAGATTCTTATATATAAAGAAAAAAGGATATCAAGAAAAACAGCAATCATATATACAAAGTAATATACTGACAGTAATTGCAGAAAGCCAGCACTGATAAACCTTGAAACGGTGGAAGTTACAACTCTACGTAGTATGGCTAAAAGCCATCATCCCAATCCACTACGGAAACTATCGAATCAGTTATTTATTGTATGAATTCACAAAATAACCAACCTCTTAGTGCAAGATGTTCTGTCCTGACAACTAAATTTGAAAGAAAACCTGAACAATGATAGAGAAACTGTTTATGACCAGGGACCAAAACCAAAGGCCAGACAGAATACGTCCATTATATACTGTTGGATCTCACATTCAACTTTTAATATACATTTTTTTATTTTATAAAGATTTGTAGAGGCTTGAAGATCAAATGTACCATAAATAAGGATTTTATGCTGAAGGACATTCGTTGGTCTGTAGGGTTCATATTTATATGTCTCGATAAATTATAATCATAATATTTATTTCATTGTAGTGTCGTATAGTGTTTAACACAGTCTAATTAAGTTAAGAGCTGTAGTTAACATAATTTAAATATAAAATTTGTAACTTATTTAAATAAAAGTTTCAAATAGCTTACAAATTGTTATTTCTCAAATTTATTGTAAGTTGCGTCGTGAAAAGAATTATGTGAGATTTAACTGTTTAAAACTAAGATACTCGGCTGTTATGGACACAAGTATTTATGTTAAATCCATAAGCAGAACTTGCCCTAGAAAAACATTTTTAAATAGCACGCTCATACAATTGAGTTATGAACAGAATCTCCTGTAATAATTTTATACGTCTGTAATCTCAAATTTACTTAATATTTGCGAGACATATTCAACTTTCTAAGGATATTTTATTAACTGTTTATTCAAAAAATAAAACGTCTTAAAGAAACGGTTCGTCAACATATTATCTTTTTTAATGACGAGTTATTTTGAACAACCAAAAATAAAATAAAAATTTTTAATATTATTTTATTTTTTCAAATCCGTGCGTTAAATATGTCATTTGCGCATGTTTCACCGTTCGCTTGCCTTCCACGAGGCGAACGAGGATATGAATGATGAACATTTCAAGAATACGCGTTCGCCACCTTTTCGCCGTTCACTTCACGTTCCCCAGTTCGAGAATACGGCCCCTGGTGGCTAATTTATTAATACCAGAACCACTGAAACTACATTACGGGCCACAGGCACAACAAAACATTGCTCGCGATGTCCTGCGAGTAAGCAGATAATAAATTAGGGTAGTGACAGGACTGTTAATTGATCGTTGCAGATTAAAGACAGATTTATGTCATAATATGACGACGGACAAACAAGAACTATTAATAATCACGGTGGGCTTACAAAATGACTGGGCATTTATTCAAAATTAGTATCTTACCGACACGTTGCGCCGCGAAATAACTACAAATATCACTTCCAACTATAGTAAAGTACGTCAACATAGGGTGCCTGGGAAAGGTGACAGCGGACCCACTGATGAATCCGTGGGCGAAACACACCTACAAAATTTTTAGTGTGGTCTATGAGAGTAAAAGTTTGTATATCAGGGAATAAACAAATGGACATTTTCGTTGTTGAAATGTAATTATAAGGGCATCTGTATATAACAGAATATAAGAGTTTTCAATTAGAATTAAAGAATCTTAAATCTCTCCGATAATACAACATATGGCATCCCTAGAGAGGACCGTTGCGGATACGAGAGTCTGCATATAGAGCATTGGTTAAAAATGCTGGATCCACGACAGATAGTGACAATTAAATTGATCACTGGTAGAAAAAGTTGAGCTATCAGCCAAGGGGGGGGGGGGGGGGTCTAGCAATAAATATACAAGCCCCGATAATATGAAATCTCAAAAGAACGACGAAGTTGTCTGGCCTAAAAGGGGGAATGTCGTATTATCAATATCTTACTGCCATCCTCCGGCCAGATTTAACTTCAAATACCAGATCCAAACGATAATAAGTAGGACAGAAGGATGTCTGTACCGGGAGGAAACACTCGTATTGTTAGAGAAATTTGTAACCCGATATAAACAATGCAGGTCTTTTTCTAGGTTTTCCCTGCCATATTTACCCGATGAAGACGAGTTAGCCAAGAGTTATCCTTAATATGAAAGCTTGCCGAGCCGAAGGTAAATAAATATTCGACGTTTAATCCCGACAGAGACAAGTATAGCCCGAAAAAGAGAAAGATTGTAATTAACACTTATGAAAGATTAATAAAGAAAACCGAAATTACTTGTAGTATCAGGCACATACAGGGGCAAGTCAATAAGTAATATTCCAAGCCTTGCCACAATATTATAACTTTTACATACCATGGGCATTTATAACGAAAAACCAACTTTTGTAGACTATGCAACCAAGACCGAACAGCAGCTGCACATATTATCATCCTCGTACGCGAAGCCCCCTATCCTATCGGATAAACCTTCAATTTAAATTGATCAATCCTGAAAGTCTATATCCAGAGAACAAACTAGTGAACAGGGCTCCTAAACTTGATTAAGGCACTTAACTTGTTCACATAAAAAGATTTAACAGGCAACACAATACATGTAAACTAATAAGCTGAAGTGTAAGGGCTTCTCAACCCTAGCTTGCTATATCATTCAATCAAATCTGTCTCTCAAAGATTATTACTTTCTAGTAAACTTCTACTAAAACCCGTAAAATTTTATTTCAATTATATAATTAAAATTAAGAATTAATAACTTATAAAAACACGTAATATAAGAAATTTAAATCGAAAAAAATCGATAATTATTTTATGAAATTAAAATAGTAACCAAGATGAACTAACAAATTTAAATTACCTCTTGAAATTATTAGGTTTCATAATAGTGTCACGACAGGAAATTTTTGAATGGAAAAAATTTTATTACAAAAATATTGCTTTAGAGTGTCCCAAAAATGATCGGAAAATTTTTTGTTGATATTTTTTTAAGTTAATAAAAGTTATTGTATGTTATTAAATATCTGTAAGTGCGAAATTAAAAAAAAAATGTTTATAAGTCATAAATAGTTATACAACTTTAACTTTGACACTCAAAAATCTCGAAAATTAAACGTTCAAAGACAAAATTAAATCATGAAATCAAGTCACAAACATTTATTGAGCAATGAACAAAAAGACGGGGCACATAAAATGATATTAAGAACCCTGTTTCTTTATTTTAAAGGGGCTTAATGTTTATGTCCTTGAAAGTGACCTTAGATTTTTATTTGAAAGTCATTTCAAGGCCTACTTTGTTCTTTCAAATAGGAACTTCTGTTTTTTATTTCAGAATTAGAAAGTGGGAAACATTCCTTATCCGACAATTTAAATATCTCATATGGGTTTTTCACATCTAGAGGTTATTTGAAGGTCAATCGCACTTGTCTGACAAAAAGGGTTGCATACTAGAGGAAAAGTTGAACTTGAAATGACCTTGAAACACGTTTAAAATCAGTTTCAAGGCCATAAAAGCCTTTTCAACATAAAGAAACTTATGTCTGTTATCATTCAACTCTTATTGGTTTCTTTTTTCTGTTAGACAAGTGTGATTGACTTTTAAACGACCTCCAGATGTGAATAAATCACATGACATTTATATTGCTGAATGAGGAATTTTCCTTAATTTTCATTACCGCAAAAAAATAGATCTTTCTATTCGAAAAGACAAAGATGACCTTCAAATACAAATCCAAGGTCAGTTTTAAGGTTATAAATGCTAAGCCTTTTCAACATAAAGAAACTTGTGTCTCTTGTCATTAATCCATTTGATTTCTAAGTCTTTTTACGTGTTTTAGTAAGACAAGTGTATCGAACCTTCAAATGACCTCTAAATGTGAAAGAAGCATGTAACGTATTTATATCGTTGGATGAGGATTTTTTCGTGCTCTCCATTTCTGCAATAATGACGGAGGGTTCCTATTAAAAAAATGAAGCTGGCCTTGAAATGACCTTGAAATAAAAACCCAAGGTCATAAGCGTGTAGCTTCCTTAAAATAAAGAAACTTTGGTCTCCTGTTTTTTTTTGGGAAAAGTTTCCGAGATTTTCGAGTGTCAAGTGAGACAGTGTATATAAAAACTAAAAATATAATAATTTTATATTTGCCTTTGGATTAGAATAGTAAATAAAAATACAACATTATATCATGTTGTACAGAACTATGAACAAAAGAAATTAATTACTTACGACAATAACTAAATACTATATATAGTCACTAATTAAAACGTAATTTATTTGTTACATTATGTAACCATAGAGTCTTGCGCAATAAGCGCTGGGAAAAATACTGCAACTCGTCAAATAATCTTCAAACTGGGCATTTTTTGACACCTGATCGATTTGCACAGAGTGTCCCATATACAAAATATGACATCATTGACATTTTTAAAATTTTCTATATATTATTGCATTTGTAAATTTTATAGAAAGTTCCAAGAATATTTCTTGTGGTACATATATACTTCAGACTTCAAAAATGCAATCATATATAAGAGGTTCCATTAAAAAAAATATCGATGTTGTCATATGTTCGACATGGGGCACCTGCATAAATAGATCAACTGAGCATTTTTTTGCATTTTATCGCCTGAATTTAATCGAGAATATGTGTGATTTTATAGACGCCCTGTATATTATTAACAATTATTAATTAGAATTTAACTACTTCCTCAAATTAGTTAGTTTCTGTTACTAATTTTGAAAATAACGTGAGTTCTAAAAATTATAATTTAATGATAACAAAAGTAAATAGTGTGGTCTTGTGTTTTTGAAAAGTAGAAGTGGAAGTATACATCCACGGAATAAAAACTTAGTTTGAAGTATACTGTATCTGGTATAATTTTTTTTATGACAGCTGTCATTTTGGTAAAAGGTTTAAAGATAAATTTTAAAATGCTACAAAAAATTTCAGTGTTTAGTCTCTCGCAAATTATTTCCATCTTGAGAAAAGATATCCTGGCTACGATATTATGTCAAAAATGTGTACTAGGAAAAAAAGTGATCTTTTTTTCTTGTCATACTCACGTTATATTTAGGATATTATTAATGCTGTCAAATTGAAACTTTTAAACACGATGTTAGTGCAGTAGTCCATAAAAAATAAATATAAATGTTAAATTGCAATTTGTCAGGAATAACTATTAATATAACAGCATTTATGAGCAAGAAAGCTGAAAACAACTAGAAAGAAATCATGCAAAAAGAAAGGCCAAATTGTGATTAAATATTTTTAGAACTTTTTTTAAAGTCCCTGTAGGTAGGAGATATTTTCTGAAAACCTTATTTTTTATTTTATTTAATTGTTGAGAGATTACAGGTGATTTTTTGAAGATATTTTTTTAGAGAATTTGTTTTTTTTATAATTAAAAAAAAAGGTAGGAAGAAAAAATATACAAAAATTCAGTTGGACCGTTCAATAGGTTTTAAAGTAGTTCTTATAAAATGATTGTAATCATAAAATAAATATGGCGGACCTAAGAGAAAATTTTATATCCGTTAAATAAAGTATCTGGGAGCAAAATACCGTTCTGAACTATGGACTGAACCACTTTAAAGAAAAGGGGAGTCGGCATGTTATCCAAACTCAAGCGAAAACGATCACGTGTCCAAATCACGCTTTCCTCGTTCAACCCGCTTGATAGGCCTAAGTGCGTCTCTGTCTTCATGGAACATTTACGTAGGGAAAAAGTTATTAGCAAAGCGGATTGTAAAATTTTATTTTATTTGTGTAAAGAAGCTTTTAAACTATTTCGAATAAATACGAGAGAAAATAATTGTTAATTTCTGACTTTTTTTCGTAAAATGGGAACTTTTTGCGGCAAAATTTTAAAAGTTTGAAACTAAAAAGCATGGTGCGCCGAAATCAAACTTAAAAAGTTGGCGGGCGCCGATCAGCGCTTGGCAATACGCACGCTTCGACCGGAATCACTCGAATAATATCACTAGTTGCGATGTTGTCACGTTGTAGCAAAAATATAAACATTAAAAATTCTTAAACAAATGTCAATAAATACTTATAATAAATGTCGGTTAAGTTGTTGCAATGTTATATAATTTATATTAGCAAAGCTATTCCCATGGTTAATATTTATTTTAATTTACATATGTTGTATTTTCAAAATACAAATGTTATTAATGCATTATGTAAGCTCAATAAATAATTCTAATAAAATAATACTTGCTTATATATATATATATATATATATATATATATATATATATATATATATATATATATATATATATATATATATATATATGAGAATAGGTGAGGCGAGTATTTCAAAAAAAAACATGCCTCATCAAATCATTATTTGGTTGGAGATGAATCTACCGACGCTTAATTACAGAGAATTTTTTGGTTTTTCGGTTCTTTTTTTTAAAGTAATATAAAACTTTTACAGCCAGATTCACTAAATTTAAAACCACTCCAAATTAACAGGTCTTAAATTGAACTATGTAACAGTAAATCAAGCAAATTTTAAACCCTAACAATAAAAGCATAAAAAATCATTTTGTTTTATTACTGAACCGGCAAAAGATGGAGAACTTTACAACTATTACCCCTAAATATTTCAAGGATATATCACAAGGTTCTTATCCTTAATATCCCTATATAAGCGTTTATTTGTTGACATATCTAATGTAAATTATGACAATATCATTAACAAAACAAAACTGGTACACTATAAGATTAAAATTTCATGGCAAATAGATCGGGTTTAAATCTTAAATCTTCTTAGTGAATCTGGCTGTTAATTTTTATAGTCAATATTTTTATTATCCGCAAACCTTAGGATAATATATCTCTTGGTTGGAATTTAACTTTGATAAAGTCAAAATAGATTCATTAACACATTTTTAAACAAAATTATTTACTTGATAAAAAATATAGCTGAAATTTTATAAATGCATCTCACACATAATGTACGAGGCATGTAAACATATAAGAATGATATTTTTTAACACTCCACCACAAAATTAACAACTATTTATACTATTTTTAAGAGAGGAATTTCCAACTTGTGACCTACAAAAATATATTAATATGGATATTAAGATGAGATGATAAATTAGTACTGTTGAGAAAAATAATAACAGCCAGATTCACTAAAGTAGTTTAATTTTAAAACCATCCTAAATTGACAGCAGAGTGCTTAAAGTGACAAGAGCAACCATAAGTCAATCAAGTTTTAAACCCTAAAAATACAAACATAAAAAAATCATTTTGTTTTATTACTGAACAGAAAAAATGGAGAGTTTTATTTATTTTTGATGTTCCTTACATATTTCAAGGCTTTATCTCAAGGTTTTTGTCTTTAGTATCCCTACATAAGAGTTTATTTGTTGACATACGTTATATAAATTTTGAAAATATCATAAGCAAAACAAAACTGGCCGGCTGGAAGATTTAAATTTCATGGCAACTAGATCGGGTTTAACTCTTAAATCTTCTTAGTGAATCTAGATGTAATAAAATTTTAAATAAAATTCTGTCATTTTTAGTTTTTACAGTAGAAAAAGATAGTATAAAAAGTAATTTTAAACTAAAAATCTCGATTAAACGCTATGTAATATATATATCTTTTACATGAATTTTAAGAAATGATACTGATCTATTTAAAGCCCATTGTAATATGTAAACAGTCATTTTAACAATTTCAAAGGTTTCTAGGGAAAAATTTAATGAAGAAATTTGGCTACACTGCACAGCGTTAAAAAAGGGATTTGTCCATCGCCTGTTTTTCGTACAACTTAAATGTCACTTTGCAATTATCAAAGACATACTTATTTTACCTTTCCTACATGATAAAACGAGACAATAGATTTGTGTTGACATATTAAAGTAATTTATATAGTTAATGAACGTACTTCACGAAGTCTACTTTTACTCTTTTTTTAGGAGCCAACAAATAATTTCCCACAAAAACAGATGAAAACAATTCGAATAGTCAATATGTTCACGTTGAAAAGCATGGAGATAGATTAAAGCATACATTAAGGTACAAAACTTACCTTTTTCTAACCTCAATTGTTCACGGGAAGCTTCTTCAGCAGACAAATCGCCGGGGCGCAGCACTACAATTTGGGGCTGCTCTTCTTCGGTATCCTGAAGGTCTTGTTCGTCCACTGGCCCCAAATTTTCTCTCTAATAAAAAGAATACATTTAAATTATTACAATACTTCGATTTTTATAGTGAACATAACCTACTTTGGTGTCAACAGTGGGGCCTTCTTTGTAACCGATTTGTTCCTTTAATTTTCGCAAAAAACTTGGTTCGTCTGGCTTAACGTACGCGATATTATGCTTTTTTGGCATTGCTCATTTGCAAAAAATTGTAGTTTAGCTTTGTTATAACGTAAATATCGATAACAAGGCACTATTAGTCGCACACATATACACTGAGACTACTACATAGAGACTGAGTCAGCAAGGGGAGGGAGCGGCGAGAGTACTCCTCTTCTCAAAGTGTGTTTTAGCGCTAACTCCCTAATAAAGTTTACTTCTTTAACAAAAAATCCGATTGGTGAAAGTTAAGTCACGTGACCCGTTAACGCGCCGTTATTTTTCCTACTAAACATCGCGAAAATTCACTAACATTTCGAAAGTTTTTACCGTACGCTTGAGTTTTGCCCTTCCCCCATAATTTTCTATACTCAACTCCATCCCATTTGGTTTTTGCCACAACGCAATTTTATGAAATAATATTAAAAAAAGAAATCTTTCTTTAGGTCATTTTACACTCGACCACAATATTGGGTCTAGGTAGTTGTGGTATTTTTTAATTTTATTATTTTCAATTTGTTTATGTTATTTGGTTGTGTTTTATAAATAAATCATATTTTATTTAATGTTATTGCTTATTATTTTCCGCAGTAATCCTAGTTCAGTTAATGACGTAACAAAATAATTTTGTCATAGGCGGGTATTCGGTTTATATTAAAGGGATTTAATTTTAAAAATTAAATAATGTTTATGCGCACCGGAATCTTAACGTTAAAAGGAAACACAAAAACTCTTAAAACATTTTTAATTTTCAATTTTTAAAATTATATTATAATAGGAATCTACAAACTGTAAAGTGGTACCGCTAAAACCAATTTAAAATTAATTAACCAAAAAAAAAATTTATGAATCAAAAGAAGATGGTTGTATTATTTTTTAAAATTAAGTATATTTTTACTGTCTCCAGAATCGCTCATGTGATTTATTTAGCAATTTTTTCTCAAGCAATCTGAGCTCTGTTCAAACTTTGCGAAATATATATAATTTTCAATAAAAATCTAGATCTCTAATGTATAAAACCCTACGAAACACACATATCACTAGCTTAAGAGTTTGCCTCAGAGATTTTCCTAGAAACATAATATTTCTAAAATTGGTACTAAAAAACTAATCCCTAAATTTTGACTCCCATAAAGGTTAGATGTGGAAAAAGCCTAAACATATTTGTAATTTAAACTCTCTCTCTCTCTCTCTATTTATCTATCTATCTATCTATCTATCTATATATATATATATATATATATATATATATATATATATATATATATATATATATATATATATATATATATATATATATATTTTCCAGATTCTTGAATCATAGATAATATCCTTTTTTTTTGTCTTTTCTTGGGTTTACGTTCTCTATTTAACAAAAAATCCAAAACAATTTAACGTTTGGCATTTTATTAAGTTATTTTCAAAAATTTTTTCTTTTATTTATTTATCTTAATAAAAATATTTTTTATATAATTAAAAAAACCTTCATACAAGAACGTATATACAATTTTAGAAAACAAACAAACACTTTAAATCAGTTTTAAAATTTTTTAAAAATATATTTAATTTTACCAATACACACCTTGACATTTTGTTTACGAGTGTGTTTTATTTTTTATATTTTAACAATGAACCAAAAAAAAAACGATGAAACGCATACATTTCATTTTATTTTTAAGAGGATACTCAATTTTTGATGTTTATTAACAGGATCGATTACTCATTATTTTTGTTTAAATTAAGCTGGTGTAAATGTGGCTCAAATTTTCTTTATCCGTTCTTATCTTTTTTAATTTGTAATAATTTCTTTATTTGCAATTTTTGATAATTTATATCTTTGTTGTTAATTATGGTACTATATATTATACCCAGTGCGTCACTAAGAGTAGTGTGCGCTCTCCCACAGATTTTTGAATGTGCCCTAGTATTTTGCGCCCGTCTTGATCCTTTGCATTTATTCATTGTCATCAACGGACTCGCGGGTGTCCCTGGTATATATATATATATATATATATATATATATATATATATATATATATATATATATATATATATATATATATATATATATATATATATAACCTCACCTATCTTTTATGGCAAGACATGAAAACTTGACAAAATCTATTTCTCATTTTTTCACATAAAAACCTGTCCTCTCTACACACTTTTCCCAACCGTACTGCAACATTTCTACGGTTTCCTGGAAAAAAGATTCCCCAACTTCCTCAAATCACTGATTTATGGCAGTAATAACTTTTTTATCGCTTGAGAATATTTTGCCACGGATATTTTCTTTTAGTTTGGGAAACTGGCGACAGTTACCGGGTGGTTCCAGTTGAGTGTTGATTTAATCAATCCTTCTAAAATGAATGATTTGACGCATTATCCTGATCGAAGATCGCACTTTTTGTAAAGTTTCCTCTGCGTTTTTCTTAATTTCACTATCACACTTTCGACATAAGTTAGGTATAAGACCCTATCACCCTTTCATCAAAAGTCAATAAAAAATCGTCATAACTTTCCTCGTAGACGCCTCTACTTTGAGTTTTTGAGGGGTGCAAAGCCACGATAGTTCCATTCTACAACTTTTAATTTCAGGATCTTAGTATTCAACCCATTTTTCATCCATTGTTACCAACATGACGAGAAAATTTTTATGTTGTCTCCCAACCCAACTAAAATTCGGAAGTTTTGAAATCACTGCACGGGTCCGCTTTTGAGATATCGTGAACCCATCTTGTTGAATTTTATTCATATTTAATTGTCTTGTTTAATTGCCATAATACAGTATGGTACGATAAATATGTTCTCTAAGTCTCTCACCATCTATCATTTGTGTGCAGAACAAAATCATGTACTTATGAATCATAACTTTTATAGCAGATAGACCCCCTACTACCTATCACGTTCGTCTTTGCATGAAGTTTTACCACATTTAAATGCAACACAATTTCAGAGTCATTAGCGTCGAACATACCCCTGTAGAATACCATCAGAATTAGGGCCCAGTTTTTTGAACGCTGAATAACGAAATAATATTTTTATTTATATTTGAAAAAGTGTTGATAAACATATTTAATTTCTTTGTACACATATACCGATTTTAGGCTATCCATTTCTAATTGCATTATTTAAACGAGTATCATATGTTCTTGCGATGGTCTTGTACGTTAATTCTGAATATATATAAAATTTTTATAAAAAAAAATTGAACCGCCTTCTAAAAGTGCGCTAAAAAGTGAAAAATAACTATAAATTTTTATATGAAATTGAAATTTTTGAAGTCGGCGCCAAACTAATACCTGACAAAATGTGATTTGCATAAACAGATTATATATATTTTATTTGTAATTGCTTTCTTACCATAATTTGTACATATTAGTAGTTATTTATTCCATTTAGAAATAATTTGGCGCCGACTTCAAAAATTTCAATTTCATATAAAAATTTATAGTTATATTTCACTTTTTAGCGTTCAATCTTTTTTATAAAAATTTTATTTTTCGATTTTTAGTTTTGAATTCATTATGATATCCATAAATTATTTGGACTAAGTACTAATCGAGATTAGTGTACCTCGCAATGACTCCAAGGTGGCAAAAAAGTACCCATTTTATCCAAATTTGTAAATCACCCTAAAATGAACCACTAAAAATTCTTTGATTCTTAGAGTTCTCCAAATACCAATGAAATTGTATCAAATATTTAGTCTGTCATAATAAATCCATTATCTTAAATTTCAAATTAATTTTAGATGGGTAATATAGGCCCCAAAATCTTCCAATATTGATATCTAAAGAATTTAAGACGTAAATTTCTTAGCCTGATATATTTTGTACTGCATATTAAGTGTGTATACGCCCCAAGAACTCCGCAATATGAATTTTAGACAAAATCGGAAATGTAAAATTTTCAGTCCCTCATATTGTATCTTATCAATCTAATAGTTGTAAAAAATTTACTTCATGTTCGTAATACACGACCCCGAAAACCCCCTAATACCGAATCTGAAAAAATGCGAATAAGGTAAAATCTTTAAGACACCATATTGGATCCGATATATTGAATTTAAAAAAAAATAATTTTAACGTCCTAATCGAATCTAAATATAAACCCTTCAAAGCCCCCTAGTACCAACTGTGGATGAAATCCGGAAATTTAAAATTTCTAGACCGTCATATTGCATCTGACATTTCCTAAAAATAATTTTATATTCGCTGTTTACATCCCCAAAAACGATTTAGTCCCACCTTTGAATAAAATCGAAAAATGTAAAATTTTTAGTCCGCTATATTGGATTCACCATATTGAATCTTGAAAAAATACTTTTAAATTCATAATTTATACGCTTAAGAACCCTCTATATCAGTTTTGAAGGAAATCGAAGAATGTACAATATTCAGGACGCCATATTGAATCCGCCAGATTCAGATTTTCAAAAATATTTTAAATTCGTAATTAACACTAACAAAATTCACCCAATACTGATTTTAGACAAAATTCAGAGATGTAGAATCTTTAATCTGCCATCTTGGATATTTTATCCACCATATTGGATACACCATATTTAATTTTTTTAAAATTATTTCAGATTCGTAATGTGTGATCTCAAACACTCCCCCATATCAGTTTTGAAAAAAAATCGAACAAAATTAATATTTTATCGGTCATATTGGATACGCCATATTGAATTTTTTAAAAATAAATTCAGATTCGTTATGTGCAACCGCGAAAACTCCCCCATACCAATTTTGGGGAAAATCGGACAAAATTGATTTTTTTCGTCCGACATATTGGATCTGCCATATCGAATTTTTTAAAAATAATTTTAGATTCGTTATGTGTAACCCCAAATACTCCCCCATATGAGAAAATCAAACAAAATTGATTTTTTTGTCGGCCATATTGTATCCGCCATTTTGAATTTTTTAAAAATATTTTGGATTCGTTACAAGCGACCCCGAAAACTCCTCAGCACCAATTTTAGAGAAAATTATACGAAATTAAACTTTTTTGTCCGCCATCTAGGATCCGCCATATTGAATTTAAAAAAAAATCGGATTCATTGTGTACGATCTCGAAAATTCCCACATACCAATTTTGGAGAAAACCGGAAAAAAATAATTTTTTTGGCCGCCATATTGTCAGCGCCATCTTGGATTTTAGAGCACCAATTTCGTCCAAAAAAATATGGGACCACCGCAGCAACTTCCGGAAGATAACGCAAAAAATTTCATTCAAATCGGTGCCACCGTTCCGAAGTAATCGGTGTACATACATAAAAAAATACATAGTCGACGAATTGATAACCTCCTTTTTTTAGAAGTCGGTTAAAAAGTATGAATATATGGTTGCCTAAATTATTATTATTCCCATTTTCAATATTTACCAATAAAAAATAAGTTTAGTTTTTAAATCTTCTTTTTGTTAATATTAATTGCAAACTTCACATTTACAATAATTTCTAACACTTAAAAACACTGAAAAAAGTCACAAGACATTAAACTGAAAGAAAAGATAAGTAAACATGAGGTATATTCTTTTGAGTAATTATCACTTTCAGTTCTGTCACTTGAAGTAATCATGATCACTTCGACCCAATGACAAGTAAATGCATATTCAAAAGAACATGAAGTTATCAGTTTCACTTTTTTCACTTTGATCAGTAATCATTTACTCAAAAGAATACAGCCATGTTTATGTCTGTCAAACATCAAAAAAACCTCTCCCCACCGACCATAAACAGCCTTCAAACAAATCTATTGTTATTTAAATTTGTAGGGTATGATCAAAGTAGTATTCTAACTTTAATTATTACCATGAGTGCAAAGGCGGCATTCTTTATAATTTTATAATTTTTCTTAGTGCAACATAGCGGTTTACGAAGCAAGCAAGATCACGAATATTGGACTCTTCAACTTCAAACGCACCGCTAAAGCTACCGTAAAATGATAAAATCTGTGCTCTAGGTAAATATAAAAAGTACGTGACAAATGAAATTTAAATTCATAGATATATACATTTCAGGGATGTTCTTGTGCCGACTGGGGTTTTCTAGGAGTATGGCATATTATCCTGTAGCATCAATAGATCAATATTCTCTTTTTTAAAAACGACGTTACATCAAAAAAAATTATTTTCATGCCGCCAAATTTAAAGTTTCTTTGGACATCTGTTGAATTTTGGTCAAGTCTGACCATGATTTTGAAATCTTTGAATGTAGGTAATCTTTTTAACGCATTTGATAAGCTTTGGCTATTGTCGTACAGGTGTCGCTAACTGCATAGTTATCTGCAATTTTACTACTGCGCTACGTTTTCCATAAAAATTGTTTTAGCTAGGAATTTTATGTTCATGATAATGATTAATAGCTTATTATTTATCAAAGTAAACAGCTTATCATTAAGTACGATAATGTAGATAATAATTTACCTCCTTAAATTAATTATTTTAGGTGTAAAAATGATGTATCAATCGCATTAATTTTTATATATTTTACTTTACCGTGGATGAACGCTGGTTTCTGAGTATTTGACAGTTCATAATGCTGGATAATTCATAACAATGATTACTGCGAAATATACAATCTTTGTATTTTAAGTTGTGAAAGTAATAATAATACTAGGCGTATAAAATAGACTCTTTATTCTAATAATTTAATATATTTAGGGTTAAACTTTGAATATGCAATAAAACTGGCCTTTTCTCTTCGAATTTTGCTTATGTGAAGCTCAATTTTCTTTAATGTATTTTATTTTTGTTAGTCGTTTGATGTGAACAAGCTGGCCAAACGAATTAGTTTAACATTATTATAGGGAAATACAACAAGTAAAGATATTATGTAGTTGTAAAAAATAGATTATTAATGTTGCGTTTTTAAACATTTTAGTATTTGTGACCCGAGTTTCCATATTAGTTTTCATCACACTCCCTCTCTTTTTAAGCAATACAATTACGCTACCTATGACAACACTATCCACCTTTACTCCATGGAAATTAGATCAAAAAAGAGCTGTTTTGTTAATAAAAATGTAACATTGGTTTTTTTTACTGGAACGTGTTCATTTTGGCATCCTATAAAACATATCTCGATGGTAACTCTGAAAGACCTGTGCAAAAAAAAATGGCGGACCAACAATGGTCACGATTTTCGGTTTTTTGAGTTTATCTCGAAAAGTAAAAGTTATATCGAAAAATGTTTCGAACAAAAGTTGTAGAGAAGTATATAACCTATCGATTCATATAATACAAGTTATAGGTGGCGCCACTAGTTATCGAGATATATTTTTTTTTCGACAAAATTTACGGTTTTTGTTTTTAAGAAACAAAAATACATTTATTAACAAATTACCGATTTAAAATTTAACATAAATATAGGTATTATCGTTCGAAAAATGTGTGTTAAACCCGGAATCTGTGAGTTTTTTATTTTCCGAGAAATTCTATGTCAAAGTTGAAAATTCAATCTCAATTTTCCGCATTCCTAATTAACATACAATGCTCAATTTTAATGGAAATTATTTGTATTGTTTTATATTTTGAAGATCTAATAAAAAAAATTTTTTTCAATCGTGGGCCAAGAAATTTTGCAAAAACCAATTTTTGCCCAAAAAATTTGCGATAACTTTTCACCGGTTAGAGATAAAAATTTTTTAATGCATGCATTCGATTTAGATGTATCATTTCCGATCTCAAAAAAAAAATTAATTTTGGATGAAAAAAACGTTTTTTTTTTCAAAAATTCATTTTGGCGTGGCAACTGAATATTAAAGGCTCAAATTTGCAGAAGATGCTTTTTTATACTTGTACTTTACCTGTGAATTTTTTGGATCCAAGAAATACACTTCCATACGATCTGTGAACCTTCGAAAATCGGGCAGAATCTAATCGAAAATAGCTGCTGCAGGCTGCTCTGTCAACGGGTTGCCATAGTTCAAGCGCATTATTCATTGGCGCTTCAAGGAAACTTATGCATCACAAGTAATATTTATGATATTGATGTTGTTTTATATGGTAGTAACAATTTGTTTAGTCATTAATTATTAATTTGTTTATTAACAAAATTTTTACAAAAAATTATAGAGAAAATCATACAAATATTTAATTATATATTACATATTATACTGTTTTTTTTTCCTTTGACTAAGAAGATTTAAACCCGATCTAGTTGCAATAAAATTTAAATCTTCTAGTCGACCAGACTGGTTTTGCTTATGGTATTGTCATAATTTATATTACATATGTCAACAAATAAACGCGTATATAGCAATATTAAGGATAAAAACCTTGCGATTAAGCCTTGAAGTATGTAAAGGAAATAGCTTTATACCGAAAATAAATAAATTTCTCCATTCTTGTAGGTTCAGAAACCAGAGAAAATGATTTTTATGTTTGTATTTTTAGGGTTTAAAACTTGCTTGACTTATTGTTGCCTGTGTCACTCTAAATGCTCTGCTGTCAGTTTAGGACGGTTTTAAAATTAACCCACATTAGTGAATCCGGCTGTCTAGCATATTCAACTGCTCTGTGGTCCATTTTTATGGGATTTCCTGTATACTGTTTATATATTAAATATGCTAAAAAATCAAATTTATATTTCTCGCTTCCTCCTAATTTGCTTTCGAAATTTTCTAATCATACTTGTAAATCGATGATTCATGTTTAAACATAATTATGATCTAAATAAAAATAACTATTATCTGAGAATTAGATAAATCGATATTTTAAAATATTACTTTCCAATGAAAAAATTCCTCGCAATACCAAATTCATAATTGAAATTGCAGGTGACATATTTATATATCCACTTAAACCATAGTTTGTAATAATCAAAACAGTTATTATATATATATATATATATATATATATATATATATATATATATATATATATATATATATATGATTCAGTATTAATCCGGGAATACATCCGTTCGATGGTTTGGGTTCCTGTAGAAGTTTGCAGACGTTTCGTCAAAATCCCATTTGGCATCTTCTGTGCTTGGTGGTTGTTGATCTACAACCACCAAGCACAGAAGATGCCAAATGGGATTTTGGCGAAACGTCTGCAAACTTCTACAGGAAACCAAACCATCGAACGGATGTATTCCCGGATTAATACTGAATCACATGTTCCCATCCGTGAAACACTACGCAACAACATATATATATATATATATATATATATATATATATATATATATATATATATATATATATATATTAAATAATTCTCGGCTGTGTGGATGTAGATTGCTACTAAATATTACTCTCGTATTAGAAAGTGAGGATAACTCGAAGACAGTGAAGAAGCTCCTGGTCCGGAAAATGATAACAGAGCTGTTTCGTCCTCATTTGGGATTCGTCAGGCCATTGCATCCGGTATAATGAGGACGAAACAGCGCTGTGGTCACTTTCCGGATCCGGAGGCTCTACATTGTCTTGGAGTTCACCGCACTCTTTTATATTTACTATAAATCTAAGTTCGCACCCCATTTTACCCTTGCTGAATGAATGCAGTAATACGATGCCATTAATGCTAAAGTTACAATGTCGGTATTTTGTGGTATACAGTCAAAGGTCTTGCTTAAGTCACAAAATAACACAACATAAATTCAATATTATGGACGGAAAAACCAATTTTGTTCGATTTTCTCCAAAATTGGTATGGGGGAGTTTTCGGGGTGGCATATAACGAATCTGAAATTATTTTTAAAAAATTCAAAATGGCGTCACCAATATGGCGGATAAAAAATTAATTTTGTGCAATTTTTTCAAAATTGATATTGGGGAGTTTTTGGGATCGCACATTACGAATCTGAAATTATTTAAAAAAAAAATAAATATGGCGGATCCAAGATTAAAACGTTAAAATTATTTTTTTGGAATTTAATATGGCGGATCAAATATAGTGGGTTGAAAATTTTACCTTATTTGAATTTTTTGGATTTTGGTATTAGGGGATTTTCGGGGTCGTGTATTATGAATATGAAGTTAATTTTTTACAACTATTAGGTTGATAAGTTACAATATGAGGGACTAAAAATTTTACATTTTTCGATTTTGCCTAAAACTGATATTGCGGGGTTCTTGGGCCGTATACAAACTCAATATGCAGTATAAAATATATCGGGCTAAGAAATTTACGTCTCAAATTCTTTAAAAAAAAGGTTTTGGGGCCTATATTACCAATTTAATATTATTTTTTAATTAACTAATAATTTAAGATAGTGGAGTTATTATGACAGACTAAATATTTGTTTTACACAATTTCACTGGTATTCGGGGAACTCTAAGAATCAAAGAATTTTTAGTGGTTCATTTTAGCGTGATTGACAACTTTAGATAAAATGGAAGCTTTATTGCCACCTTGGAGTCATTGCGAGGTAATCTCGATGAGTACTTAGTTCAAATAATTTATGGATATCATAATGAATTCAAAACTAAAAATCGAAAAATAATATTTTCATAAAAAAATTAAACCGACTTCTAAAAGAGCGATAAAAAATGAAAAATAACTATAAATTTTTATATGAAATTGAAATTTTTGAAGTCGGCGCCAAATTATTTCTAAATGAAATAAATAACTAATAATATATAAAAATTATGGTAAGATAACAATTACAAAGAAAGTGTTTTTAATCTGTTTATGCTAATCACATTTTGTCAGGTATTAGTTTAGCGCCGACTTCAAAAATTTCAATTTCTTATAAAAATTTATAGTTATTTTCTACTTTTTAGCAAAATTTAAAAAGTCGGTTCAATTTTTTTTTATAAAAATTTTATTTATTACTGTTTTAAATCCAATAATGTAAAAAATTGTACATGTAATATTTATAAATCTAAATTATGTAGTGAGAAGTTTTCCTATTAATTAAAAGCAGGATAAATATGCTGTAAATTTGTAGTAGAGCAGAATATAGCAATATTTAAACGCCAAGCTTGTTGTCGATATACAAATTTAATATTTTGTAGAAATAAATATTTCAGTGTTAAAAATGAGAATTTCTGTAATTCACATTAAAAAAGTGTCATTAAGTGTTTTGTTATTTATATATGTATTGCATTATCTGGCCTCACTAAGCGAGTTGGATCGTCAAGTGTACTCTCAAAATTTAATTACGAATAAAACTTATTGAAAATTTAAATTAAATATATCATGTTTAGCAAACTCTATAACAACAACATCCAAATAATATATACTCTTCGTTCATGTATATAAAAATTATTGTTGGGTTACAAATCGGATTTAAAATTTTATTCACTTAATCCACATAATGTAACTTATATGTTTAAATGTACTGTTACAGTTTTCTCTCTTTAAAATCGTTCAATGGGTTCGCAAAATAAAACACAACACCTTTCACTAATACTTATATTAACTACTTATTAACACAGCTAAAACACAATCTTATTACCACTTCTTAATATTCAACTCCTATACTATTTATATACCTATGGAATCTTCTATATAAATCTAGAAGATAAAAGTTGAGATCTATTTAGAAATATGACTCATCGATATAATATATCTTTTAGCACATCATAATAAAGAAGACTTATCACATCGAAATATTTGTCTACGAGGGCGTATCAATAAGTTTCTTCTAGTAGTTCGTAACACTGTCCCCTCCTAATTCTGATCGTCCCGATCAGTTTCGATATCTCCTTGGTATGGCCTCAACCTGTGTAGATGTACTACTTTCATTGTGGTATTGGAACGTTGAATTCTATAAACAACGTCATTTATTCAGAATACTATATGGTCCTTCCTATAATGGCATCAATTTAGGCGATTTGCCTTTGTTTCTCTGCGGATTCCATAACCAAACTCTATCACCTGGCTGGAACCCTGCCGAGTTTGTTTTGATGTTATATAAATTGACTAATACCTTCAGTACCAGGTATTTACAGGGTTTGTTAGAATGTTGTCCTAATCCCACGTTGCCTCCAGAATTCTGTCTAGTCCGTGCTTCCTCTTATTCTGGTTGTTTGTTCGGCAATGCCTCTGATTAGTTCGCTATCACGATTCTGGGACTGAATAAATTCTTCAGTGCCAAACTTTATAATGTTAAGCTTACCCACACAGCACTAGACGTCTTATAAACGTCATTTTTATATCCAGATTATGTCTGAACGTCTTAAGACATAAATAAGGCGTCTTATAGACGTTGTTTTAAAGACGTCCATAAGACGTCTATATACAACGTCTTTAAGATATCTTTTAAAAGTCTACATACAACATTTTATATGAAAATAAATACAGTTGTGTATAATTTAGTTGATAAAAACTAAAAAGCATTTCCTTCCCTATGGATTTTGTCGCAGTTGGGTAATAAGTTTGCAACGTCGCACAGAGCTCAGCTGAATACAAGTTGAGGTTAAAATATTTGATTGAACGACAAATTTTTAATAGCCTCACTACGATTTTGGTTAATGGAACTTTTGCGTGATCTATTTATCAATACTTTGGTGCTTTTTGTCACAGACTGTTTGATGTACCGAATACAATAACAATATGATGCCAACTAACTTTAAAAAACCCGCCTTTTGTTTCTGTCAACTCTGTCATTTTTGTTTTTGTATTTCGTCATGTCGTTATTCATTTTTAATGTTGTTGGGGTGCCGACTCTGAAAATTTAGCTTTTGAAAGAATTTTATTAAATATAGTTGATTTATCTATGTGCCTCTGAAAATCTTTTTTATTCGTGTTTATGTAATACTTAAGGTAAGATCGAGAATCATATGTACTTAGGAAAAACAGTAACGTTATTTATAGGCTGTGTTACAGGAAATTTCCGAATGCTTTACCACTTATATTTTTGTAGTAACTCTATGTTAATAGAAGTATGAAATGAAATCTTCAAAAATATTATCTGTGCGAAAAAGGCTTGCATAACTCATCCAGACCCGGTCCTAAATATTACAAGAAATATTACTAATGAAGTGGAAGGCGAAATGTTTGTTTATGGAGTGCTCCACTAATGAAACCTGTAAGATTTATTTTGTTCCTGATGATTGGTTTATATTTAAAAAACATAGAAAATAGAGTTTTGTTAATTACAAGAAGTAATTTTGTGTAAGGTTTTAGAAATTTCAAAACTGGGAGTAGGGAGCATTTATGACTTTGTAAAGCGAGCTTGTAAAATTACTATGTACAGTTGATTAGTACGAAAAGGAAAGAGAAAGTTCTACGATTCCAATTTGGCAAGACTTATTATGAGTAAGTTCTGTCTTTCATTATACATATTAACCTTGAAATAGCATAAGTCACGATTCTATAGTAGAGGACAATTATAAAAATTCGCAAAAATATCAAAAAATTTACTCCCACAAATGATAAACTTTATCCTATAAAATTAAAATCAGTTTGTTATTAGGATCTACAGAGACAACAGGACTGGCAAAAAGTCGAAAGAATGAGGAAATTTCAATCCAAACATGGCTGAAAAGGGCATCAAACCAGATTTGTTATTCGACTAAATAAAAATTCTTGTTTTTAAAACTATTTAAAGATTTGTGTACTTTTTATTTCAATAAACTTTTATTTTGTTGATAGTCTACCTTTTAGAGTTATTATATCGAAGGGATAAACTAAGGCTTAAATTTGATAGGTTCACTTATAGTTCGAACAAAGCAAATTATTCATGCGGAACTTGTAGTTATTTAAAATGGTAGCGTATATTTTGCTCTTGATTTTTTCTTAATTAAAGTTATTTCTTGGACTTTTGAATAATTACGGTTTGACTTTGTAAACAAGACAAACAAAAAAACTAAAGGGACCCTTTTTAATGTACATAATTTTATTGGTGGAATATGTTGTTTTAATGTTGGGAAGGGACGTCCATAAGACGTTATAAACAAATGTCTTAAAGACGTTACCTTTTGTAACATAAGACGTCTATACAACGTCTTATGGACACCATTCGTCTTTTATGGACATATATAAGACGTCCTGAATGTTGAGATCAAACGTTTTATGGACGTCTTTAAGACGTATTTGTGCTGTTTGGGTATTGTCGAATCAAAATTCATGTTGACGAATCAGGTACATTCCCAATATAAACTCATCTTCTATACCAGCAACTAACACCAAATGGATTAATTTTAGATTTCCAAGGTGAAGCTCAACTTACATTTCTCCAATCACATCTGCTGCTTCTCAACATTATTTTTCTTTACAATGGTAGAATTCTAAATTTATCAACAAGGCTTGACTTTATTAGAGATACTGCAGCACCAGTATTAGTAGTTATGGTAATAAGAGTAGCATTGACATTTCCTTTAATTTGAAGTTGGTATTTTCTCATCTGAGCTATAATTCACTTTGAATCAACGTCAAAAGTGGTTCCCCGAACAGGAAACTTTCCTTTTTGTTCTATTTTTCCTTAGATGGTGTTCTTAACAAGATATCTGCGTTGTTAAGCAGTCTTTCTGGTTTATATTTGATATTAAAATTGTACTGTTGCAGTTTCGCTTGGGTTTCTTCTGTGCGGTCTCTCGATGGTGAATTAGAGCTTAATTACATCTGAGAGTCCCACCTCATGTGTCCAGTTCGTCCACATCTTTAGCACCTTATATACCTTCTTAGTTCTACCCGATAGTCCCCCTCATATGTCCAGGTCTTCCATATCTGTAGCACATTATCTGATCTCTTAATTGCACCCGACAGTTTCTTCTCATGTGTCCAATTCATCCACATCTGTAGCACTGGATTTGGTTTCTGCTATTACATGAAGTATCATCGTTTGTTTAAAGGTTGTAGACAATGTTGAAGATTAACTAAATTGTGGTTGTCGGATTTACATTGTATTTATTTTTATTTATTTTTACGACGTTTCGATTAGGTTGTATCTCTAATCGTTATCAAGTATAAACTGAATGTTTTGTCTTAAGATTAAGAGCTTATATAGGGACTGTGTCCATTGAAAGGCAAAGTTTCACTTCACTGTAAACACCTCAATGATTTGATGTTACAAAGTAGTGGTTGCTAAAGATTAGGTATCTCAACACTCGGTTTACTGAAGATTGCATTATTGTTTTTAATGTAAGTTGCTTCTATAAATTTTCTTTTTTTCATGGTGGGTTCCATATATATTGCCGCAGCCTCAGGCTATTTTGTATGGTGTTGTTTATCCCAGGCGTGTTCTGCAATACCTGATCTCGACGTTTCCCCTTTTTGTGTATGAGTTTTATGTTCCTTAATTCTAATTTCTAGTGGTCGTTTGGTTTCTTCAATATACATTTCACCACACTCACATGGAACTTTGTAAACACATTCTTTCTTATCGGCAGTATTTGGTTTTGTTTTTGTTAAACGAGTGTATTTCTTGATTTAAAGGCTGTTTTTATATTATAACTACTGGCAATTCGTCTTATTTTCTCCGAATTTCCCTTAATGTACGGAATTGTGAAGAAGGAATGTATTTCTTGCTGTCCAGTGTTTGTTTTTCTAAAGTTATTTAAAACATCGTCAATTAGTTTTAAAGGCATGGACGTCTGGACATGGAATGTTTACAAAAACAAAACGCCACGAATAGGTCACAATCAGTAGTAATTTGCCAACTGTTTTGGAAAAAAATAAGGGAAAACAATATAATTTGTTAATACCCAATTTTTATGAAAAAAAAATATTATTATGATAATATATTTCATATAATATTTATAAACAATTTATTGCTACAATAGTAAACTAATATCTTTAAAATAGTATGCTTTATAATGCGTCAGTTTAACTCCCAGAAAATTCAAGATTTCTAAGTAGTGTGATAAACTATGAAATCTGGCAACCTCGGAAATTTCTTTTACGCTATCGTACGATCAAGGTTGAATCCGGTCCATTCATAAAAATTTTGGCATATGACATTTTTGTGGTTGACGTTGTGTGTCTTGGATCGTTTTTTAATTTTTTTGTGATTCCAAAAGTGTTTTTGTAAGTGACTAATTATTCATTAGTGACAAAATGGTCAATCATTGCCAAGTTTGCCGAAAATTGGATTATTTATTTCCAAATTTAACTTTTCACAGGTAGGTTAGGTTAAGTTTGGTATCATAGGCGGGTAACTTGGGATTTTAGATTTTGTTATCAGTGATTTTTTATAGGTTTCCCAGTGATTCTAACCGCCGAGACCTTTGGATTAATATATTAGGACTACAAGATAAAATCTTGCCCAAGTCACTTCGTATCTGTAGTGAACATTTTGGCCCAAACGATTTCTATTATCGATTTGATGGTGTTCGTGTTTTAAAGTGAGACCAACATAATAGAAGCCCACCATTTTCTATTATTTTTCATTAACATTTCCCTTGTAATATTACACCAAATAGTACCGCTTTTCCTATCTTTTTACAATTTTTCCCTTAATTTTTGTTTTCCCTATTACTTGTAAAAGTGTAAAATTTTCATTTAACCAAGATATTACAAAATCTGCAAAAAAAAACTCATAAACCTTATAAATAAATATATGACTTGCATAATAACTGTGTGTGAAAAGTTCAGAAATGAAACTTCAATTTCTGCAATTTTTATTTATTTTTATTCGATATCCGATAGTTACATAGTCTCAGATTTGCTTTACACAAATTAGATAGTCAGTAAGTAAGAAAAAAAGTATATTTTATTGTACGTTATTCTATTTTATATATATATATATATATATATATATATATATATATATATATATATATATATATATATATATATATAATTGTAATATGACCAACAAGTAATATATTTAAAAATAGCATATACTTATTTTTATTCCATCCTTATCGGTATATTTTGTCATAAATATTTTAGGATACTAGAAACAGTGAAAATCAAGAAATACACTAATCATATTAAAATAAATAATTTCCGTTAGAAACATATGCCAGATTGTCGATTCGAGATATTAACAATTTTCAACAATAGTACTGCCAAAACTTAATGGGCAAACAAATTTAATAGTTATTTTTATTAATTTGTTTCATTATATTTCTTTATATACCAATTTCTTATGATTGGAGTTTGGGGACTGTTCAGTAAAACAGGTTTAACTGTAACAAGTCTTTCAGATTAATACCTAAATTGAAACAGTCTATCATATATATTCCAAATCATAATTGAAATTATATACAAATATTAACAGGTTATTTCTTGAAAATGAAGTTGTAAATACTCTATTTTCTCCTGAACACATACACCGTCGAATATATATATTTTTTAAATATTTCCATTTTTAATTTGCTTCATTTATTAACTTACAAAAAATATCTCCATTTTCTCGTTTTAGGAATTTTGTACAAGTGTTATTATTTTTACAAATCATTGGTATACTAACCAAACGTCAAAGTAGTCATTTGCATACCGCGACGTCGTTACATTTATTCAGTATTGCACTTCAATATTTGAGACATTAGAACTTTGGTAAGACTACTTTTTTACGATGTTCATGGCTGACGTTAAATTTCATATGCGAGTGTCTGTACGGCATAGACACGTTGATAGGAATAATAAAAATAGACAGCGAGTCCATACAATTTAGAAAAAAAATTTCAATCACAGTAATGTTCAAGAAACAAAGTTTTTGTCGGTTTTAGAATTGTGGGCATTAATTAGCCACTTAACTAAAATCCGGCAAAATATTACGCAATTTTTTACTTTGGACTTGGATAATTCTTACATGGTACTCTGTTTTAAATAATAACTAGTGCCTTGGATCAAAAAAAGGTTATTTCAAGTCATTAATGTCGTAAAAGGTAAATGATATGAATATTACGATTATATGTATATTGAATACTGACTTATGTTCAAGTACAACAACTTCCGTATCACGACATATTGATAGAGTAATTAACTATTTCTTATGAAAAAATATTTATTTCAATTCTGCAAATAAAAGCATCCTAGAATATTAATTGATATTTTTATTCGTTTTAAAATTGTTACGCCGCTGGCGTATGATAGATTGTGAGCTATGACACCCCTCTAACCCCTGGCCAACAAACATGTTGGCGCTTATAAATTTCATATTCATGAATGACTAGCCTGGTCCATTCTCTACTATGTCTATGTTTAAAGGATAACCATTCTGTTGTAAATCGGATTTAATATTTGCTACCTCTTTTCCAATGAATCGGCATTATTGCATATAGATATAGCGCGATTATAGAGGTTACGTATAATTCCCCATTTTGTTACGACTGAATGATTAGAACTATGATTAAGATATTGTCCAGTATGTGTTGGTTTTCTATATACTGAAGTTTTAATAGTTTCGTTTGAACGGTTCACCATGACATCTAGAAAGGGCAATTGATCATTTACCTCTTTTTCCATGGTAAACTTAATAGTATGTCAGATTCTTGAAACATCTAAATATCATCTGACATACAATTAAGTTTACCATGGAAAAAAGAAGTAAATGATCAATTGCCCTTCCTAAGACATCATGGTGAACTGTTCAAAAACTGTACTTTAGTTATTATTATATAAATATAGGAAATGCGAGTTTATTGAATTTACTTTTTAACTTAACCCATATCACTTTAAAAATAAAGCGCAAAAAATATTACAAAGCTTTTCACGGTAAAAAATTAACTAAAAATCCCGGCTTATCAGTAAGGCAACATATCTAATTTATAAACCCACCTATTATTGGGATAGAATTTTATTGTTTTTCTTATGTTTTATCTCATTATCAGTTCGAACCGCGTTGATATGATACTAAGTACACTTAATATCATAAAATACTTACTACGTATGAGTAACATGGTGTAGGTATTCGGGAGCAGTTGTTTTCTTTCTTTTAAAAATATCAAAATTATTCTAAAATGGTTGTGGAAATACCGAATAAGAAAAGCTTGATAGCACCATTGGTTACTACTGCTGCTGCACTGGGAACTGTAAGTCCTGTTGAACTTTACTAAAATACAATATAACAAAACTGCTTTTATTAATCGGAAACGTATGCTTAAAGTTTTCTTAACTTGAATTTATTAATAACTGTGCAAGGTAGCTTTAATATTATGCTTTGGAGACCTTTGTCATGGATCTAAAATTTCCCTTTCCATTTTCATTAGTTTTAAATTAAAAAATGAAATGGAAGCCATTGAAACACACTTGAAAGATTTTGAAGAGGAATACTGGAAATATACTTTCAAGTCGTTTGATGGTTTGTTGGAAGGACTTTTTAGAGTTTTGCCGGTGCTTGAATGAATTGCATGCACTATCGAATTTTTTAAGCTCATAAATAATATAGTAGGAGAGGTAGTGTTACTTGTCAACAAGTCATTTTAATAATGAATGATTGTTCATGAATCATCTCATCCAGTATCGGTAGATAAGATTGTGGGAAGTTGCAGAATTTTTCCGGAAAGTCATTGGAATAAAGCTGAAAATTTGGTAATCTGTTGCTTGCATACTATTATATCTTTCGAGGGGAATTGACTTCAACTGCTTGTATGAACTCGTAAGGAAAACAGTCAAAACCAAGGAAGTTAGAAGGGATATGGAAAACTACAAAAATAGTCTAAATGCCTAAAAAATTAACCCAACATGCAGAAAATAAATGTCATAAATTGATATCAAGTGGCTGTAAGTGTGGAGTAAGCGCAGAAAAAAATTTCATAGTAAATTTGTTGTATGAGGTTGGCAATATGAGAATCAGAAAACAGAGCAGGATTTTGCGAAATTGCGGCATCCCGGCGTATTCTTTGTGTTTAATGTGGTTGTTAGTCATTGTCCCGACGCTTAAAATTATCTTGATTTTTTTTGTTCTGCCGTGTTGTGACATTAGCTAAATTTCGGAATTTATATTTGTGTATGTTATCAAGACATTTGTGCAAGCTTTTTATTTATAATAATGCATCAATGTATGGCATCGTTTTGTAAATCTCGTTAATTCATTATTTTCGGTAAGTACGTTTTTTATATTTTGGTAATTATTTACATTATTGTAAATATGGAAAATGACGTTTTTTGGAAAAATTCGATGCTTACACCCTATTTCGAGAACGGACAACACGATTTTGGCTTTGATTTTTCACTATTTTTTTCTCGTTTTCTCGGAAAACTCAAAAAACACCAAGCGTCATTTTACCAAGCAATTTTAAATAATAAAAACCGAATTTATATATTTATTTTCAATGGTACTAGTTAAAATATCATGTATGTAATATATTTCAGGTATTTTTGCCTAAATTCTAGGGATTAAATTTTAAAAAACTTCTATTTTTGACGAAAAACCAAAAACACGTACCGGAAAGACCATCAACCATCATACTCGTGAAAACGACTAATATTCGTTTAACGCGTTGCCAGATGTAAAATAGTTTCGTGGTATAAACTATAAAATTTGACCATTTCAGTCAATAATATAGTTCAATTTTTGTAATGTTTTATACAGTCTCAGGGAAAAATTACTCTTAACCACTCAAAATGTTTGTTTAGTTCAGGTTTAGCTCGATTTTGGTTAATTCGTAAAACTGAAACTAATCTAAATTGACCTAGACTTATACTTTAATAATATAAACTATAAAACTTGTCCATTACAGTTAACAAAATAGCTTAATTTTTGTAATGTATAAAAAAAACGTAGAATTATTCTTAACCACCCAAAATTTTTGATCAGAAATCACGTGAAGGCGGGACAATCTGGGAAAGAAAAGAATAAATGTGAATTTCACAAAAATCGTATTGGCAATTTGGCAATGGCGCCAATTTTTCGGAACGAGTCACATCAATATTTTAATGGCGGAAGCCATTTTGTTTTAATTTGTTTTTTGATATTTCTGATAAAAATGTGCAAATTTGTGGATTTTTATATAATACAGAGACTTCTATTAGTGTGGAATTTGGTGTTGTAACAAAATTTTATCGATTTAGTACAAAAAAGTGTTTTTCACTGTTTTCCGCAAAACTGAGAAAAATTATGAAAAACAGAGGTCAGAATCGTATTCTACAACCTCGAAATAGGGGTAAGTACCGAAATTGTTTAAAAAAAAAATCGTTTTCCTAGATTTCCCATAATGCAAATTTTTATCCAGAGAATTATATTCAAATCTATTTTATGTCAGTATTTATTTTGGTAATCAATTAATAATGAACTCTAAATTGTGATTTTTTCAATATAATAATGTAATCAAAGATTGCTTAAGTCCAGTCCTGTCCCTTGACCAACTGCGCAAGTACAGTATAGCCCCTTTAAGGGGAGTATAGCTTTACATGGCGGACCGAATTTATTTTACGGTATTCCCCTTCCTTTTACTCCCTCCAATTTCCTTGGTCAAAACCCAGTAATTTCAAACGGGCTGAAACTCATTCAGGTGATAGTTTATAGATTATATGAGAAAAAAAGAATCATTAGCGGATGTCAGAATGGTAAAAAGATCTGAAACTGATATAAGGGATTCTCGAGGGTGTAAATTATGAATTTAAAAGTATTTTTTCAAGATTCAATATGGCGAATTTAATATAGCGGACAAAAAATTTTACATTTTTCGCGCTTGTTTAAAGGTGGGACTGAATCGTTGTTGAGGATGTAAAGCGAATATGTCAGATGCAATATGACGGTCTAAAAGTTTTAAATTTCTGGATTTCATCCAAAATTGATACTAGGGGGTTGTGAAGGGTTTAAATTTAGGTTAGATTAAGACGTTAAAATTATTTTTTTGAAATTCAATATGGCGGATCTAATATGGTGGGTTAAAAATTTTACCTCATTCGCAATTTTTCGAAATTGATATTAGGGGGTTTTCGGGGTCGTGTATTACGAATATGAAGTAAATTTTTTAGAACTATTAGGTTGATAAGATACAATATGGAGGACTGAAAATTTTGCATTTTCCGATTTTGTCTAAAATTTATATTGCGGAGTTCTTGCGGCGTACACAAACTCAATATGCAGTATAAAATATATCGGGCTAAGAAATTTAGGTTTCAAGTTCTTTAAATATCTATTTTGCAAGGTTTTGGGACTATATTATGAATCTAAAATTAATATGAAATTTAAGATAGTGGATTTTCTATGACTAAATATTTGTTTGACACAATTTCACTGGTATTTGGAGAACTCTAAGAATCAAAGAATTTTTAGTGGTTCATTTTAGAGTGGATAAAATGGGTACTTTTTTCAGCTAAAAGTGAAAAATAACTATAAATGTTTATATGAAATTGAAATTTTTGAAATCGGCACCAAGTTATTTCTAAATGAAACAAATAACTACTAATATATACGAATTACGATAAGAAAGCAATTACAAATAAAGTATTTTTAATCTGTTTATGCGAATCACATTCAGTCAGGTATTAGTTTGGCGCCGACTTCAAAAATTTCAATTTCATATGAAAATTTATAGTTATTTTTCACTTTTTAGTGCACTTTTAGCAGTCGGTTCAATTTTTCTTATACAAATTTTATTTATTTAAAATTTTAAGATATGAATAGGAAAAATTTTTGGTTTTGTTCTTCTTATTATGATCAATAAAGGACTTGTTAAAATAGGATTTTATTTTTACAATTAGATCTAGTTTACACTAGTACATTAAGTAGTAGACAACACTAGCATATTTATTTCCGAATATCACTACTTTACCAATCTTAGTAGAGTAGCTATATACACAAAGCCGATAAATGTTATAGAGAACAGTAAAGTTTGAGCCGTGGGATTAGCCTAACCGTTTAAGGCGCTAGGACTGATAGGGACGACCACGGCCAAGCGCGGGTTCAAGCCTTGTGCACGGCAACTTACTTATTTAAGTTGTCAGACCATTAGAGGATAGTCCCGCTAGTCGGTAGATACTTGACTGACAAAGAGTGTAAAAATTCGGGGTTAGTTGAGTGCCGAGGACCGTGGTTCGGAACCCACGTTAACATGTAGGTCCAGTCGCTAAATGGTCTCTGCTTCCGATGCGATTTTAAGCCTCAAATCTTTGAACTTCTTTAGAAAAGTTTGAAATTTCTAGCGTTGAAAATATCACGGCGTTGTCTTCTCGCTATCGTAAGATAGTGTTTAAATAAAAATTGAAATTGTCTTATTAGGTGAAGCTTCACAAGTTTTAGAGGAAAAAATTGCTAAACTTAAATTGATACGGGTAAGAGAGTAAACTAGAAGAAGACATAATTTAGGAGTGTATACAAATTTTTAAAGAGAACTGGTTGCAGAAGATCCAGAAGAATGTCGTTAGGAAAGATTTCAAAATCGGCAATTCTGAACACGTTTCGCACTATTTTATACTCAACTCTGTTTACATTAGTAGAGCTCCTGTAAAGTAGAGTGAGAATTGTGCTGGGGAAAAGGGTTACTAGAATATACTATTAGGCTACTATCTTTAGTACTGTACTTCCATAGTCCCATAATGTTAGTTACGAGGGATTAGGTACTCTAACTCTAAAATCTATTATTTACTTAGCTAATGCAATCTACTTGTTTCTTAAATTTCAGGTACAAGGCTTTTCCTGGTGTTTACTCTCTTTGGGGGCTATTTTTTTCCATGAGAAAATTTTTTTACCAACAAGTGGCTTAAATGGCACCATTTTAGGAAGGACAATTTTTAATAATTACTTAGGTAAGTTTTATCTTTGTAGTTATATTATTAAGTTTTTATGCCTTTCAACTAATAAGTTACTTTTTATTCAGCTTGTGGCTTAAAAAAATACAACATAGGTTTTAACATGCGAAGTAGTCTGTTGGACTTCCATTGTCTTTATTTTTGTTGAATATGACGACGTTTTGGCTAGTAGTTATCTCTAGCCGTTTTCAAGTGAAACTAAATAAATCCCTGAGCTACATGACTATTTATACTAAAAGTAAATGCAGTGGAGTGTCAATGAGATGGGTGCAGTCATGTCTGCTATGGCAAAATCTCTTTTTTTATGCTGCATTTAGTTTTAGTTTGCAGTTATTAAGAAGTGGTTTCCATACTTCACTTATATCTAAAGATGGTTTACTAAAACAACTCGGGTTCTGATATATAACCGCGGCTTCTTTGAATTTCCGTTTTCTCCAATGTTGTTCTCGGTGTAGTATTTTAGCTTTAGATCATTTTATGTGGTGTCAATGAGTCCAGGCATGGTTGGCGGCACCAGATTTTTCTGTTTCTCCTCGAAATGTGCATTTTTGGTGTTCTTTGACCTTACGTCAAGAGGTTTCTTTGTTTCGCCAACGTAGGAATTGCCACATTCACATGGTATCTGATATACACAGTTCTTCATGTCCCTCTTAGTTGTTGGTTTGACCTTAGTGAGCCGACTTCTCAGAGAGTTATTTGAATTGAAAACAACGTTGATTTTATATCGTTTTCCTATCCTTCTAACTTTTTCTGAAATGCCTTTAACATAGGGGATGTTCAGTACTGGTTTTCGTTCTTCATTCCTTGTCAATTTTGTTCTATTTCTGCGTTGTTCCAGAAATTTATCCACTAGATATACTGGGTATCCGTTGGCTGTCAGATCATAAGAGAAACTCTCCAAAAATCTAGAAAAACTGAACCAAACATCAGCAAAGACGAGAAAACTGCCCTAGCTAACCTACAGAAGGACTCCAGTATTAAAATTCTATCAGCGGATAAAGGAAATGCTACAGTCGTAATGAATGCTGAGACATACAATCAAAAAATTGAATTTTTAATGAAAGGAAATTATACATCTTTTGCTAAAGATCCCACATCTGCGATTGAAGGAAGAATTTGTCGCGTTCTTAAGAAACATGAACGGTATATTCCTGAGAGGATCTGGACTCAGTTGACGCCACACCATAGCAAAACTCCACATCTTTATGGACTACCGCAAAAACATAAGCAAGATATGCCCTTACGACCTATCATGAGTTCCCGGAACTCTTCGACTTCTGAACCAAATTTCTTCTTCTAATCCTGAGACCATTACAAGGAAATACATCGTCCTGGGTTAAGAACTCGCAACATTTCGTAAAAATTACACATGAATTAGAAGTACAACCGGAAGACCATTTTATTAGCTTTGACGTGGAAAGCCTATACACCAACGTTCCAATTAAGGAATCACTAAAAATTGAAATGAAAGGCATCTAGGCAAAAATGTGCAACAATCTACTGTGAGTAGGATTATGGCGAAATTTAAATCTACTGGTTCTGTGGAAAGTTCATTTAAAAAACCTCACAACTCTATAAAACATAGTGAAGAAGTCCGTTCGTCAATAGAAATATATATATATATATATATATATATATATATATATATATATATATATATATATATTTATGCGGTGTGGTTTTCACGGATTTCTCCGTGTGAGATGCAATAGCAGTGAATATATCCACATTATGCCGTTGTAGTGCTGAAATCACATTCAGCAAACGTACAACTATATGCAGCTCCGTATATGAATGAAGTAAAATTCGAACAGTAAATGCAAACTGCGTTCCAATAATATCCTTTCCGTGTTAGAGGTTGAACAGTTCGAACAAATTGCTAAGAAAGACAATTTATCCTATTCCACCACCATCGAGATGATGGCCTACCTGTACCACCATGCCAAGAACAAAGTCAAAACTTACTCTCCTCGCCACAGTGATACTGCAGAGGTACATGTTTCGTCTCTACTAGACTCATCAGGGTACCGACATGCACCTGGCTGTGCAAAGGACAGATCGCATTTTACTTCATTATATATATATATATATATATATATATATATATATATATATATATATATATATATATATATATATATATATACAGGGTGATTCAAAAATCGATCACGAAACTTAAGGGGGTGATTCTACTTGACAAAATAAGGGTAGAGCTTCATATAATTTTTTTTCAAAATGTCATTCGTTTTCGAGTTACAAGCCGTCCAAGTTCAAGTTTTTATTTTTTGTTTTTTGAATTACTCGCTTACAGGAAAACCGATTTGACTAATATTTGAAAGATAGGCTAAGTCTTCTGCGCTTCATCATTTTAGTAACAATTCACATTGATTGTTTGCCGCTAGAGGGCACTTTACCTACATTGAAAATTGTTTTTTTGTCATAATTTTTTAGTGTTGACAGCTACAGTAGTTTTTGGCATAATTTCTGAAAGACTGATGCCAGGCCTTTAAAAAAGGTGCTCTTTATTTACATCGCTAAACCCAACGGTTTAGACGTAAATCACCCTTAAAAATTAAGTGGTAAATTTACTTTTCTCATTTCATTACCACCAGCTACCAGGTAAATAGCTATCAAAGTATACTAGAGCTGTCAGTTTAACATCAAATAAATTCGCTTTTTAAACTATTTAATTTATAATCTTAAAATAACTAATAATGGCTAATCACCAATATTCAAATATCGAATATTGTGATATCCATTTTTGTTATGGAAAAGCAAATGGTAATGCAGAGTTGGCAAGAAGATATTATATGGAGAGTTATCCGGAAAGAAATATCCCTCATGCTCAAACATTTTCCAGTGTGCACAGGAGGCTTGCGGAATGTGGTTCCTTTAAAAGTTATAATGGAAATACAGGAAGACCTAGAACTGCTAGAAACGTGCAACAAGAAGAAAGAGTGCTTGAAATTATTGAAGAGAATCCAGGTATTAGTACTAGAAAAATTGGGAATGAAGTGCGGCTCTGTCAGGCTAGTTCATGGAGGATACTAAGATAAGAACAACTCTACCCGTTTCATTCAAAAAAGGTGCAGGCTCTTTATGACGATGATCGGCCGAGACGGTTGGAAATGTGCAATCAGATCCTAGCTAAGTATGAACACGATAATCGATTAATTGGCGTCATATTATTCACTGACGAAGCTGGTTTCACTCGTGATGGCATAACAAATCTACACAACATCCACACATATGCTTACGAGAACCCAAACAATGTGGTAGAAACGAAACATCAGCGTAGATTTTCACTAAATGTGTGGGCAGGGATAATAGGAGATTACCTTATTGGTCCTCATTTCTTTGATGGCCCATTAACTGGTGACGTATACTTAGATTTTATCCAAAATCGTCTCCCATTGTATCTGGAAGATGTGCCATTGGAAGTAAGGGCCAACATGTGGATCCTCCAAGACGGAGCTCCGCCCCACTTTAGTATACGTGTCCGACAGTATTTGAATGCAACGTATCCTGAGCGATGGATAGGACGAAGTGGACCATTGGCATGGGCAGCGAGGTCACCAGACCTTAATCCTATGGATTTTTTCTTTTGGGGTCATTTGAAACAATTGGTGTACGATATTCCAGTAATCAACGTCGAGGATCTTCGCTTCAGGATAATCGAAAAGTGCCAAATTATTAAAGAAACACCAGAAATTTTTCATCGAGTTAGGCGACATTTTTTGAAGAGTGTTAGGAAATGTATGGAAGAAAATGGGGGACATTTTGAGAATCTTTTTTAGTTTGTTTAGTACTGTTTCATTAATTTTTATCAATTAAATGTATATCGCAATAATCCATAATATGAATATTTACTAATTAGCCATTATTAGTTATTTTAAGATTATAAATTAAATAGTTTAAAAAGCGAATTTATTTGATGTTAAACTGACAGCTCTAGTATACTTTGATAGCTATTTACCTGGTAGCTGGTGGTAATGAAATGAGAAAAGTAAATTTACCACTTAATTTTTAAGGGTGATTTACGTCTAAACCGTTGGGTTTAGCGATGTAAATTAAGAGCACCTTTTTTAAAGGCCTGGCATCAGTCTTTCAGAAATTATGCCAAAAACTACTGTAGCTGTCAACACTAAAAAATTATGACAAAAAACAATTTTCAATGTAGGTAAAGTGCCCTCTAGCGGCAAACAATCAATGTGAATTGTTACTAAAATGATGAAGCGCAGAAGACTTAGCCTATCTTTCAAATATTAGTCAAATCGGTTTTCCTGTAAGCGAGTAATTCAAAAAACAAAAAATAAAAACTTGAACTTGGACGGCTTGTAACTCGAAAACGAATGACATTTTGAAAAAAAATTATATGAAGCTCTACCCTTATTTTGTCAAGTAGAATCACCCCCTTAAGTTTCGTGATCGATTTTTGAATCACCCTGTATATATGTTTTAAAGTAAATACTAATAATAATTCTCAATCTTTTTCAATATTTAAATTAAACTTAATTATTACCTGAAAGGATAAACGGTTTTTAATCAATATAATAAAATTGCCATGCCTAAAATAGTTCTGTAGTAAATAGAGGAAGTCAGAAATTTTCTTACTATAAATGATTCGAGAATTATCAGCCAATGTTCAGTTATAAGAATTACAAATGAAAAACTATCTTCCTCTATAATTATATTTAGTTCATCCACTTCGTATATTTAGAGAAAAAAAACTGGCACTTCCAAGTTATTTTTAATTAGATTATAAAATTAACATAATTCGTAAACTGAAGATTAATATATTTATTTCGTTGTAGACAAAGCAAACGATAATGCGACGGAGGATTCATCTATAATTATTGGACCAAAAGAATTTAACTATTTCATGTACTTTTATATCGTACTCAGTTTTTCGTTACTTATTATTTCGACAGTAATATTATGGGGTAAGAATTTTTTTATTATTACATTTTCCCTTTAGCTAAACAATACAACAAATATATAGGGTATCCAGAAACATCGGGATTTGATGGATTTTGGAAGCTGATTCTAGATGATAAAATAAAGTTAATAATTCTTAATGGTTTCCTAATAACATGTAAATAAAGTTAAAATTATTATTTTGTTGATGACCCATATATAGTTTATTTCCAGATCGAGCAAGTTAATATTTGATATAAAAGCTAAATAATTTTCTCATTTATATACATATTTTATTTTGACAGATTTGATCCAAGTAAAGACACTTTTTCAACACCACAAAAAATAATAAAGGTTGTTAAGGAACGCCTTACTTTTGTAAAAAAACTTTTGGAAAAAAATCGGAAATTGAGAAAAACGGGTTATTTGATGGTCTCTTAACTAACAGATACACATTTTTATAGGTTGATATAATGAAGATTTTAGTTTAAAAAATGTTTTTTTGGCCAAGGCCCTTTCTATCTTTTGTGCCATCGAGGAAATACGTCTTGCACCAATCAAGTTGTATCTATGATAGTTGGTCATAGATGTGCTCATTTTTCAATTTAAATTGTAATGGTATTGACTATGAAATAAAAACATAAAAAGAACTGCATTTCAGTTATTCCGGGAAATTAGCAATGTACTTTAACACCAAACAAATATGACATTAATGACATTATTATCAGCTTTATATTTACGTTAAATGTAATTATACATATTTGGGTATCATTATCAACCGGGTGTCAACGAATCTATTAGACAAGTCATAATTTCTAGAGTATTACGTGTATCAAAATGAGAATTGGTACATGTAAATGTTATGTGAAGAGGAGAGTTTTCGCATATTTTCCACTTTCCGGTTTCACCGGAAATGGCCCCGGTTTTGAATTCTTAAATAGAACACCCTGTATATTTTAACATCTTTGGATTTCTGAGACAATTCTAGATCAGAATGTGACATTTTAAAAACTTTTTATGTCTACTTCATTTTTTTAGAGCCACTTTTAAAATTGCATCTAGGTGGCCATGATTGGACGCAAACTATTCTAACGGCCCTAGGTGATGTCAAAAAAATACAATCATAAAGTTTTAGTGACTAGTATGAAAGACAGGAATTGGATTAAAAATTTAACAAAATTAACAAAAAACTAACAAAATAAACTAATAACTTAGACGACGCACTTAAAATATTTGAAAGTACAGTAGCTGAATTTGTTAAAAAGTTTAGTGTAGTAAATGTTCAAAGTACATTCCTTCTTTTACACGACACATTTCAGCTCGTTCAATTGTTTCTCTCAACACGTTTTGTAGCATTTGGGGCGTTATACTTCTAAATGCCCGTAAAATTATTTCTTCTAATATTTCAAGAGTAGCTGGGGCTGCTCCATAGTAAACCCTTTCTTTAACATATCCCCAGACAAAGAAATCGAGCACAGTAAGATTCGGTGAGCGGGCTGGCCACCGTACCGGACCATTGGTTGCAATAATTCGATTATTAAAATGCTCTATTAAATAATTAAGAACTTCTCTAGTATTGTGAGGCGGTGCTCCATCTTGTTCAAAGTAAATTCGCCGTAAAACTGCTAAAGGTATATCATTGAGATGATTTTCGATTTCATTTTGAAGAAAACCTAAGTATCTAACCCCTGTCAACTGACCTTGAAACAATATTGGCCCATCTATTCTATTTCCAACGATACCAGCCCAGACATTGACGCCAAATCTTTTTTGAAAATTGCCCTTTCTCATTTTATGTTGATTTTGTTGGGCCCAGTACCGAGTATTTTGCTTATTGAACAGACCATTATTTGTAAATCGGGATTCGTCGGAAAATGGAATAAAATCGATAAAATTTGGGTTAACTCTATGATTTTGAAGCAGCCAATCACAAAACACTACCCGTCTATCGCCATTCTCAGTATACAAATGTTGATGTAACTGATATTTAAATGCTCGATATCCATGCTTTTTCAGTATTTTTCTTGCTGATTCATAAATTATCTGGAGTTCTTGACTAATTTTTCTTAACGAAACTGTTTTATCAACCTCAACCATAGCAAGTACGTTAATCTCAGTCTCTTCATTTATGATAAAATTCTGTTCCGCCTCTTGATTTCCTATTTGCCTAAAATGAGTCTCGACATACGGAAAATACTGATGGGCTGGATGTTGCCGATTCGGATATCTATGAGCATACAACTCGGCAGCATTCCTTGAATTTCTATGACACTCTCCAAATATTAATAACATATCCACTTTTTCACTTTGAGTATACATTATTTTAACGAAAATTTAAACTAAACTTAACGAAAATTAAGAAACTTTTACGTCTGTTCTTAGAGCATATGTCACTGTCATTATCTACTTAAGTGAGTGCTTTGTTTTCCAAAGAAGACTTGATAAAAACAGTTGCAAATTATTATGCATCATGGCTGTCCATGGTGCACTTGTCATAAGTAAATAAATTATCCAGTATTTTGCTTAATAATATTTAATTTCTGTTCTTATGTCTAATCCAATCGCAAATAAATTAGTACCGTTAGATTCGTCAAAGAATGCTTTTTTCGAAAAGTAGTTGTCAAAAAGGGGTCGCCATTTGAAAATTAATAGTTAGAAATGAAAACGTAATTTTGTCAACTTGTCTTATTCCTGTCTTTCATACTAGTAACTAAAACTTTGCGATTGTATTTTTTTGACATCACCTAAGGCCCTTAGATTAGTTTGCGTCCGATCATGGCCACCTATATGCAATTTTAAAAGTGGCTCTAAAAAAATGAAGTAGACGTAAAAAGTTTTTAAAATGTCACATTCTGATCTAGAATTGTCTCAGAAATCCAAAAATGTTAAAATATACAGGGTGTTCCATTTAAAAATTCAAAACCGGGGCCATTTCCGGTGAAACCGGAAGTGGCCGGAAAGTGGAAAATATGCGAAAACTCTCCCCTTCACATACCATTTACCTGTACCAATTCTCATTTTGATACACATAATACTCTAGAAATTATGACTTGTCTAATAGATTCGTTGACACCCGGTAGAAGTAGGAACTTTTGTACATCGAAGTGATGAAAATGTTGTTCATGAAGAACTTTTCCTGCTATGGATTTCTACCTCTTTTTGAAACTACAGTCTGTCTGGTACTGGAATCTGAATTTTTTCTATAATAAAATTCTTCCTTCTCTTAAAACTGTTTGCACGAATTTATCTAGATCTTCCTGTAACGCTGCTTAAATAATTCTTGTTTGCCAAGTTTTCGATGAGCACTTACAAGATTTATGCATATAGAACATGTCGGTCAGGGTATGCTTTCATATCAAGTCAACGCATTTCCTTTAGCTCTTCCATAACAAAAATACGTATTTCAAAATTTTATATTTAAATATTCTTAGGTCATTTAAAAAAAATTTGTACAGTATTTTACGAATTGAAAAAGTGAACAAAAATACATACCTGGCAAATTACTTAATAATTTTAGAAACCGATCTCTTTGTCAATAAAAATAATAATCATTTGAAACTATTATATGGGGTAGAATCATGAAACATGATGGAACAGCGTTTGTTGTGTGACTTTACCTTAGAATTTGAAGAATCTAATAATAAAGAAGTTCTGTCTGGAATGAAGAAGAACACAATGAAAATAATTACGTTCAAAATAAAGAAGCTTGAGTAGCTGGATTATATAATGAGGAATTAGAGAATATATGACTTATTACAATATATACAACAAAGAGGTATTTCAGGGAAGCGTGGACTTGGTCGAGGAATGATGAAAAATCTCAGAACATGGTTCTCAATAACAACAACTGAACTCTTCCATGTCGTGGTAAATAAAGAAATGGCAGACAAAAGGGTCACCGATATCCAGACAGGATAGACATCGTAAGAAGAAAAATATTTCAAAAGATTATTTTGTTGTCAAATCAAATATCCTATTTTTGCGTAACTTGTTATCACCTATAAAGTAGTGCCTTAACTTTGATCATACCTGTCCAAATAAAAAAATTATGAAACAAATTAACTTAGATTTTTAGGTAAAGTAACCTGTGATGGCAGAAAACACAGTTTTATCTGTAAATCAGTCTATTTATTATATTAAGTGTTCATCAACTAAATTCAGCTAAAAATAAATTTTAATGAATGAATTACAAACGAAATAAAAAATGTTAGGGTAATTAGGGGTAATGGCGTTCACTTAAGAAAAACATGATGTATTTTTTAATTTATTTAATATAAATCAAAATTAAGAAAAGTAGCAAAGTCTTTAATTATTGAGTAATCAACAATTTAACAACAAAAGCATATATTTTTGACCTACTAGTAGTAGGAAAACATAAAAAAAAAACATGTTTGAATGGCATTGCCCCTGACTTTGGGTAATGCCGCTCGGGGTACGGGGTAATGACGCTCAAACATGTTTTTTTGGAATATAACAAGTAAGATACATTTTAATTAAAGAAATATAATGAGATCAACCTTAAAAAATAAAAGTAAAGTCTACAATCACAAATTTGCATCAATTATCCCTATTTGTACGTAAGATTAGCCTCTTTCAATTTAACAAATATAGTAAACTTTTCTATGGCAAATCAACTTCAATTATTATAACATAATATAAAATAACTATTAGTTACTAGAGGTACGACAAATTAGAAATAGAAATATTTTAGTTTTGAATACATAAATCACAGATATATTCATCTGGCGTATCCCACCCTGAACATATAGCATGAGCTCACAGTCCGCAGTTGGTGCAGCGATACCACAACTCGTTATTTTTTCCAAATTCTTCGCAAATAATACATTTGTTATAATCTTCATCATCCACATTCATTTCGTCATCACTGTCATCATCGCAAAGGTGCTCTTCATCTTCACTCTCTGAAGAACTTTCTTGTAAAATTTTTCTCTTGTAAGGTTTTTGTTTCATTTGTTTGTTCTTCTTGTCTTTGACAACTTTTTTTGGTTTTATTTATCATCTTTTCCAGTCTTATTGAGTTTCGCTATTTTTTTCTTTTCTTTATCCTCTAAAATTATTTTCATAGGAGTCGAAGTTAATATGGTAGCATGTTGTTTTCGCTTTTTTTGACCTAGCTTAGAAGATGGTGCAATAGTAGGTGTCGTTGCTATAGCAGCAAAGGATACCGGGGTTCTTTGCTCATCAACAAGTTCTTGGTTACAAGCAACTGCCAAAACAGATTTAGAGCATTGATCCTTGTTTGATGGCCCTGCCAAAGTAGATATATGTCCTGAAATTATGTCCATACCATCAGACTGCGCATCTTCAAAATTCTGGACATTTTGGTCTTGGTTTTCAGCGATTTGTTCAGATTCTAGTGCCATCAGCGACGCTGCCAGAAAATCTTGATCAGTGAAAACATTTGAGTTCAATGGGTAAATTCCCGTAGCTCGAAATCCAGATTCTGCTTTACTTATATTCGCAACTTGTACGTATGCTTTGTTGAAAATATTTGCAACATCGTATGGAGTTATTTTAGACAGTAGATGTGTCTTCATGTGCCTGTTGCATTCATCCCTATAAACAGCTTTCAGCGGCCTATAAAAAGACACATCCAGCGGCTGTGTTCTATGAGAACTGTGTGGTGGAATGGAAAGCATTGTGTTGTGGTTTTCCTTGCAAAAATTAAAACCTCGGACTGCTGTGATTGTCCAGAATTAACAACGCAGGTGATTCTTGGGTAGACTTTGCAAATGCTGCGAAATGTTTGAGCCAAGTGACAAATAAGTCTTCGTTTATCCAGCAATTTTTCGAGTTGGTGTATAATGCACCAGCTGGTCCATATTTTTCTAATAAAGGCGTCATTCTCTTTCTGGGAAAAATAAACATGGGCGGTATAAAGTTTCCCGCTGCACTCATCGCACACATAACTGTTATGTTGCTTCCTCGTTCGCCGCATGTAACAGATCCGACTCTTCATTGTCCTTTTTCGGCGTGCACTTTTCCTGGGTCTGTCACCGTGGTGATACCTGTTTCATTAGAGTTGTAAATATTGTTGGGAATAAACTTATGTTTTTCCATTAAGTCGCCAAGTTTATCATAGAAGTGTGTTATTTCTTCTTTGCTTGTCGCTTCAGCTTTGCGTATAGAAACTGAAGGATTGCGTCTCATAAAGGCGTGTACCCACGCTTTAGCGGTGGTCCTTTGACGATTTCTTGACATATCTAAAACAATAAAAAAATAAGTCACTTAGGGGTAATGGCGCTCAGGTGAGCGGTATAACCCCAAACGGTCGTTTTGTAATTAATTTGAAAATTTAAAAAAATCACACACAATTGTTGAAAATTGATTGCATTATCATAAAATAGAATAGCTTTATTATCAGAAAACTAAAATTAATAATTAAATAAGCATAAAGTTTTGGACTTACCGACAAAAAACACCTAACCTAAAATTAGATCAGCGCGCCCGCAAACAAAGAAACGCATTTTACGGTCGCATGACGCGAGCTGACTGTCCGTTTGCATCGCTGTCTGTTAGCGGCCCCCTCCCCCCGCGCTTCACGCGACGTCGCGTGTTGCTACGTTCCATTTTGACAAAGTTATAGAGGTGAGCGCCATTACTCAGTGAGCGCCATTACCCCTGGTTACCCTACTTTATTTAGCTGTAACTGGGAAATCACTGAGATTTAGCAATTTTTTAAAATAGGTTACTACATTTACTATGTTATTAGATGAATTACCTTTTTCAGTTTCTAATGTTGAAGTACCTCAAACGACTACTTAAAAAGAAAATTTTTTGTAATTTTATTGACTCCGTATCTCTTACCGCAGCGAAACTGAAGCAAAATTATGCAATTAATTACTGATCAATATAAAAAAGAATTTGCATTATAACATAATATTGCATTTAGTCAAATGTTTGATGATCTTTTTGTATTATATTTTTTGTTTTAGCTTCAATAACAGGAAAGTCGGAAAAATGGCATAAACTAAGAATCAGTTTATGGACGGTAAACATGACACTTTTGTCACTTTTAGATTTTATATTGGTGTGCTTAATAGGACATGACTATGGCAAGGTTAAAAGTCTACAAGGTACTGACGTAAGTATATTACAATAAATAAATCTCTGGCTGCGGTGACGTTATTGCCGCCGCCATGTTTGCAACACTACCAGACCTTTTTCGTTGAAGTATCTCAGTTCACTTTTGAATAGTGACCTAAAATTTCTAGAAAAATGAAGTGTCAAAGAAAAGTCTCTTTTTTTACAGAAAAAAATAAAAAAATAAAATCTTTGAAAAAGTGAACTTTTGTTATAAACTAGGAAAAAAGTGTCCTAGTTACTATATTTGCCAATATACATAATAGTCCATGGAAATTAAACTTTTGTAGGGAAAAAAATGTAACTAGCGATTTTATTGCTGAAAAGGATATATTTTGGCATCATTAAAAACATACAAAATGGCGGTCAATAAATGAAAAATGCGAAGAAAAAAAGGGTCAAAAAGGATTTATTACTCTCTCTAGATCTTGAATAGACTATAAAGTGAAATTTATTTTAGGTACCAGATTCAGTGATCGAACCTACATTACTGGAAGCGTATAACGCGGTAATTTTAGTAGCAATAGGCATCGTAATGACCTTGGCAGCTCGCGGATTTGTGGTTTGGATTATAAATGTGATATTTATCGTTATTTTGGGAAAGCATTGGTATAATCTACAGAAAAAGGTTTGTAACATTATCTTACAACTGCGCCTTAAAAGTATGTTAAGCCAATATAATCTCATGAATCTTATTTATTTTAGGGTCCCCAGCCCGACCAGTCCATTCTTGATGCATATACTACCGGGTAAGATTACAATATTAATAAGCTCCCAATTTCATTCTAGAAATAATTCGTGGTTTACTTGTTTTATGTTTCAAAATTGGCGTAAGTAATGTGAACAAGGCGAAAAAAATATATTTAATGTGACCAAGGCGAATTATAAAAATATTTCTTAGCTTCTAAGAGGGTGTATTTTATTATATATAAAATTTTTATAAATAAAATTGAACAGACTTCTAAAAGTGCGCTAAAAAGTGAAAAATAACTATAAATTTTTATATGAAATTGAACTTTTTGAAGTCGGCGCCAAACTAATACCTGACAAAATGTGATTCGTATAAACAGATTAAAAATATTTTATTTGTAATTGCTTTCTTGCCATAATTTGTATATTTTAGTAGTTATTTATTTCATTTAGAAATAATTTGGCGCTAACTTCAAAAATTTCAATTTCATATAAAAATTTCTAGCTATTTTTCACTTTTTAGCGCGCTTTTAGAAGTCGGTTCAATTTTTTTTATAAAAATTTTATTTTTCGATTTTAAGTTTTGAATTCATTATGATATCCATAAATTATTTGAACTAAGTACTGATCGAAATTAGTGTACCTCGCAATGACTCCAAGGTGGCAAAAAGGTGCCGATTTTATCCAAAGTTGTAAATCACCCTAAAATCAACCACTAAAATTCTTTGATTCTTAAAGTTCTCCAAATATCAGTGAAATTGTGTCAAACAAATATTTAGTCTGTCATAGTAAATCCACTATCTTAAATTTTAAATTAAGTTTAGATTGATAATATGGACCCCAAAACCTTCCAATATCGATATCTAAAGAATTTGAGACGTAAATTTCCTAGCCCGATATATTTAATATTGCATATTGAGTTTGTATACGCCCCAAGAACTCCGCAATATCAATTCTAGACAAAATCGGAAAATGTAAAATTTTCCGTCCTTCATATTGTACCTTATCAACATAATAGTAAAAAATTAACTTCATATTCGTAATACATGACCCGGAAAACCCCCTAATACCAAATTTGAAAAAATGCCAATAAGGTAAAATTTTTAACCCACCATATTAGTTTCGCCATATTGAATTTCAAAAAAATAAGTTTAACGTCTTAATCTAATCTATATCTAAACCCTTCAAAGCCCCCTAGTACCAATTTTTGATGAAATCCGGTAATTTAATATTTCTAAACCGTCATATTGCATCTGACATGTTAGATTTTCTTAAAATAATTTTATATTCGCTATTTACATCCTCAAAAACGATTTAGTCCCACCTTTGAACAAAATCCAAAAATATAAAATTTCTTGACCGTTATGTTGGATTCGCCATATTGAATCATGAAAAAAAAACTTTTAAATTCATAATTTACACCCTCAAGAAACCCCTGTATAAGTTTTGAAGAAAAATCGAAGAATGCAAAATTTCCAGGACGCCATATTGAATCCGCCAGATTCAGTTTTTCAAAAAATATTTTAATTTCGTAATTAACACTAACAAAAATCCGCAATACTGATTTTAGATAAAATCGAGAGATGTAGAATCTTTAATCCGCCATCTTGGATTTTTTATCCGCCATATTGGATACACCACATTTATTTTTTTTTAAATAATTTTAAATTCGGAATGTGCTATCTCAAAAATTCCCCCATATCAATATTGAAAAAAATCGGACAAAATTAATTTTTATCCGCCATATTGAATACGCCGTATTGAATTTTTTAGAAATAAATTCAGATTCGTTATGTGCAACTCCGAAAACTCCTCCATATCAATTTTAGAGAAAATCGGAGAAAATTGATTTTTTCGTCAGCCATATTGGATCCGCCATATTGAATTTTTTAAAAATAACTTTAAATTCGTTATGTGCGATCCCGAAAACTCCCCCGTACCAATTTTGGAGAAAATAGGACAAAATTGATTTTTTTCATTCGCCTTATTGAATCGGCCATATTGAATTTTTTTTAAATATTTTGGATTCGTTATGTGCGACCCCGAAAACTGCCCTATACCAATTTGGGAAAAAATAGGACAAAGTTTAATTTTAACAGTTGGTGGTGTTAGTATCTGTTTCTGCGAATATCGAATCGCGAATGTATCGCATGTTCTTGAAATAACATCACATTCTCCATAAATAATAAATAAGTTTAAATAATCTTCGAGCGTGTAATTTTAACCACCAAGACACGATTATTATTAATGAATGTCAAACGGCAAGAAATAGTGACAATTCCGTAGGGTTCGATTGTTTTATTTTTGCCACGCCTCCCCATCATGGCCAACTAATAACAAAACTGGAAAGCCGAATAGCATATTTACAATTGAAAAATGTTGAATTGCCAATATTTTGAAAACTACAAATTTTTGGAATAGACAACCTTATACAAAATTACCCTTATTTTTAATGCTTAATATAATAAAATTATAAAAATAGGTGCTTTCTATTTGAAAAAATTGACTTTTGACTATTTTTTAAATATAATTTTTATTCTTTTTTGACCTCTCTGTACAGGGTGAGTCAACGATTGGATGAAGTAAGTTTATGCCTTTTCGGTGAAATTTACAAAGAAACTATATTTATTGTTTGATACAGTTTATTTTTACGCAGATTTTGAAAATATTTAGGACTCTACAGGGTGAGCCAAAAACCTAGGACAGCATAAAGTTGTATTTTTTTAAATAGAACACCCTATATACGAATCGTATTTTCGATTTAGCTTATAATTTTAAATCTTTTTATTAAGAGTTTACTATAACAAAACTTTATAGTTTCTGAGATAATTAAGTTTAAAGAAAAAAAGTCACATTTTCAAGCACCAATTCAATCCTAAATAACGTTTTCAATTTTGTGACAAATATATTCAAATTTGGAATTTAGCAAGGCCAAGGACAAGTTAACATAATGTTTACCTAATATTTGCAATAAAAGCTACAGGGTGTTGAACACATCGGCTCAAATTTGAACAAGTTTAAATGAATAAATATCTTTTTTTTTAAATGGTACACCCTGTATATTTTCATGTTATTTAATAAAGTAATAAAAACCCTAAAAGTTTTGTTCAATATATCCTATACCTATTTACAATAGTTTTTGAGATATTTCAGTTTTTATACTTTTACATACTTTTTTACAGAAATAGTCTTCATTATCATAGTAGCCATGGCAAAAACAATGTAAAAGAACATTTTTCTGTGTGTCAAATTTATAACCGCAATCGCTTCTTTTGGTTTTTATGTAGTGTAGTTTGTTTTTTTTTGCATTCATCTTATATTGTAAAATGAATTTTCCAAAGAATGAGTTAATAGATATGATTTATACAATAGGAGAGGCTCAAAAAAATTGCGTTCTTGCTCAAAGAATTTACAAAATGAAGTATCCTGATCGACGCCAGCCTAATACCCATACTTTTCAAAACTTAATGCAAAGATTTGATTCTTCTGGTACTGTTGATTATCCAAAACGTAAAGTGGTCAACAAACCAGTAACTAATGAAGAAAAAGAACTACAAGTATTGTTAAATGTTTAGGAAAATCCTTATATTGGTAGCCGTCAGTTAGCAGCATTATGTGAAACATCACAATCCACCGCTAATCGTACTACCAAGAAATATAGGTATCATCCATATCACATGGAATTACACTAAGAATTGCATGGACAGGATTTTGAAAGTCGTGTAAACTTTTGTAGTACAATTAATGCGGAAATTCAATTAAATCCAAATTTAGCTACTTTTAGAAGTAACGGTGCCGTAAATAGACGCAACATGCATTATTATGCCACAGAAAACCCATTTTGGATTAGAGAGGTGCAACATCAAAACCACTGGTCATTAAATGTTTGGTGTGGTATTCATCATAATCGAATTATTGGACCCCACTTTTTTCACGATGGTGCGCCTCCACATTACCATCGTGAAGTTCGTGCGTTTTTGGACCAACGATATCCGCAAAAATGGATTGGACCTGGGGGTTTCATTGAGTGGCCACCAAGGTCTTGCGACATCACCCCATTAGATTTCTTCCTATGGGGTCATAGGAAAGACTAAATTTGTGCATTGCACAAGAGGGTCGTTTATTCGAGCACTTATTAAAAAGAAATAATTAATCTCAGTATTTAATAGGTTATTTTTTTGTTTCAATTTAGTATAAAAGTAAATATGTATTTGCCTTGTCGTTATTGTTGTGTTAATTTTTTCACATTATGTTTAATTAAACTATTGCCGTTGTAATATAACGAATAATGTATTTCATCATATTTAACCACATTCTGTTTGTTTCTGTAGTTTCTTTTTATTATTTTACATGGCTACTATGATAATGAAGACTATTTCTGTAAAAAAGTATGGAAAATAAGAAAAACTGAAATATCTCAAAAACTATTATAAATAGGTATAGAATATATTGAACAAAACTTTTAGGGTTTTTATTACTCTATTAAATAACATGAAAATATACAGGGTGTACCATTTAAAAAAAAGATATTTATTCATTTAAACTTGTTCAAATTTGAGCCGATGTGTTCAACACCCTGTAGCTTTTATTGCAAATATTAGGTAAAAATTATGTTAACTTGTCCTTGACCTTGCTAAATTCCAAATTTGAATATATTTGTTACAAAATTGAAAACGTTATTTAGGATTGAATTGATGCTTGAAAATGTGACTTTTTTTCTTTAAACTTAATTATCTCAGAAACTATAAAGTTTTGTTATAGTAAACCCTTAATAAAAAAGATTTAAAATTATAAGCTAAATCGAAAATACGATTCGTATATAGGGTGTTCTATTTAAAAAAATACAACTTTATGCTGTCCTAGTTTTTTAGCTCACCCTGTAGAGTCCTAAATATTTTTAAAATCTGCGTAAAAATAAACTGTATCAAACAATAAATATAGTTTCTTTGTAAATTTCACCGAAAAGGCACAAACTTACTTCATCCAATCGTTGACTCACCCTGTACTAATAATTTTTATTATATCATAAAAAGACTACTAAATTCGATCTTCGTCTACAAGAAAACTAACCCAAATTAAATACTAAAGACTTCCTTATAGGAAAAATTTATAGTTAAGTTTTGGTCTGCAAACGTCATTTTTGACATAAAAATTTAAATATGTCCCAAACAGTGAGACTTAAGTATAGAATATTATACATGAAATCTATCTAGAATTTTACGTAAAAATCAAAAATGCATAAATATATAGGGTATTTCGTTTGAAATAAGCAAGTTGACATCTACTTCCGGTATAACCGGAAGTGTCACCATCTTGAAAATATTTTAGCTGTCCCCCATGCAGGTTAGTACACTTTCAAATTTTCAGATCCTTCCTAATTATAGTTTTCCCACAATCGATCGATAAAGTTCCAGGAGAATCGCCATGTATAATATAAATTTCTGTGAAAACGTATTAACAAATATAGAAGTTCTAAACTATATTTTTACCGAAATAAATTTAAAGAAATGTAAATAAGATGACCCTTAGAAAAGAACGGAAACGAGAAAGCACTGCTAATTGGATATCTAGTATTTTAGACTCCTCATTCAAGAAGATACACAATGTTTGCTTGATACAGTGAATTTTAAAATCCCTATAGCCCCAGTATTGTCTTTTTCTCTTAAATCAAAACTCGGTACTCCTCGTTAATATCTACAATTTGGTTTCTTTAACTAAATTTTCATAATTTTGGCCTCAGAATTTCCTTTTGCCCTTAAATCATAACACGGTACTCCTCATTAAAATCTACAATTTGAATTCTCTAACAAAGTTTTCATAATTTTAAAATACTCATGCTTTTCTCCATACACCTTTAAATTTATTGCAAGGACGTGCAATAAAATAAACATAGAAACTACTTTTCTCTCTTATTGTTTCTTTTTTGTTAACTTTGCAAATTTTGCATAAAAAATAACAGACCAGCAACCGCTGAACATTTTAAACCTATTTTTAACTAACTATTTTATGAGAAAGTTAAAAATTACCCGTTCTCATTATTTTAGTTCAAGGCCTCCATGGGATCTCTATGCAAACACAAATAGATCAGAGTATAATAACAAAGGCTTCAGGGACGATCAGGACAACCCTATGATCATATCTTCATCCCAGTCATTTACCCATTTACCTCTACAGAACAGAGACAATTATGGAAATAGAGAAAGAGAAAATCAGAAAGGACGGAACCCGTATAACAATTATGGAGGTCAAAATAACAACATGAACAACAATAACTGGAACAAGAGGAACCAAAATGATAATGGACCATATGGCCCGAGTAAGTATAACAGAGGGAATGTTAACTAAGATTTTTATTGACTCCAAGAATTTTGTGTGAGAGTGTCACAGATCTGCAGGTTTTCAGCTTTCTTTTTCTCTTTTCTGTGAAGACTATGCCGTTCATTACGATGTTTTACGAATCTTGATTTTCATGGCTTTGCTGCCATGATAGTTCGTCTCACACCCGGTGCTTATCTAGATTCAGAGTGACTCTTCTGGATAAATTCTACAGACTCTGGTTTGTGAATCTATCTATAGGACTATCGTATAATCGGAACTGTATCCCCGAAAACCCCTTACTTTGCACAATTATTTAATTTATTTTCCACAATAGTTAGACGTATTTTAAAATGGTGATATTTTAAATTTAACAGTTTCAGTGTGGAATGCAGAGTTGGCCCTCGTTCCAAGTATATCTTTACCTTTCACTACACAAAGGTATGGTTTGTGTAGCAACATTTGTCCCGTTATAGAGCATGCAACCACGTACAAACTTCTCCCAATGTACATTAGAAATCTCACCTAGAGCCAACGTTCCCCTTACATTGCACAAACAGCCTGGAGCCTCATTTGTATTCCCAAAAACCCAAACAATGTTTTTTTTTTCATTTTTCGCGAGGAAGTATCCACGTGTCACTTTGACAAAAAAACGGAAGTACATAAGATGTTTGGTATCATGCCATTTTTCCAGAAAAATCTAACCTCAATGAGTCAAACAGGCCGTTTTTTTAGCTATTTTCAACGTTATTAAACGTTATTAAACGAACACTCGTTCTCGTTAACGCCGTAAAATAAACTTTGAAAATGGTGAATGAGATTTCACTGAAACATCAGCTGTCTTAACCCTGAGAGGGACTCTACACATACACGCAATACCCGAAAACCTTCGATTACACATCACACCCGTGAGAAAATCCGACATTATATATATATATATATATATATATATATATATATATATATATATATATATATATATATATATATATATGGATTTTTCTATTTGTATATTTTTTAAAATTTTTGATTTTCTTGGGTGTAAAATCCGTTTTATTAATAAAACTGCATATGTTTTATTTGCTATGCATATCTATTGACGTTTCGGTCACACTTGACCTTCTTCAGAATGATTTTTTATAACTATAACAGAAAAATTTTTTTTGCTATTTTATAACATAAATTAATAAGTTAAATTTAAAACATCCCTTATATAAGTTTTTACCGAGGAACACAACATAGACTACATATTGTTAACACATGGTTCACTTTTTGACAAGATACTACAAAAACCTTGCTTTTTGTGTCGCATCTTTATTTAAACTGAATTTTATTTTATGGGTTCCGGTGGTCAAAGGTTTGGATTTTTTTTCGCCTTAATATAGCAATTATTAGCTGTTATAATATAGCAAAAAAAATTTTTTGTTATAGTTATAAAAAATCATTCTGAAGAAGGTCAAGTGTGACCGAAACGTCAATAGATATGCATTGCAAATAAAACATATGCAGTTTTATTAATAAAACGGATTTTACACCCAAGAAAATCAAAAATTTTATATATATATATATATATATATATATATATATATATATATATATATATATATATATATATTAGAATTTTTGAAGTCGAAATTTTTTGCCACTCCTTTAAAAACTCTACATATACTCCATGGAAAATAGACTTTCGTTAGTATGTGTTCATTACGGCATCCTAAAAAACATATCTCGATGGTAACTCTGAAAGACCTGAGCAAAAAAAATAACGGACCAAAAATAGTCACGATTTTCGGTACTTTGAGTTTATCTCAAAAAGTAAAAGTTGTACCGAAAAATGTTTCAAACAAAAGTTGTAGAGAATTAAGAAAACCTATCGATTCATGTAATATAAGTTGTAGGTGGCGCCACTAGTTATTGAGATATATTTTTTTTTTCGACAAAACTTGAGTGAGTTTTTTATTTTCCGAGAAATTCGATGTCGAAGTTGAAAATTTAACCTCAATTTTCCGCTTTCCTAATTAAGATACAATGCTCAATTTTAATGGAAATTGTTTGTATCGTGGGCCAAGAAATTTTGCAAAAACCAATTTTTGCACCAAAAAAATTGCGATAACTTTTCACCGGATGGAGATAAAAAATTTTTATTGCGTGTATTGGATTTAGATGTATCATTTCCGATTTCAAAAAAAAATTAATTTTGGATGAAAAAAACGTTCTTTTTTTAAAAAAAAAAATTCATAATGGCGTCGCAAATGAACATTAAAAGCTCAAATTTGCAGAAGATGCTTTTTAATACTTGTACTTTACCTATAAATTTTTCGAACCCAAGAAATACACTTCCATACGATCTGTGAACCTTCGAAATTTGGCCCGAATCTAATCGAAAATAGCTGCTGCAGGCCGCTGTCGGCGGGTTTCCATAGTTCAGGTGCATTATTCATTGGCGCTTCAAGAAAACTTATGCATCACAAGTAATATTTATAATATTGATGTTGTTTTATTAATTTATTTGATAGTAACAATTTGTTTAGGCATATTAATTATTAATTTGTTTATTAACAAAATTTTTACAAAAGATTATAGAGAATATCATACAAATATTTAATTATATATTACATATTCTACTCTCTTTTTCCTTTATATTATTATTATCTAACAGTATATTAACAAAATTTTTACAAAAAATTATAGAGAAAATCATATAAATATTCAATTATATATTACATATTATACTGTTTTCTTTTTCCTTTATATTATTTATACCTAATAGTTTATTAACAAAATGTTTATGAAAATTTCTATAAGCAAATCATATAAAAATATAATCACTACATAGTATAAAACAAAGTCGCTTTCTCTGTCCCTATGTCCCTTTGTATGTTTAAATCTTTAAAACTACGCACCGGATTTTGATGCGGTTTTTTTCAATAGATAGAGTGATTGAAGAGGAAGGTTTATATGTATAATAACATCCATTAAATAGTGGAGAAATACTGTTATTTTTGAGGTTTCTAATGTGATGTCGTTAATTATCATATTTTTTTCCGCTTACATTGCAAACGCAGGCTGAACCCTACGAGATTTATCAAAATAATGTACTAATTATTTGTACACATTGAAAAGGTCTACAGAAAACTCCGCGATGGTATATGTCTATCTCTCATGGATATCCCACAATAACATTTTTTTGTCATTTACTTTTTACGACAAATAATGGCAAATTTTGAAGCGATTTTAACCAATACAGCATTAATCCTTATCCAATTAAATAGCTTAAATACATTGTTGATTTAATATAGATCTATATGGTCCTTTACAGCACAAGATTTAAATGAATATTTTCGAAGATATTACAGATTTAAAATTGCGGGAAGTAGTGCTTGCGGCGGTACTGGCCGACCGGGGCGGCGGCAGCGTGCCTATAAATAGCGCGTCGGAGGCCGATGTAATAATTGTTGTAAAAATAAAATAAATAGTCACAGTTTTTCTGTAGTGTATTTAGTATCAGCATTGCACCCGTGCGAAGCCGGGTCGGGTCGCTAGTAATAATATATAATACGTCATATAAATATTTAATAATACATTAAAATTACGTACGAAAATCATACAAATACAATATATCAATTATACATTCATCTTTCTTTTTTTTGTATTACTTCTATGCAGTCGGCGTCCCTTTCGTCATTGCAATTATTACTCTCACTTACATCACACATACCATTTTCATCATTATTCTCAGTTTCATTGTATATATCATTCTCATCATTATTAACATTTTCCTAGTCAAAATCATTCTCACACATATTATTAATTTCCTCTGAATTGTCATCATCGCTTTCTAAATCGCAGGAAATAAAATTTGCAGAACAATTATCGCACTACAGTGCTCACACAGATCTGTACATTTCAAACCAGAAGTCTTACGTGTACTTTTGTTATTAGTACAACCTGTTTTTCATGAGCACGTAAAGGTATGTATTAATGCATCGGATATAATTTCGTCCTTTGAGTAAACTGGTCGTAATCCAACTTCAGACTTTTCCCAACCCCAATACGTAGGCAAATAATTGTTACCCAACCAATGCTGAACTTGTAAATGATATTAATTTGCTTATAGAAATTTTCGTAAAAATTTTGTTAATAAACTATTAGGCAATAATAATATAAAGGAAAAAAACAGTATAATATGTAATATGTAATTGAATATTTGTATGATTTTCTCTATAATTTTTTGTAAAAATTTTGTTAGTAAACAAATTAATAATTAATATGACTAAATAAATTGTTACTATCATATAAATTAATAAAACAACATCAATATTATAAATATTACGTGTGATGCATAAGTTTCCTTGAAGCGCCAATGAATAATGCGCCTGAACCATGGCAACCCGCCGACAGCGGCCTGCAGCAGCTATTTTCGATTAGATTCGTCCCAATTTTCGAAGGTTCACAGATCGTATGGAAGTGTATTTCTTGGATCTAAAAAATTCACAGATAAAATACAAGTATTAAAAATCATCTTCTGCAAATTTGAGCCCTGAATATTCATTTGCGACGCCATAATGAATTTTTGGAAAAAAAAGGATTTTTTCATCAAAAATTATTTTTTTTTTTGAGATCGGAAATGATACATCTAAATCCAATGCGCGCATTAAAAAAATTTTATCTGCATCCGGTGAAAAGTTATCGCAATTTTTTTGGTGCAAAAATTGGTTTTTGCAAAATTTCTCGGCCAACGATTGAAAAAAAAAATTTAATAGGTCTTTACAATATAAAACAATTTCCATTAAAATTGAGCATTGTATCTCAATTAGGAAAGCGAAAAATTAAGGTTGAATTTTCAACTTTGACATCGAATTTCTCGGAAAATAAAAAACTCACAGATCCGAGTTTTACACACTTTTTTATAATAATAATACCTATATTTACATTAAATTTTAAATTGGTAATTTGTTAATAAATGTCTTTTTTTTTAAAAAAAAAAACAAAAATCGTAAATTTTTTCAAAAAAAAAAAATATCTCGATAACTAGTGGCGCCACTTACAACTTATATTACATAATCGATAATTTTTTTAATTCTCTACAACTTTTCTTTGAAACATTTTTCGATACAACTTTTACTTTTCGACATAACCTCAAAAAACCGAAAATCGTGACCATTTTTGGTCCGCCATTTTTTTGCACAGGTCTTTCAGAGTTACCATCCAGATATGTTTTATAGGATGCCGAAATGAACACATTCCAGCAAAAAAAAAAACAATGTTACATTTTTGTTACTTACGAAAGTTTATTTTCCATGGAGTATAGTGGATTGGGATGATGGCTTTTAGTCATACTACGTAGAGTTGTAATTTCCACCGTTGCAAGGTTTATTAGTGCTGGCTTTCTGTAATAACTGTATATAGGGGACATGTATTCCAATTGACGTCAGTATATTATTTTGTATATATGAGTTGCGTTTTTTCTTGATATATTTGGCTCTTTGTGGTATTTTAGTTTAACAGTTCTAGAGTGTCAATTTAAGATAATTTTGTGGTCTATATTTACACCTAAATATTTGACTGATGACTTCGCTTATATTTCTTGGTTGTTAAGTGATATAAAATAAATTTAATCCAGGGAAAGTACAAATATTTTAATGACAATTAATAACATTGTAACAATACAACGATACTTTTTTTTTTACTTTTGTCGATAATTTGACGTACCAAAACTACTTTTTGCCTACAGTGGGGACAAAACATACTGCAGGCATTTTCGCTCTGACAGCTCAATTCAATCTAACATCTATTTTATTTTTTGAAATCCGCGGGATTTAGCAACCTCAATTTGGCAATATTGCTTTTACAAGAATACGGCTTTTACTGTCAAAATTATAAAGTGACAGTTCACATCGCCATTCACATCACGCTTTTGAGAATACGGACCCTGACGTAATATGCAAGTGTTGATGCTGGGTTTGAATTCGGCGTAAAAAATTACATACTATGTAGTAGTTCTGTTGAACACTGAATCTTTGTCAATTTATCATCTACAAAAATTTAATTTATAGCTATAGTTTTGATTGGATGTATATGGGTCTAAATTTAATTTCTAGATTTAAGACGTGTGACGAATATAAAAGGAAAGACATTTTCGGAAACATCATTTTAGATAGTTTTTGATTAAAAATCAGTTGCTACCGACCTATATTCATTAGAAATCTGTGAGGTGATATTTGGTCACAAAGTTTAATTTTTATTATAGAACAATACAAATTAATATACCTACAACCATATTTGTTCATATTTGAGTCGCATGCATACGTAAATCTAATTATATTAATTTTAAAATTCCACTTAACAGATTTTAATAACAAGTACATTTTAAAGACTGCCCGATAAGATAGTGCTATGAAATTTTTGATTGAAAATTCGTTATATATTTTCTAGTATATTTGAACCTATTTATACCCAACTGCCTCAGAAAACAATGAAATAAATTATACCTCTTAATACGTTTCAAGATACTTCTAGATCGTATACTACGTTTAATTCAAGTTTGTACTGATTTATAAGAGTTCAATAATGATTGAAAGTAAAAACATAAATATAAAACAAATTCTTTAATAAACAATATCTCGTTAAAAATCGATAAACACTTCACAACAGCTTATCTTGTCAAAAATAGACTTATTAAATATATTTAAATGTGAGATAATTTTATATCATGACGAGTTTCATTTAAATAGAACAAAATTATTTTTAAGTGATTATGTTACGGATTCAACACTTTTGAAAAGTCTGTTCAGGGCCTTGTAAAATTTCTTTGATACATTTTGTTGATGTAAACAAATTGTTTCTGGTTGTTTATATGTACGAGGATAGTTCGATAAGTTCTCGGCCTGATAAAGAAGACAAAAGATTTATGAAAATGTTTTTATTTATTTTTCAACATACTCCCCTTGTACTTCAATACATTTAGACCAATGATGTTCTAACATTTTAATATCCGTAGTATAATGCGATTTGTCCAACTCTGCTAAATAAGCGGTTGTCGCTGCTCTGACCTCGTTATTTGAAGGGAATTTTCGTCCAACGAGTCATTTTTTCAAGTTTGGGAAGAGAAAGTAATCGCTGGGAGCCAGATCCGGCAAATATGACGCATGTTAAAGCACTTTGAAATTTAGGTCATGGAGTTTTCCTCCAACAACCATAGATTTGTGTACAGGCGCATTATCTTGATGAAAGAGCACTTTTTTTGGCAATATGTGGACTTTTAGCCTTAATCACATGCTGCAAACGAACCAATAGCGAAGCCTAATACTCCTCGGTGATGGTCTTGCCTTGTTCTAAATAGTCTATAAGCACCACGCCATGTGAATCCCAAAAAAACTGTTGCCATGACTTTTCCTGCAGACGGAACTGTTTTTTGCTTCTTTTGGCGCACTTTCACCTGCCCCCACCCACTGTTTAGACTGCTGCTTTATCTCTGGCGTGTAATGGCGAATCCGTGTTTCATCTACAGTTATAAAATGTCGAAAAAACTCAGCAGGATTGAGTCTAAATAAGTCTAAACACTCTTGCAAAGTGTTCGTTCGAAGGCGTTTTTGGTCGACTGTTAACAAACGCGACATCCATCGCGCAGAAAGCTTTTTCATTCCAAGAGCATCATGTAAAATGTAGTATACACGATATATCGAGATGTTTGCTGTACCAGCAAGAGTTAAGCCCTTTAAAACAAAGTACTTTATAACCGCTCGAATTTCAATTTTATCCATCTTTCACAAAATATCGAACCTTATGTGTTCACTCGATCTCCACAAACAAGCAACTGAACGCAAACATCTGAAACTTTGCAGGGCGTCATCTCAAGGTTAATGCTTACTAAATATTATAGTTATTTGATCCTACTAGCGCCCTCTCTGTTTCAGGCCGAGAACTTATCGAACCAACCTCGTATTATCCTTTCAAGTAGAAAAAAAGGAAAGAATATATACGAACAGTTTGTGTCCTGCAAATACAACTCTGGTCCTCTCCATACGTGTTTCGGTCACTTTATAGTCTCGTCAGTGAAGCTGTATGTATCAAGTCGAGAACAACATTTGCAGGAAACAACTGCTATATAAAATATCGAAGTCTACAGGTTTTTAATATCCTACCGACATACTTTGGAATTTATATTTTATATATCAACTATTGTTGCAATGATACCCCTGGTGCCAAGAACATATAATTGACAAACTAATTTCGTGTGTGTTCGGTAGCACCTTTCCATGCTTTCTATAACTTGGTACTTCTATTTTAAGTCATTTTACATCGGAATATACCAGTAGGACGTTCGTACTACGATATGCCCCCCCCCCCTAAGGCACTCGCTCTATGACTTAAGACTCCACATTTTCAAGATATAGAAGTACGGGCCTGATACGAAATTGTAGAACGGACATCCTAGGTGGTATTTCCAAGGACGGGTACGGCGTTAGATCAAAGCCACGACTTGACGACCTTCGGTCACGTCATCCCTGCTCGGGCGTCATGTTGCAATAATGCCTTCGATGTTTGAGACATAATTACAAGGTAATTTTCCATCACTAAAAGTGTGGGTGTTTCGTTCTCGACTCCGGCTGTGGATTCATCAGTGGGTCCGCCGGCGCCTTCCGCAGACACCGATCTACGACTTGACGACCTTCGGTCACGTCATCCCTGCTCGGGCGTCATGTTGCAATAATGCCTTCGATGTTTGAGACATAATTACAAGGTAATTTTCCATCACTAAAAGTGTGGGTGTTTCGTTCTCGACTCCGGCTGTGGATTCATCAGTGGGTCCGCCGGCGCCTTCCGCAGACACCGATCTACATGCTTTTTATAACTTGGAACGTTAATTTGAAGTCATTTTATTTATTTTTATTTATTTATACATCACTAGATCTTATAATAATTGTATAAATTACATATACCCATAGGGTGTAGATCGTATCACACAAAGAAAAAAATATGAACGCTCATTCTGCAAGCACTTTAAACAAGTCCAGAAAGATCCTTATCTCCTAGGTATTCCTTTAAGCTATAGTAACACTTTCCTATAAGAAAACATTTTAATTTATTTTTATCTTTGTTGGTCATAGAATCCCTATAACTTTTGAAAGTTTGAGGTGGTTTGTTCCAAATTGATACTATGCTATGTGTTACGTTACGTTGAACGTAACTGTACTTAGCTCTACCTGGCAAAAGTACATTCCTGATTCTTGAATTATAACTATGACTACATTCTACGCTTCCAAAGAAAGAAGAATAATTCTTAACCACGAACATTATGCACTCATATATGTACAAGCCATACAGTGTTAAAATTTTTCTCTCAAAACAGATATAATACCATATTTTACTCTAGATTGTATGTAGGCATGATACGCTGTCAGAGCGGCATCAACATTTACCATATTTGCAATAATTTTAAGGGCATAGCAACACCGTGCAATCTGATCCACATGAGATCTCCAGTTCAATCTACGGTCAATTTGAATGCTCAAAACGAAAGGCTCTCCACCGAATCAACTGCCGTATTCTTATATTGAACCGATATTTTATGTTCATTACGTACACCAAAGATAAGAAGCTTAGTCTTCGAGACATTCAGCAGCAAGGCATTCGCAACAAACCACTTGTTTAAGGTCTCAGAAGCACCCAAGACACAATCACCACACTCCCTTACATTACCTGCCTTGCATATTACTGAGGTGCCATCAGCAAACAGCACAACATCACTATCGATGACAGTTACTATACCATTTGTATATAATATATAGAGAAGCGGACCCAAACCGAGCCATGTGCATAAAAGGTCAGACATCAACTGCTCCCCACTCATGCTTCCTCCAATTACACGCTGTATTATTTGAGCCAGATACGACCCCACGAGCTCCAGAGCAACACCCCTGATACCACACCGCTCTATTTTTTCCAAAAGCACCCCATGAACCACCCTGTCAAAGGTCTTGGACAGATCCAAACACAAAGTTGCTGTTATTTTGTTTTCATTTAAAGAAGCAATGATATTCTGTATGGCCAGATTGGTTGCAGTCATGGTAGACTTACCCTTACGGAAACCATTTTGTTGTTCTGCAAGAACATCATTTCTCTTAAAAAATATCACTAGTCGATCAAAGATTGCCCTCTCAAATATTTTGTGTACATTCGAGAGAAGCGAGATCGGTCTGTAGTTATCAAATTGGTCCCTAGCATTTTTTTGTGTATGGGTCTAATCCAGGCCTCCTTAAGTGCCCCACTCTATTTTGAAAGGATAAATTTATTATATGTGTTAATGGAATTGCTATTGGTTCAAAGAAAATGCTATGTTTACATGGTCTAATTTTCGATAAATTTATTTGTTTATTTTTATTTATATTAGAACTAATGTTTAGGAAATAATTGTTAAATTCATTAAGGAGATCAAGAGATCATCTCTCTCTGGAAAAGAATCAAATACTGAGATGTTTTTTTATTCGTATTAGTTATTTGTTTTATAAGGGATCAAGTCGCCCTTGTTTTATTTTCAGCTGAATTTATGTAAGAAGTCTGACTCATAATTCTTGCTTGTTTTATTACCTGCTTTGGAATGTTTGAGTAGGATGTATCATAATCCTTTGACAGTCTTCCTGCCCTTACTTCTCTATATAAACATCTTTTTTTCTTACTAGAAATTCTTATACCATTCGTAATCCATCTTTTTGAAACATTCCCCCACAACATACCTTTTTACTGGAAAAACCCGGTTGATCCCAGACGGGATAATGCTGTTAAACTTATCATATACCCTATTTTCATTAGCCTTCTTCCTTAAAATCCCAGGGTGTCTTGAGTGCGGGCGAAGCCCATTTAAAACTCTCTTAGCTATTACCTAATGACGAACATTTCTTTTTAGGTGGCGATCGTAATTCACCCCTACGAGCTTACTCCCAACCTGACAGATTAGGAGATGGTCCAAATCAATGGAACCAACCAGCGCCTCTAAGAACAGCCAAAATCGGACGTCAAGGTGGTCAAAGAAGCCCGCCATTGAATGTTAACCCACCATTTATTCCAGATCCAGACTATTCACCTCCAGGATCACCAAGAGTTAGAGGAGTATTACGACCAAAGAGCAACTATGCAATGTATTAAAATATATAATTTTTTAATATGTACGATGTATTCCTCCACGACTAACAGTAAATATATTTATTGGTTATTTTTCTAAGAGAAATTTAAAATAAAAAGTTAAAAAATTATTGTGTTTTTTTAAAATCTGTAAGAACGAAACGACATTTTGCTAAATGTTTTAATATAAAGGGTGTTCGGTAAGTATCTCCTAATTTCTCGACAGCATACAGGGGAGGTCAAAATAACCCTACTTTGTCATAGAAAAAATATTCCTAAAGTGCCCCTTATCGGAGATACAGACCTCCCAAGGGGTATCAGCGATTTACCTTATTGGCTTTAAATTTTGAACCGACTTGTATAATTTGATGAAATTTTAATATTTCATAGAGATCATAAAGACTCATTAAATCATACTATAGTAGATGTTGCTGCACTGGTATAAATGTAAGGGGCGCTAATAAGACGTAAGTTGAAGGAATAGAGCAGAGCTGAAAGCTAGAGTCGCCATATTTAAACAAAATGACAGAGCCTTTCTGATGATAAGCCAGTAAATTAAAGTCCTATATACTGACACACCAGTGCCATCTATTGAGATGTTCGCAAACTAAAAACGCTGTCTCAGTTCTCTCATAAGGAGTCCCAGACACCGTTGGCTCCTATGCATTTGAGTCTCTACGAGCCAGTTATAACTACTCTTTTCCTCTTTTAAAATCGATTGGAACAGAAACAAACACTTTTTTTGCGTCCTTACGGACGTTGATGTAAATTGTTCGTATCGATGGTATCATAATTATTTTTTTTACTCCTTTCTGTTTACAGACGTGGCTCTCATTTTATGATTCATGTGAGTTTCTTGGAACTTAATATCTAATGCTTAAAAATGTGTCACCTATCTCTCTAGCTAGGAAGGTCTCGTTGCCGTAGCATATCATGTTGTCGAAAAATTTTTCAGTAGACTTTCGGTAGAATTTCAGAATAGTTGGCATCTGGAGCTCCTTATGCAGGTTTGTATTCCTCAGGATGCCTTAAATAAACGAACATATAAATTTTATAATAACCTAATAATAAGAAGCATAGAACATAAACAGCAAAAATATGTAGCATTACCTTACACTAGTGAGCTGTCAAAAAAAATAAAATACGTTTTAAAAAAGCATAATATTATCGTATGCCACAAGTAATACAATAAATTAAATACATTGTTCACAAATTTGAAAGTAAAACTCCTCTCATGAATAAATCAAATGTAATATATTCGTTCCCTTGTACAAATTGTCCCAAAAAATATATAGACATGACGAGCCAATTGCTGAAGAATAAATTAAATGGCTATAAATATATGAAAAACGCCTCAACAGCATTAAACAAACACACACAGGACAAAAAACATACTTTTGATTATAACAGTACCATAATAAAAAACTAAGATATGAATTACTAAAAATTACAGATATAGGAAATGATTGAAATTAAAAAAAATAAAAACACTGTTAACGACAGAACAAATATGGGAAATTTGAGCCCCTTTACACAAGCCTAATTTAAACAAAAATATTAAGTATTCGATCCTGTCAAATAAGAATCAAAAACTGAATATCCTCTTAAACATAAAAGTAAACATATACCTTATTTTGTTTTTTTTGTTCATTGTAAAATATAAAAAATATATAAAAAATAAAACACACTCGCATTCCATGTATCCTCAGTAGACGATGTAAAGATTGAATTTCATTAGTAATAGAGTAACAAGATGTCAAGGTGTTGTACCGGTAAAATTAAATATTTTTAAAAATTTAGATACTGTTTTTAAAGTGTCTTGTTTGCTTTTTAAAATTGTAGATATGTTTCTTATGTGAATGTTTTAATTATATAAAAATATTTTTAGGAAGGAAAAAATTTTGAAAATGCCTTAAATAAAGGGCGAAACGTCAATTGTTTTGCATTTTTTGTAAATGTAGAACCTAAACCCAAGAAAAGACAAAATAAAAAAAAATGATATAATCTATGGTTCAAGAATCAAGAAAATATAATATATATATATATATATATATATATATATATATATATTATATTGCCTCTAAAAAGTTTCGTCCTGGTACCAACTATAGGACTCATCAGTAGGTTTTTAGTTGGTACCTTCGCCAGACACTCGTTGTCGTACTTGTATATACTTGGAACTGATATTTCTAGTGAAATGCCATCGGAGAAAAGCGGTGAGATAACGTCTTTCTACGACAACATAGAGCCCGTAGCTTCTGTGCCTTTATCCGTGGAGCCTCCACTTCGTCCTTCCATATCAACCTCTTGTCGTATATTAGTCACAGATTAGACCATTGGGGTCTGCGATTGTATAGCTTGAGGTGTTCGTACGACTGCTTTCTAAATTTAGTAAAAAAAGTGTTATCGGGGTTTGCTTTGTTTTGGCATTACGCAACGATTAAAACTCATTTTATAACGACAAACAAATAAAAATCTTAAGAAATCAAACCAACGTTGCTTTGTTTACTATGATGTGACGTCATACGTGTTACGTGACCAGCGCCATTACTTAAATTGCGTCTCGAGACCTTTTTTACCATTCAAACTTTTCCTCCACAAAATATTTAGTGTGTATTAAATATAATAAAAAATAATTTTGCAATCAAATTGGAAACAATATTTTCGCGAACATTTGGTCTAAACACCTTTGATTTTAATTATTGTTTTTTGGGAAAATTTGTATACCAATACGATGTTTTACTTTTTCCCATAAATATTCAATCTTCGGACTCTCCAAACCCGCGAAATTTAAAAATTCCCGTTATTTTCTAAACACACCTCGTATATACCTTCGAACATGCCCCTGTAGAATTAGCATAACGTCAGAACTAGGGTCCGGTTGTTTGAACGCTGAATAACGTCATAATATTTTTATTTATATTTAAGAAAGTGTTGATAAACAGTAGATATTTCTTTTCTTGGTACACATATACCGATTTTATGCTATCCTTTTCTAATTGCATTTTTTAAACCAGTATGATATGATAATCGGTATGTTCATTCTAGAATACGTAAAAGTATGAATCTATGGTTCCATGAATTATTCTTATCGTTATTTTCAATATGTAAACAATATCTAACGATATTTATCAATAAAAATAAGTTTTGTTAATATTAATTGCAAACTTCGCATTTATAGTAATTTCTAACACTTAAAAAAAAGAGTCACGACAAGCAATTAACCTGAAAGAAAAGATAAGTAAACATGTTTACGTCAGTCAAACATCAAAAAAGTCTCTCCCCCATCGACCATAAACAACCTTCAAACAAATATATTGTTTAAAATTATCGGGTATAATCAAAGATATATACAATTTTTTGTGTGTTACAAAGTTTCTTGTATATTACACCTAGAAGATGATTAATTAAGTAAATAAAAAAGAACGCAATAACACTTTCTTTTTAAAATTCATTACTATTTCTCTCGATCTAACAAATAATTTAATACACCTGCAAACAAATTATAATATTTTTAAACGTAGCAATTTAAAAAAAAAAAGAATAATTGTAAGACAATGCGTGATACCTATACTTTTACAGAAATTATCTCACCTGTGTTTTCGATTTCTAGCCAATATGATAGACTACGTACAAGCATATTTACTACCCAGAACCGTATCTAGGCGTAGAAACATAAGAAGTATTTTTTAAACAGTAATATGTCGTTAGCCAATGAGTCGTTCCGTTCATCTAATTGAATCGGGAATGTACAGCTGTATTCTATCTACGACTCATTTAAGTGAGCCAATGTTTCTGGAAAGGAGAAATAAAAATGATTGAGAAGAACAATATCATCGGCCTGCTAAATTGGGAGAATTTTGTAGTCACGTGATCTGTTATTTAGATTTATAAACTAAGATGCAATGATTTCTAACAAAGTCGTTTTTAAATTAGACAATTTTGTTTTTCCAAATTGTATTTGGAGTTTTATACATTAACCACAAACGGTATGCCTAGGTATTGCACAAGAAGTTGGATTATATGTTTCTGCCTCTTCTTCTAAATATTACATTTTCAAAGCAAAGTTCATAATTTTAAGAATAAGTTCATAAAACCGAGAAAGAAAATTCCTCTCCTGACCCCTTGCTTACAAACGTTATTTGGATATCATCGATTCGCGTAATAAAATCGCCTATGAGTTCGTAGGGGAATAAAATTCTGAGACTCGTCATCCCCACTGCAACGAAGTGGCTGTTTACATTTGTATCCCCGCGTTATGAGCCCGTTCTTTATCTGTGGAAAATCGCGTTATGTTTCATAAATTCGATAGGAAAAAAACGTAAACATAATATTTTTCTCATTTCTGTTTGTTCAATATATCTATCAGTTAATTGGTAGGTAATCTTTTCCTAACTTAGTTAATTTTGTTTAACTATTATAGGTTAGCAATAAACATCACCATCCGGCGAGAGGTCGGCGAAGGCGCGTTCAGTGTTGTATGCTTCCTTCCGATCCGTCCTTTGCACAACCAGGTGCATGTCGGTACCCTGATGAGTCTAGTTAGAGACGAAACATGTACCTCTGCCGTATCACTGTGGCGGGGAGGGTCAGCTTTGACTTTCTTCTCGGTATGGTGGTACAGGTAGGTCACTATCTCGATGGTGGTGGAATAGGATAAACTGTGTTTTATAACAATTTATTCTAACTGTGCAACCTCTAACACAGAAAGGATATGATGGAGAGAAGTTTGCATTTACTGTTTCGCATTATATATATATATATATATATATATATATATATATATATATATATATATATATATATATATATATATATATATATATACCCTGGCGAGGATCGTATAACCGCCGAAATGTTAAAAATAGGGGGAGAACAACTAAGAGAAAGCGTGAGAATTTTGTTGAACAAGTGCTTAATGTATGGAAAAATACCCGAGGCATGGGAAAACGCAGAAGTCATGATATTATACAAAAAAGGCGATAGAAATAACATAGAAAATTATCGGCCAATTAGCTTACTGTCCCACTTGTACAAACTTCTTACAAAAATAATAACTAACAGATTGACGCAAAAGTTGGACGCATACCAACCTTCAGAACAAGCCGTATTTCGCAGGAACTTCAGTACAATAGACCATCTACAGACAGTACACACGCTTATCGAAAAAACCACGGAATATAATATACCTCTGCATTTGGCTTTCGTTGATTACCAGAAGGCGTTCGATTCTATCGAATCATGGGCAATTCTCAAAGCACTGGACAATGCTCGGATTGATTCAAGATACTCTGCTCTGATTCAGCATTTATATGAAAACGCTTACATGCAAGTTACAATAGACGAGGATATAAAAACCTCGAGGATACCTATAAAAAGAGGCGTACGCCAGGGAGACACAATCTCTCCAAAATAGTTCACGTTGGCACTTGAAGATGTATTTAGGGGCTTGGACTGGCATGACAAGGGAATTAACATAGACGGAACACGACTAAACCACTTAAGATTTGCTGATGATATTGTTATAATCAGTGATTCACCAGAACAACTCCAATGTATGATACGAGAACTTCATCAAGCATCAGCTAGGATAGGACTCAAAATGAACTTGTCAAAAACAAAAATAATGAGTCTAGAACAAATACAAATTAAAGTTGAAGATAAAATAATAGAAAACGTAAGGGAATACATATATCTAGGTCATAAAATACAAATAGGGAAGGAAAACCAATCGGCTGAAATTCCTAGAAGAATAAGTCTCAGCTGGACAGCTTTTGGCAAACTCGGATTCATTCTTAAATCCAGTAACACCCCCATAAGTCTGAAAAGAAAAGTCTACAAGCCGTGCATCCTGCCAGTTCTTACTTATGGTATTGAAACAACCTCCCTAACATGTAAAGCCATTAATAAGCTTCGGGTTACACAACGAGCATTGGAAAGGGCTATGCTGGGAATTAGTTTACGAGATAGAATTCCAATTGAAGAAATCAGAAGAAGAACGAAAATAACAGATGTGAGCAAAAGAGTAGCGCAGCTGAAATGGAGATGGGCTGGACATATCGTAAGACATGACATAGACAGATGGACATACAAGATAACAGCATGGCGGCCAAGACAGAACAAGAGAAGTGTTGGCAGGCCCCAAAAGAGATGGCGTGACGACATCCAGAAAATTGCCGGAAAAAACTGGATGGGGATCGCTACGGACCGACAGAAATGGAAAAATATGGAAGAGGCCTACATTCAGGAGTAAATGAAAACGGGCTGATATGAATGAATGAATGAATGAATATATATATATATATATATATATATATATATATATATATATATATATATATATATATATATATATTTATTTATTTATTTTCTTGATTCTTGAACCACAGATTATATCATTTTATTTTGTCATTTCTTGGGTTTAGGTTCTATATTTAATAAATACACAAAACGATTGACGTTTCGCCCTTTATTCAAGGCATTTTCAAAATTCTTGCCTCCTTGACATTTTGCTGTTCTGTTACTAAATAAAAATGATTTTGTGTAAATAAAAATGATTTTTATTTAGTAACAGAACAGCAAAATGTTAAGGAGGCAGGAATTTTGAAAATGCCTTGAATAAAGGGCGAAACGTCAATTGTTTTGTGAATTTATTAAATATAGAACTTAAACCCAAGAAATGACAAAATAAAATGATATATATATATATATATATATATATATATATATATATATATATATATATATATATATGTATATATATATATATATATATATATATATATATATATATATATATGTATATATAGAAATTTTGGTTTTACTAAACTGTTTTTTTTTGGATAATTTTGTACAGCTATAGTTCCATTGTTAGTATTGTCATTCGTGAGCCAGTATAATACTGCATTAAAATAAATTATCGCACTTATACGCTATCGTGCACATATATATACTATCTGCATGCAATGATTAAAAAAATCTCTCATAAAAAATCTATTTTATTAACCGAGCGTATCTTCTTGTACCCCCTTTTTATGCATGAAATGGAAAACATTTATACGGGAAAGTGTTTTCCTTTTTGTTGAGTTTTCGCTTATCTTTTGACGTAGTCACGTCGATAAAGTGTGATAGTGTTGTTTTTCGTTTTTACACATAAATAAAGGTTGGATATTACAATTTACCTAGAAAGCGTAAATAAAAAAATATTTATTTTAATATGGTGGAAATTGATCTTGGGCTAGTTTGATTAAATTATTGACATTTTGAGGGTCATGATGGCCTGCTAGATCGAAATGGCTTGCAAAGTAGAACTTACATGTGTTATTAAAATTTATTCTTGTGAAGTTTTTAAGTTAAATATTAAAAATAGCAAGAAAAAATCTCAAGAAATGATACGTATTAAACTTATTTCTAAAATTTTGTTCAGAATATACATTTTTTATGTTATGTTCATTTCTTAATCGAAAATAGTGGACAACAATCTGATTTAATTTTCAACTTTTGTTATTTTGATGAATTCTATTCGGAGGCTCCTAAACTATTTCTTTTGATAAAAAGTTAAATTTCATAGCTTACAAGGAAGGTATCCGAAGTGTCTGGCTTCGATTTTAATGAAACTTCAATATGTTATAGAGGGTATAAAAATAACAGATATATATATATATATATATATATATATATATATATATATATATATATATATATATATATATATATATATATATATATATATATATATATATCTTTTTAATCTGCGGAGATTCGTTATAACCGGGTTAAAACCGTCCCTAAAAGAGTATTTTTGAAATATCTCAGGTTCAAGTGAGATATTTTTAGAAAACAAAATGAGAATTACTTGTTATTCGAAACGATGTGAAACTATGGTGTTTTCACCTCCAAGGATATCATCCCTTATTTCTTGTTAGGGTAAACCATATATTTACGCACGTAATGTAATTCTGAATATTACGAAATTTAATAGAATTGTTTGAAATTATTTTTTTCACGAACACCATAAGTAACTTAAGTTAACGGGTTTCGGAGTTTCTAAAAATAAACTAGTAAAAGAGGGTGAGCCACCCCCGAATACGTCTTTTTAAAATTCCAAGTTCTAATGGAGATATCTTTACAAAACAAAATGGAAGTTACGAATACCATAATTAACTCAGGTTGACATCATGAGGGGTTTCCAGAAAAAAACTAGTAAAAGAGGATGAGTTACCCCCAAACACATTTTTTTTAATATCCCCAGTTCTAATTAAGTTAACTCTATAAAACAAAATGGAAATCATTTATTATTCGAAATGATATTAAGCTGTGGTATTTTAACTCCCAAGGATATCGTCCCTTATTTTTTATTAGGGGAAATCATATATTTGCGAACGTAATTTAATTGTAAAAATTACGAAATTTAAGAGAGGGTGAGCCAAATACTTTTTTACATTTCAAGTTCTAATTGAGATGACGTTACGAATTAAATTGAAAATTACTTGTTATTTGAAATGAACTATAGTATTTTTATCCTTATATATAATTATTTATAAAATTGCCAAATTTCAGTTGATATGAATGTTACAGAGCTTACTGATTTTTTTTTAATTAATAAGAAAATATAAACTTATTTCATTGGTTAAGTATGCATGTCTTTAAATTATTATAATTCATGACAAATAGTGATTTCTTATTCTGTAATTCTGAAATTACGGTTTACTTTTACAAAAAATAACGAATAATATCCTTGGGAGTGAAAATAACATCAGTTCGAATAACAAGTAATTTTAACTTTGTTTTGTAGAGATATCTTATTTAGAACTGTAGTTATTAAAAAAACGTATTTAGCGGTGGCTCACCCTTTTTTGCTAGTTTATTTTCCGAAGCCCCAAAACACGTCAACTTAAGTTATTTATTGTATTCGTAGAAAAGATATTATCAACAAATTTGGTTTAATTTCGTAATGTCCAGAATTAAATTACGTAAATGAATTACAAGATCAACCCTCATAAAAAGTAAAGGATGATATCTATGAGGTTAAAACCAGATGATATAACCCCACTTCAACTAACAAGTAATTTCCATTTTGTTTTGTACATGCACTAATATATGCACTAATATATGGTTTGCCGTTATAAGAAATAAGGGATGATATGTTTTGGTGGTGAAAATACCATAATTCCATATCATTTCAAATAACAAGTAACTTCCATTTTGTTTTGAAAAGATATCTCAATTAGAACTTAAAATTTTAAAAAACGTATTCGGGGGTGGCTCACTCTCTTTTACTAGTCCATTAAATTTCGTAATTTTTAGAATTAAATTACATGCGTAAATATATGGTTTACCCTAGTAAGAAATGAGGGACGATATCCTTGGAGGTAAAAATATCATAGTTTAACATCATTTCGAATAAAAAGTAACTCTCATTTTGTTTTATAAAAATATCTCACTTAGAATTTGAGATACTTCAAAAATACTGTTTTTAGGAGTAAACTTTAAGGGCGGTTTGCACCCTGTTATAATGAAATACTTATCTCGTATTTTTGTACCCTCTGGAACATACTGAAGTTTCATTAAAATCGGAGGCAGATATTTCGGATACTTTCCTTGTTAGAGATTGTGGGTAGGAAAATTTTGGTTGTTGGATATTTTTTTTTTAACCGTTCTCAAATTTAGAATTCCCAAGTGAGGAAAGTTCGGGGATATTTTGAGAATAATAAACCATCACAAGGTTATTTTTCCAACTTTAGATGTTTTTTTAAAATTCCACATGCACTTATTGCTTATTGATTTTACTACAACAGGACAAAATAATTTTTTTTTGACTAGGTCAAAATTTTCAACTTTTTACACTTTATTTGGTAAAGTGAAATTATACAGGGTGTTTCCAAATAAATGCGAAAAAGTTTAAAGAGTTATTCTTACGCTAATTTTAAGCATAAAAGTTCATATAAACATATGTCTGATAATGTTTAATTTTTAAGTTACAGGGTGTTCAAATTTATTATTTTTAGTTTTTTAAATTTGTATCATTTGCTTTTAAAGATAATTAAGTCAAATTTGGAATACATATCACTTAATATGAAGAGTGGTATTTTAGAGAGGAAAACTTGGAAGACAAAAAAGTTTCACAGTAGGATGGGAAAGCTAACAGAATAATCAAATCGAGTCAGTAGCGCCCGAAAACAAATCTCAAGAGAATAAAATTTTACAGACCCGGAAAAAAGTATTACTCTGTATATTATCCCATATAATAATATTTTTTTTTTGAGAAATGTAAAAAGTGTTATGTGTTCCAAATGTGATTTAGTTATTTTTAAGAACAAATGATATGTTTAAAAAACTGCTTAGAATTAGCTGGAAACATAAATAAATTATAATTTGGATAGTTTTAGCTGATATTCTAAATAAAAAAATAATAATTATCTAATATAGGAACAATTAATATTTAAAAACCAAATGTGTGTTTAAGTGGATCATAGATTACGAATGGTACAGATGCCCCAATTTCATTGTTGAACTTTTGACCGGAAAGTTAATATTTTGATCACCTTGTTGATTTTGTAATGCTGAATTAGAGGAGTTTAAAGAGAGCAGATCATTTTGAGTAGAAATTATTGTTACTGGTTGAATCGTGATAATTACTAGTTTTAAAAATCAATATGATGATTAGCTTGTTATTTTTCAGTTCGTTCGTGGTGGTTTGACTGACTAGGTGTTAAATCTTCCTTTTTATGGATTAGTATAAAGAACATTTTTGTTATTGACTAGCAGGCTTAACCAGGGATTTGACAATGTTTGGAAAAGCTGACTTTACGATAAAAACACTATTAATTTTGTGTGCTTTAATGGCCGCTTTAGCAGAGAGCAATCGTCAGAAGAAAGATGTGCACCATATGATTTTTCTAAACGAAAGTAGAAAGCCTCCAAAAAGTCATCGGTAAGTAAATCTTACCCCTTAAATTACATTTTATCAAAATACAGTGTGAGCAGTAAAGTTGCGTCATATGAGAAATTTGACTTTGGCAATAATTTTGCTTCGATCGAGATGAAAATTAACCAAAAATCAAATTTTAATTTTTATCAAAAAAAAATTTAAAAGTGGTGTTATATCTCAAAATATCGAAAAAAGTTATTAGTAGAAATTTTTCTAAGTACAATTATGCAAAATTTCAGCCTGTATAAGATAATTTAGATTTTTGCCCATTTTTTGTAAATTGCATCATTGGTCACACTGTATATGTATTTTCATCATTTTGATGATTTAATTTTTCAACATAATCTTCTTAACTTCAAAACACTTGCGCCAGCTTTGCTTCAATGAATTTATTCTCATAGGAAAAAATTATTCACTTTGGCTTTCAAAATAAATATCAATATCATTTTTTATTACTGTTTATCATTTTGCCAATATGCCGACCCTTTTTCAAATTTCTGAATAAAGTCTAAAGTTAGACAAAGCTAAATCTGGAGTATATGGCGGATAGTTCAGTTCAAAGAAGTTACAGTTGCCGGGGATTGTTTCAACTTTCCCGCTTTATGAACTTGGACATTCTTGTGACATAAACCAAGACGTTTTCGATGACAACAGGTAACTGATATTATCGTTATGCCCTTCGGCATATATTTAACAAAAACAAGTTCTACTTGGTCTCGAAGGACGGTATCCATGAGCTTCCCACCTGTAGATTGTGTGTGGGAGGGGAAGAAAAAAAGCTCTAATTTTGTTGCTTAGTCCCAATGGACCAGTTTTTCACCATCTAGGGCCAGCTCCGTCTTTAAGTATCCCAGAGAGAGGCAATTATACTTTTACTTCCTTCTCGGTGACTTATTTTACATATAATTAAGTTTTAGAGATTCAAAGTACCATATTTAATATGGTGTATTGAACCTGTTTTGTACTTCATTTCATAATCATCAAGATCGCACTAAAAAAATGTTTTACAATCTGATCTGGCTTTTTCTCCATGTGTCATTTCTTTCATCATCATCCAGTTATTTTGTTTATACCACTCCCATTTTTTTATCCATTTTTTGGGTTTAGCTTCGGAATATAGTCACCACCCTTAATACTAACCACAGAATAAAGTAAGGGGTAAAGAAACATCCTTGTATTACTGAAATAGATGTCTATGATTCCATATCTCACGATGTTCTAGAAGAAGCTCTAGTATTTTATATTAAACATCACTACATACTATAAAACAAAGTCGCCTTCTCTGTCCCTATGTCCCTTTGTATGCTTAAATCTTTAAAACTACGCACCGGATTTTGATGCGGTTTTTTTTGAATAGATAGAGTGATTCAAGAGGAAGGTTTATATGTATAATAACATCCATTAAATAGTGGAGAAATACTGTTATTTTTGAGGTTTCTAATGTGATGTCGTTAATTATCATATTTTTTTCCGCTTACATTGCAAACGCAGGCTGAACCCTACGAGATTTATCAAAATAATGTACTAATTATTTGTACACATTGAAAAGGTCTACAGAAAACTCCGCGATGGTATATGTCTATCTCTCATGGATATCCCACAATAACATTTTTTTGTCATTTACTTTTTACGACAAATAATGGCAAATTTTGAAGCGATTTTAACCAATACAGCATTAATCCTTATCCAATTAAATAGCTTAAATACATTGTTGATTTAATATAGATCTATATGGTCCTTTACAGCACAAGATTTAAATGAATATTTTCGAAGATATTACAGATTTAAAATTGCGGCAAGTAGCGCTTGCGGCGGTACTGGCCGACCGGGGCGGCGGCAGCGTGCCTATAAATAGCGCGTCGGAGACCGATGTAATAATTGTTGTAAAAATAAAATAAATAGTCACAGTTTTTCTGTAGTGTATTTAGTATCAGCATTGCACCCGTGCGAAGCCGGGGCGGGTCGCTAGTAAACAATAAAAATGTATAATTTTGAATAACTTTTTTAAAAAAGGAGAGACATACTTTAATAATACAAAACAGGCTTGTATTATATTCCCAGAATCGGCTCTGGGATTTTTTCCTCGGTAGACAAAATCAAACATTGCTCTCTTGGGTTGTAGATGTATTAAATGTTTGTTAATACATAAGGGTCGATTTGCCTCCTCTCTATTCATTTGACCCAATGTCCACCTACAAAAGTCTAATTTAAAACTGATAGTCTTCTTCACTTAACTCTTGAAAAATATTAATATGATAAAGATTGTATCCCACCGGGTATAACATTCGTTGAGGAGCAACTATTCCTAAAATTTCGAAGTCTATGGTCATCTTTATGAAGAATCCTCTTTAATTGTCTGTGACGTTAAAATAGATTTAAGCGAACTTGTATTTCAATATTTATTATTTGTCAGTCGCTTAGAGCCCTGAACACACGAACTGATCTTGATATGAACTTGACCTTAAATCCTGAGATTTATGTCAAGGTCACCAAAAGATGCCCCCTTGAAACCCTCCAACTGTTGACTAAACCATTGTTTTCTCACAACCGGATGTTTTGAGGTTTATGTGTGAATGTTTCAGAACAGCGGGATAGACCATTTATTAAAGTCAAAATGACTAATGTGTTAAGTACATGTACGGACATTTCTGGGTTTGAAACGATGGATTCTCATTAGAAAAACAGAGTTCACTTTGACATCACCTTTCACTCTGAAATTAAGCTTAAGGTCATCAGAAGATGTGAAACTATTAAACTTCGAATATACCCTTGTAGAATCAGCATAACGTCAGAACTAGAACTCATTTGTTTGAACGCTGAATAACGAAATAATATTTTTACTTATATTTGAAAAAGTGTTGATAAACAGTAGATATTTTATTTCTTGGTACACACATACCGATTTTATGCTATCCTTTTCTAATTGCATTATTTAAACGAGTATCATATGATAATATGTACGTCAATGCTAGTATGAATTTATGGTTGCCTAAATTACTATCTAACGATATTTACCATTTAAATCAGTATTTAAATCTCCTTTTTGTTAATATTAATTGCAAACTTCGCATTTATAGTAATTTCTAAAACTCAAAAACACTGAAAAGAGTCACGATGAGTAATTGAACTAAAAGAAAAGAAAAGTAAACATGTTTATGTCTGTCAAACATCAAAAATGCCTCTCCCCCACTGATCATAAGCGGCCTTCAAACAAATCTATTGTTCTTTAAATCTAAAGAGTATGATCGAAGCTATCATTTTGTCAACAATCAGTTGCATAACCTTTAAATGCTATTTTATATAATTGTTATACAACTAAATGCAAAAAAAAGTATATATAGATCACATTTATCATTCTGGGAAGTTGTTATTTTTTGCATATTTTATGAAAAGTAAAAATATTTTCTTTCTTGGTTTTCACTACGTGATCATTTCAATAACAAATTAATGGATAAAACTTATGTTAAGTCTATGAATTATTTCTATTTACCTATATGTTACAAGATTTATTTATTGTTTTTTTAGACATAAAAATCATAACCACCATAATTATCATACTGAAGATAGACCAAAAAAATCTGCGAAAAAAACAATTGGGAAAAAACCTGCGGAATCCATAAGCTTGGAAGTTAGTATAGAAGAAAGTAGTAATGAGCAATTGGAACGATACAAAGTAAGCAAAACATGTATAGCGAAATTTTAGAAAAATCCTGCAAATAACAAAGAAATATATAATTTGACGATGAATTTGTATATCAACTCTTTGTGGATACATAATTGCAGTTTTTTCAAATTTTACATGAAATTATGCTGGGAGATAGGAATTTAAACGCAAGTTAAGATTTCCTTCTTTGAAATGGTTTTATATTATCATACTTCTGTTAACAGAATTTTATTTTTTGTTTATTTTTAACAATTTATCATTTGTTTCAGCCCAAACCTAAGGGACACCATCATAAACAAACTTACTATCCGAGTCGGCACTACAAACGTCATAATCATCAAACACATCATCATAATGATTACAAAAAGCATCACAAAGATGACCACCAGCATAACCACAATCACGGAAAATACATACCCAAGGATTCCCATAAATTTGCCACGACCAAATGGATACCTATGAGTTCCCAAGAACTTTTTGGAAAGGAAGAGCATCAGTTCCCAGTGGTACCTCCTCAAGGATATGTGCAGTCTGTACCTATGGAAATAACAACGCCTTTACCTTTCCAGCCATTAAGCACATACTATTTCCAAAGTACTATATATCCCCCTTTACTCTCTTCCTATAATCAGCATTTAAATGAACAAACAACTCAAAAGGGCCCCCAAATACCCCTCATTGGGACAGTTGAACCCTATAAACCTTTCGATTACTCCATTTTAGAACAGGAGTCTCAAAATATAAATCCTAGCGATACATACCAAAGCCCCATTATTTCATCCTCTAATATAGTGAATGTTAAACATAATGGTGGAAAGATTAGAAGTCCATTATCTATTGTAATGGAACATTCTAGAGAAAATATTGATAATCAAGAGAATAAAGAAAGAGAGAAAGAAACAAAGAAAGAAGGTGAAGGTGAAAAACATGAAGAAAATACTAGAAAAAGAAATAAAACCAGGGCAAGTTCCCGGTATAGAATAAAACGTAAACAATAATTTAGTTATTTCAAGAATGCTGTAAAGCAACGTAAACTGTGAAGCTGCAGAGGAATCGTTAGGGAGATGACAGATATCGTAACCAAAGAATACCTTCGCACAATTTACATACCGCCAGAACTAGAATCTGTTGTGAAACCGATGATTTAAGTGATAATATCTTTATATTTTTTAACTTTGGTACATAATTTACCAGTACATTCACTGGGTATATGCTATCCTTTTCTAATTGTATTATTTAAACAAGTTTAACAACATAAAGTAACTCGTTTAAGATTATGTTAATTTCTGGTTGCCTAACTTATTATGTTTCGATATGTCTAACAATATTTACAGATAAAAATAACTTTTTAAATTCTCTTTCTGTGAAAATTTAATATATATTTCGCATTTACCAACGTAAAAATATCCCAAGTTAAAAAAAGTAAAATAAAAATATATAAACAACGATAAAACAAACTTCTTGCTGTTGAAATCCACTTGAGTACGATCGAAATTCGTAACATTCTATGTGTATATACCCTAAAGTATTGCTCCCGAATTTTCTGTAGATCTACTGATTTTCACTTCAATTACCCGATTTTTAGAAAAAAAAACACGATTCTAAAATCTAAAACCCAAAATAGCAAATGAAAATTAACTTAGAAAGTTGTTCACTCGCAATACAAACCTATTTTAAAGGTTGCCTAGCGGAACGATAAAAGTCTTCTGCTCTGCCTCTGCCCTCTGTGGACAAGTTAAAGAAATATTTATTTCAAAATTCGGAAATTACGCAACCCCTTCAATGAATTCCTTACGTTAACTTATAAAAAAAATGAATTTAATTTTTACGATTGAAGACATACGAATTAATGAAATAACGTTTCAATAAAATCCTTGTGGCATTTATACTTCAAGCATTCACTATAGAGGCAGCAACAAAGAAAGAGAAAGAGCGAATAAGAGGTTAAGCTACCTCTCTTTTTTTCAAAAGTTTTGTTCTCCACCACTGTTCTCCACCCTCATGCAAGCGCGCGCTGGCCAATCGCGGTTCGGAGCAAGAGAGATACCATGACCCCGTATTCGTTATCTCTGTCTTTGCCTTGTAACGTGTAAGGAGCATTAAAGCATCAAATAAGGCTGTATTCTTTTGAGTAATTTATCACTGATCACAGTGAAAAAAGTGAAACTGATAACTTCATGTTCTTTTGAATATGCATTTACTTGTCATTGGGTCGAAGTGATCATGATTACTTCAAGTGCTAGAACTGAGAGTGATAAGAGTCAAAAGAATAGCCCTTATATTGCCATTTTGAAAATTAACCGAAATTTATCGAAATTTATCGAGTTCCCACGAAACGCTACCGAATTCGGGACTTTCGAGGGTGGCTACACTCACTGTTCTGTATTTTGATTTTGGATTGCGGATAGTTCCGCTGCAGATCCCACAGTTTTGTTTTCGCTCGTAATTAATTTAGTATTTATGTCTGTTTTTATTATGTATTTTAATTTATAGATTTTTGAACTTTGTATTGATATTTTTATAGTTTTTTTTAAATAAAACGTAGAAACAGTAACATCATACTTTTATAAATTTAACTGTATCAACTAATTGGTACTAATAATTATGACAACCTAAGTTATTCGATTTTATTTTGTAATGATTCGTAAATTGTGTTAATTGCATGACTAAAGATAAATATTTGGAATCACATAAAACGTGATAATTTGGAATTTTTAAGTACATTGTTCATTAACATGTACAAATGCGCCCTTTTATATGTTAATGGTAAAATGTTAGTATCCAAATGTATTGAATTTTTAAACTGACCATAAAGAAAACAACTCCATTTAATTTGAGCTACAAAATTAAATGGCGTTAATGCTTTACGGCAATTTTTTTTCATGTAGACTTCAGCGGTTTAAGTAAATTAAACTGTTATAAAAAATTGAACCTACTTCTAAAAATGTGCTAAAAAGTGAAAATAACAATACATATTTTTATATGAAATTGAAATTTTTGAAGCATCAAAGATTCATTTTGACATTTTGACTGTTAAAACCTCCTTCGGGAGACGGTTTAACAATGGAGAAAATTGGATCAAAATATACATAGTGATAACTCAACTTTTATGTTAAATATATCGTCGATGTACTGTCAAGAAATTTGTTTGAAGAAGCTTTCCTTTTAGTTCGTCCAGTAAGTATGCAAATGCTCAGCCATTCACTTTCTTAGACAAGTAGGTTTGCGTTAAAATTATCTGCAAATAATGAGTCTGTCACATGAATAACATACATTGCGTTCAAAAAGTCCCTGAGAAGCTGAATATATAAGAAACTCAGGGGTTTAGGAAAAAACTTTAAATACAAAAGTTGTAGGGTTTTTATAACGTCATCTCTTTGTGATATAGGCTTGGATCGTGCTCTTGATCTTCAAGGCCAGTTTGAGAACAGGTTCTCTTTTTTAAAAAAGAACCTACATTTTTTATTTCGGAAAATAAAAGTAATTATTCGGAAAGGTGTAAATCTAGAGGTAGATGTCATTTTGGTTTTGTTTGTTTTGATTTGTTTGTGATAATTTTCTTAATTTTTCAGATAAAAATTTATGAAATTTTATATCATATAGATGCTTCTATTAGTGTGTGCGTTTTTTTTTATCAGAAAAATCAAGAAAATTATCAAAAAAATCAAAACAAACAAAACCAAAATGGCATCCACCTCTAGATTTACACCTTTCCGAATTATAACATATAAATTACTTCCAGGTTTTAATTACATTTAGAGATCAAATACACTTTCCTCCCAAAGAATGCAGGGTCAACTGAATACTTAAGAAATAAACTATGAATACAAAATATGTGGAAAACTATTTACATTTTTTCCTCTAAACCCCTGAGTTTGTGAATTATCCAGTTGACATCGGATTCTTTATTAAAGGAAGTATATTTGGTGATCTCCAAATGAATTGTAGATATTAGTAAAATCTGTAAGTTTGTATATATATATATATATATATATATATATATATATATATATATATATATATATATATATATATATATATATATATGGGTTTTACTTAAAAAGAAAAAACAATTTGACTTTAAAATTACCTTGAAGGACAAGGTCGAGGTCAAAGTCAAGGTCACAGATTCGATGTAATCAATTCAAAATGTAATGAAACAAATATTAATTATAATATACTGTTTAACGTGAGTTATATTCTGCTAAAGTGAGTATTAAATAATCACTCTGTGGATAGATTTTATCTGTGAGAACGGGATAGTATATATATTTTTATTACCACCCAAGAAAATCTAAATAAAAAATAAATTTATACAAATTTATGACGACATAAAAAATCTTCCTTTAAGATTTGTATATAAATCTGTCGATTATTGTCGATATTCAATTTTACCGAACCTTGGTAAATTCATTCTTAATCAATGTTATAGTTTTAACACTTTGTAAAAGAAGGCTTTATATTCTTTTAAAATTCTGTAAGCAAAAAATCTCATTAGAGCTTTATTTCCTTATCCACTATGTTACTTTGTCAGATTTCTGCCCTTGTTTCGCAGCTTTATCAAATCATCATTTCCCAACAATCTTGCCATAAAGTAAGTAGAGTGACATGGCTTTTCCTTCTGACAAAGGGTTCAGTATCAAAATTTGACGTAATTTTCTTGAAGATGGATGATCTTGTAAATACCGATTCTGTTCGTCATACGTAAGTTTCAGTTATTCAAATTTTAGATGTTTCTTAATTAAGGAACAATAATTGTTCATGTCTGAAGTTGAAGAGTCCAAAATTTTGTGACCTTGCTTGCCTCCCGTCTAGCTATATATGAAAACATTGTAGAGATTAGAAAAAACACCCCAATTACACTCAAAGTAATGATTAAAATTACAAACTAATACAAGATATACTTTTTCACTGACAAAAAGTAAAAGTAAGAGGCTAATTAGGGGGGATCAAACCCCAAAAAGTTTACCAAATTCAGAAAAATATTTCACTGTTCGTATTCTCAAAAGATTATAGACTCAAGCTCTCAAACCCACATATAACAGCGAGGCCCACGTTTCCAATACATTCAATAGTCATAAACACAAGCTTTTTTAATCCATATGCATATTTACGAGTGGGGTAGGGGTAATTTCGACCTATTTTTGCTCTTGTGATATCCCCCATCAGAGAAAAGGTAGGATAGGCCATTAATCTAGACAGTATACTTTCTAGTTTTTGTAAAAATTACTTTTTTTTTTAATTAGGACAGAAAAAAACTGATTTGATTCTAGTATAATAAATTATTTATTTTTCCGCCCTTGGTCTAGATAGGATGCGTATCGATACTTCCTATTTTTGGTAAAAAGTACCTTCTTTTTTAAAAAACCTTATTCTATTGTAGTATGACAAATCATATATTTTTATTTTTCTTGTTGTGTATGTATGGTTGCGAATGATTTGAGAGAACTGTATATAGAATATATTTTTTGAACTACTTAGTAAATACGTTAAGCTTTTTTTACGAATGCAAGGTTTTGTTAAATAACTTCATATTCTATGTTTTTGTCAGTCATTTAAACAAATATTTTTACGCTAAGTTATAGTTAAACATGGGTTAATCATTTGTTAATTTCGTCTATTACATCACTTTTTTTGTTCTTATTATTTCTGGCAATATACATATGCTTACTGCTACATTGGTATTTTAAAAGGACACTAGACCTCGCAGAGAGGTAGCCTAACAGAGCTGAAGGCTAGTGGCAGCACTAGGGAGCAAAGTGCCAAGACAACCCCTATGCCGGAGAATAGTTCAGTTTACTCTAAAAATTTAAAACCCAAAAGAAAAACAAACAAAAGCAAGTAATCCACGATTTTTAGAAAAAAACACGATTCTAAAATCTAAAACCCAAAATATCAAATGAAAATTAACTTAGAAAGTTGTTCACTCGCAATACAAACCTATTTTAAAGGTTGCCTAACGGAACGATAAAAGTCTTCTGCTCTGCCTCTGCCCTCTGTAGACAAGTTAAAGAAATATTTATTTCAAAATTCGGAAATTACGCATCCCCTTCAATGAATTCCCTACGTTAACTTATAAAAAAAATGAATTTAATTTTTACGATTGAAGACATACGAATTAATGAAATAACATTTCAATAAAATCCTTATGGCATTTATACTTCAAGCATTTACTATAGAGGCAGCAACAAAGAGAAAAATAGAAGAAGAGTAAATAAGAGGTGAAGCTACCTCTCTTTTTTTCAAAAGTTTTATTCTCCACCACTGTTCTCCACCCTCATGCAAGCGCGCGCTGGCCAATCGCGGTTCGGAGCAAGAGAGATACCATGACCCCGTATTCGTTATCTCTGTCTTTGCCTTGTAACGTGTAAGGAGCATTACAGCATCAAATAAGGCTGTATTCTTTTGAGTAAATTATCACTGATCAAAGTGAAAAAAGTGAAACTGATAACTTCATGTTCTTTTGAATATGCATTTACTTGTCATTGGGTCGAAGTGATTATGATTACTTCAAGTGACAGAACTGAAAGTGATAATGAGTCAAAAGAATAGCCCTTATATTGCCATTTTGAAAATTAACCGAAATTTATCGAAATTTACCGAGTTTCCACGAAACGCTACCGAATTCGGGACTTTCGAGGGTGGCTACACTCACTGTTCTGTATTTTGATTTTGGAATGCGGATAGTTCCGCTGCAGATCCCACAGTTTTGTTTTTGCTCGTAATTAATTTAGTATTTATGTCTGTTTTTATTATGTATTTTAATTTATAGATTTTTGAACTTTGTATTGATATTTTTATAGTGTTTTTTAATAAAACGTAGAAACAGTAACATCGTACTTTTATAAATTTAACTGTATCAACTAAGGTACTAATAATCTGTCACATCACTTTTTTTGTTCTTATTATTTCTGGCAATATGCATATGCTTACTGCTTCATTGGTATTTTAAAAGGACACTAGACCTCGCAGAGAGGTGTAAGATAAATGTAGCAGAACAGAGCTGAAGGCCAGTGGCAGCACCAGTCAGCAAAGTGCCAAGACAACCCCTATGCCGGAGAGTAGTTCAGCTTACTCTAAAAATTTAAAACCCAAAAGAAAAACAAACAAAAGCAAGTAATCCGGGGATGAAATAAAACTCTTATTTAACTTTTAATAATAATCTTTATTTAAAATTAGAATTAATGAAATAAAACCTTTAATCAATTAAACCTTAAACACTTATAATGAAGGCAAGAGATCAAACCCTACTTTGTCATGTGTAGATGTGGTTGCCTGTAGGTTGGTCAACACGCAGTGACTTGTTCTATGCTATAGGGTGGACAGATGTAATTCTCGCCGGTAGGGTGAACAGATATTGTTCTCACCGATAGGGTGGATGGCAATTAACAACTCTGCCCGGTAAAGAGGATTACATAATGGGGTAGTTAGTAGGGTAGACCCCGATGTTTTTGGGGTCTAGACTGATACCTTCGTTGACACATGCAAACTGCCCAAAATCCCTGTCTCCAGGTTTATTCCGGTAAAAAACCATAACTGCCAAGCAGGCAAAAGATTCGGTACTCCAAAACTCAACAAAATTACCAGGATAATTTACAACTTTCCATCTCAGAATCCCAAAAATTTGGCAAATAAAAATTGAGATGGCAGCTGCTTCGGCGGAATCAAACCAAAAAGTAAAAATAGGCAAAATGGCCTCCATTTATAACCATGGCTCAGCTTGCGCACCAATCTACTTCCGTTAGGCGCCTTCAATTGCCACGTGTGAAAGAAATGACACTCAAAACAAAAATAAATCTAATAAGTATCCCAGTAGTTATTTTTAAATTTAAGAAGTACACATTATTACATTAACAGAAAGTTCCTGCAACTCAATATAAATGCAATTCCATTCAAATGTAAATATAAATGGCAGGGAAAAAAACAAGGTCCATCTTTCATTCTTTATACTTGCGTCAATTTAAATCGAACTGTTTTAAAAAATAGAAACATAGGTCGAATTTATATAATCCTTTTTTTTTTGCTTTGGAATAAAAGGTTTTTAAGGGACGCAAAATAACCCGAGGATCAATTGTCGATTTGCAATTTTGTACTGACGTGCCGAAAATCATTAACATATCTTTTCGGCAGTTCAAAACAATATTGCCAAACAGAAATTTACATTTTACGCAAAACTGTAAAACGAAAGAAATTCTAAAAAAAATGTCCAATAACAATACGTAAAAAAATTAGCAGGTTTTGATAAACATCTTTAAGCAAACTAAACGTCACAAGTGTTAATCAATATTAATTTCACCATCGCTTCCATATATAAACGAAAATTTTTCTACGATGGTTTAGTTAAGTAATTATTAACTCAACAGAATTTCACTAAATATTTTTTAAAACTTTTCGCGTTTCTAATTCATGGAAGAAAAATAACTTTAACTACATTTTTTCTTAAGTAAAACTATTCAAGATGGCTAATTTTCTATTTTCGTTCGTTGCTGTACTACTGTTGTCGCACCTTGTTGTTTTGGGATCTGTAATAAAAGAGCAAGAATCAGCATTAGATAATGAAGATACTACAGAAGATATCAAAGAAACTAGTGTAAATAATACTGGAAAAGATTTGTAAGTACAATATTTTTTTTATTAAGTAAAAAAGAACCATAAAGTAATATGTAGATTTATTAAATTTTGTGTAAATAAATCTATTGTGGCATAGTCGCACCATTTTCTCCATTTATTTTTCATCCGTCTTACACATACATATAGTTGTAAGAAATCCTATTAGCGTTGCGGAGCATTCCATTTAATATAGCAACAAAAAGATACAGTGACAAAATGACGCTTCTTAGGAATTGTTAAGACGCAAAAGTAGCTACGTCATGGAAAGAGTCGAAGATGGAAAACTGCAATAAAGAAATGTAACACTTCTGCAAATATCGACTTATTAATCACAAACACCTTTGAATTTTTCGTTTCATTTTGGATCAAAAATCACTTTTCTCGAAATAAGTCTCAAAATTCTCGTCTATGTTGCACTAGGAGATAAATGATGTAGATATTTCTTATTTCCATTTGATTTTCAATATGGTAGAGCAGATTATTTTAGATCCTTGGTGGTCTATTTTTATATCCTCTTTAGTCTCCTAATCCTGCTAATTATATCGCTATCATTAGCGTAACTAGGAGGAGGGTAATCTGTTTCCACCCTTTTCAATTGCATAGATCTGGCTTGACCAGAAATATATTTGATTTTAATAGAATTTTCATTGACAGGCAGCTAGAAACCTGTATTAACACAATGGGTACTGTTACTTCAATAATTTTTTTTTCGAATATTTCTGTATCCACATTGTCTAGGGCTCAGGTTCCTACAGATGCGGCGGTGGTTATGTCTTTAGAGTTATTTTTGTTCTTATTATTTCTGACAATATTCAAATACTTACCTTTAAGAAATTTAAAAAGAGCAATATTGTTTCTAGTTTCGACGAAGCACATCAATTTTAAGCTAAAGTATTTTATATATGATAATTTTACATACAAAATACGGACAAGAACGATACAATGAAACGGAAACAATAAAGTTAGGTTCAAATAAAGATAAATCCTCAGAGAAATTTTCTTTTGGATGGAATGCCTAATTTTCAATTTCCTCAGTGTAAGCGTGTGTTGCGGGCAAGCAATATCATCAGATTTAGTTTTGGAGGAGGCAGTTGCGTAAATAACGACACCGCGGCGCGCGGGGGCGGGGGGGAGAGATGCAGCCAATCTAGGGGCGCCCTCAAATCCCTTGCTGAAAATGAAATAATGCGAAGGGTCAAGACAAATGCGAAATAGTAAAGCGCATTCAAAAATCTGCGATGGGGGGGCGCACTTTCTCGTAGTTACGCCACTGGGAGGAGGCGCTTTTTATCACGTCTCTAAGATGAAATAATCTGTGGTTTCCCTTACATTTTTGATAATATATACACATATTTTGAGATTAGTCTTTAATATTTTTTTAATCTGGGGTTTTTAAAATCAACATGATGTGTGATGAATTTCGGTAAGTTTTTTATATTTATATTGTCGAAAGCTTGCATTAGATTATCGATGCATTGACTTGTTTTTGTCCCATTTTAAAACCAAAATTTGGTTGAGTGTTAAGACATAAAACTGTAATGAAAAAAATGCACAAACATGCAGAAACCAAATAAATTTAGTGTTATCAATTTTATTTTATTTATATGTCATTTGGAAAGGTTTTTAATTTTTTTTAGTGAAATACCCTCAATTGGACCAAATGTCTTCATTGTACGAGAAAAAAACAATTTTTTTTTTAATTTTCGGTGTTTGAACTTTTCAGGTTATCTATCCATTGTAAGAAATAACAGAGTGACAGAGACATAATAAATAACCAGACAAAACTTATGTTTGTTATTCTTGACTTGGTGGTTCAGTTTTATTACGTAAACACTGCTGATAAAATAACTCAGACACACACACACACCTACACACATCAAATTGATGTGGAATATTGAAATAAATTAATTTACTGTTCGAATACTAGTGTTTGTCATAAAAACTATTTTCAACACAAGCAAATATATGCAATTCCTGTAAATTATTAGAACTTCACCTTTTTGTCAAGGTTTGATTTTTCTCGTACATCAATTTTGATTAAAGGTTTTTAATATTATTAGTAATTAATTGCGAAATAAAGAAGAAAAATATGCCTTTCTTACGGTTACAATTGAAAAGAATATTCTCAATATTATTTTTGTTTCAGGTATGTAATTAGAAAAATTGTATATGAGATTGGAATCCTTACTGATTCTGATGATTCTACAGATTTTGACAATAGAACGTGAGTTATCTATTATGTTATTTTTTACAAATTTATATAGGTTTGCTAACTAATTAACTGTTTTTAGCTTCGAACATACTCCTGTAGAATTAGCATAAGTTAAAACTAGGGCTTAGTTGTTTGAACGCTAAATAACGTAATAATATTATTATTTATATTTGAAAAAGTGTTGATGAACAGTGGATATTTCATTTCTTGGTACGCATATGTCGATTTTATGCTATCCTTTTATAATTCCGTTATTTAAACGAGTATCATATGATAATCGGTACGTAAATTATAGAGTACATAAAAGTATGAATTTATGGTTGCCTGAATTTTTATTATTGTTATTTTTAATATGTAAACAATATCTAACAATATTTACCGATAGAAATATGTTTTTTAATCCTTTTTTTGTTAATATTAATTGCAAACTTTCCATTTATAGTAATTTTTAACACTTAAAAACACTGAACAGTCACAACAAGCAATTAAACTGAAAGAAAAGATAAGTAAACATGTTTATGTCTGTCAAACATCAAACAAGCCTTTCCCCCACCGACCATAAACAAACAGCCTTCAAACAAATCTATTGTTGTTTAAATCTATAAGGTATGATCGAAGATATTTAGGGTTCCGTACCAAAACGATACGATAGGAACTCTTATTGTGAGACTTCGATGTGTGTCTGTATAGGGCAGCCATTTTTCTAAGAAACTATTCATACCTTCGATCATACTCTAGATATAAACAACAATAAATTTGTTTGAAGGCTGTTTATGGTCGGTGGGGGAGACGCTTTTTTGATGTTTGACAGACATAAACATATTTAGCTATGTCGTCTTTCAGTTTAATTGCTTGTCGTGACTTTTTTCGGTGTTTTTAAGTGTTAGAAATTACTATAAATGCGAAGTTTACAATTAATATTAACAAAAAGAGGATTTAAAAACATTTTTATCGGTAAATATTGTTAGATATTGTTTACATATTGAAAATAACAATAATAAAAATTTAGGCAACCATATATTCATACTTTGTTTTCAGAATTGACGTACCCAGGGGTATGTTCGAAGGACGTACCGATGATACTCGTATAAATTATGCAATTAGAAAAGGATAGCATAAAATCGGTATGTCCGTACCAAGAAATTAAATATCTACTGTTTATCAACACTTTTTCAAATATAAATAAAAATATTATTACGTTATTCAGCGTTCAAACAACCGGGCCCTAGTTCTGACGTTATGCTACTTCTACAGGGGTATGTTCGAAGATTCATACTATTAACTTGAAATTTGATTCTGTTTTAAATTTTAGTTTTTCGCATCTAGCCCAGGGGCCGAAAAATATTAGGCAGAAAGGGGGCACAAATGATCGTCAAAAAATGTTTTTTCTTCTGCAAAGTCAAGTTGGGTGATTTCCAAAATAGTTTTTCTTTTGATTTAGAATTGTTTTAATTTTGATTCGTATAAAAAACTAATTCTTCACCTTATCTCCGAAGTTTGTGAGTCGAAAAATTTAATATACGAGGGGCAATGGAAAAGTGTTTTCTCTAGTAATGATGCAAAAGATTTCATTTCATGAGAATCTCAGTAATGTAGTCAACTCTCATTGATATTTTAAATGATTTTGAAAAAATTATTGCCTAGGCAGTTTTTGTTCGGAAGTCAACAATTTTGGAATCCACTCTACTGAAACTTTATTGATGTCAAGTTTATCATGTAGAATTATCCAGACGTTTGGTTCAGCTATATTTGTGCTTTAGCAACAGTAGACACTTTCAAACGGTGATTTTCCAAAATCATTGTTTCTACTTTCCTGCAAAATCAGGATTCATTGCATTTTAATGATTTCTCTTCTTTGGTCAACTTTAATATATTCTCGATCTCAACGAGACGGTTTTGACTAATATTTTGCTTTAAAATAAGGTGTAGTCTCGTGGGCAATTATTTGTCCATGAAGATTTTTAGGAACATTATGTTCTTTTATTTTTTGTTGCAAAACAAGTCATTAAACGCAAAATAATGAACGAACTGAAATATAAATTGTCAACTAAGTAGAAACACGTTGTCATTATTAAACGTTGCTAGGCAACGTGCAGTCAGTTGTCTATATCATTGCTAGACAGATATTTTTTCTAGTATACCTCAGAACTTCCGGCAATAAAAAATAAACTTAACGTGGTTTCAGAGAAAAGATATGCATTAAAAAAATTGTTCAAGAGCGTGGTCAAAAGAGTTTAAAACTATAGTATAACCATAGCTCTAATATAGCCAGATATTTTTATAATTCATAATACTGGATGGTACGAAACCCTCAGCGCATGAATCTTACCATAAATGGTTAAACTTTTGAAACGGTTTAGTTGATATTCATACTGATGAAAAATTAGCATTTCTTCAATTCAATCTTATTAAGAATCCAATTAAAACTTGAGTTGATGTAAAACTCACCTCTTTCTGAAAGATGTTAACAAATTTTGGCGTTTTTGATCAAATAAAAGATACAGGGTGGCAAGAAAGTGGTCCATCGAGCAAAAGATTATTTATTTAAAATCAGACAGTATGAATTCAGACCTTCATTCAAAATTTTGTAAATATAATTAAGCAAGTCAGAAGCATTTAGTTACATATATATATATATATATATATATATATATATATATATATATATATTGTCGTAGTACTACGGATAAAAATTAAAATCACGACGTCTGGTCGATAAGCAGTACCACAAATAATCAATATCCTACCGACACATTCCGCCCGAAAATAAGTACAAATATAAAATCCAACTATATATAAGTACGTCAACAAAGGAGGTCTGGGTAAGGCGTCGACGGACCCACTGATGAGTCCACCGTCGAGGACGAAACACCGCTGTAAAATTTTAGGTCAATAATTAATTTATCAGTTTGTATATCGCTGGGTACAGGGACTTGCAGCGAATACAACAACATATATATATATATATATATATATATATATATATATATATATATATATATATATATATATATATATTATAGGTGACAAATTATTGTAGAAGTGTGAATACCATTTTTTTGAGGTTTTTGAATATACGTTTAGATTTACTAAAATATTTTTACTGACGTTTTTTATATTGATATTTTTTAGTCACGAACAAATTGACGTATCTTTCTTCGATCCAGTCGATAATGGTACTTTCATCGACCTGTCAAATATTCCAGTTCCAATCGAAACTAACGTCAGTGGTGTAGCTGTAACAGGAATTTTATCGTCAAATCTAGGAAATTTAGTTTTCCCCGAAAATAGTAGTTTGGCATCTTTGAATGACAGCAGTTTTCCACTATTTCCTGATAAACAAGTGAAGGTTACTAGAAACGTATCTATTGTGGATAAGGAAAGAAGTTTTAATTTTTTGTCAGGTAATTAATAAATATGGTTATACTAAATGTAATTTGGTCAATTCAATTTTTAAACACTGTTCAAAAACTTAAAACTAGTATAACTTTATAGCTGCTGTAGTCTATAACATTTTTTATACAGTATTTTTACAATTATTTATTTGTACTTTTAAAACTAACATCCACGTTATTTTTAGATATCGGTGATTTATTAGGACTCACGAATTTGGTGGCACCAAAAGATAAGGAGACTGGCGACGAATCCACGTCGTCCTAACTTGTTTTTATAAAACAAAATTTTCTGTATATAATTTTATTATTTGTTCTAAATTATTTTTGTAAAAAACTGCATTTGTTAAAAAATAAATTTTTATCTGACATATGGTTATTTTAATCGAAAATATACCAACTGTTATGAAATTATCGAGAATATACTTACTCCATATGACTTATACTGTTAATTTTACTAAATATTTTTATCTAAATAAGTGAACGATCAACTTAATTCATGATATATCACTTGTGGTGCCAATTTCCATAAAACCGAGTATAAATATGGTTATAAATCTGGGATTTAGTTGAACCAGATTAATAAAACAACTTATGGAATACTTTGCTTTATCGACGTTTCGACCTCTATGAGATCATCCTCAGGACTATACAGCTAGATCCTTTGCGTACAAAATAAAAATAAAAACATTTCTAGGAAGTAATATGCTGTATAATTAAATTAAATTTATAAATTAAATAAAAGTGTTTATTTTCTTAATGAATTCCTGTCTCCAGGAGACTTAAATAAATAGACATTTATGTGTAAAAATTATTTAAAACGGTGTCTAAAGCGGAGTTCAATAAATTATATGAGTTCCAAGAAGCGTTTGCTGATTTTTTCAAATCATCCTTTTGTGTTAGAGGTAGAAAAAAAGGAGCCACAACTTCGAACATACCCCTGTAGAAGTGGCATCACGTCAGAACTAGGGCCCGGTTGTTTCAATCTTCGAACATACCCCTGTAGAAGTAGCATTACGTCAGAACTAGGTTGTTTGAACGCTGAATAACGTAATAATATTTTTATTTATATTTGAAAAACTGTTGATAAACATAAGATATTTAATTTTTTGTTACAGACATACCAATTTTATGCTATCCTTTTCTAATTACATTAATTAAACGAGTATCATCGGTACGTCAATTCTGAAAACAAAATATGAATATATGGTTGCCTAAATTATTATTATTGTTATTTTCAATATGTAAACAATATTTAACAATATTTACCGATAAAAATAAGTTTTTAAATCCTCTTTTTGTTAATATTAATTGTAAACTTCGCATTTATAGTAATTTCTAACACTTAAAAACACCGAAAAAAGTCATGACAAGCAATTAAACTGAAAGACAAGATAAGTGAATATGTTTATGTCTGTCAAACATCAAAAAAGCGTTGTTGTTTAAATCTAGGGTATGATGGAAGGGCCACAATGAACTATTTGTAGATATATCTACATTTGGAACATTTCGCCATCGTACCACTGATCTCTACTATGGATCCCTACTCTTATCGGCTGCTAAAGCCAAAAAATGGCAAACCATGGGCGAAAAAATGCGTTTCTGCACATCAGGCGGCAGTCATATTTTTAGATGCTGGCCAGATGAGGGCATGCGCATAAGCGACTTCCTGTTATCGATCGGTTGTTTCGTAGTGCCATCCGTAAACAGCACAGTATCGGCTTAACGCCATTTTTGTGTTTATTTTTGCTTTGCAAGTTACGTGCGATTTAAACGGATTTATAGCGTTTTAAGTGATTTATTTTATTTGTTCTTGTGTTTTTATTTAATATAATGGAATGTGTACATATTTTATTTGATTTATTTTCCTTTTTCTCTATAGGGTAAAAAATAGTGTTGCTTTACAACGTTTTTGGATTTACGTTGTTTTCGTATAACATTAAATTTCCAAAACATGTAGTATGATATATTTCTGGCTCTTTCCAAATGATTACCAACAGATAAACTGAATTTTTAAACAATCAATTCTTAAAAAAAATCAAAATTCGCACCAAACCATAGAATAGTTTATTCTATCATATGAAAAAAGTACATTCATCAATATGTCAAGAAATGCTATAATTTCTCCATCTATTACATTACTTACATAAATAAAAACTAACGATTCATTTCAAAATATATTTATTTGACAATGCAAATAAGTATAATTATGAATAAAAACATACTTCCTCATAATGAAGTTGGAATATTTTAAAACATACATATATAACTTACAATAATTATAATGCATTATTATTTGGTTATATACATAAAATACTTGAGTACAAGGTTTATATTGTAGCCATAATCGGCTATTGGCTCTATAATTTCTAAGCTCTGTTTGAATTATTTTTCCAAATTGCCAACGAATTTTTTCCAGTAACTAATTTGCACAATGGCCATATTCTTGCATAACTTCATCTATCTTATATTTAACCGATGTTTCCAACCAGCTCAAATGTTTTTTTTTTGTTCTGCAGCCAATCTGATTTATAATTTTGTATGTTTGAAGATTGTGGACATGACGTTAAAAAGCGTCGTTCATTATTAATACTGGTTTTGGAAGTAAATTCAGATTAATTATGTCCGTACTTATTTTATGAAATTGTCATGAATCATGTCATGGAAATCCTCACTTTCAAATCGTCAAATAAAAAATTCATTAATATGTTAACAGAAGCAAAATATTACGAAATAAGTTAGACAAATGTGATTTTCTTTTGTTGGTATATTTTTTTTATTCATCCCCAGCAATGACCATGTTCACTTATTTTATTTGAAATAATATTTTCATCATTTTGTCGAAAAAATTAACGCGATAAGAAAATATATTCTCCGTTCACCATTACGGCAGAAAAATAGTATACCGGGTGTCAACGAATCTATTAGACAAGTCATAATTTCTAGAGTATTATGTGTATCAAAATGAGAATTGGTACAGGTAAATGTTATGTGAAGAGGAGAGTTTTCGCATATTTTCCACTTTCCGGCCACTTCCGGTTTCACCGGAAATGGCCCCGGTTTTGAATTTTTAAATGGAACACCCTGTATATTTTAACATTTTTGGATTTCTGAGACAATTCTAGATCAGAATGTGATATTTTAAAAACTTTTTACGTCTACTTCATTTTTTTTTAGAGCCACTTTTAAAATTGCATCTAGGTGGCCATGATCGGACGCAAACTAATCTAACGGCCTTAGGTGATGTCAAAAAAAATACAATCGCAAAGTTTTAGTGACTAGTATGAAAGACAGGAATAAGACAAGTTGACAAAATTACGTTTTCATTTCTAACTATTAATTTTCAAATGGCGACCCCTTTTTGACAACTACTTTTCGAAAAAAAGCATTCTTTGACGAATCTAACGGTACTAATTTATTTGCGATTGGATTAGACATAAGAACAGAAATTAAATATTATTAAGCAAAATACTGGATAATTTATTTACTTATGACAAGTGCGCCATGGACAGCCATGACGCATAATAATTTGCAACTGTTTTTATCAAGTCTTCTGTGGAAAGCAAAGCACTCACTTAAGTAGATAATGACAGTGACATACGCTCTAAGAACAGACGTAAAAGCTTCTTAATTTTCGTTAAGTTTAGTTGAAATTTAGTTAAAATAATGTATACTCAAAGTGAAAAAGTGGATATGTTATTAATATTTGGAGAGTGTCATAGAAATTCACTGTCATTATCTACTTAAGTGAGTGCTTTGTTTTCCAAAGAAGACTTGATAAAAATAGTTGCAAATTATTATGCATCATGGCTGTCCATGGCGCACTTGTCATAAGTAAATAAATTATCCAGTATTTTGCATAATATTTAATTTCTGTTCTTATGTCTAATCCAATCGCAAATAAATTAGTACCGTTAGATTCGTCAAAGAATGCTTTTTTCGAAAAGTAGTTGTCAAAAAGGGGTCGCCATTTGAAAATTAATAGTTAGAAATGAAAACGTAATTTTGTCAACTTGTCTTATTCCTGTCTTTCATACTAGTCACTAAAACTTTGCGATTGTATTTTTTTGACATCACCTAAGGCCCTTAGATTAGTTTGCGTCCGATCATGGCCACCTAGATGCAATTTTAAAAGTGGCTCTAAAAAAATGAAGTAGACGTAAAAAGTTTTTAAAATGTCACATTCTGATCTAGAATTGTCTCAGAAATCCAAAGATGTTAAAATATATAGGGTGTTCTATTTAAGAATTCAAAACCGGGGCCATTTCCGGTGAAACCGGAAGTAACCGGAAAGTAGAAAATATGCGAAAACTCTCCTCTTCACATAACATTTACCTGTACCAATTCTCATTTTGATACACATAATACTCTAGAAATTATGACTTGTCTAATAGATTCGTTGACACCCGGTATAAAATTATTTCCAAATCCTGCATATCCGTTAAAAAACCCATTTCGTATCAATATTTTCTTAAAAAAGATGGTAATTATTTTTTCATAATTAGAGAATAAATTGCCGAACTTTAAAAATGTTAATTATTCACTCCCACCCCACAACAAGAAAGTTAACGCACACAGACGGAAACAATAGATTAGAGAAATAGTAAGATACATTTTTTTCACAATTTTACTTTCACAGTATAAGAAATGACTAAACTAACTCCCATCGGTACACTGATCGGATTATTCCCTTCTGCTTCAGATATTATTTGTGCCCATATGATATAACTCCCAGAACAAGAAAGTTACATGAGACCGACTTCTTTACTAAAGATTGCAACTTTGATAACTTGCTTCATTTAGACACCATTTATGACTAATTGAACTAACTAAATAGATTTTCGAAGTTCGGTCCTGTCGATGGTCACCTGATCAATTTGTAGTGCGCATGCTGACATCTGGTCTAGGATGTTTACATTTTATTGTCGTAAATTTGCCGTTTTTAGGATTAAGCTTTGCGGATCTATAAATATTTTATCTATGCGTCGTACGGTATATTAGAAATAATTACCTTCACCATTTGTCAAGAAAACAATAACGTAATTGTGTGTAATTCATTCCAATTGGCACCACCTGCCCCTGTAGCAAAAAAAAAATAAAAATCAGACTCTTAACTGCTCATTCATGTGGCTTACAGAATAAGTGTGCAAAATTTCAGAGTTCTAGAGTAGGAGGTGGCTCCAGAAAAGTGTGGAGAGACTAATAGACATATGTATGCTGGATTTCAGAAGTTTCGCTGCGCACATAAAGTTTTTACTACTAAAATAAAGAACTCATACCGAATTTGAGCTCAAGAAGCTGCAGTTTCAAAATAGGCTCTTTTTTGTTTATATTTCGAGTATTTTTATATGTTTGTCAAATTTATAGTTTTGGCTCAATATGAATTCTGAAAAAAGCATTTTCTTCGTCTTGAAAAGACCTTTCCAAGTTGTAAATATATTATCTAATTTTAATCCGAATGGGATTTTTTACTGCTCTAATTATACAGCACTGTTTTTACGAGTTTTTATGATTTTTGAGCAAGTTTCAACGCACAGAGAAACTTCAGTTTTGATTATTACTTGACTGACAAGGTCTTTATTTTTCTCGTCTTAAAAAAACATCAATTTGTATTTTGAACAACTCGGATTGGTAAAAATAAGCTTTATAAAATTTTTATAAAAAAATTGAACCGACTTCTAAAAGTGCGCTAAAAAGTGAAAAATAATCATAAATTTTTATATGAAATTAAACTTTTTGAAGTCGGCGCCAAACTAATACCTGACAAAATGTGATTTGCATAAACAGATTAAAAATACTTTATTTGTAATTGCTTTCTTACCATAATTTGTATATATTAGAAGTTATTTATTTCATTTACAAATAATTTGGCGCCGACTTCAAAAAGTTCAATTTCATATAAAAATGTATGGTTATTTTTCACTTTTTAACGCACTTTTAGAAGTCGGTTCAATTTTTTTATAAAAATTTTATTTTTCTATTTTTAGTTTTAGAATTCATTATGATATTCATAAATTATTTGAACTAAGTACTAATCGAGATTAGTGTAACTCGCAACGTACACACGTTGGGACACCCTCGAGACACGTACACACGTCGGGACACCCACCAGACACGTACACACGTCGAGACACCCTCGAGACACGTACCCACGTCGGGACACCCTCGAGACACGTACCCACGTCGGGACACCCTCGAGACACGTACACACGCTCGGACACCCTCTAGACACGTACACACGTTGGGACACCCTCGAGACACGTACACACGTTGGGACACCCTCGAGACACGTACACACGTTGGGACACCCTCGAGACACGTACACACGTTGGGACACCCTCGAGACACGTACACACGTCGGGACACCCACGAGACACGTACACACGTCGGGACACCCTCGAGACACGTACCCACGTCGGGACACCCTCGAGACACGTACACACGTCGGGACACCCTCGAGACACGTACACACGCTCGGACACCCTCGAGACACGTACACACGCTCGGACACCCTCGAGACACGTACACACGCTCGGACACCCTCGAGACACGTACACACGCTCGGACACCCTCGAGACACGTACACACGTCGGGACACCCTCGAGACACGTACCCACGTTGGGACACCCTCGAGACACGTACACACGTTGGGACACCCTCGAGACACGTACACACGCTTGGACACCCTCGAGAAACGTACACACGCTCGGACACCCTCGAGACACGTACACACGCTCGGACACCCTCGAGGGACGTACACACGCTCGGACACCCTCGAGACACGTACACACGTTCGGACACCCTCGAGACACGTACACACGCTCGGACACCCTCGAGACACGTACACATACTCGGACACCCTCGAGACACGTACACACGCTCGGACACCCTCGAGACACCTACACACACTCGATCACCCTCGAGACACGTACACACGCTCGGACACCCTCCGACACACACACACGCTCGGATACCCTCAGACACGTGCACACGCTCGGACACCCTCGAGACACGTACACACATTCGGACACCCTCGAGACACGTACACACGCTCGGACACCCTCGAGACACGTACACACGCTCGGACACCCTCGAGACAAGTACACGCGCTCGGACACCCTCAGACACATGCACCCACACGGACACTTATGTCTTCTAATCATTTGCTCATAAATTAGGACTAAGTTTTGATATAATATTAATTATTTTAATTATATTTTGAAGATTTCCTTACCGACATTCTAAAACATGTATAGTTATAGAATAAAATTTTTATAAAAAAATTGAACCGCCTTCTAAAAGTGTGCTAAAAAGTGAAAAATAACTAGAAATTTTTGAAGTCGGCGCCAAACTAATACCTGACAAAACGTGATTCGCATAAACAGATTAAAAATATTTTATTTGTAATTGCTTTCTTACCATAATTTGTATATATTAGTAGTTATTTATTTCATTTAGAAATTATTTGGCGCCGAGTTCAAAAATTTCAATTTCATATAAAAATTTCTAGTTATTTTTCACTTTTTAGCACACTTTTAGAAGTCGGTTCAATTTTTTTATAAAAATTTTATTTTTCGATTTTTAGTTTTGAATTTATTATGATAATCATAAATTATTTGAACTAAGTACTAATCGAGATAGTGTACCTCGCAATGACCCCAAGGTGGCAACAAAGTACTCATTTTTTCCATAATTATAAATCACCTTAAAATGAACCACTAAAAATTTTTTGATTCTTAGAGTTCTCCAAATACCAATGACATTGTGTTAAACGAATATTTAGTCTGCCATAGTAAATCCAGTATTTTAAATTTCAAATTAATTTTAGATTGGTAATATAGGCCCCAAAACCTTCCAATATCGATATTTAAAGAAAATAAATTAATTTTTTATCCACCATATTGGATACGCCATATTGAATTTTTTAAAAATAATTTTAAATTCGTTATGTGTGGACCCCAAAAATTCTCTCGTACCAATTTTGGCAAAATTCGGACAAAATTGATTTTTTGTCCGCCATATTGAATTTTTTAGAAATTATTTTATATTCGTCAGATGCGACCCCGAAAACTCCTCCGTACCAATTTTGGAGAAAATCGGACAAAAACGTTTTTTTTTCTCGGCCATATTAGATCCGCCAAATTGAATTTTTTGAAAATTATTTTAGATTCGTCATATGCGACCCCGAAAACTCCCCTCTACCAATTTCGGAGAAAATCGAACAAAATTGATTTTTTGTCGGCCATATTGGATCCGCCATATTGAATTTTTTTAAAAATATTTTAGATTCGTCATATGCGACCCCGAAAACTCCCCCGTACCAATTTTGGAGAAAATCGGACAAAATTGAATTTTCGTCCGCCATATTGAATCCGCCATATTGAATTTTTTAAAAATTATTTTAGATTCATCATATGGGACCCCGAAAACTTCCCCGTACCAATTTTGGTGAAAATCGGACAAAATTGATTTTTAGTCCGCCATATTGGATCCGCCATATTGAATTTTCTTAAAATAATATCAGATTCGTTATGTGCAACCTCGAAAACTCCCCCATACCAATTTTGGAGAAAATCGGACCAAATTAAATTTTTTTGTCCGCCATATTGGATCCGCCATTTTAAATTTTTTTTAAATAATTTTAGATTCGTTGGGTACAACCCCGGAAATTTCTCCATACCAATTTTGGAGAAAATCGGACGAAAATAATTTTTTTTGCCGCCATATTATAAGCGCCATCTTGGATTTTACTGCACCAATTTGATCTAAAAAAATATGGGACCACCGCAGCAACTTCCTAAATATAACGTAAAAAATTTCATTCAAATCGGTGCAGCCGTTCCGGAGTAATCGGTGTACATACATAAAAAAAAATAAAAAAATACATAGTCGACGAATTGAGAACCTCCTTCTTTTAGAAGTCGGTTAAAAAGGAGATCTGTTTTCGAAAATTTGAAAAATGACATATTTAAGAGGTTAATGTAAATTTTTTTTCAGTTTAGAAAAACCTTTGAATTATTTCTTGATAAAATCAGATTAGTTAACAAGAAATAGATATCAATCTTTAAAGGGACTTTTCTCTAAATACAAAAGAAACACCCATAAAAATTAGAACGCCTATATTTGGGACCTTCTTTTTGTTCCTTCAACTTGAAAATATCCTCAATTTTAAACCTCTTTTCATTTGATATACTTTTAATTAGAATGGTCTTTTTACGTACCATTTGTACAACGTTGGTCTGGCTCATTTTCGTAATTATTCGGCATGCTTTAACCTTGATATGACGTCGAGTTTTGGTTATTTTTTTACTTATAAGATCTAGACTTTTTGTCTTGAAAATAGATTTAATTCATTGTTCGAAAAACTGGAACGATCTGGTCTCTTCATGACGAAATGGAAAACTAACCTAGTTATTATACCATGTCAACGAATTTCATTTATTAGAAGTAACGTAAGATATACGTTAAAGAGGCGATAATTCTGCATCAGTAAGATAATAAAATCTGTGCTATAACTATGGTCAGTGCTTCTTTATGGCGTGGAGGGTTTGACCCTAAAAACGAGTAATATCAATAAACTGGAAGCCTTCGAGATGTGGCTGTATCGCAGAATTCTTAAAATCTCATGGACGGAGAAGAAGACAAATGAGGAAGTTCTGGGGCTTGTAGGAAGAGAGAGCGTGAACTATTCGAAGTAGTCAAGAAAAGAAAAACAGCCTATCTAGGACATATCATGCGAAACGAAAAATATGGGTTCTTACAGTTGATGATTGAGGGCAAAATTAACGGCAGAAGGGGAATGGGGAGGAAAAAATGTCTTGGCTTCGGAACTTCGATCATACCCTAGATTTAAACAACAATAGATTTGTTTGAAGGCTGTTTATGGTCGGTGGGGGAGACGCTTTTTTGATGTTAGACAGACATAAACATATTTACTTATCTTGTTTTTCAGTTTAATTGCTTGTCGTGACTTTTTCGGTGTTTTTAAGTGTTAGAAATTACTATAAATGCGAAGTTTACAATTAATATTAACAAAAGGAGGATTTAAAAACATATTTTTATCGGTAAATATTGTTAGATATTGTTTACATATTGAAATAATAATAATAAAAATTTAGGCAACCATATATTCATACTTTGTTTTCAGAATTGACGTACCTAGGGGTATGTTCGAAGGACGTACCGATGATACTCGTTTAAATAATGCAATTAGAAAAGGATAGCATAAAATCGGTATGTCTGTACCAAGAAATTAAATATCTACTGTTTATCAACACTTTTTGAAATATAAATAAAAATATTATTACGTTATTCAGCGTTCAAACAACCGGGCCCTAGTTCTGACGTTATGCTACTTCTACAGGGGTATGTTCGAAGCTTCGGAACATAAGACAATGTGCAGGGTTACGTGATGTAGAAACACTGATCCACACCGCCCGAGGTAGAGAAGCAATGAAGCATGTGATCGCAAACATCCATTAATAGATATGCATCCGAGAAGAAGAATAACTAAAACGGCAAGAGTTTTACAATTTAAATACACCAATGAGGCATGATTGTTACAAAATTTGTTTGTTCTATGACACTAAAACATTGACTGCGCCACTGATTGTTTTTGTGTTTCTGTAAGATTTCCACAAATAATATAAAAATAACAATATTAATAAAAACAATACTCATTCCTTGAAATTCTTGCTTAACGAAATTAATGTTTTTAGTAGTAAAGTACGCTGTAATTTTACTGATAAGTTCACACTTTTATGAAAACTAATATCCTTGAACTATTGCGAACTAAGACAGAAAAAATATCAAATAATGATAAGTTAATATTCTTTTTTAAGGGGGCATCCCACTCTAAACGCTCGAAAAAAAAGTCATTTTTGTGATTTTTTCGCAATTTTTATTATAGATATCAATGTAATTCTTTTTGGGCTTTACAAATAAACTATTGAAGTATGTGCAGAAACATGTTTTTATTGATTTTATACATGTTTTACACAGAAAGTGTACTTTAACGTGGAGTAAAAAATGATAAGTCACTGGTGTTAGGGTTTGCTGTGCCGGTTCATTTCGAACTAAAAAATAAAATAGTTTCATAATCAATATACTTATGGCTATCGCTGATATTAAAATTATAAATTTTTATGCAAAAAATAACCAAATGGAGAATGTTTAAACAAAAAGTTGCAAAACAGAGGTCTTTTTTTATATATTTCATGTCTGAAAAAATAGTAAATACAAATCTTCTGCATTAGTTTTTCTATGGAACATTGCCGTACATCTTTAGAATTTGTGGTTAAAATTTGGAGAGGATCAATAGAATGGATTTTTCAAAATTCCTTAATGCCGCATGCAAAAACGTAGTTTAGAGAAAAATGCTTTTAAAGTTTTTTATGAAAAATAAGTGATGTATTCTGCCTCTTCGTAAAGCTCATATTCTTGTGATCTGGCATTGTTTTACTTGATTCTGGACTCTCTGGAAGCTTCGGAGCTAAGGCGGTTTAGAAACGATCAAGGTTGCGCACGCATATAGTCGAGCGTTCGGAGATCCAATCAATAATGCTCCCAAAAACATAAAAGGACGGTTTGAATCTTTATAAAATTTTCTGAGAACATTTTTAAATGTCCACACTTCTGAAAAATGTAAAAAAATCGATTTTATAAAGTTGATAAAGTGAGATTCTCCTTTAGATATTAATTGTAAGCCGCATTAAAGTAATTTTCACAATAAAGGATCCAGGAAACTTTCCCTCTCCGCCACAGTGATACGGCAGAGGTACACGTTTCGTCTCTACTAGACTCATCAAGGTATCGACATACACCTGTTTGTGCAAAGCACAGATCGAAAGGACGCATGCCACATTGAACGCGGCTTCGCCGACCTCCCGCCGGATGGCATATTTATGTTTATGCGGCTTTCACGGATTCCTCCGTGTGAGATGCAATAGCAGTGGATGTGTGATCTTCCGATCTGTCCTTTGCACAAACAGGTGCATGTTGGTACCCTGATGAGTCTAGTAGAGACGAAACATGTACCTCTGCCGTATTACTGTGGCGGGGAGGGTAACTTTTGACTTTCTTCTTGATATGCTGGTACAGATAGGTCATCATCTCGATAGTGGCGAAATAGGATAAATTGTGCTTTGTAGCAATTTATTCAAACTGTGCAACCTCTAAGATGGAAAGGCTATGATGGAACGAAGTTTGCATTTACTGTTCGCATTTTACTTCATTTATGCACGGAGTTGCATATAGTTCTATGTTTGCTGAATGTGATTTCAGCCCTTTTTTTGCTGCTTTTTTAGTAATAATGAAATGAAATTTTTAATGTCGTCTATCTGGGTACTTGGGATACATGGATATATATATATATATATATATATATATATATATATATATATATATATATATATATATATATATATATATATATATATATATATATATATATATATATATATATATATATATATATTCCTATTAGTTAACAGAGAGAAAGAAGAAATGTCGATTTTTTCAATACAATCGATACATTGATAACAAGAATGTGTCGATAAATATCAACTTATGGCTTTGCAATACCTATTAAAAAAGTTACAAAATGTGGTAAAAGCGCAAATTCTGTAGATAAATCATTGACAGAACATAAGAATATGATTCCAAATATTTTTGATTATTGGAATACACAGATTTATGAAAAAAAAATAGATTTCAATTACAGTTTCAGTATCGAAAAAAGTTTTGTTCGATTCATTTGAAATAAAGAAATTTAGGACGTTCCATTCCTAACAAGAAAACAAATCTGATTTCGTTTTTTTTGCAACAAAACTGAAAAATCTACTGAGTACAAAAATATCCTTACAATATAACTTTTAAACAATATTCACTGTTACTATTTTAATGAAATAGTAAATATTATGATATTGTTTTAAAATGACGTCATAAAAATAGAGCTCAGAATTTACTAGGTAGCACTTAAACAGGTTTTATATTCGGTAGTAATTATATGTCCTTGATAATAACAAAATTTTAATAACTAAAATTTGCTGTTATTAAGACTTATAATGAATATCATATTATTATCATTAATTAATAATATTTTCGCATTTCTTACTGAATCAGTTTTATTAGAGAATATTAATAACATGGAATTAAACTTTGGTGTTATGGTGCCTGTTTTCTCATTAGCATACGACTTAAAAATATAATCCAGAGTTTCTCAACCTCTTAGAAGAAATTTTGGTGGTCTTCCTAAAATTATTATATTAATTTTTTCTTTGATCTTGATACACCATCACAATTTAAATCTTCACCCCCCCCCTTTATTAGTTACATAGTATTATAATTAAAAGTATCAATAGGCTAATATTAAAATCTATACTCGTTTCAGTCAGTGTTTAAAGTGACAGAACTTAAAGTAACTTTAATGCACATTCAGTAATCAGTTTGCCAAAGTAATTACGATAAAGGGAAGTAAGAGAAGTGATGAAACTGAAAGTCATGATACTTTAAAAGGATGTGCTTAAAACTGACGTTTGCTTAGGTGTAAATCAGGCCTAACATGTAACCTTATTGTTAATATGTTAAATAAACAAATGATTCCAATTATAGTGAAAGTTTTCACAAAAGGTTTAAGTGTTTAATGCTTTAATCGTGTTTAACATGAGCCTATAATCTCTACGTAATTTTAAATGTTGATTTTCACCTACATTTTTCTTCAAAATGAGGTAATTCGAGGTTAAAGGGCATTTGAATATTATACGGAGTGTGTGTATGTCGAAAAGGCATTTTTTGTCAGTGCATAATAATTTTAAGCCTTAATATAGCAATAAATATGTAATATTAGCTTAGGCCTCCAGGGGTTTAATAGCAAATTGTAAGTCTGATTAGACACGACGATGTTTTCCATGCAATGCAATCTGCTTTTGAGAAGATGACAGAGAAGTTCGTTATTAATATTTTAATTGTTTATACAGGTATGATTAACAAAAAATGACAGCAGAAATAGGTTGTAATTAGCCTATTATTTAGATTCAACGTTTTTTTTTTCTTCAGTTATTTACCTTGATGTTGAAACTTTACCGATGATGACACTTGACCGCACAAAAAGTTTGGCCATGATTTACTAACAGGAACCTACCCCTAGTGGAAAAAAATAGGGATGAGATTAGAATTTTATTTTTTATTTCCGACCCTGTACGCTAGATTGAATGTTTTATTTTCTTCTATTATTTATTTCGATGACACTTGAATGTGACTCAAATGGACAGAAATTTCTTTAGAGGTATCAGTCGGTTCCAAGGATTCTGGAGGGACAATAGTTTAATGAAAGAAAGACGGCAATGACCTACAATAAAAGGGAAAACAATAGAAATCGCATGCCAGCGAAATATAAAATACACATGTTGTACCAAGGAGGAGATCAAGAGGTGTTGGATTTCTAATCAAAACGCAAAAATTATAAGAAAAGATAGAAGAAATTAAACCATGAATAGGACTTAAATAATCCACCAAAATGGAAGTTTAGAAGTACCCAGATGAAAACTCAACAATAGCAAAAACAAAATCTTGTAGTAATAAGAATACCAGAAGGTTTTTCTGTACTTTACAAAAGCTAACAGACAACACCAAAGTATTCCAAAGAAACAACCAGTAACGTGGGATTCTCATTCAAGGACCCAAGGAAATAGCAGAAATCACAAAAGACGAAACAGAACAAGCGTTAAAAGAGATGAAGAACAACAAAGCAGCGATGCAGTTCTTCTTGGTAAAATAGTTGACATTTTCAATCTATGTCTTTTCTACAGCATAATTCCAAAAACCAAGCAGATATTCGTCTTTTTTCGTCTTCTCAAAAACGAACCCCATAAAACTATAAAGGGGAGTGAGACAAGGGGACACTATCTCGCCAAAACTGTTCACCCTAGTCCTACAGGACATTTTTAAGGAACTTAAATGGGACATCAAAGGTATAAACATCGACGGAATATACTTGAACCATCTCAGATTTGCTGATGACATAATCTTAATAGCAAGTAATCTCCAAGAATCGAACGAAATGCTACAACAGCTAAATGACGTATCCGCATCTGTAGGCCTTAAAATGAACTACAACAAAACAAAAATAATGAGCCACGAACAGGCAAAGATAACAATACAGAACCAGAGGATAGAAAACGTCGAACACTATGTATACTTGGGTCATGGTATCAGACTAGGGAAATCAAACCAGGATGCTGAAATAAAAAGAAGAACACAACTAACATGTGCCGTTTTCGGTAAACTTGCATACATCCTGAAAAATAATTCAATTCCCATAAATCTAAAAAGAAAAGTATACCACACATGCATATTACCGGTGTGTACGTATGGATTAGAGATCATGTCCCTCACCAAAAAGTCCGCTAAAAAATTAGAAACAGTCCAAAGAGCGATGGAAAGAAACATGCTTGGAATATCATTAAGAGACAGGATTAGAAACACCGAGATAAGACGCAGCACGAAAGTCAAGGACATCGTGGAGGAGGTTGCAAAGATGAAGTGGCGATGGGCTGGTCACATAGCCCGATATGAGGACAATAGATGGACATGAAGAATCCTGGAATGGAGACCGAGGGAGACAACAAGAAGCACGGGAAGATCTCAAAAAAGATAGGTAAATGGAATAAGGACAATGGCGAGCAAACAGTGGATGAAATTGGCGAAGAATAGAGAAAGATGGAAACAATTGCGAGAAACCTACATCCAGGAGTGGATGGACAGAGGTTGACAAAGAGAGAGAGCACATATTAAAAATTATAGAACACTATCAAGATGTTCAGCATGTTGGTTTCCGTTCTGACTTCGATCATGTCCTATCATTAGGAACATTCATTGAAAAAATCATAGAATATAATCGGTCATTAGTGCTAATATTTGTAAACTTTGAAGAGGTTTTCGATAGTACTGAAAATAATGTCATGTTAAAAGCTCTTAACGAATTTCGTATTGATCACAGATTTACGGGTTTGATATACAACAACAAACTCAGCAGCATGTGTGCAGTTGCACGTATCCAAAAAGGAGACACTATGTTTCCTAAAATCTTAACAGCTATCCTGGAGTATGTGTTCACGGCAGGAGACTCAACAACCTTCGTTTTGCCGATGACATTGTTCCCATTACCGATAACATACGAGAAGAGGAGGATGTGTTCAAAGAACTGGCATAGACAGCCCAAACAGTTGGTTTAAAAATTAATAAACGCAAAACGAAGATTATGTTATGATAAATATAGTCTTTGGCGGCTCAGTACAGTTAGAGGACGAGGACATTGAACAGAAGGAAAATTGGCCTTGGTTAGGCTGCATATGGCAAAGTAAGAGAAATGTTTATCGTCGAAATTTCCATCAACCTTAAACGAAAAATATATAACCAATGAGTACTTCCTGTTGTGACTTATAAATTGGAAATTTTAGCTCTCACCTGAAGAAATGCAAAGGCTTTAAGAATTGCAAGCGTACATGGCATTTTAGAAAAAAAAAGCACGTTGACAGTTGAGATATGCAGGGCACATAGCGAGACGATAGATGGACCAAGAGATTGCTAGAATGGAGACCGCGTGAATATAAAAGAAGTAGGGGAAGATCACCGACCCGATGGGGAGATGATATCAAGAAGATCGAAGGATGTTGGATGTGAACGGCTCAAGATCGAGTTACCTGGAAACGTTTAGAAGAGGCTTACGTGCAGCAATAGATAAATGAACACGCTGCATGATGAAACACGTCATCAGTTGAGGTTTAAGTAAAGATTTTCATTAATAATCTATTACAAGCTTGTATATATTACATATAGGATATATGTACGTCTGCAGGACCACGTTAAACAGTATTAGATCAAGATAATATAAACTTGGTAAATGTCTAATTATCTATCGGGACTACGTGGTATAAGCAGTGTTGCCGAATCATCGCTTTGTTCATACACGATTCGATCTGTGAGAGTGGATAGTCAGCGGCCAAAGTTCAGCAGTTGTACGAAAGTGCCTTGAATTGCGCGTGTTACTTGTGGCTTCGATTACATCCGATGAACTACCTTCTCGGGGGTTTGTTTGTTGACATTTACAATTCAAATTATAACAATATCATAAGCAAAAGAAAGCTAACCAACCAGAATATCTAGCTTATAATAATCAGATCAGATTTAAAAGTTAAACCGTTTTAGTGAGAATAGCTAGCAGTATTTGTCCAAAGGACAAAAATTTGAAAATAAAATTTTATGAAAAATAAAAAAAAAATTGATTATTGTAATATTTTGGTTCACCCTGTATATGCTAACGATTGACGACAATTATTTATTCTCGATAATTTATTTTTAAGTCAGTCAAAGCGTAGTGGACATACACACGAGCAGGTAACACTGAGCATTCAAACGAAAACGAATTAAAATAATCAATTGGCAATCGCTCGAAGGTTTCGCGGAGGTTATAACTTTTTTTTTATTTCGCGTAAGGTTTTATGCAAGTCGAAGTTAAAACGAAATTTTACAGTATGTTGCATTTTAATTATAAATGGTTTGATATTTTTAATAAAATTCAGAAAATTAGGTTATTGAAATAATTATATTTTCTTCTATTTTTCTGGGCGCATTGATAAAAGTGATATGTGTGTATAAAATAATAGAATGTTGGTAGAAAATTTTCGGAATTATGTTATTTTGGTTTCAAGACAATCTGTAATATTTGTGATCTAAGGAATTTCCTGTGCTAAAAATATGAAGTCGGTAAAATGAGAATCAAAACAATGCCGGTGTTGACGATAGTCGTTTTTGGAAAATCCCACGTTAACACAGTGATTTTATGATGGGAAAGTGTGAGATGGAAGAAACAAATGTAAGTATTATCATAAGTAAAGTTATTATTTGGGTTTACTAAATGTATATGTCTATTTCACCACATAGTGATGTTAAAGGTATCCTTTCTAAAACTCAAAATCTGATCTAGAAAATGCAATATATATTAATACTATTATTTGGGTTGTTAAACTCAAACGTACAACTTGCTCCATGAATAAAATTATTCGTAAAAAGAGAAAACACACACACACACAACTGCAAAGGGAGCCAGACCCTTTCTTTCCCAGATAGCACAGGATTTCCATTGGATATCCAGAATAGGTACATATATTGTCCTGCATGTCCATGGATCGTTTATGGATGTCCATTAGATGTGATGACCTGTAATCTATATGGACGTCCATATCTGGATGTCCAGTGTAAATTCATCAGATGTCCATTAATTAAATTTCGGGTTGTCGGTAAAATCGGATACTGTTATATCGGCCTGTAGAATTGTCATTTCTTAACCCGCCGGCCTGCCATGATCACAAAACATCCCTTCAGATATTTTGTGTCCATTATTGTGTTGACGTCGAGCTAAAAAAGACCTTTGGAGTTTTAGTTGAGCTAAAATCAAGTGTGTTTTTTATTTGAAGAAGATGCCACCGTTAAAGGTAAGTATAGTTATTTTTAATTTAATTTTTTTAATTATACCAAAAATTACCGAACGAAACTACAGACATGCCCGACAAAAAGCTGATAATTTAGTATCAAACTCGCACAAATTTGAAAGTGAACAAAATATTCAGTATCAAAACACGTATGTTAAAATATAGCTTTTGTAGCTATACTTTTTCATACAATCACTTATTTAAATGGAAATTACTACAAATAAGTGCAAATGTTTTGATAGACCAATGAATTTTGTATCTTGTTGGTTAAAATGGAGCACAGATAGAGTTGTAAATTTGTGTAATAATAAAATTGTAAATTTTAGAGAAAATTCTCTCTGACAAAGTTATTATTGAGTAATCAGTGTAATAAAATTGGTGGCATTAATAAATGTTATCAAAATTTATAATGGAATAAAAGCTATAGCAAATTTGAATAATTATATTGTTTTTTTATGACTATTTTGGATTAAACGCTAGTAAAAGTTTACATTGATGTGTATTTTTGTGCAGTATAATTGTTAAAAAATATATAATAAAGTTTTGACAGTTCGACTCTAGGTTTAGACTTATAATTTAATTTATTTTAATTATTTTTTAGATGAATTTTCCACAGATTGGTCCAAATAAAATTCCTATGTGAAAGCCAGTTTGTACCAAATTAGAGAGGATATTCAGGTAATCTTAAATAGGGAAAAAACAACAAGTATCTACAAAGAATTTTCTGCAGGAGTTCAACTATCCTTTTACTTAAGAAAATAATCAGCTGCCTCAAGTCACATAAGATCTTCAGGACAATTTAAACTTTAAAGATGCAGTAAGTTTATTACACTTCTCCTAAAATAAAAGCTGAAACTTATTCGAGTAATGCTTCTTTATGTGTATGAGTTTATTGATAAAAAAAAACTTAATTTACAGGATTATTTTACATATATTTTTTTACTTTGATTCTTAAAGCCAAAAATATTCTTAGGTTAGCATATGTGGAATTAACGTTTAATTATCTCAATAAAGTAATATAATTTTAGGTTTTACAATTAGCGAAAATTGGAGGAAATTATACCTATTAACTTATTAAAAGATATTTTATTGTAACAATGACAGATAGCCTTTCCAAGAATTATACATATGATGGAACAGTAAAGTGCCCTTTAAAGAACTTATGTTCACTATTTGTAGGTAAGTTACCACTTAAATATAAAAATTTGATGAAAAAAATCTCTCTGTTTTATTTGTCATACTCGTAAATAATAAGAACAAATTAGGTGTCAGATGTCACACGTTGAACTCTAGATCCTCTTGTTCTGATAATACCCAGACAAAAAGTGTGTTAAAATTTTTTTCTGGTCTGTTGGTTTAAGCACTCTAAGCAATAACGATGCATTTGGTTATATATATATATATATATATATATATATATATATATATATATATATATATATATATATATATATATAGAGAGAGAGAGAGATTTAAATTCCTACAAAACTATAAAATACTGCATCATTTAACGTTAAACCTTATTAATTTTCAGCTGCGGTAAAAGAATGAGGGGCCGATAAAAAACAGCCGAAGACGAGATTAGACAATGGCTGAAGAGAATAAACGGCAGAAATAAATCTAGAAAAAAATAATCATTGTAACAATAAAAAGTCTTTATTTAAATAATTGGTATATTTTCTATTACCTAATTGAAATTGTACCTATTACTATGGAACCAGATAACTTATTCATAGCGATCCTTCTACAGCTTGAACAATTTAAATCAATTGAAGCTATATTTTATAGCAGTTGCAATTCGACTAATTATAAAATTTTATATTCTTATATAGTGTTGTATTAAAAACTTGACAATTATAATCAATACGTGTAATATGTGGATCCAGTTCCTGTTACCTGGTTCGCTAATGTAATTTATATCTGTTTAATTTTTGGGACTAATAGGGCCATCTATGGTTACTTGTTATCGACGTTTTGATGACATGAGTGGTCTGTGTCTTCAGAAGTGCAGATTAATTAGGTACCGTAAGCTCTCGGACCCTAAGCAAATTCTGAAAATATCTACCATTCACGTTAGCGGAACGTCAAGAAGAGGGAACCATAGATTATGACTTATTTATCCAAAAAGCACAATACCATCGGATAATATGTCCACAATCGGGTCAAGAATGTACAATATATGGACATCCAAAATTAGTCCTATTAATATCCAAAAATGATCCATACTTGGACAATATATGTAATTCAACAAGACATCTATGAGTGGGACAATCGTATAGTCCAGTGGATATCCATAGGATGTTGGTGAACAAATTCTGGACATCCCATGGATACCCAGTATGTCCAGCTTTGGATAAACGATGGATATCCAATGGACTGAAGTGTGCTATTTGGGTTATCTCTTTTAGGACAGTAACATACTTATGTGTTACTAAAGATTGAACAAAGGTGGAAGATCTTTATTATGGCATTCTCTTTTCCTTTACTTTTATAGAATCGCAGCCCAGAGTTCCTAAGGAGATTTAAGACAGACCCGATTTAGTTGCGATAGAAGTTAGATCTTGTGATTTTTTGTCTATTACATATACCAACAAATAAAAGTTTATATAGGGAAGTTAAGGATTAAAAACTTTCCATTTTTGACGGTTCGGTAATAAATACAAACGATTTTTTATTCTTGCATTTTTAAGATTCACCACAACTCGGGTGATTTATTGTTCTACCTGTCAATATAAACCCTCTACTGAAAGTTCGAGACCGGATTTAAAGTTATACCAACACGTTTTTTTATCTTGCTAAAACATGTAACTTTGAGTTACTTGAATAGAAAAGAAGAAAAAGAACATCAAAGAATACTTTTTTAAAGTATTTTTGGCTTCACCTAGATACAGTTCTAGTACGCCTAAGGTTAAGACTCGAAGATAGGTTTTAAACCGAGCTGCTAGACATTCTGTATTTAAAAGGACAGTCCCGTATGTAAGAAAAACGTCCCGTGTCTCGGGCAATAACGCATTTGCACGGTATTTTTAATATTACCTGAACTAAACTCAATAAGAAGATTTATTTTAACAGCGAGAAAGAGAAACAATGAAAAAGTATATGATACCTTGAAGTTAGAAGATAAGACGGAGCAACACAAGAAATAAATACTCAACCGATTTAATTAATGTTGAATTACATATTTTTCTAAATTTTTAAATGAGCAAAATTAAATACCAAATATACTTTTAATAAAAACTAACTTAATTTCTCAAAATACCCTTTAAAAATTATAAATCGAAACATGACACTTTTCCAAAATCTCCAAAATACTTATCAAAATATTCAGAAAGGTATAAAATATCTCTGAAAAAAAAAGTTTTGGTAAAATGGCGAGTGCGCTGCAACAATAAAACCTGGACAAAATTTTTTTATATAAAATTGCAAATGGATTTAGTCTAATATTTAAAATTGGAAAGCTGGCAACTTTGGTCTTGAACGTCAAAGCCACAAAGTAAAAATAATAGAGATATTAGTTTCTATACTTACTTTAATCCTAAATTGTTTCGTTAAAAGATTTGTAAATTGTAATTAGGAGATGGCTATCGCAAGAAAAACAAATTGTCAATGGAAGGGGGGAGGGGGAGTGCCAGCAGCATACACATTCCTAATATAAAAGGCAGAAGTCTATTTTCCTGAACTCAAAGCTCTGGGGAAGGGGAGGGGCGATCGCAAGCATACTCTATTCAAGAACTAGATAGAGTAATAAAACTGTTACCGAAACCTCCAACGTACCTGCTCCAGTGCCGCAGGTAACTGAGGACTGACGTAAATCTAATTATATTTGAATATTATAAGCTTTTATAAATTTACTGCAACAATAAAATTTCTGATAGTTCGATTTCATTTCTGAAAAACCTCGTTGGAAGAAGAGATGTAAACTGCAATAAACACAATTTATTATTTAAATTTTCTGTAACATAAAAATTAATTATATTTGAATCCCTTTTTAGTGTTTAATTGTAATTCTGCAGATGGTTTAAGAAATAAATAAACTGAAGCATCAAATATCCTAAAAATGTTTTTAATTAATAATAAATTGACCGATAGCCCCAAAAAATTTTAATATTATATGGATGAATTTATTTTTTTTATATATTTTTAACTTCTTGTATTTTTGACAACGGGTATTTTGTAAGTATTTCAATTATAGCTATAATATAAATTTTTTGAGAGAAAAAGGCTACGTTTTAATCTGAATATGCCTAAAACGGTTTCTATGCCAAAATTAAAAATAATAAAAATACAGTTGTGATTTGTATTAAATATGTCCAAATTATCTATATTTTCTAATGTATGTAATTATTAAGAAATCATAAGAAATAAAATAATATTACAATAACTTTTTATTTTAAGTTTATTTCCGAAATAATATTCTATGCCATAAATACTTAGTGATCCAAATATATATTGTTATCCAACCCAAATCGTCCATTATTATAGATAGGCATTTCTGATTATAAAATTTCTGACCCATTCCTAGGAAAAATATATGTGTCTAACAGATTTTGCCAAAGACACCGGACTAAAGAACACAGGTAGTTTGCGAAGAAAAAAAAGGGTAAAAAATGATTTATTACTCTCTTTAGTTCTTGAATAAACTATAGTATAAGAGGCAAAATCGGGAAAATTTTCCTGAACTCAAAGCTCCTGGGGCGGGGGGCAATCGCGTCTGATTATTAACTGAGCAATGGTAGATGAAATTGGTCATCCCATAGCACACCCATCGAGTGGTTTGTAGAAGGTGTACTGAAAGTAATTTGTATTTAGAGCGAGCTAACGAAAACACCTACATATATATATATATATATATATATATATATATATATATATATATATATATATATATATATATATATATATATATATAAACACAACACTATAACGCAGATAGAAAGAGAACCTGGGGCCTTAACATTAAGATTGGAACCTGGAACGTCAAAACAATGTATGAGGCTGGCAAAATCCATAACGCTATAAAAGAAATGGAAAGACTATCAATAGGAATAATGGGGGTAAGCGAGATGCGGTGGATAGACTCTGGTCAGTGTGCTATCAATAACCATCAAATATATTATTCAGGAAATTCCAACGGAGAACATATGAATGGAGTGGGCATGATTTTAAATAAACAAACTGCTGAATGCGTTACAGACTTTATCCCAATATCAGAGAGACTGTTACTCATTCAGCTTAATACTATCCCCATAAAGTCTAACATCATACAGATATATGCCCCCACAGCCGACAAAGCGGACGAAATAATCGAAGCATTCTACAACGATTTACGAACACCTTAAGAAGACTCCCCAAAAACGAGATAACAATAATTATGGGAGATTTTACCGCCAAAGTTGGCAACGGCCAAATTGAAGATCTCGTAGGACCTTTCGGACTCGGAGAGCGTAATGAGCGTGGAGAACGGCTTATTGATTTCGTGATGGAGGAACAGTTTGTGGTCACCAACACTTTTTTCAAACTTCCCCCCAGGAGACTGTATACCTGGAAATCACCTCGGGACACCTCAGATCACATAGTGAGAAACCAGATTGATTACATTATGATCAACAAAAGATTCCGGAACTCGATAACATCAGTCAAGACACATCCAGGAGCCGACATCAAGTCTGATCACAATTTACTCCTAGGCATAATAAAACTTAAGTTAAAGAAAATGCAACGAACAAAGACCAACAAACACGACATCAGACAACTAAAAAATGAACACATAAAACAGAGCGCACAACAGTATATGAAGGAACAGCTAAATACTGAGGAAGACACTAGTAATACAGAAGAAGAACTCGGAAAACTACACACAATAACTCAGAACATACTTGACAAGCACCTAAAACCAACAAGAGTAAAGAAGAAGGGGTGGATGACGGAAGAGATTCTGGATCTGATGGAAGATAGACGAAAGGTTAAGAACAATGACATAGCAACATATAAAAGAGTAGACAAAGAAATAAAAAATGCTATTAGAAATGCAAAAAATGAATGGTTAACGAAAAAATGCACCGAAATACAATTACTACAACAAAAGCATGACTCGTTTAACCTCCACAAAAAAGTCAAAGAAGCGGCAGGCCTATATAAGCCTAAACAAGTTGGACGCCTAACTGACACTCAAGGAAATTTAATAATAGAAGCAGAACGGAGAAGAAACACTTGGATGAGATATGTAGAGGAAACCTTTGGAGATGAACGACACAATGACACAAAAAACACAGATTGTATAACTGGGCCTCCATTTACAATCGAGGAAGTAAGAACTGCTATAAGAGGAACCAAGGATGGCAAAACTACAAGACCTGACAACTTTTATTCACAATTTTTAAAGTTAATGGATGACAACGGGACAATATGGCTCACAAAAGTATTTAATAATATTTATAATACTGGAAAAGTTCCCCAGAGTTGGTTGAAATCAACATTTGTGACCTTACCAAAAAAACGAAATGCAAAAAGGTGCGATGAATATAGAATTATAAGCCTTATGAGGCACCTACTTAAGACTTTCCTAAAAATCATCCACAAGAGATTATACAAAAAATGCGAAGAACAACTAACACGCACACAATTTGGATTTCGCGATGCTCTGGGTACACGGGAGGCACTTTTTGCTGTCCAGGTCTTGTTCCAAAGATGCAGAGATGTCATGGATTACCAGAAGGCATTCGATAGGGTAAAACACGACGAGCTTATATCAATACTTGAAGAGATCAGCATAGATGATAAAGATCTGAGAATAATCAAAAATATTTACTACAACCAAACTGCTAACATAAGAGTAGACAACCAGTTGACAGAAGCAATCTCAATAGAACGCGGAGTACGGCAAGGATGTATACTGTCCCCGATGCTATTTAATGTTTATTCTGAGCATATCTTCAAACTAGTCTTGGAAGAATGTGATGAGGGAATACTAATCAACGGTGAACGTCTGAACAACATCAGATACGCAGACGACACAGTGGTATTCGTAGACAGTCTGGAGGGATTGCAGGTGTTGATGACAAGCATAACTGAAGTAAGTAAGCACTATGGGTTAGATTTAAATACAAAGAAGATAAAATATATGGTCATCAGCAAACGCCCAATCCTAAACACACAACTGACCATCAACCAACAAACAATTGAAAGGGTTGAAAGCTATACATACCTTGGCACCAATGTAAACAGTCAATGGGATCACTCATTGGAAATAAAACAACGTATAGCAAAAGCCAAAGCAGCGTTTACAAAAATGAGCACCGTCTTCGGGGGCCGTGATCTGCCGCTGAAAACCAAGGTCTTCATACTACAGTGCTATGTTTTTCCAGTTCTGCTCTACGGAACAGAGGCTTGGACGCTCTCTGAAGCGTCCATTAAAAAACTTGAAGCGTTCGAGATGTGGTGCTATAGGCGCATCTTAAGAATCTCCTGGGTCGACCGAGTCACAAATAATGAAGTCCTGCGCAGAATGGGAAAGGAGTGCGAAGTGATCAAAACAATTAAAAAACGCAAATTGGAATACTTAGGACATATTATGAGAAATGAACAGCGATATAACCTCCTCCAATTAATTCTGCAAGGGAAGGTGTACGGCAAGAGGGGGCCAGGACGAAGACGAATCTCTTGGCTCCAAAACTTAAGAAAATGGTTCAACATGAGCACGACTGGACTGTTCCGCGCAGCTGCCAACAAAGTAAGAATAGCCATGCTAGTCGTCAACATTCGGAACAAATAGGCACCGCAAGAAGAAGATATATATAACTTCGTTTTCTTAGATTTCATTTAATCGAAAAATTGCCAAAAATATTTGTTTTTATTATTTAACACCTAAAATTTATCAATCGGAGACACTTCTGGCATTAAAATAATTTTTTAGACAACCCTCGTTAAATTTCTTTCATTAACATAGCTTTATATTTTTCGATCTGCTTCTGTACAAGTGGCAGCGCCGCGCCGTCGATTTCGATTTGGCGTCGGCGTTCCGGCGCCTACGGCGTCTCACGGTGGATGAATCCACGCAAATAGACAACAGTGATATTGAACAGCTGTTGTCCCTTAAAATATAAGTTTCATTCATTTATATCTTGTAGTTAGTTTTGCTTTAAAAATTGTCTTTTACCCTGTATAATTCTTAAATCTCCTGAGTTTATTTTGGTGAATTTCCCGGAAAAAATCGTAGTGAATTGGTTCGAATAGTGTTCTTAGCAAAAGTGCCATTTTTGTGATGGTGAAAGTTTAATAAGTTTGATAAAAAATCGCCTAAAGTGTTTCTTCATATAAATAATTTTTTACTATATACGCTTTTAAATTTAATATCTTTTCAAAAGCAAAATGTTCCTAAAATTTCCAATAATTTTCTGAATAATTTACAACATAGACAAAGGGAGAACATGTGGTTGCAAATGTCATTATGTTCATTCTTTTAAACAGAAAATAATTTATGAACTCAACGACGTATTGAACAAACCCAGGATAAAATCTGATCCAATTCAAAATTTATTAAAAGAAAAATTCAAATGAATAATTTTTGATAAGGAACATTTAGAAGTAACAAATGAAACAGGTTTTTTATTTATAAAAAAAGTGTAATTATTTAAGAATGAGGAGACAAAGTCATCAGAACAACCAGTCACAAACTCAAAGCAGCGATGATGAATGTAGTGCTACTACATCAAGCCCTGTAAGTACATATAATAATTGAACTAAATTTATGAAGACTGCTTGTTTGAAGGTCATAGATAACGATGTTTCCTGCGAAGTAGTAGGATATCTGTTGGACTTCCATTGTCTTTATTTTTGTTGATTATCACGACGTTTTGGCTAGTAGTCATCTCTAGCCGTTTTCAAGTGAAACTAAATATATGCCTAAGCTGCACTAATATTCATGCTAAAAGTAAATGCAGTGGAGTCTCATTTAGTTTTAATTTACAATTATTAAGAAGGGGTTTCCACACTTCTCTATGTCTAAAGATGGTTTACTAAAGCAACTGGTATTCTGATGTATAACCATGGCTTCTTTGAATGTTCGTTTCCTTCAGTGTTGTTCTTTGTATCCGTTAGCTGTCAAGTCCTTTTTAATGTGATCTATCTCTTTCATAAAATTCTCGTTGGAGTTGCAGAGAGTTAAGGCTCTATCTATGAGATTTCTTATAATTCCTTGTTTAGTATTGTTGAAGTGATTGATAGATAGATAGATAGATAGATAAGTATTTATTTATTCCAATAAGTATTACTTACAAAAAACCCATAAGGGCATGGAACAATGTCAAAAAATATCATTACTGTAATAAACATCATAATAAAAATTATAGTTCACTCTCAGCTGTAGATAAAAAAAGAAAAAAATGAAAAAGAAAAAACCTCAACAATAATTATACAGTTTTAAATATCTTTCTTGAATAATTCTATCAAGTTAATGTAGTAAAAACAGAACAACTAAAACTCAAGATAAAGTGCAATATACAAAAATTAAATAACAAGTACACTTACATACATTTAAAATTTAATAATACAGCCAATAACAAAAATTCTAATTCGAGACAATACTGCCTTTACCACACTCATAAAACTCTTTCAATGTATAGAAGGCTTTTTTACATAAAAAGATTTTCAGGACACACTTTAATCTATTTCTCGGTAGTAAATGTACATTTTCAGGTAAAGAATTAAAAACTTTTATTATAGAAAACTCGACATTTTTCTGCAAAAAACTAAAGTTATATTTATCAGAAAGCAGATTTGTTTTATTTCTAGTAATATAGTTATGCTTAATAGATGCACCCTCAAAAAGATCCCTGTTATCAACAATAAACATCACCGAATCCAAAATGTACATACCTATAACCGTCAAAATATTGTTACTAATAAACATAGTCCTACAACTGTCTTGTTGTTTCATTGCAAAAATACATCGTAAACATCTTTTTTGCAGAATCAAAATTCTATTGATATCACAGGAATTGCCCCAAAGTATCAAACCATATCTGAGTCTGGACTGTACAAATGCATGGTAAGCTGACAGAGCTGCATCGATTCCAACTCTTTCCGAAATAATTCTTAATGCGAAACAATACTGAGATATTCTAGTGGCAGTTTTCTCGATGTGCGCCCCTCAGTCCAACCTTCTATCGACATTTAGTCCCAAAACAACAGCGCTCTCAACTGATGTTATTGTTGTATCCTTAAACGTTACTGTAAATTGATTATCCAATCTGTTACCAAACATAATGCACTGTGTCTTGGAAACATTTAGCGACAGGCTGCTGGACCGAAAGTACCCATCGAGAGTGTCCATCACAGATTGAACCTTCATCGATAGCAACTCCGCCGTGCTTTCACTGAATATAAGCGATGTATCATCAGCATATAGTACAGTCTGCTCTCCAGAGATTTCGGGTAAATCAGTTGTGTAAAGAATATACAAAAGAGGTCCAAGTATTGATCCTTGAGGGACGCCCCTCTTCATTTTAATCCTCTGAGACACTACAGCCCTACCATGGAGATCAGACTCCACAACACACTGAGTCCTGTCCGTCAAATACGATCTTATTAATTGCAGCGCGTTACCCCTTATACCATACATTTCTAGTTTTAATAATAATGTTTCATGATCCACAGCATCAAATGCTTTAGAGAGATCCAGGCACATGGCCAATGTTTGCTTTTTTTTATTTAGAGAATCTATAATTTGTATAAGTGTTTGGTACAAAGCTCTTACTGTGAATTTCCCTTTTCTAAAACCATTTTGTTTATCTGATATTACAGAGAACTTATCCAGAAATGTTACAATTCTCTGAAATAAAATTTTTTCAAAAATCTTGCTTATATTAGGCAATAGCGAGATTGGTCTATAATTCTTTTCTTCAGATTTCTCCCCCTTCTTATAGATTGCTCTAATATGGGCATTTTTCAGCTTACCCGGAAAAATACCTGTAGTAAAACACATATTTACAATAAAAGATAGAGGCTCAGAAATAAAGTTACCTACATCTTTTAAAATAGAAACAGGTATCTGATCATCTCCAACCGACTTCTTGTTTTTTAAACCCTTTATAATATGAATACTTTAAGTATTGTCCCGTGTGTGTCGCTTTTCTGTAAACTGAGGTTCGAATTTGTCTGATATTTCTTTCAACCAAAACATCTAAGAAGCGTAATCTATTTTGTACTTCTTTCTCCATGGTAAGTTTAATGGTTGAAATGTGAAAGGAAGTTTTGAAGTTCTTCGTCGTTCCCTATTTCCAGGAAAAGAAAAAATTCTACATCCAGGATTATGGCTACCAATGGGATCCCCACTCTCACCGGTTGTCGTAAATAGTTTCGTGGAATGCAAGTGAATCCGCAATTAAGAAACCAAAGTTATGGTTTAGATATGTAGACGATACCTTTATTATCTGGAATGGAAACGAGGAAGAACTTCAAAACTTCCTTTCTCATCTCAACAAAATCAGCCCAACCATTAAACTCATTGTGGAGAAAGAGATACAAAATAAATTACCTTTCTTAAATGTTTTGGTTGAAAGAAATGGCAATTAAATGCGAACTTCAGTTTACAGAAAAGCCTCACACAGTGGAAGTCCAACAGATATCTATTTATGAGGACTGTTGCTCCTTAAAACCTACTTTATGTGTTAAAGCAAAAATTTATCTTCTTCTTCTTCTTCTTTCTAACACAGTTAACTATGCTAGTAAGCGATTGCCTGTTCATTGCCATCACGTCTTCCCAGGAAGATGAGGTCCAGCATTCTCGCCATCGTTTTGGTGGTCTTCCCTGTGATTTATTTCCTACTGGGTTATCCATTTTTGCGCTTTTAACGATTCTACCGTCCTCCATTCTCCCTATATGTTTGTTCCAGAATCTTCGCCTTTGTCTAACCCATCTTCCTATGTCCTGTATCCCACATTGTTGTCCAATATCTTCATTCCGTGTTCTGTCGTGTAGAGTTTAGCCTTGTATACTTCTTAATGTTTTCATTTCGACTGTTCTCATCATTTGTAGAGTTCTGCCTGTATCTCGTCTTGTTTCTGCCGCGTATGTTATGATGGGTCTTAGAGCCGTTTTATATATCTTAGTTTTGCTTTCGGTATTAAGGTATTTGTTCTTCCACACAATTTCTTTAAGGCATCCAGAAATTCTAGCCGGTTTCATTGTTTGCTTTCTTACTTCGCTAAAAAGGTTTCCATCGCTCGTTATTTCTGCTCCCAGATATTTGAAGTGATTTACCTGTTCGACAATTTTTTAGTCGATTTCCAACTTGCACCGTATTGGTTTTTTGAATGTTACTAAGCATTTGGTCTTCTCGGTGTTGATGAGCATATTTAATTCTTCCGCTTTCGTGTTAAAAGAGTGCAGTAGTCTTTCGAGGTTATCTTCAGAGTCTGCAATAAGAAGAGCATCGTCTGCATAGCAGACGGTATGGAAGAATGCGTTTCCTATTTTGTATCCAGCTGTTCTGGAGAGATTTTCTATTATTTTATCCATTATTAGATTACATATGAAGGGGCTGAGCGAACCGCCCTGTGTTTACATATATGTATTTCGTTGTTATATGTCCTACTCTGATTTTTGTTTTGCACTGAAAGTTAATATCGTATATTAGGTTAATTAGCCTATGGTTTAGACCTTTTGTTCTCATTAAAATTTATCGATAAACTATATTCACTACAATATTGACTTACTATATACACATTTTTAAAAAATGTGGGGTTATACAGGGTATACCAAAAACTAGGGTAGCATATATATATTTTTTTTTAAATGGATGGATTTTTTGAGTCTGATATAATTCGAATTTAAAACCTTCTTCTTTTTAGAAATCGGTTAAAAGGGGATGGTTTTAAAAAATTCCCTAGACTTTCCTATTTGTTCGACCTGAAAACATGGCTACACCAATTCGAAGCTACTTTTGGACGTAATTCAGATAGAATAATATTAAAATAAATCTGGCTGCCTTAAATATTGTTCTATAGGATCAACTTAATTGAACTAAATTGAAATATGCTAATTTCAGTATATTCATTGATATTTAATTATTTTATTATTGAAAGGAGAATTGATTTATTTAATTTAATAGCCGAATTGTTGTCATTTTTCGAATTAAATTATTACCGAAAAACTTTGGGTAGAGTTAGATAATTTTTTTTGTAAAAAAGTTCACGAAGTTTTATTGGTATTTTGAATAATTTATTTACCCAAAATATCAAATGCCGATCAATTTGTCCATTCCACATTTCTTTCGAAAAAAAAAATTGTATCATTAGGAACAATAGTGAATTTATGAAAGAGGTGAATAATAACAAGACATATCTAAAAATGCAACAATAGATTTCTATAAATGAAGTCTTAATCGTAACTTTTAAAGCCCGACGTGGTTAAGGTTTTATAAAAGTAAAAGGAAAAGAATGTCGCAATAAAGCATAATTTTGGGTTAGTAATTAAGCATAAGTATGTCACTGTCTTGAAAGTGATAAGGAATAAAAATTTCAAAAAATATACTTACCAAATCAGGCTTCTGATATAATATATGTATCATGATGTGTGTTTTTATGGCTCAATATGATCTACAGAATAAGCCCAGGACTCTAAAGTAATTAAATTTGCTAAATTCATATTTATGGATTAACATTGGGGAAGATCTATATATTTTAACATATTTTATCGCTTAAGATGTGACTGACCTGTAAAATTCTTTTTTGTCTACATATATACTTATTGTTTTCTTTTTTAGTTCAATCGTTTTATTATTTTTATCACGATTACATAAATGACATCAATATAACTCATCGTCTCTCGACTTGTTGAGTCATAAAATTATAATTGTTATCGTTTAGCATTTTGTATAAATTTGTTTAAAAAGATTATTTAGTATTTATTAACTCTCGCGGTAAATGTATGATAATAGTGTAAAGCTAGTTTTACACTATGAAAGTTTTTACAGAATCTAGGCCAGGCAAGTTCTTTTTACTATCCTAATAACCAAATAGGACACCCTGTATATATATATATATATATATATATATATATATATATATATATATATATATATATATATATATATATAGTACTCTGACGCGAAACAATTCAGTAAAATATATAATAACTTATTTAAATAGAAACTATCCACATGTTTTAGCAAACAGCCACCCTTGGGTCACCTTTAAGTATATTATCCATATCTATTAATTCAGAAAAGTAAAAACACTATTGAAAAACGTTAACCTTCCAGTATACAAGTTCAGGATAATTTATTTATATTTTTTAAAGCGTTTGCGTTTGTTCTGTCTCCGTTTGTTTCTTTATTTTGATGTTGTGAGAGTTCAAATTAAGGTAGGATTAATTTTTAATTAAATATCTATAATAGCAGGGTGTTCAAACGTAATATTTTTGGCAGTATTTGAATGTACAATGTTTAAAAAAGGCCAGGAAAGTTCCAGCCTAAGCGTCACATTGATATGTGAATATATTTTCCAAAATAAGAAAATTTTGTTGGATGTTAATTTAAAAAAAAGGACTGAAAACCCCCCATAAAACCCAAACCAAAAATTTTGAAAATGTCTTAAATAAAGGGCGAAACGTCAATTATTTGCATTTTTTGTTATATAAAGAACCTAAACCCAAGAAAAGACAAAATAAAGGATATAATCTATGGTTCAAGAATCAAGAAAATATATATATATATATATATATATATATATATATATATATATATATATATATATATATATATATATATATATATATATATATATATATATGTTGTGGAGTCTGATCTCCATGGTAGGGCTATAGTGTCTCAGAGGATTAAAATGAAGAGGGGCGTCCCTCAAGGATCAATACTTGGACCTCTTTTGTATATTCTTTACACAAATGATTTACCCGAAATCTCTGGAGAGCAGACTGTACTATATGCTGATGATACGTCGCTTATATTCAGTGAAAGCACGGCGGAGTTGCTATCGATGAAGGTTCAATCTGTGATGGGCACTCTCGATGGGTACTTTCGGTCCAACAGCCTGTCGCTAAATGTTTCCAAGACACAGTGCATTATGTTTGGTAACAGATTGAATAATCAATTTACAGTAACGTTTGAGGATACAACAATAACATCAGTTGAGAGCGCTGTTGTTTTGGGACTAAACGTCGATAGAAGGTTGGACTGGGGGGCGCACATCGAGAGAGTTGCCACTAGAATATCTCAGTATTGTTTCGCATTAAGAATTATTTCAGAGAGAGTTGGAATCGATGCAGCTCTGTCAGCTTACCATGCATTTGTACAGTCCAGACTCAGATATGGTTTGATGTTTTGGGGCAATTCCTGTGATGTTAATAGAATTTTGATTCTGCAAAAAAGATGTTTACGATGTATTTTTGCAATGAAACAACAAGACAGTTGCAGGACTGTGTTTATTAGTAACAATATTTTGACGGTTATAGGTATGTACATTTTGGACTCGGTGATGTTTATTGTTGATAACAGGGATCTTTTTGAGGGTGCATCTATTAAGCATAACTACATTACTAGAAATAAAACAAATCTGGTTTCTGATAAATATAACTTTAGTTTTTTGCAGAAAAATGTCGAGTTTTCTATAATAAAAGTTTTTAATTCTTTGCCTGAAAATGTACATTTACTACCGAGAAATAGATTAAAGTGTGTCCTGAAAATCTTTTTATGTAAAAAAGCCTTCTATACATTGGAAGAGTTTTATGAGTGTGATAAAGGCAGTATTATCTCGAATTAGAATTTTAGTTATTGGCTGTATTATTAAATTTTAAATGTATGTAAGTGTACTTGTTATTTAATTTTTGTCTCATTTATAATATCTTAAGTTTTAATTGTTTTATTTTTACTATACTAACTTGATAGAATTATTCAAGAAAGATATTTAAACCTGTATGATTATTGTTGAGGTTTTTTCTTTTTCATTTATTTTATCTACACCTAAGAATGAATTATAATTTTTATTGTGATGTTTATTACAGTAATGATATTTTTTTGACATTGTTCCATGCCCTTATGGGTTTTTTTTGTAAGTAATACTTATTGGAATAAATAAAGACTTATCTATCTATCTATCTATCTATATTGGATCATCTTTGGAATATTAAGTCAGGTTTCGTATCTAGAATTAAATTTGGCTTTTAAGCCAGTTAAATTTGGAAAAAGTGACCCGGCTTAATGGTCAAGAAGCCAATCTTTGACGTAGGGGTACCGTTGGCGTGATGTTTTGGTGAGTGCGTGTGAGTCTGAGATAAGTAGGTTGGTCGAGTGTTCAGCTCGATCCAAGTATTTAGCGATATTTTCATGTATAAAAGTGGTGAAAGTAACACAATTTAAATCTCTGTGAATTATCGTGTTCTTGACATAGTGTGGGGCTTCGCAGATTATGCATAAAACCTTGTTTTGGAAGCTCTCTATTCGCCGAAATCGAGACCTGCCAGTGGTGATCCAAGTTGGAGCACCAAATGACAGGATCGAATGTATGAATAATTTATAGATGGTAAGTTTGTTCTTCAAATTTAACTTGCTATTTCGATGTAAGAGCGAATAGAGAGCCAACCATGACGTTTTGGCCTTGGATAAAATATAATTTGTATTTAGTAGCCAATTCAGTCTTTTATCAAAAACTAGCCCCAAGTACTTGGCGCTATCCCGCCAGGGAATGCGCACGTTCAAGATGGACAACCGATTGTCCGGATTGTTAAAGCGTTTTCTTGAAAAAATGACTGCTCGAGTCTTATTTGGATTAATTTTGATTTTACAATCAGTCATCCATCTCTCAAGTTTATTGATATGCCGCTGCAATCTCAACACAACATAACGTAATGACCCAGAAGAGGTCGCAAACGCAGTATCGTCAGCGAACAGAAACAGCTTACTAAAATTGTCTGTCGGAATATCTGCCGTATATAAGTTGAATAGGGTCGGTGACAGAGGTGAACCCTGTGGCACGCCCGCTCTAACATGCTTTGTTTCTGACGTTGCGTCATCTGACGATACTACGAAAGTTCTCTCTTCTAGAAAACTTGAGACGAGTTTCACAAGGTAACTACTTGGAAATCCTAACCTTATCATTTTGACAATCAGTCCGTTGTGCCACACCTTGTCAAAGGCTTTGCTTATTTTCTATATATATATATATATATATATATATATATATATATATATATATATATATATATATATATATATATATTTAAAAAGGAGGTAGTCTCGTGATTGGACTTGTTAAGAAAAAGCCAATTAAACCGAGAGGTTTAAGGAAGTTTTGTAGGGCTGCAGTCAAAAGGATGGTTGGCCAGAAAAGAAAACTCTTTTTTTTGTTAGTTTAGCTTTCGAGAAATTTTATTCCCTTCCTCAGGACTTCAAACTGAGTATGTATGAAATACCAGGTTTTATTCAACAGATACAGACATTTTCACTTAACAATAAGATTACATAACATGAAAAGATTGTTTTTGGATTAATTCAGAAAATAATTTTTAAAACACATGGACCTCGCTGAAATGCCATTTTAATTTAATTATAACCGTCGAAATGTTAGGATGTTTCGTCCCGGTATCGGTGGTGGACTCATCAGTGAGATCCACCGATGTGTTTCCCAGACTTCCTTTGTCATGCTTTCCACAATTTAGAACTCCTACTTAGCCAAATTTGTCGGAAAACAATGTTGGGATGTTCTTACCACAACATTATGTGATCTTGTTGTTAAGCGATAATGACTGTATCTGTTGAACAAAACCTGGCATTTCATACATACTCACTTTGAAGTCCTGAGGAAGGGAATAAAATTTCTCGAAAGCTAGACTAACAAAAAAGAGTTTTCTTTTTTGGCCAACCATCGTTTTGACTGCAGTCCCACAAAAGTGCCTTACAACTCTCGGTTTAATTAGTTTTTTCTATATATATATATATATATATATATATATATATATATATATATATATATATATATATTGTCTTACTGACACTGATATTTCATTGGTTTCCAAGTGTTGGTCTTTTAGACTGAGACCAACTGTAATGATGACGACGGACGGTGATGATTGCAGAGACAATCCGTTCAGACACAGCTGTCGTGATGACGGATCACGGAATACCATGTTTCCAACCTACTCCAACTACGAGATGTATTGTCTCAGCTAGTCACGCGGTGATATCTATATCTGATGAGTCAAATTGAAGACGAAACTAGCCTAAAGTTGAGCTAGGCTCAATATGCCAGCCACCTGCGTCTAACACTAAACTAAACGGGATTTGGGCACAACCCTGACCCAGGAAAAGACCTGAAAATTGGCAGGAGACCGCGTGGCTGCGCTGCTGGCAGCGTAATCTCCCTGCAATCTGAACAATCAAGGCAATTATTCGTGTTTCGTCCTATAAAGTTGGACTCTTCAGACAGGCAAGTTAGCTTGTGACGCTGATGTTCTGATATATTATAAAATGTCTCCCTTCTTCACAGCACCACCTGCATTATAGAACATATTCGGCACCATCTGACTTCCTTTTATTCAAAATTTTGAAAATGCATTTAAGAGACATGATTAGACTGTGTAGAGCGTGCCTAGAGGGGGCAAAAAGCTGTGTCAAAATTGAAGGAGAGTGTAGCCAAACATTTTATATTAACAGAGAATTAAAACAGGGAGATGCTTTGTCGCCAGTACTGTTTAACCTTGCACTGGAGAAAGCCGTAAGAACAGTATCAGTTGACGCGGAGGTTTTTGGACCAAGTGGCCCTAAACTTATTTTGGCCTACGCGGATGATATGGGCGCGATAGGAGAAATCACAGTCAGTGTGAAGGAAAACTTCATAAATATAGAAAAAGAAGCTCAGAGAATAGGGCTCCGAATAAATGAAGGAAAGACCAAATACATGCACGTCTCCCGCAACCCTGCCCGAGACAGAATCAGGCAGAACGTCACCATGGATGACTATAATTTTGAGCATGTGCGAGTTTTCAAGTACCTGGGCGCAGTGATAACGGCAAACAATAATATGCAGGAAGAGGTTAAACAGCGCATCACACAAGCAAATAAATATACATTTGCGATACAAACCTTGCTGAAGTCAAAATTTATCACTAGAAAGGCAAAAACCGAAATTTATCGAACAATAATATGACGATCGACTAATAAAACGGGTATGGGAGGAAGTGCCACAAGGAAAAAGAACACTGGGAAGACCTAGGCTTAGATGGAGAGATAACATCCACAAGCTATCCTTGAAGTTGACCAGCAAGAATGGAGGGAGCTGGCACAAGACCGTTCCAGATGGAGGCAGATAGTCGAGGCAGCCAAGACCCACCCTGGGTTGTAGTGCTACGGAGTCAGTCAGTCAGTCATTTAAGAGAAAAGTAATTTTGCAAACGATAACAAGTTGAAAGAGAATATTGGTGGAAAAAGTCATTAGAGAACAGGTAGCACAATTGAAATACAACAATAATATAGAAAATATTTCTTGAGACAACTCAATGCTCTATTTCTTGCAATCAATTTGTATAGTGAGAATAATATATTATGCAACTCTAGTAATACAAACATCCACTTAGAATATTCTAAAACCTAGCCAAGCAGGAAAAATTTTAAGGCACCATACTGTAACATATTATGGTTGCCACTCCACTGTAATTGATATTAAAATTAATATCAACATCTCCTTTTTTGTTTTATTAATAAACTATTGTATTTTTCCGCGGATGGAATATTTAATTATTGAAAGTGAAGTCCGCAAACCTATTAGATAATTAATTAGGAGGTTATTTCTACGAATTCGATGGCGTTATAAAAAAAGTTGGTTACCAATTATTAGCGTACATTACATAGCACTACAGAAAATTATTTAGAGCACTCTAGGAGTGGCTATTGACTTTTGTTCTCAGAGACTAACAGTGTACCAGATAAGTTCTCGCTAACAGCTGTAATTTCTTCAGGCTTCAGAGAAATACTGATAAATTGTACTAATTTGCTTAATTATTTTTACTCTGTAAAGTAGGTTTATTATTGTTGTAGGCTATTTTCCGTGTACTTAAGAGCTTGAAATTTCGCGCATGCGTAGAGTTTTAGGATATGAATCAAAAGATTTCCCTAAAGCGAAACTATTTTGTCTTAGAAAAATTTATTAACCTGAGAAGTTTTATGTAATATAAAATAGAGATTTCTAGAACTAATTTGCTCAATTTTTTTTACTCTGTACACTAGGTAGAGCTTAGAGTAAGAATCCAAAAAATGCATTAACCTGAGAAGTTATGTGACATAAAATATTGATGTCTAATTTCTTCAATTATCAGTTAAATAGATCATAGCTATCTGTCTGTTTTATTTTCTAGGCCCAAATTCTAGAAAGAGTCCAATCAGATAAAGTTATCGTAACAAAACCTGAAGAAGATCGTCGGAGACGCACAATTATTGTTGAAAAAAAGAATGGAAGTTTCGGGTTTACCATACAGAGTTATGGAATACATTATAAGAAGGAAAAGGAAATCGAAATGATTACTTACGTTGACTATGTTGATTATGATGGACCAGCTTATAGGTAAAAACATATTTTATGTAGAAATTGGAACTATGGGAACCAATATAGTTATTTCAATGTAGTAATAATTAGCTATAATAAATATGCATTTTTAAGTTTTCTGTCACTAAAAATTACTGTATAATGTACCTTGTGGTTTGGTTGGACGACAATGTGAACAATTATGTTACAGTCAATGCAGTATGCTATCAGATGCAGACTTTTTATGAAACAAATTGAACAATTTGGATATCAAAGATCTTTGATTTCGGTGCCACTTGTCATACAGCAGCAGACACCATAACATTCGCAAAAAATATTTAAGCCGTGTAATCTTAAGGGAATAGCGACATGAATTAGCCTCCAAGGTCATGCAATATCACTCCTTTACGGGATATTTAAGAGTAAAGCCAAAATAGCTGAGATTGAGCGAGCCCAATGTTATCCAAAAGTATGATCAACGGTAATGATCCAGTCTTCTAAAATACGGAATATAAGAAAACATGATGTTCGTTTTTTAATACATTCATGTGGAAGCCCAAACTGAATCACCCTTTATATATACAGAAATAGAGAGATGCAAAAATAATTTTCTTTAAATTAGCGCGTAAAACTAACTAGCAGTGTGTTACTAATTTAAAAAGAAACACTTTGTATGAGAAAACATAATTTAGGTTTTTCCGTTGAAATTTCAAAATTTTGTGAAAACACTCTTTAACAAATAAAATGGCTAAACAACATATTACATTGATTGAATAAAGAGTAATTATTTAATTTTGCAGAGCTGGAATGAGAGAGGGGGATGTTATTTTATCCATCAATGGCACTGATATGGAAAAGGCTGACCACAAAACTTTGGTAAATTACATAAAAAATTGTGAGTCCAGAATGAGAATGGTTGTTTTATTTGAGGACTGTGTCAGAAAGGTTAGTAATTATTTTAAATCCTTTTTAGTTTTCCGACAGTAAAATATATTTATATATTATTTTATTCAACTCTCCTTTGAAAGGCAAACATCCTTGCAAAAATGTTTGTTTGAAGGTCCTAGACAATGATGTTTCTTGCGAAGTAGTAGATATCTGTTGGACTTCCATTGTCTTTATTTTTGTTGAATATCACGACGTTTCGGCTAGTAGTTATCTCTAGCCGTTTTTCAAGTGAAACTCACTTGAAAACGGCTAGAGATAACTACTAGCCGAAACGTCGTGATATTCAACAAAAATAAAGACAATGGAAGTCCAACAGATATCTACTACATCCTCGCAAAAGTTGAAAGTTTGGTGAATTAAGTCCTTAAATTTAAAAATTAGAGTTAACGCATATATTTTTAGTTACGCCACTGGATGAAGGCGAAGTGCTTTTTAATCAAGATCGAAATTGTAACTAGATCTTGATTTATCAGCCTAAGAAACCCCAAAGTACCACACTGAATAGAAATCAAGCTATTATTAAAATAAATATTTACAAAAAAGTTTAAAAAATTATAACTTTTGACACTTTGTATCTTGGAAAATATTACCTTTTTGACAAAGGTAAATTAAGCTAAATTGTCATATTTTAGCCTCAAAAATTTGCACTAGTATTTTGTACAAACTTTTTAGAGATACCCTGTATATCGTTAAATCTTTCCCTAAGTCCTATAGATAATTTACCACTACCACTATATTAGTATTATACATAAATCATATTAAAATAACAAGCAGTTTTTAAGCTCATTTTTGATAATTTAATATTATCAACAGACCAAAATTTCTAAATATACGTGATATTTCTTAAAAATGTTTTTTTTAATTTATAAAACTAACCTTAAATAATTATAACATACATTTTTGTTTTCATAATTCTAGGTAGAATTGCATATGCGTTACATAAAACTCCAAAACATTCTAGAAAGTAAGATGGAAGAATTGGAACGATTGTGTATAAAAGAAAGGCAGCTTTTAGAGGGTAAATGGAAAACGCATAGTCTGCCCGCAAGAAAAAAAGCTTCCCAAAATAACAACAGTGGTCCACCAACACCACAGGGTATAACAAAAAGTTTAAAAATGTATTTTATTAAAACTTTGTCATCAATAATCTTTAACTCCGAGCCAGATTCATTTAAAAAATATATATCTATACTAGTGACTAATTCTGATTTATCAAAAGACAGTGTCCCTCCGATTATATTAATTTTTAAAGCAAGGCTCCATAAGTTCGTAAAATTGAGAAAGAAATTAAATATGTCTAAGCTCTCTTCATTTAAAATTTACGGAAATAAAGTATCCGAATTAAATAACTAATATTTTTTCAAAGAAAGCCAAGACCCAAATAGCACACTTCAGTCCACTGGATATCCATGGGATGTCCAGAATTTGTCACTCAACATCCTATGGATATCCACTGGACTATACGATTGTCCCACTCATGGATGTCTTTTTGGATTACATATATTGTCCAGGTATGCATCATTTTTGGATATTAATAGGACTAATTTTGGATGTCCATATAATGTACATTTTTGACCCGATTCTGGCCATATTATCCGATGGTATTGTGCTTTTTGGATTAATAGGTCATAATCTATTGTTCCCTCTTCTTGACGTTCCGCTAACATGAATAGTAGATATTTTCAGAATTTGCTTAGGGTCCAAGAGCTTACAGTACCTAATTAATCTGCACTTCTGAAGACACAGACCACTCATGTCATCAAAACGTCGATAACAAGTAATCATAGATGGCCCTATTAGTCCCAAAAACTAAACATTTATAAATTACATTAGTGAACCAGGTAACAGGAACTGGATCCACATATTACACTTATTGATTACAATTGTCAAGTTTTTAATACAACACTATATAAGAATATAAAATTTTATAATTAGTCGAATTGCAAGTGCTACAAAATATAGCTTCAATTGATTTAATTTGTTCAAGCTGTAGAAGGATCACTATGAATAAGTTATCTGATTCCATAATAACAGGTACAATTTCAATTGGGTAATAGAAAATATACCAATTATTTAAATAAAGACTTTTTATTGTTACAATGATTATTTTTTTCTAGATTTATTTCTGTCGTTTATTCTCTTCAGCCATTGTCTAATCTCGTCTCCGGCTGTTTTTTATCGGCCCCCATTCTTCTACCGCAGCTGAAAATTAATAAGGTTTAACGTTAAATGATGCAGTATTTTATGATTTTGTATAGTTTACAAATTCCGAGTGTCGTATTTATACTTGTTCGTTGGGGTTGTCTCAAGCCTTAATGTTCCATAGTAATTTTCCATAACAAAAAACATTAAAGTATAAGAAAACCACAATGATAACGGTTACAACAGAAATATTAATTTGAAAATTCAAGATCCTATTAAAGTCAGAGACGTTTGTAGGAATTAGAAATGAAATTTAGGTTTTACTTATAAAAGAAAGTTCAATCTCTTTTTTATAAGATTGGTTTTTTATATATATCTATGTTGAAACAAAATTTTATTAAAATCTTTAGGAGTTAGTTTTAGTTAAAGTTGCAATATAATTATTATAATCGATGTTCTACAGTTCAGTAGTTATTTTCCTTTGTATAATTAAGCTTTTAATATAATATAGCTTTACAGGCCAAGTAGTATGGCTAATTTTCAATCAATTGTGTATCTGCCGAAAAAAAAGGAAAATGAGCTATGTATGGTTCTGGGATACAATTTTATTAATTTCAGGAATTTTTTTAAAGATAAATTAATGGACGTCTGTTGGACTTACACTGGACATCGAGATATGGACGTCCATATAGATTACATGTCATCACATCTAATGGACATCCATAAACGGTCCATGGACATACAGGACATTATATGTACCTATTCTGGATATCCAATGGAAATCTTGTGCTATCTGAGGAGATACCTAGTTCTTTTCGCAATTTTGTTCTCTAAAAAACAATATTTTTTAGTCGTTTCCTTTTCTAATCTATGGCAGTTCTAACACTTCTGGAAAAGCTATTGGAACAGGCTTAATTAATTTATCATTGTAGGTTATTATACATTCTGTAGACCCACAGTTTCAACAGAAGATGTCGCTAAAGTAGCTCAATGTAAGCCCCAGCCCACACATCCATTAGTTTTTGCTTACCAGTACCTGGACAATACTTATAGATATATGCTGCAGCCTTCTACCAGTTCAAGTGGGGAATATTTACTTACTTTTGAACCTCAAAGGTATAATATACAATTTTTAACAAAGGTTTACCCAGTTTAATTATATATAATTTATTATGGAGTTCTAGAACGTTCAATTATTTTGTCTAGATATGCTTTAGAAAGAATACCCCTTATATACTTGGATATATCTTTACTAAAATCTTTATGAAAAACATCTGGTAAAATCACCAACATTTCTATTGACAGTAAATTAATTATTAAACTTTTTTTTTAAATAATTGATCGTTTTAAGACTTATCAAACACATATATGTTGTTTTCTTGTTTAGATATCGAGATCCAAGGGAACAGAATTTCATTATTAAAACACCATGTGATCCTACACCTCAAAAACAACCGACTAGATCTCAACAAAGTTCAGAAAAGCCGAAAAAGGGTCATGGTCCATGTCACAGTTATGGAGGACATCTTTGTAACCCTTGTGTTACTGTCAATACAAATAATGGTAAAAATGTATTTATTTTGTTATTAACACCAAGATAAAGAAATTAGTGTATAGGTTTGAACTTCACTTCCATACTTACTGACTTACGTACTACTCTCTTCTAATCAGTATACCATGAGATTCTGACATTCAAAGAAATGGTGAAAACATAATTAATTTTGAAGCGGTTGAATTACAACATAGATAATTTGTTCAATAACTAACAATTATGAATTTGTACTATAAGGAATTTACTTCAATATTTTAATTTATAAAATTTACACTAAAGGTTCACATTCTAATTTACTAGCAAGTTTTAACTTTAAAATTTGTCTAGGCTGACAATAAAAGGTAGTAATTGATAAGGATAACAATAGACAAAGAATAAAAAATCATGAAAAATATGTATTTCCAGGCAGGAGTGGATTCAGCTTTCTCTTTGGGTGGGGGAGGGAGCCTGAATATCACAGTATGACAAGCGAAAACAAGTTGTCAACGGTGGGGGGATGGAGACGCCAGCAATATCCCGAAACAGCAGACACATTCCTAGTATAAGAGACAGAATCGAATCTATTTTTCTGAACTCAAAGCTCTAATTGGGGGGGGGGGGATCGCAAGAAAAACAAGTTGTCGACGGGGAGGGGGATGCCAGCAGCATACTAGTATAAGAGGCAAAATCGGGTTTATTTTTCTGAACTCAAAACTCTTGTGATCGCCCCTTCCCCCACCCTGGATCCTCGCCTGTTTCTAGGATATAACTGTTCTTCTTACAGTTTTTAAAGCTTTATTTCTATTTTTTTACATAATTTTTCTGTATAAAAATTTGTTGTTGATATAAAAACGTTGTAGTGAATTTGGCTGTAGTTTTTTGTAGATTAATTACATTTTTTATTTAATTTTTACAACCTTCCATTATCTTTTCACCATTTCTAATATAATCACGAATTATCGGAGAACTTTTTTAAAATTTAAATTTATTTTTGGTTGTTATGGTTTTATTACATCAACTTTTTTAAGGGGATAATACAAGTTTAGAAGCTTACGACCTCGCAAGTCCCTGTTGTGATCCCCACTGTGTTCCAGCTAGAAGAAGATCCAGAAATCAGAAAGACTCACACGCAAGGAAAAGAGAATCAAAGACTGAAGAGACACAGACTGAACCTCAGCAACAAACTCAGCAGGTAAGTTTGATTAAGTGATATCGATCACTTGCATATTCTCAATAAACAATAAGTTTTTAGAATATCTTTGGATCTTAATTAAATGTAAGCAATAATATGATCTTCTTCAAATGCATATCCACTAATGGTGGTCTGCGATTACATTTTCCATTTATTCCCTACTTCTCGCGGTGTCTGAATATCGTGCCACCCCGTCCACTGTCTGATATTACGGAACCAGGACATCTTCTTTCTTCCAATTCCCCTCTTGCCCTCGATCTTGCCTTCAATAATCAACTGTAGGAATTGGTATTTCTCATTTCGCATGATGTGCCCAAGATAGGCGGTCTTTCTTTTCTTGATTATGTTGAGTAGTTCACGTTCTTTCCCAATACGTGAGAGAACTTCTTCATTGGTCATTCTCGCTGTCCATATCATAAGGATTCTTCTGTATATCCACATCTCGAAAGCCTCTAATTTATTGATAGCGCTTGTCTTTAATGTCCAACCCTCCACACCATAAAGAAGTATTGACCATACGTAACCTTTTATGAACCTCAGTCTTAATTTCAAGTCAAAATCCGAACACGTAGCACTCGCCTGAGTTTTACAAAAGTCTGTCGCGCCTGTTCAATGCGACATTTTACTTCATTGTCAGAAGTCCATTCTTCGAATATCCATGTGCCCAGATATTTAAATTTGGTAACTCTTTCTATGGGTACTGCGTTGAATCTTATGTTGGCGTTTTGGAATAAATTAGGATTCCAGATAATCATGAATTGTGATATATTGTGAATAATATGATCAAGAAAACTTAAAAAAATATTATTGAAAACTTCTCTCAATTAAAGGTTACATGAAAACAAAAAATAGTAAAAACCTGATTGGTGGATATCCTTGAATAATGCTTCCTAAATACATTATTTTCTAAAGTGTTCGAGTGTGTAATGCATGATAGGCTAAGGAGTTATCTTTTCAAGTATAAACTGATTACTAAAAGTCAATATGGATTTCAGCCTGATAGGTCAACGGAGACGGCGGCGACAGAGTTTGTGGGCTATCTGGAGAGGGAGATGGATGATAGGCGTCATGTCGCTGCTGTTTTCTTTGATCTCTCAAAGGCTTTTGATAGCATCAATATCAATTTTGTTAGATATAAGCTTTCCAACTTAGGTATAAGGATGAGTGTGCTTGATTGGATTGTCAGCTTTTTGTCTGATCGAAAACTGTTTGTTCTTTTAAATGACTGTAAGTCCAGTGAATATGATGTTGATATGGGTGTCGCTCAGGGTTCTGTACTGGGGCCACTAATTTTTACTCTGTTTATAAATGATTTGCCTTCTTATATAACTAGAGGTCTGGTGGTGAACTATGCGGATGATACCTCAATAGCTCTATCAGAAGCAACTCCTGAAGAACTTGGAGCATCCATTAAACAGGTCGTTAGTGACATGTCTGGGTGGTGTGGAAAAAACAGACTCATATTAAATGTAGATAAAACTAAATGTGTATATTTTAACAGGAATAACTTGGCGATTCTAGGAATTTCATGTGCCGCCTATAGCAAGTTTTTGGGTTTGACAGTAGATAGCGGTACTACGTGGGAATTGCATATCGGGGAGGTTGCTAATAAACTCAACAGGGCATATTTTGCTCTTTTAACTTTACGACGTGACTTATCACGTACTACATTGCTGCAGGTGTACTATGCTTTGGTATACTCAGCGATGTCTTACCATGTAATTCTCTGGGGAGCTGCATCAAATACAGATAGAGTATTTTTAATACAGAAGAGAATTATTAGACTTATATTTAATTTGAAAAGGAGAGAATCATGTAGGGATATTTTTAAGAATCATAAAATACTAACTTTTGTATGTGTATATGTTTTTGAGTGTTGTCTTTACGTTAAAAGCAACATTAAACGTTTTGAAACGAGCTCGGCTTACCACCAGTATAACACCCGGAATGCAAATGTTCCACTTTACATCTCGCACAATACGACTCGCTTTGAAAGATCTGTCAATTATCACCCTATTCGTATATACAACAAACTTCCTCAAACTATCAAATCAGCCAATAACTACAATAGCTTTAAGAATAAATTAAGAAAATATTTGGGAAGGGCTTCTACTCACTCGCGGAATATTTTGAGGATTCTTAAAGTGATACGATGGTTGATTTAAATTATGTGTTCCGTTTTTGTCCCTTGTTTTATTATAGGAAACTAGCTTTTAATTTTTAAGAAGTATAGCTAATGTCACATGCATATTGTATAATTTTGATATATATCTGACCATATGACGTACTTTACATCAACCTTAATTGATGTTAAAGGTGAATAAATGTTTGACTGTTTGCTAATAGTGACAATGTCTTTAAGAATAAATTTGTTAAAGTCCTCAAAACTGAGGGTGTGTTGCTGACGTTGTATGTCATCATTTTTTATTATTTATTCTTGTAACTAGTTTTTAATTCTTTGACCTCCTCTTGCTAATGTTATTTTACTGTTTATTTTGGATATGTGATGTACCTAAGTGTAAATTTGTTTGGATATGTGGTGTGCCTAAATGTCAATGTAAATTGATTTTAAAGGTGAATAAAGTATAAAGTATAATGTATATGTTACCTTGTATCCCTGAATTAAACATTAGACTTTGAAATTTTTTATATAACTAGTCCCTAACTTTTTTAAATTTTCACAAATGCCACATTCTTCTTATTATTTGGTTCTTTTTTTTAGATTCCACGATCAAGACCACATTCCCAAATATCTCAAACATCTACCAGTGGGACTCCTCACGGATACTCCTCAGTTCCCAGGCGGTACTTCCATATCGGAGCTGGACTTGTAAGCCAGTGTAGCTTACATTCATGTACTTCTAGTGAAATTAGCAACCCTGTACCAACTACCATAGGTGAAAGTAGTGCTAACAGCTATACAACATCCTTGAGTACTGACACCCTTTATTGGGATGGCTCAGTCGATAGGCATATGAGTCAAAAAAATAGTTCCAGTAAACACGAAGGACAAAGGTATTCACAACAATCTTCGTATTCTCATGATCCTATCTACGTCCAGTACAGTCAAGTGAAACCAAAATCGTGGGACAATTTAACCACCAAAGCTTTTGGAGGGTACGGTTTTGGATATGGGTACTTTGATGCATCCAATAGCAGTAAATGTAGTCAAAAACAAAACACAAATCCCAGAAGCGCACAAAAAGCACCCCAAACAACCATGCAGTATGTCAGAGTAGATAAAAATGCTCCTCAATATACTCCTCATACTCAAAGAAGATACTTTCAGGCAAACAAGTCTACAGAAAGTCTTCTTTCTGTACCAAAGTATTCCAGTGAGAACCTAACAGATTCTAGTCTAAGTTGTGAATGTTTAGAAGCAAGCTCGCCTCTCCCAGATACTAGTGAAGCCAGGTTTTTTCAAAGTCCTCGACAGAGCGTCATTAGTCCTACAGATCCGAATTTCGGATACTATAGCGCGCAGAGGCGTACTTCTAGAAGTGAAGGGCCTAGTAAATCTGCTGTTTCTACTAGTTCTGAGGCTACCAGATTGTAAATTGTTAGTTAAGCTGACTTGATAATTTATATAAATATTATTATTACAGGTGATCACAAATTCAAGGTTTACCGTTAAGATTTCTAAAAGTTTTGCGACGTTATGATAACGGATTTTCATTCATATGTTACCTCGAATTTGAGACAATTATATGAGGTTGTGTTTTATATTTTGATCATGTCACACTAAGTAACTTACATATTACATGCCAGAATGAAAAGAACTTAATTTTGGTCATTATTAGCTTTGTTCGTGGTAAGGATTTAGAACCGATTCTGAACTAATACGCATGCGCAGTTGAAATAGCAGCGTTCGCGGATAACAAGGTTCAGAATTTTTAGTTACAGTCCCATGTTCGCGGAGAAAATAATTCGGTTCGAAATCGATTCTGAACCAGTCCTACCGGTTCTAAGGATTGAAGAAGAACTGTAAGTTCGGAATTTTATGCAGCGCCAGTTTTCATGCTGCGGCCGCAATGTGCAACTATTTGACAATTGTTTTTAATTTATTTTAGGGTTTTCTCTTGTTTATGTCATTCGTTGCATTTGATGTTCCAGTATATATTTTATTATATTATATTGGTTTTACTTTAATTAGTGTTAATCGACCTAGAATCTTAAATAATAAGTTAAAAAAGTGTTAGTTTGAACCTAAAAAAAATACATTTTTAGTGAATACTCCCATTATGTCAAATCATTTATCATACAGCGATGAAGACTTAAAAGAAATTTTAGAGTTACTCAAAATTCCTAAAAGTGCCAATTATTTTGAGGAAATTTTGCCCCCACATTTTCAGTTAAGCTGAGAAATGGACAAGAACTGGCGTGTATTATGGTTTGCGATAAATGAAGTTGCATCGTATTGGGACGTATCAGACCGGTTTTTAGTTTTATAAAAAATGTTTTTTGAATCAAAAAGAAATGGACCTAAATCTATTGCGTTTTATTTTTTGTTTAGAAAAACCCCCATCTTTTTATTAGGCGTATGTTTAGAATTAGATTTACTTTGAAGCTCCCGAAATATGAACGTAACACAAAATAAAGAGTAAACAATAGATATCTGTTAAAATATATATTTGTTTATCGAAAATTCTATTCAGCAAAAAACAAGACGTTTTATTCCAAAAGGAACTGACAGACTTTATATTATATAAGAATATCAATTATAATTCAATATTTCTTTAAAATAATACAAATAATAAAACCTAATAAAAGACAGTTTTAAGTTATTTAAAACAAAAAAAAAACAACTAGTTTAATCAGCATTTAACACCGTATGCATACCAGAGTGGACGATTCAAAGTTCCAAAATCGTTCGCGGTAAAAACAAATCCTGAACCGGTTAATAACTGAGCATGCGCTGTACGGCAATTCTGAACTAATTCCGTACTAGTTCTGAATCGGTTCGAAAAGTGACCCGCGAACAAAGCTATTATTTAGAGACAAAACAGTTGATAAATGCGCATAGTAGCGAGGTCAGTTAATACTCGCAATTGTATATCGGAATTAATAGTCTGGAAGGCAGCGTTGTAGTTTTATGAGTGTTTTTATAATACTCAATTTTTGTATAAAATGATAGGTCAAATATAAATAATAAGCGAAACCCACCTCAGTCACTAGTGTCTTGGTGGAGCTGGCTGCGAGAAAATTCAGAACATGTCGAAAAAAAAGGCATTTTATAAGATTTGAAAATTTGTAGGACTAGTGTTTAAATGATAAAAATGGGACAAATAATAATCATCTGCATTGAGAGTGGTGAGGGTACAAAGTCATTTCATAAATTACGAAGCTTACATAGCGTATTTATCATATAATTAAGATAATAAAAAACATTGATCAGTAGTCGTGATTAAATCATCATACAGTGGGGGAAAATGGACAAAAGTCTGCATCAGATACAGATTATAAAGGATTTGGATAATTTTTTTTTAAATTACTCAGGATAACGTATTCTAACGATATATCTGCGACAATATCCTAATCCATGAACCCTGGACCTATGGATTCCATACCAATAAAGCCCAAACTCATAAACCCCCATCCAATAAACCCCAATCCCGTGAACTCAAAACCTCATATCCATAAACTCCAAATCTATGAACCCCATGCCTATAAAGCCGAAACCCAAAAACCCCAATTTTGTTGAAAAGCAAAATCGGGCACTCGTGGGTCCATAGGTTTAGCGTTCATGGATTAGGGTATTGTCACAGGTATACCTTTAGAATATGTTGTCTTGAGTAATTACATACAGACTTTTGTCCGTTTTTGTCCACTGTGCATCCGCTGGGGAGTTATAGGTGTCAAGCGGATATGGGATTTGAGAGTCGAATAGTTTAATTAACTGTCTTGGCGATCTTGTTCAAACTATTAAAATAAAAATTTCGATTAATAAAAAGACAATTTAACCAAGATTTCGCCGTTTTAATATATTTTTTTATATTATGGTATTACGAAAATATCTTTTTTAGTAAAGTATAATTTTTTTATGAAATAAAAGAATATATATATATATATATATATATATATATATATATATATATATATATATATATACAGGGTGTCCAAGATAAGGATCCTAAGCATGGGGATCTCGGAAACAGTTGGAGATACGAGGTCGGTTAAATTAGAGAAAAGTGGCGCAATTTAGTGCTAAATTAAACGCAGTTAAAAAAATTTAAAAATTTCAAACACTTCCGGAGATTTCCGGAAAAAAACGAAATTTGGCAAAATCGTTTTTAATTTTGCAGGCTTTATTTAAAGAGATATCCGAAAATAAAAGGTAGATTCTCATTGCCACTTTTTATTTTTTATAATTTGGTCTAAACAAAATTTAAATACGACGTTTCGTTTCTGAGATACCATCATGAACTTTCATTTTTTATATGGAACAAAAAAAAGTATTCCATGTATTTGATAGCATTTTTTATTACAAATTCAACGGTGTATCACCCTTGCATATCGAATACGTAGTTCAAGTACTTTCCATAAGAGCTCCGTGAGAGCGAGAGAGAAAGGTATATCAGTTTTATAAAAGCCAATGAACTACACACTTGATATGCAAGTGTGATACACCGTTGAATTTGTAATAAAAAATGCTATCAAATACATGGGATACTTTTTTTTGTTCCATATAAAAAATGAAAGTTCATGATGGTATCTCAGAAACGAAACGTCGGATTTAAATTTTGTTTAGACCAAATTATAAAAAATAAAAAGTGGCAATGAGAATCTACCTTTTATTTTCGGATATCTCTTTAAATAAAGCCTGCAAAAATTAAAAACGATTTTGCCAAATTTCGTTTTTTTCCGGAAATCTCCGGAAGTGTTTGAAATTTTTAAATTTTTTTAACTGCGTTTAATTTAGCACTAAATTGCGCAACTTTTCTCTAATTTAACCGACCTCGTATCTCCAACTGTTTCCGAGATCCCCATGCTTAGGATCCTTATCTTGGACACCCTGTATATATATATATATATAATTTTAAATATTTAAAAAAATAATTTCTTTATTCACCTACACTCGAGTCTGTTGTCGTGTCTTTTCGCAACAGTCATCAGAACTATCGATGAACATTTCTCCTTTCTCTTCTTTGTCTTCAGTTTGCCCTTCATCCTCTTATTCTTCAGTTTGCTCTTCATCTTCTTGTTCCTCAGCTTGCTGTTTATCTTCAGCTACCTCAATTTCCTCCCTTTGTTCATTGTTGTCTATAAATAACAATAAATATGATTATCTTAATTACTTCCAAATTTATTTGTTTATTTGTAAATTTTTCATCAAAAATTACAAAAAATACCTACAATGTTTTTAACGCCTGTTATGCTGGTAATACTTGGTGAAAATTAATCAGCGTCGAACAGTTTAATAATATATTTGACTTTTTTTTCTTCCCTTTTTAAAATATGTCCGTAAAAATCGAGTTAGAACTAACAGATGAGCATGACTCCAAAGGTGCGCTATACATGATGTGCGCAAAATGTGCTATTATAGCTTTGATTTACAGAGTAGAAATGTTGTTCCATCAATTTTATTTTTAAAGGTAGGAACATCTGTTTTTAGAATTATTTTGTATGCTTTCGTAAATATAGCTACTCGTGCTACATTAACGTTATTGAATGTGTATATTCTGTAGACATAATATTCTATCTTTCCTGTTAGTTCATTACCATCATAATCATTGATCTTTGAAATGTCTGTAAAGGCTTTTATGAAGACTGTTAACTTTTTAAATAGTTTATATGGCAGTTTTTAAACTCGTCTTTAAAATGCAGGATTCAAATTGCAACCTGTAAAAGCATGGAACCCTGAGAACGACGAACACAAGTCTTGTTCCAGCTTTTCATATAATTTATTGACATCGATATATCGTTTATTATTTCCAGTCCCCCCAGCTGATATTTAGATCATTTTTAAAGTCCTAGCTAGAAGCACAGGCGATTATTGGTTTTATCATTTTCATTAGTTATAAATACGTTGTGTAAGTTTCGTGACTTATGAAATGACTTGTTACGTTTTCATTTTTATGAACGAAATATGTATAAAAATAATAATTTTAAGCTTACCTGCTCCATCTTTTATGTGCTTTTTTCTGGGAGAATATTTACAAATAAAGGTAAACGTTTGCATTATTTTTACTTTTATTAGAATTGGGTTCATAATTATGATATAATGAAAAGTAATTAGTTTCACAGTTCTTGCCGTAATCATGATTGGCTCGTACGAATTCCTCTTGTGCCTAAAATATAAAAAAATCTTAGTTTTGTATAGAGTGGCTCGGTGTATAACATGGAGACAGGAAGTGTTAAGTTAAATTGTATTTTATGTTCGACTTGAAGAACATATTCCTTTACTACTTCTTATAATAAATAATCTATTACTACCTTCTTCTAGAGACCTCAAGTGGGCAGGAAAACATTTGGCTTCAGGCTTGACCTGTTTTTGAGTGGAAGCTCCTTGGATCCTGTTGGATCTTCTGTAAGGTTTCAGGGCATTTTTATCTCCCCACTGCGTCAGTGATTTTGCAACTATTAGGGTTGTTATTGGGCTAAAAACGAAAAAATTATATAGACATCAACAACAATGAACTTTAAAGTTAAAATAAACTCGACCTTTCTTGCAGGTGAATTTTATATCAATAAGGCTCTTTTGATCAGTATAAATTTTTGAATATTCCCCAATTTCTTTAGTAAATTGCATAATTTCTTAAATAACTTCAAAATCCTTGGTTTTGAAGATTTATCACTTGTTAAAATGTTGAAATAAAGATCGCTGTATCTTTTCCCGCTGTTTCGCTGGACGTCTTTTTGGAGAGAAGAAAAAAAATAATAGATTGATAAGAATGACATTTCCCTTGCAGAGTTGCATCTAGGAAAGTCATTTAGCATTTTTGCTACATTTGATGTGGATAATTCGGGTCTCGTACCAAATTTTAGAGTACATAACTACTTTGTATACTTCTAAGGAGTTTTGCTGATTTTAATTTGATCAGTACTGGAAATAAACCAGATATCCAGTTTTTCTTTTTACCATAAAAAGGCTATCCAACACTAGTTTATCTGCATTATTACCACCTTAAATACTAAAAATTGTGAATATATTTAGGAAAAGAATATAATTAAACGTACATACCTCATTCATAAGCCAAAAATGCATGCTTTCTGAGTCCATTTATTTACAATAGGCCTTTTCTTCCCTTCTCTTTTGTCTTCATCTTTCTCACCATCGAGCTTTCTTGCTGATTCCTCCACGGCGCCTGCCTCACATGCTCTACGTACCAGTTCAAGCCACGAACCGTATCTTAGTGTCAGTGTTCAAGATTCTGCCAAAGTTTTACTTCAATGCCGGGACAGAAACCTCTGTTACTCAAGTTTTATGTGTCTGTGCCGTCTAAGGGAAATACAGACTTTTAATTTGCTGAATTCCCCTCGATCCTACCTAGAAATTTAAAGGTCATATATATATATATATAATATATATAACTAATTGGTACCAAGTGTATTTTTACCTTTTTAAGAACCTGTAAGTGTTCCTATGCTACAATTAACAAATCAGACAACTTTATGTAGTTGATATCTTGACTTATGTAAGAGGCCCACTTGTGAACTCTGGTCAACAGGCCTATTTACAAGGGTACAATGCACTCAGTATTTCATTTAATATTTATTTATTAATAGCCAAAAATATTTAAGGTATAATTTCTCAGTAAATTAATTGTTATTAATTAAACTGTCAAATTACTTTTTGAACAGCTGACCGTCTTAGGCATGTTCTTTTCAGGCCACGAACTAGAGATATAAAACCAAGTTCGTGTTTCAGACGGAGAACCGTCCAGCCACCCTCAAGAGTTAGTCTTCTTAAAAAATTAAATATACATAGATACTCTATAGATTTTTGGAGGTTTTCTCGACCTTAACCCTTGGAGCTCCAAAACAGGTAGTCCTAAAATAATTTACCCCGACTATTCTCCTCGCCTTCGGGGCTAGCCGTATTATTATTATTTATACAAGTCCTAGAAGGTAGAGCCACCTAATCGAATTAGATAGATTTTTTTGTTTTATCCTTGTCTGATATCATCGGGATTGTATCTAATTCATTTTATCACATGTTGGCACCTTGTGCATTCCTTTGTGAATAATTTTTAGTTTTTAATAACTTTCTTTCGTGGCGATAATCGTAGAAATTAAATACATCCTCGACAGACGAATCAATAAGTTTTTTTTATTACAAGTCGTCACATTTCATCAATCAAATATGAAGTAATATAAATTTATTTTTCTTTATCACAAATTAAGAAAGAATTAAGTAGAACATTTTTTTCATAACATGATACATAACAAATTTCACGCCTTTCTTTCATCCATCAAACTTCTTTCATTTACCAAAATTAAATTTTAATAATAGCCAAATTAATAGTTAAACCAGATCTAGTTGCCATGAAATTTAAATGTTCCAGTGGGCCAGTTTTTTTTCGTTTGTGACGTTGTCACAACTTATATTACATATGTCAATAAATAAACGTTGATATAGTAACCTTAAGAATAAAAGCCTTGAAATATGTAAGGGAAATAGTTATATATACCGAAAATAAATAAAATTCTCCATTTTTGCCGGTTGAGTAATAAAAAAAATGATTTTTTATGCTTGTATTTTTAGGGTTTAAAACTTGCTTGACTTATTATTGCTCTTGTGAGTTTAAACCCTCTGTTGTCAATTTTGGACGGCTCTAAAATTAAACCATGTTAGTGAATTCGGCTATAACAGACTTTGTGCCCTCACTTTTTATTTCCGGTTTATAAAGATAGCTAACGACTAATCCATCATCTTCAATGCAACTGACTATTATTTTTCCAATCTTTATTCCAGAAACATTAGTCCTACGAATTTTCAAGTCTAAAGAAATGAATTTTTCTTGATATGTTCTAAATTTTCTCCCAGCCAGTTCCATCATTACCGGTGCAATTGACTGTCAGATTATTAAACAACTACTCGAGAAGGAACATTTGCACTAAAAATTAACCCCCTAATTCGCTAACATGGTTTAACCTTAAAACCGGTCTAGATTGACAGTAGAGAATTTAAATTGACAAGGGTAACAATATGTCAAGCAAGTTTTGAACCTTTAAAATACAATTAAAACAATATCATAAGAAAAACAGAACTGGCCATTTAGAAAATTTCATTTCCAAGGCAACTAGATCGGGTTGTGAAATTATTTTGTCATTTGCAACGCTGCCTCCCGTACTAGAAGCAATAATAATATTATTTTACTTATTAGTGACAATTTTCATGCAATTTTGGGATAAGGGGAAAGCAAGTTTTAACAAGGCTGTTTTTCAAATGCCAAAAATGTTATAATGATAAAATATAAACTACAACTTTATATTTAAAATAACGATTACCTAGTGGCAAGACGCCTAGTTTATTTTTAGTAGTTTTCTATGCTTTAAAAGCACAAAATAAAAGAAAATACTTATGACTTGGGATATTGCACTGTATCATTCTATGCTTCCAAAACAAACAAGAAATTGCAATCATGACGTATACGTCAAAAAATCGACTTCGCGGATAATAAGTTTCAATCCATTAGATTAAGTTTGGAAATGTTGTGAAACTGTATCAGCTTCACAATATATGGGTGAAAGTGCAAACAAACTTCGGTTAAAATAATTATAGACCTTGAAGAAAGAAACTTTACTGTATTTTTCTCATTTATATAACCTTACATCTTGAAGTATCACCTACACAGCTGTTTTTTATATGACTAATATTAATCGTATTAGCTCTGCAATTCTTTGTTTACACTAGCAACTTTCAAAAATTTTTGTTTAATAACTAATCGTTGATAATCATAATGATAGAGCTCATGTTCATTGCTATTTATGAATTTTTAATAATAATACATGCTTAATCATTATAATTTCTGGAATATGTATGGACGCATTTTTTTTTATATTTTAAATGGAAACGAACATTAAAAGCCGCGAAGTCGATTGATGTACTACTGAATCATGGGAATCTATATTTGAAACTGTAAAATATAAGCAAACAATATAAACTCTATGTTCTAAAATTGCACAATAATGGTTTGTAACAATTATATTTAGGGAAATTTGTGTTATAAATAAGTTTTTTGTTCAGGTTAGAATTAATTAGAATTGCAAAAGGTAGCATCTCATATATGTCCGATTTAATTTTGTTGTGAATATTTGATCTGGATCAGTTCAAGTTTTATTTACGACAGATAATATTTTCTAGTTATGGTTATATATGTTTTTCGTAATTATAACATGTCTCTGGAGGTACAAGAATGAGATATATTGAAGTGTCAACAAGCTAGAGAAAAAGATGAATATAATTACTTTCGAGAGGTTGTAAATATCAAAATTGTTTCACATTTAGTGATTTTTGAATTGAAATGATTTAATAGGGCTATTCTTTTGAGCCACTATCATTTTCAGTTCTATCACTTGAATTAATCATGATCACTTCCACCTAAGGACAGGTAAACGCATATTCAAAAGAACATGAAGTTATCAGTTTCACTTTTTTCACTTTGAACATTGAATGTATTGACTCTTTAGCTGGTCTAGACTTTTTGTATTTAGTGTGTTCACATGGGTGATGGATGTATTGCTTTATGGGAAACTATAGGAAAAAGAAAAACGGTTAATTAGGGAAAGTTTCAGACAATATGGTTAATAAATTATTGGTGCTCGCAGGGCAATTTTAATTTTCTGAGTTCTAGATATACAGGGTGTCCGTGAATACCTCTTAATTTCTCGGGAGCATACAGGGGAGGTCAAAATAACCCTACTTTGTCATAGAAAAAAAATTCCTAAAGTGTCCTTTAAAGGAAATACAGAGCCCTAAAGGGGTACCAGCGAGTATGTGAGGGTCTCATGTTCACCGCTACGTCGCGGCAAAAATAACCCTAAATAAAACATGTAAAAAATTAATTCATAAACTCTAATAATTACTTTCCAATCATCTTTTACCTGTTTTTCTTAGCCTTCGATCAACCCTTCAAAAGGTTTTTAAACTTGGCAATGTTTGAGTTGGAAATATGTCATCATAAAGTTATCTTGCCTTCGAAGAATTTGACAGCGCTTCACCATAAATTAAATGCATATCAGCATACTTTGCGTAAGAATATGCTTCCATTTTTTAAAATTATTTTTACTTGAAGGCGGTTTTGATAAGTTCCATCAATAGTAATCATTATTTAAATTTCATTGAATTATATAAGTCGGTTCAAAACCGATAAGGTAAATCGCAGGTACCCCTTTAGGACTCTGTATCTCCGTTAAGGGGCACTTTAGGAATTTTTTTGTCTATGACAAAGTAGGGCTATTTTGACCTCCCCTGGATCCTCCCGAGAAATTAGGAGGTACTTACGGGACACCCTGTATTATTGTGATGAATAAAACAGAACTGCATAAAACTCTGAAGTGATTTTTCCCAAATTGCATTTCTATGTTTTCATGACCCAACATAATTTTTTTTTATTCTATTATATTCCGATATTTGATGGTTAAACCAATTAAAAGATTAACTGTAAAGTTGGTTGCATAGCATTAAATTTAATTAATATGACATTTAGACAACGATAGAATTGAAAAATTAATGACAATGGTCTTGGTAAAACCAATCAAACCGACTTATCCTGAACCCTTTCTTATTAATAAAACGTTAACTTATTCCTAATGTTCCATATACAATTATTTCAATTTAGATTTAGAAAAATTGTTGGCTTGGCTTTACTGTCAAGTTGAAATTTATATATGAAAATTTTTGAAAATATACAAAATGAGTTTTAGCTGCTTAAGATGCTACCAGTAAAACCTAAAAGAAAAAACATAAAAAGACTTATTGTGCTTATCGCTTCTATATTTACGAGCATTGGCATAAAAAAGTCGTTTATATAGCAGCATTCTTTTTACATCAAATCTTAGCTATCTTAGCTAAAATTTATAAATATAACTTCTGTCCGGAAATAAACGAAACTTGAAAACAAAACATATAAAACGTTATTTATTGATCAACATTTATATTACTGAATGAAGTTCATCGAACGAATTTCTTTTTATGCGCCCAATTGTCTCTCAACAATGTCCCCAAAATGCCAACTTTAGTTTTTGGAAAAAACAAGGCGCTTGGTAAGACTGCATGTGATCCTGGTGGAATGATATTAGTTGAGATTTTGACCAAAAACTCAATCAAGCAACCAGCGAAGTGTGAGCAAGTGTATTATCTTTGTTCAGGTGCTAATTGATGTTGTGCCACATTTCTAACCGTATTTTGCGTATGATCTTACACAAATGGCGTAAAACGACTAAATAATATTCCTTATTAACTTGTTAATACTCCGGAATGAATTCTTGGTGAATCTAGTGGCGACTCTTGAGCGTTTAAGCTTAAGGTAGTGTCAATACATGGGAAAAAATAAAGGGCCATTATAAAACATGTAAAACAACAGTTCTCTAACCTAGAGTCACGGTAATAAACATTTAACTGTGTTTTATGTTGTTTTTACCAAACATAGAGAAGCTAAAAACAGTATTTGTGTGAACTTTGGATATTTTATGGGTCTTTATTTTATGCCATATTTGAACAAGATGATCTGTTCTTTTTTTGGCCAAACAACACACTTATAAAACAACAAAATATTTGACTGTGTTTCCTCACACCCGCACAGTCAAATATTTTTATCATATCTATATATTTTTATTAAATTTACGAGACTTTTGTCCACTTCCGCTTTGTTTTTCAATTTTCATTTCATTTACTCCAAATTTTTCCTTTAAAAATTGCGAATTAAAAGTCTTTCAAAAAACTAACTTTGTTCGTAATCATATACTGCCCTCAATTCAAGAGTTTTAAGCTCGGGTGCATCAAACCCTGAGTAGCTCCGAGCAAATCTGAATAAAGCGGTTGAAGTATTAATTTGAACGGTAAATAACCTCCAAATAATTTTTTTTTCGGAAGTCCGATATCTTGTGAAATAATCTTATTTTTGTGTCTCCATTTCGTGTATAAAATGGTTTTTACCCAAAAATAGCATATAAAAATGATAACTGATGGCTGCTAGGGCTTTATACACCAAATATTTTTATTGGTGCTTGAGGGGTAAGGGGAAAGCAGATCTGACAAGCGCCGGGGCATAATGCACTACTTGAATAAAGCGAGCGTTTCTTGCACTGAACAGCTTTGAGCTGTTCATGCCAATGAATCGAGGGCAGTAATATAGTGGCAAATAGAATGACTTTTACTAGCAAAACTAAAACACACATAGACGTAGAAAAATGCATATTATATAAATATACAATAAATAATTTAAACTAAGATTAAAATATTTTTTTAGAACCGCCAAGAGTAAACAAAACATACACGAAGGTCCAAACAAAAAAGTAATGCCACTTGTTATTTGGTGCAATTGTGTTCTTTGGTCGATTTATTTAATAACACTAGCGAATGACAGATAATTCGTTAAACTTGAAACATAGTTCCATCTTTCTTGCTCACATAAAAGCAAAAATAGTTAACTAGTGCCGTGGTAAATAGTGAGCATGATTTTGGTTTTAGACTTTTTTTGACGTGCTCTTTTTGACCTCTGTTCTTCTTTCTTTATTGCTGTCCAGGATGCGGTTCATCTTCGACATCTTCACGACTCTCAGAGAATACCACTCAAAAACTTTTCTTTCCAATCAGTGCGTAGTTGGTTGACAATTCAAAATTTAATAAAACTAATTTAAACAGCTTGTAATTAAAGCCAGTGTTTATTAAAGTATGTTGAATCATGAAATTTTACATAATTGTGACTACGATTGTACAGACTTAAAAAAGACAATGACACAAGCAATTCCATGCACGCACGCGGTTTAATTTCAAAAGTTTCGTTTATTCCCGGAAAGAATTATACATGCTAAAAGATCTCGTTAAAAAAGCAACTTTTATATACATATACCTTTTTATTTGAGTTACTGTGCACAATGGTTAATGTGATTTAATTTATAGGGATAATAATGTATCAATCGAACGTTTAGAATAAAAAATATGTTAATTAAAGATTATTTAAAATAAAATTTTGTTACGTTGTTACAAATATAGTTTCTTTTAACAACAGGTCCAATACAACTCACCATTTTTATAGCGAATTTTTAATTCCATAATATTTACTAATAGTAGATACAATATATTGGCAGTTGGGCGTATAAAATACAATTATTTAAGAGAAATTTAGTTCTTAACCAACTGAAAAACCCTTATACTATAAGGATAAACGTACTCTGTTCTAATACAGAGATAAAGCTTTATCTCAGATTGCAAGAATACCAGGAAAGGGTAAAAGCCTTATCCATGGTGGTACACCGCCATCTATAGACCGGTTTTGAACTTGTTGCTTCTTGTCAGTAAAGTCAGACGCGGAGATCAGGTCATTAAGAGAGTGCTGTACATGATCGAGATGTTTGGTGCCTGTGATGTAGGTGTGAAAAGTTTTACACCCTAGATCTCTATAGATAATGATATTTTTAACATAGAATCATATGGAAGACTTAATTTTGAAAGCACTCTACTCTGTTGAATGTTGATCTACTCATGGTAATCCATGTGGGAGAGCCAAAGAACGGATAATATATATATATATATATATATATATATATATATATATATATATATATATATATATATATATATATATATATATATATATAAATCATACGTTTGCTTTAAATTTATCTATCAAAGAAATTTTGGCTTTATTTAATAAGTAATTTGTGTTGAGAAGCCATTTAAGTCAAAGACTTGCTCTAAGTATTTCGCGTGTTCCCTTCGCTGGTCTCGAGGAATGTATGATTTATAAAGGTTGAAAAGAGTGAGGGACAGAGGAGGAACATCCGCTCTAATCGATCTGACAGTAGATATGAGGAAACATAACAAAGTAAAGCCAAAAACTTCCCATTATTATTCTTGAAAAAATAACAATTTATTAAAAAATTAAGAAATTATTACAAAAAAAAATTAATAAAGTTAGATAGACTAATTAAAATATAGCAATCGGGTTAACATACTAACAATGGAACACATTTCTTTTTTATTGTGAAATTCTTCAAGTACTGAGTTCGATTGAAAACCAACGGCTACTTCTCTGTTTACCAATGTAAGTATGGACATGAGGTCCCGATTTTCATGGTGCTCTTCTAGTTTTCTTACTAAAGCTTGTATAAAACAACTTCCCTTTGTTGTATCCCTCCATGCGTAATACCCTACAATAAAATATCAGTATATTTGATGGATAGATGAGTCAAGAATAACTAGTGATGGTATATTTAATATAATAATAATAATAATTATTATTATTATGTCTTTATTTCTGGCTCCATAGAATTAACAACATATTATATTGGGACCGAACGGTTCTGATGGATCAGACAGTAGCTCATAATAGACCAGACATTATACTAATAGATAAAATTTCTAGGCGAACTACACTAATCGATATTGCTGTACCTAACAACAACAACCTAAGGCCAAAATACAACGAGAAGATCGCCAAATACAGAGATCTGGAGGTCCAAATCCGAAGACAATGGGCAATGAACAGCGTCCAAACGATTCCCATAATACTGTCAACAACTGGAGTGATACCAAAGAACCTCCTGCAGAACATCAAGGGACTGGGCCTTAGTGAGCATCTGTATAAACCGATGCAGAATGCAATTCTCCTAGCAACCGCGCGAACCGTCCGAAAGTTCGTAGGAAATACAGCAGACAACGTCACCTAGGACCCGATAACATGGAAAGAGTTCCCACAGATCTTCATACTTTTGGTGTCTTTGTATGCCTGGTATGAGTGAATAATCCCTGGAGGGAGTGCGAAGCCGTTTGGCTTGTAAATCATAATTATTATGTCTTTATTTCTGGCTCCATAGAATTAACAACATATTATAATTAATTAATATACAGGATAGTATAGAGACAGAAAGGGCGAAATCCAGATGTGGATAACATCTAAGTGTCATCCACCCTGATCAACTCAACCCAGACTGAAAGTAAATAGGACCTAAATAATAATTAAACACAGAAGAGAAAAGAAACAATACTTGTACACCCAAGTCAGATACATTGATACAAATTCTGGATTTTTCTTCATTAAAATTCAAAAGAAAGAGAGGAAACTACAATTTTCTTACTTGTTTATCAAATGCGTGTTGGAAGACAACATATCTAAATTTTATAGGCGTGAGAGTTTTTTAGAAGTCCGGAAAAGAATTATATAGTTTAGCGACATTGTAGGTAAAAGAGCGTTCAAACAGAGAAGATTTATGCAGGGGCGGAGTTATTGTTCCTCGAAGACGAATGTTGACGTTATGAACGTGGGATCTAAAAATGATTCGTCTGTATAGATATTGTGGGCTTTTATAACATATAATTTTATGGTAAAAACAAGCTTCATGCAACCACCTCCTGCTCTCCATATTCAGCCATTTTAAGTCGAGTAGCTTATGAGATATTCTTTCATATTTACGAACTCCATAAATTAGTCGCAAACAAGAGTTTTGCACTTTCTGTATTCTTCGTTTTTGAATGGCTGTTAGGCAGTTTCCATATATTACATCTCCGTGGCAAAAAATGGAGTGCACCAACGAGTCACAGAGCAAAGTCTTAAGTTTTATGGATAAATCATGGCGGTAACTGTAAAGAAGTTTTAGTCTAACATAAGCCTTCTGAACACAATGGGAAACATGCTTATCAAATCGCAGTGCACTGTCAAAGACAACACCCAGATTTTTAACACTATCCTCAATAGGCAGAACTGAATCGCCAATCTTTACATTTATAAGATTTTTAACAATCTCTTTATCAGTCTTTTTTCCAAATATCATTATACAGCATTTTTTCGGATTAAGATACAAGGAATGCTGCAAGGAGACCGAATGAATTGCTTTAAGGTCTTGGTTAATAGCGTTGCAAGTCTCAAGAACATCCTCCCTTCTAAAAGGCAAATATATGTGGGTATCATCCGCGTAGCAATGCGACTTGCACCTTCTCAAGGCACTTGGTAAACACGAAGTGTAGATTGCATATAACAAAGGACTCACAATAGAGCCTTGCGGTATACCAGAATTTATGGGCAGCTCCTCTGACATCTCGCCATCCAGTTTAACGCACTGCCTTCGACCCTCCAGCAAACACCTAAAAAATGAAATGGCATCATCACTAAGACCGATATAGTGAAGTATTGCTAATAGCAATCGGTGGTTCAGAGTGTCAAATGCTTTCGAAAAGTCGAGCACTGTCAGGATTGTTACTCTTCCTGAATCAGTTGCCCTAAATATATCATCAGCGACATTTGCCAGAGCAGTAGAACAACCGTGATTCTTTCTAAACCCAGATTGAGTCTCAGACAGTATTCGGTTAACCTCCACGTGCTTTACAAGTTGTTCATTAATTATTTTTTCTAATATTTTTGACATACAGGGCAAAATACTAATGGGACGAATATCCCGAAGTTCACGGGGACCACTAACTTTTGGCAATGGCACTACCAAAGCCCTCTTCCAGCATTCTGTATAAACAGAATGTAATAGACATGCATTCAATACATGTGTTAAGTAGGGCAAGATGAAAGGACAGCAGAGTTCCACCAAATCAATGCTCAATCCGTCGTGACCATTCGCTTTAGACTTTATTTTAGAGATTATCTTCGCCACCCTCAACTCTGTTACTCCTTTAAATTTAAAATTACGAGTTACATCATCTTTCACACCATTTTCATAACATTTCAAAAGCTCGTTATTATGTCCCCCTGAATCGAGTATGTCTGTCTATTAAATTAGGATCCTTCAGATTTTCAGGGATATCAACTTTGTTTTTACTAACTGCTATACTGTATTTTTTTAATTCCCGCCATATGTCTTTTGATAGTGGTAACCTCGCATCCAAATAAGCTTTTTTTTCCTTACGAACAGTTAGGGTTGTGAGGTTGCGAAGAGATTTATAATATTCCCAGTGCTCATCATTCTTTGTTCTTTTAAATTTACTTAAAGCATTATTTTTAAGTTTCATCAAATTTTTAATATTCTCAGTTATCCAGGGAAAATTATTCTTGGTAAACCTAGCTTTTTTCACGGGAGCATGAATATCTAATAAGGTAGCTACGTTGAAGTTAATAAATTCTACTCTATCATTTATATTTTCAATATCAAAAATATTTCTCCAGGGAATTGACTTTAAATTAGCCATAAATTGTGATATATTTATATTTTTCAGATCTCCATATTCTTTAAAGATAATTTGTTTTTTATTATTTGGTAATTTAAACTCACAAGATGTAAAACAACAGATATAATATCCGGATCTTGGGTATTATAGCTCCACTAAAGAAACCATTTTCACTCGAGTTCTTAGGAATAAAATAATATAAAGGGCTGTAAAAGATTACTGATTACCGAAGAATAACAAATCTACGCAAATTCAAAAATTCGGACAAGTTCCAAAGGCCAAAACACCGGCTGTAACATCTTTAGTCGCCTAATAACATAATACGGTATGGTTGTCGGACAGGCAACACAACATACACGTGTAAAATTTCAACACAATGGGAAAAGTGGAAGTGATATAAAAAATCATTATAGACGGGAAAAATAATCGCCCAGGTGAAGCTAAATAAAAACTTGTAAAAAACAACATAATTTGCTCTTCCCTTCTTTGTTTTCTTGGTATCAGATCTTGTGTAGAATTAGATGGAAGTCTATGCTGTAAGTTAATCCCATTTTCACTTGATGAAACCTGGCTGTTGATTGTTAAATGGCAGTAAATCCTCATCAAGTAAACATACTTACAACTTACTTATTCCAATGACACTCCCCCATATGTGCACCAGACTTCATGTAGTTACTTTGTTATTTTGACAAAAAAAAATAATGAATGTTTCATATTAAACAACGCAAATTTAATAAAGAAATCTTACACTAGTTGAAAAAAGAAAATTTAGGAACATACCTTCTACAGTGGCATACATTATCAAAATATCCGCCATTGCTGGAATACTATAAATAATTGTTTTGCTTTCTAAACTGTCGGATTCTGCTCTTATTTGTACCCCTGCGTCAGTTTTTTCACCCCTGCAGGCCTAAAAATTGAAATAGATTGTTTCCTAACAGTCTATTTAATCGTCACAAATTAAACCTCTTAAGAAATTAATAAAAATTAATAAAATTATGTAACATACTACGGCTGTGTTCTTTTCGTTGAGTTATCAATTGTCAAAGTAACAGAAATGATAGTGATAATTTCGTATTATTTTAAATTCACATGTTTCCACTTTAAGCTTGCCCCCTCCCCCTCCCACAGGATTATTAATGGATTTGAAATTTAAACATATATTAATTTGTATCCTTATATTCTTGAATATGATGGAGAATTTTCCAGTGTCACTTCTCTGAGTTGTGGCGTCCCACAAGGTTCTGTTCTTGGGCCCCTGCTCTTTCTTTTATATATAAATGACCTGACCAAAATTGATATCCGAGGAACATTTACATTATTTGTAGATGACGCAACAATTTTATGGCGTGGAAAGAATGGCTGTGATTTGAAACATATTATCGAGTGTGACTTGATTAGAGTGAATGAATGGTGTGCTGCAAATTGTTTAAGTTTTAATTTTACTAAAACCAACGTGTTAAGTTTCAAATTTACCTGTGATAGTTTAACTTTAAATAATAATTTTATAGGGAATAAGCTAGGGACTAGATTTTTAGGTATACTTATTGACGATAAGTTGAAATTTACTGACCACATAATGGCATTAAACAAGAAGTTAGCTGCCGGGTGTTATGCGGTACGAACAGTGTCAAGGGAATTAGATTCAAATGTGGCTAGAACAGTGTATTTTTCGTTGATTGAATCTCATTTGAGATACGGAATTGCATTTTGGGGATTCTGTAGTCGGCAGTTATTAAATTCGATTCTTGTTTTACAAAAGCGAGCAGTGCGTTATTTATTTAATGTAAAAATGAAGGAGCATTGTAGGCCTTTATTTATTCGGGGCAAAATATTAACAGTAATAGGCATTTTCATTTTAGAAATAGTGGGACCGATTCATAAAAAATATAAAAATTATTCAACTCCAAACCCATATAATACACGTAATAATGGCCTGCCATTGCCCATTCCCAGGAGTACTCTCACTAAACAGTCTCTTATTTTTGAGGGAATTAAAATATATAACAAAATTCCTCTAAAGTATAGAAATATTATGGACGATAAATTGCTTAGGAAAAAACTTAAGGGCTTTCTTGTGACACGACCGTATTATTCACTGGAAGAATATTTTGCTGATCATTTTTAACAAGGTGTGTTTGTGCTTTCAAAATGGGTGTAATGGTGTAATTTTATGGCTATTTTTGTCTTGTTTTACTTTGTTTTATTTGACTGTAAACTTTTAAATTAATTTAGTAGACAATTATTTTATTTTATTTTAGGTGCCTGTTTTGTTAATTATGGACTTTTGTTTATTTACACTGTTTATTTTGATTACTGACTTTAATCACGTATTTATTGTTATCATTGATCTAAGTTTTTTTTTTAGTTTTTTGTTGTCACAATTTCTTGTGTTGCATATGTTTTTGTTTATATTTATATTTAACTTTTTATTCTGCATAGTGCTTAGTTAACAAGACTGATTTCTTTACAACAATAAAGCTTATTATTAATACTGTGGTTGGTAGCAAGATTTCTGAAATATATTTATGTTTATGTTTATACATTAATACTTACTTGTAAAAAAAATAATTTCGGTTTCCCAGCTAAAGTAGGGCAATTTTCCCCAGAAAAAAAGTCTATAAGTTCATGAGTTGTATACTCATAATCTCTTGCAAATATTCTACCGTGACTTCTTCCGTGAGACATAACTGATATTACCAAGCAATCATTTTGAGAATGATCCATTCTGGAAACTGAAAAATATTTTTAATGAAATTACACTGTTATCTATGTTTTTGTAAAAAAGTTATACCAAAACAAAATTCAAATAAAGAGCATTAGGAAATTGATTGGAGCTATAGGAAAGGAAGGAGTGGATGCAAAGCTTCCATTTAAAATTTAAATTATTTTGATAGCTTTTTTACTATTACTTTACTTTATGTGTGTTTAATATGTAGTCTTGAGAAGTACATTATGAGAAAATAGAGCTGAGTAATAACGGTACTCTTAAATACGTTTTTTTTAAGACACTTTAAAATATTTAAAAACTTCCCATGTAATTGCAAATTCTAGTAACAGATTTAAAAAAAATTATGAAATAAAAAGTAATTTTAAAAAGTTGATGCTGGTAGCCGTTACCATGTGGTAGTTAATCATCTTCGGGAAATGTTTGAAAAGGAACTACTATGTTTTATACCACTAAATTTATTTAAACAAACAGTGTCACAGAGTCATTTTCAAACTGAATTACAAAGGTAGACTAAGTATTCAATACAGAAACATGAGAAAATTTAACAATAAATAAAAACTACTTGAGAAGTTACATTATTACAAAGGGGAAGTACTAAATTTTGAGAACTAATTATTATTTGGCGACAACAAATAACGGGGAAAACCCAAGTTCTGTCTGGTAATTAAGCAAATTTACATTTTTATTTTTACTATGTTTATATATTTCTAAAGATTCAAGAATCTTTAACTTTTGTCTCTTTGTTGAATAATATAATATGTCAGTGTTGCTTAAATCAGGAAAACTGTGACTGTGTTCTAAGCAATGGTTGGCAAAGCTCGAGTCTGTTTTTTGTAGTCTATATGATCGGTAGTATTCTGTAAAGCGAGTTTTAAAGCTTCTACCACTTTGTCCAATATACAAGCTATCACACTCTGAACATTTTAACTTATAAACTCCTGATTTATCAAATTTATTAATTTTATCTTTAGCATTGTAAATGATAGTGGACAGATTGTGTTGAGATTTAAAGGCTACTTTTACGTAATGTTTGGAAAGAGTATTAGCTATATTTTCTGATAGGGTACCACAATATGACAAATATATATAAGATGAACTATCTTTATCATTTTTTATTTTTTTTTGGGATATATTGAATTAAAAGCTAGTTGTTTTTGTTTTTTAGTTATTAATTTCTTTATGGTTTGTTAGGGAAATTGTTTGATATTGCAATCCTTTCAATGATATTTAGTTCCTCTTGAAGATCTTCTTCAGAGAGAGGTAAAGAGAATGCTCTATGTATCATTGAATTGTATGCAGCATAAATTTTCTAGATCTCACCATATCTCACCTCAATAATCAGTGTAATTTTAAAATTTTTAGAAAACCAACGTTTACAAGTAATACTATATCTAATGACTCTTTTCACCCCTTACAACAGAAAATGGCTGCATACAATTCAATGATACATAGAGCATTCTCTTTACCTCTCTCTGAAGAAGATCTTCAAGAGGAACTAAATATCATTGAAAGGATTGCAATATCAAAACAATTTCTCCCAACAAACCGTAAAGAAATTAATAACTAAAAAACAACTAGCTTTTAATTCAATATATCCCAAAATAAAAAATAATAAAGATAGTTCATTTTATATATCTTTGTCATAGTGTGGTACCCTATCAGAAAACATAGCTAATACTCTTTCCAAACATAACATAAAAGTAGCCTTTAAATCTCAACACAATCTGTCCACTATCCTTTACAATGCTAAAGATAAAATTAATAAATTTGATAAATCAGAAGTTTATAAGTTAAAATGTTCAGAGTGCGATAACTTGTATATTGGATAAAGTGGTAGAAGCTTTAAAACTCGCTTTACAGAACACTACCGATCATATAGACTACAAAAAACAGACTCGAGCTTTGCCAACCATTGCTTAGAACACAGCCACAGTTTTCCTAATTTAAGCAACACTGACATATTACATTATTCAACAAAGGGCCAAAAGTTAAATATTATTGAATCCTTAGAAATATATAAACATAGTAAAAATAAAAATGTAAATTTGCTTAATGACCAGACAGAACTTGGGTTTTCCCCGTTATTTGTTGTCGCCAAATAATAATTAGTTCCTAAAATTTAGTACCTTCCCTTTGTAATAATGTAATTTCCCAGGTAGTTTTTATTTATTGTTATATTTTCTCATGTTTCTGTATTGAATACTGAGTCTACCTTTGTAATTCAGTTTGAAAATGACTCTGTGAGTTGAAACTGCAGTCAGTGTTTTCTTAATAAATTTAGTGGTATAAAACATAATAGTTCCTTTTTAAACATTTCCCGAAAGTAATTTTAATCAAAATGTGTTCAGAATTAAAAAGTAGAAGGAGCTTATTCAGGTTTTTCTTTCAAAAGAAAATATTCCCGTGATAAATTTAATGAATAATTTATTGAGGTGATCGATATAATATCGAATGCAAATCCATCCAGTTCAATCGCTGTATCCTGAGATAAGAGTGACGGTTTTTAGATGTGCGATAACTCCCGGTCTAATGAATATTATTCAAAAAAATCAAAAATATTCTGAATTTGTAAGAAAAATATAATATTTTGATGTAACTTTTATTAGGCGTATCTGTATGTTACTATTGTTACTCATGGTCTTTCATATATAACTGAGATGGCAAAATCTTTATAGTATAGATTGCATATTTTAATTCGCATTTATAATTTTTTGAGGCAGTATATTATACACGAATTATTTTTTCATTCTCTTTTATTATATTTTAATATACAAGCAAAATATTGATGTTTTGAATGAATGAATTTCTTAAATTAATGGCTTACCAACTTTCAACGCTTCGGAAATCTCAACCTTAGTTAAATCGTTATAAACCTCCACATGAAACTTTAATCTTTTCAAAATTATTTCCATCGCATCTCTATCAAATTCTGTACCTCTTCTTTCTTTGAAATGAAGATTGTCAAAAATGCGGTGGTTAAAAATTAGGGCAATACCTCGGTGTTGATGTGACATATCATAGAATTCGTCATCTGGAAACTGACCTTGAACAGGAGTAGGTATCTTAAATGACTGTCTAAAACAAATAATATGGCTCATAGATCATCATTTTTTGCTTCAAGTGGGTTTCTGATAAAGTAACTTATAGTTAACGTTTAGAATGCATATGGAAACATCGTTAATAATTAAATTTTTTGTTTCTACTGGGAAGAAATAATTGGTAAACAGAGACAAATATAAAGTTTGACCAAAAAATCAATTCCGTCTATGAAGGATACATAACTATAATACTCTAGTCAAATAAGCGAAAAAAAGACCTAGTTGGGGACACTCATTCATCCAGACAGAGACCCGGATTTTCGGGTCTTTTTGTAAACAATTAAAGGTCGAAAAATGCATTTTTTTGCACTTTTTTGTGTACCAGCAAAAACTAAAGAAATTTTTGGACAAAATGGAATAGCCATTGTTGTGGATACACGCTTATTTTACAATAAAATATTAAATTTCAGATTTAATATTGCCCCAAAACTCCCTAAACAAAATAATATAAATAATACGGCATACAGTGCAAAACCTACAATTCTTCGATTGTGGGGAAACCCAGAGAATACACGGCACGGCGGCGGTTTGATTCGGTGCTTCCCCGAATTCAGAATGCGACGCTTCGATCATACTCTAGATTTAAACAACAATAGATTTGTCTGAAGGCTGTTTATGGTCGGTGGGGGAGACGCTTTTTTGATGTTTGACAGACATAAACATATGTACTTATCTTGTCTTTCAGTTTAATTGCTTGTCGTGACTTTTTTCGGTGTTTTTAAGTGTTAGAAATTACTATAAATGCGAAGTTTACAATTAATATTAACAAAAAGAGGATTTAAAAACTTATTTTTATCGGTAAATATTGTTAGATTGTCTACATATTGAAAATAATAATAATAAAAATTTAGGCAACCATATATTCATACTTTATTTTCAGAATTGACGTACCCAGGGGTATGTTCGAAGGACATACCGATGATACTCGTTTAAATAATGCAATTAGAAAAAGATAGCATAAAATCGGTATGTCTGTACCAAGAAATTAAATACCTACTGTTTATCAACACTTTTTCAAATATAAATACAAATATTATTACGTTATTCAGCGTTCAAACAACCGGGCCCTAGTTCTGACGTTATGCTACTTCTACAGGGGTATGTTCGAAGATGCGACGTCACCACTGCTATAAAAGCGGAAAGACGGCGGCGTAATTAAGGACATTACGAGTTGCTCACTTAGAGTCAACTTGTCCTTTTTTCCGATCGAGCTTAGCTCTCGGGGGCCACGTTGATTGTTATATTTTTTTGGCAGCTCGTGGTTCTTAGAGTGGGTTGTCTTTAACAACATAAAATTCTACAAACAATACAGATCGTGCACGTATCTTAATTCCTGATATTGACACCGTCGATAAAAAGACGAGGTCAGTGGCGCGTACGAGTTACTGAACCGACGCGTCCTGACTTTTAAACCTTATTATCAGAACGTGACAAAGTGGAGAAAACCTGAAATTGACACTGCGACTAATAGTCAACTTTGTATTGGCTATAAAGTTATGAATACTGATCTTGACAAATCCCGAAAGTGACAGTGGAGAGAAAATAATCCCGAACTTGACTTGCGGAAAACAGGACTGGAAAAAAAACATTGAATAAAAAGTTAACTAAGAGTCAAGGACGAGTGTTACTTGATAACCTCTTCCTAATTGGCTCATTCCTTAGAAGTGTTCCCTTGAAAAAATAAAATTTAATTAATTTTCGTTAACTTTTGAGCTTCACTTATTCCTCTTCTATCCCGGTGAGCGAGAAGAAAGGTGAGGCGGCTAGAGTTTTTATTCTAGTCGGGAGGTTTGGCGGGATATCACCAACAACCCCTGTTTGTGTTAAAACTTGGGTTTTTCACAAATAATTGATAATGCAAAAAAAATTCTTAAAATAAATTAATCCTGACGGAAACGAACTTCCATGTTTTCCGGAAGGATAAAATTAATCCAATAAACCCGGTAAATAGGTCCATATTCTCGGAGATGGGTACAAAAATACCGAAAAATAGCGAGATGCAGTGACGTCTCGTTAGAATCGAAAAATAATTTAAAAAAAAAAATTAAAATTGCGAAAGGTAGTTGAAAAAGACCCTTGGAAAAAATTAACAAAAATTCGAAAAATTCAAAATTAAATTGGCAAAAAAAAAACGTACTCATTATCCGTTAATACGAGACCATCTTGTAGAGAATTGAAAAACTTACAAATTGTTTTTTACGGATCTCGATATTTTTATTTGTTTCTGAGAAAAATGCAAAACAAGGTCTAAATTGTTATAATATTCAATTAACAATAACTATTGCTAAATGTAGCCTACGACTTTGTTCTTACGTAAAAAGTTGAGTCTTTTAGTGCTTAATATGTGGTGAAAATTTCAGATCGATTCATCAAATAGTTTGTGCAAAATTTAATTTGTTTATCACAGGCGAGCGAATTTTGCAATAACATTCTAGCTCCATGGATGAAGGTACACCGATTCTGTGCACATCTCATGAAAGAGGAACTCGTCTTCTATGAGAACCATTACATGAAATTGAGGAAAATTTATTTTAATTTTATTTAAGCTTCATTAGAAAACCACTTTCATTTTGACCTTGTAAACAAATTAAATAACTTTTTTGTTTTTGCCGATAAAAAAATTCTGTTTTCATATTTGGGAAGCTGGCCGTTAAAATAATTTACTTTCAAAACCTAGTACTATGTTTAACTATGAAAATCTTAAAAACATAGTAATTTTTCAATATATCATATACTAGCGACCCGCCCCGGCTTCGCACGGGTGCAATGCTGATACTAAATACACTACAGAAAAACTGTGACTATTTATTTTATTTTTACAACAATTATTACATCGGCCTCCGACGCGCTATTTATAGGCACGCTGCCGCCGCCCCGGTCGGCCAGTACCGCCGCAAGCGCTACTTCCCGCAATTTTAAATCTGTAATATCTTCGAAAATATTCATTTAAATCTTGTGCTGTAAAGGACCATATAGATCTATATTAAATCAACAATGTATTTAAGCTATTTAATTGGATAAGGATTAATGCTGTATTGGTTAAAATCGCTTCAAAATTTGCCATTATTTGTCGTAAAAAGTAAATGACAAAAAAATGTTATTGTGGGATATCCATGAGAGATAGACATATACCATCGCGGAGTTTTCTGTAGACCTTTTCAATGTGTACAAATAATTAGTACATTATTTTGATAAATCTCGTAGGGTTCAGCCTGCGTTTGCAATGTAAGCGGAAAAAAATATGATAATTAACGACATCACATTAGAAACCTCAAAAATAACAGTATTTCTCCACTATTTAATGGATGTTATTATACATATAAACCTTCCTCTTGAATCACTCTATCTATTGAAAAAAACCGCATCAAAATCCGGTGCGTAGTTTTAAAGATTTAAGCATACAAAGGGACATAGGGACAGAGAAAGCGACTTTGTTTTATACTATGTAGTGATTGTCATAACATGTATATATTACTGTAGCAAACAATACTTACGTATATATACAGCTTTTTCTTACATGCAAAGTAATGAATATTAATGTTGTATAACAATAATTTAATTATTCAATTTTCCCGACTTATAAACCATGTTTGCCAAAAAAAATAGCACAAAAATTATTGATTTTTAATGAAAAAATTGTGTGGAAAAAATGTTTAAGCAAATTAAATGTTTAATTTATAAACAAATAAATAAATAGTATGCATATTTGTAATATACGCAGAAAGGTACCACAAATTAAAAAAAGAATTATCAAAATCGATCAACAACTTTCGGAGATGTAGCTCATGGTAGCAGTTTGAAGTTGCTGTTCCATTGTTTGAAAGCGTTGATATGTTAGCAAATCATCTTCCTTTTAAACAATTAACATTTTTTAAACTTCACTGAAGCTTTTGTTTTTGTGTTATCATTTTCCGGACAACTCACACCTAAACCTAAACTCTTAAACTTCCGAATGGCGCTAGTTTCGTTTCTTAATTGTTATTAACAATATAGGAATGAATTAAAAAAAAAAATTGTTAACTTTGGCGTAAATTGACTAAGCTGTTTTTTTTTTCTAAATTCGTCTAAAAATGCCAGCTTCCCAAATATGAAAACAGAATTTTTTTATCGGCAAAAACAAAAAAGTTATTTAATTTGTTTAAACGGTAAAAATCACAGTAGTTTTCTAACGAAGTTTAAACAAATTTAAAATTAATTTTCCTCAATTCCATGTAGTACTTTTCATAGAAGAAGAGTTCCTCTTTCTTGAGATGCGCTCAGAATCGGTGTACCTTCATCGATGAAGCTACAATGTTATTGCAAAATTTGCTCGCCTGTGATAAACAAATTAAATTTTACACAAACTATTTGATGAATCAATCTGAAATTTTTACCACATATTAAGCACTAAAAGACCCAACTTTTTACATAACAACACAGTCATAGGCTGCATTTAGCAATAGTTTTTGTTAATTGAAAATTATAACAATTTAGACCTTGTTTTGCATTTTTCTCAGAAACAAATAAAAATATCGAGATCGGTGAAAAACCAATTTGTAGGTTTTTCAATTCTCTACAAAATGACTATTATATTTTGTCCAAAAATTTCTTTAGTTTTTATCTATAATATACACGGTGTTAAATAATCGAAATTTGGGTTTATAACTCAAAATCTGATACATTACACTTAAAAACAGAGAGCGCGAGGACTATTTTGTTTAACAAAAAATTGAACTGTTTTACAAAAATAACAACCCTTTATCTTTAATAAAAATAGAGATACCCTTCAAAAGTGCCAAAAATTGCACACCTTGTACAGTAAGAGCAGTGATATTGTTTTAATATAATTAATATATTAAAACTGAAATGCATAAATTTATAACTGAATGCATTGCTGACTTAAACCCCGAGTTAGAAAATTTGGTCGGGATCCACCGATTCCCCTGGATCATTCTAGACACCTTTTTCTATTACATCTTCTTCTGCTTCTTCTTCTACCTTCTACAATAGGTCCCTGACCTGTTCCTTCTTCGATTTTCCTCATTCTGGACTTAAATTATCGCTCCACCTTTTCCGCGGTCGACCTCTACTGCGTGTACCACTAGGCGATTTATCTCGTGCGATCCTTACCAGTCTATCCTCTGTCATTCGGCTTATGTGTTTGTTCCATTGTGTCTTACGTTGTAGGACCCACTCATTAATGCAGTCTGTGTTGCATGATTGCCTGATGTTATCGCTTCTTTCTCTGTCTAGTAGCGTTTTTCCTGTTATTCGTCGAAGTATTCTCATTTATGTAGTCTTCAATAGTTGTTTCGTTTTTGTCGTCTCTGGCCGTGTTTCTGAGGTGTATTTCATAATAGGTCTAATTGTGGTTTTGTAGATCCGAACCTTTGTTTCTTGTTGTAAGTGTTTGTTTCGCCAGATCACGTCGTTGAGACAACCCGCCACTTTATTTGCTTTGGCCACCTGCCCTCTTACTTCATCTTCGATGTTGCCATAACTAGTTATGTCGATTCCTAGATATTTGAAACTCATTTCTTGTTGTATTATTTGACCGTCTAGTTCTAGTTTGCATCGGAGGGGTTCTTTTGAGGTTGTCATACATTTAGTTTTTTCGGCTGAGATAATCATATTATATTTTCTTCCAGTAAGATTAAAGGTATTTAACAATCTCTGGAGGTCGTCTTCATTTCCGGCACATATCACAGCGTCATCAGCGTAACAGAGAATTTTTATTTCTGTATCACCCATTTTATATCCTCTACCAAGTCGCACCTCCTTTATTATTTCGTCCATTATCATGTTAAACAACAAAGGACTAAGCGAGTCTCCCTGTCTAATACCGCTGTTGACTGGTATGGGTGTTGATAATTTACCGTTAGTGCGAATCTGAACTTTATTGTTTGCGTATATATTTTCGATGGTCTGAATTATATCGATAGGAATATTTCTCTTATATAACAGGTGGATTACGTCATCTAGCTTTATGCGATCGAATGCTTTTGTTAGATCTATAAAGCATAAAAATGTTGGTTTATTGAATTCTAGAGATTTTTCGACTATCTGTCGTAGAATAAATACTGCATCCACGCAAGACCTTCCTGATCTAAATCCCTGCTGTTCGTCTTCCAGTGTTGTAACCGAATTAATTTTATTTTTGATTACTTTCGTAACGAGTTTCAGAGTTGTGTCCAGTAGATTAATACCCCTGTAGTTCCCTGGTTCTTGTTTGTCACCTTTCTTAAACATAAGCATCATTGTGCTGGTTCTCCACCTATCTGGTACTTTGCATTGTGTCAGGATTTTTCGAATGAAGCTTGTGAGTTCCTGTGTTAGTCGCTGTCCTCCGTATTTCAACAATTCGTTATGAATTCCGTATTGTCCGGGAGACTTTCTATTTTTTAAGGATTTTATAGCTTTCTCTACTTCTTGAATGGTGACTTCCACATTATTCCTTATTGCTTTCTATTACATATTTTTGGAAAAATCAATATTTTTTCAGTATTACGTGAGTTTCCTTGCCTTACCCAAATGGTCGATAAAACCATAAATTTCCACAAGCGATATCTCAAAGAGGAAAAATATTTTGAGATGATTTAAAATAGGTTTTGAAGACAATGAGTGGTACTTTCAGATACCCCGTCATGTCATGTCGAAAAGTGTCACGCTGCCTTGAAACATAACCTCGGATATAACAACAAGAGCCTCGGAAAAGTATAGTCCCGTCTTTGTGTCTGGGATGTTGCCGGACTGTGTTATTTTTATTATGAAAACAATGAAATAGAATATGCGTAGAAGTTGGAGTAAGTGTAATTTTAAAATAATATATGGACTGGAAATTTATTTACAAAATACGTTATATTTCGTACAACACCATTTAAATGACCTAAATATTATTTATTTTGTTATGTACTTTTATGAACTTATTATAAACATACCTTGATCTTGATGCCCTAGCATCTGGTTCAATAGTATTTTCATCCTTTTGTTCCATGTTTCTTTAATTTTCAAATAGTAGAACTCAATCGTTTATGATTAATAAGCTAACAGTCTGTTATTTATGTCAATATCAAATTATTGACAGCACGTTGTGCATAATAATATCGATCAATTTTAATTATCTTATCTAATCAAGTGAAAAAATAAAACTGCTGAACGTGAGTACTATTTAATCTATATTATTAAAATGAATACACTGCTGTATCAAGTATACCAAAAGAGCGAAGAAAATTAAATATATAAAATTAATTTTTAAAATTATATAATTTTAAATAAAATTGCCCATAATGAAAATGTTCACATATTTAACATATTTTAGTAAAATTGGGAACTTTTTGTATGAAAGGTTTTCCTCCAATTGATGTAATTTTTCAAAAATTACTAATCTATGAGTATAAAGAAGTAACAGAGCTTAGTGTATTTTCATTACTTTAGGAGAACATATTATCATTTCTTCTATTCTTATCACGTAATGCCAAAGGATGGTTTTGGCTGGGTTCGTGACGATACCAATCACCGGGTGGCAAGGAATATCTTTTTCTCTCAAAAGGGGGTGTACTAAAAGAATTGTTGTCATCTGCAAAGATCAATCCATTTAATGATTGTGTGTCTTTAGGGAATAAATTAATTTTAGGCCTTGGAATACTCTTGTTGTCACTAAAAATTGAACAAAATAGTTACAATAGAAGTAATTTTACATGTAAAGGGTGTTTTTTATAGAGGTATAGAACTTTTAAATGGAATAAAACAAAGATCAATTTTTTAAATTGACATGAAATTTACTTTATTCGAAAGATAACCTTCTGGCATTATAATTTAAATATGACTTCTGGCATATGACCGCCACGGCTGGCTCGGACGTAGTTTAATCTGGAGGTCCAATTTTCGATGACTTTTTCCAACATTTGTGGCCGTATATCGGCAATAACGCGGCGAATGTTGTCCTCCAAGTGATCAATCGTTTCGGGCTTATCGGCGTAGACTAGCGACTTCACATCGCACGATCTTGGAGGCCAATTCACGGGTCCGAAACGTGAAACTATGCGGTTACCAAACGTTTCCTTCAATAAATCAATTGTGGCACGAGCTATGTGACATGTTGCGCCATCTTGTTGAAACCACAGCTCCTGCACATCATGGTTGTTCAATTGATGAACGAAAAAGTCGGTAATCATGGCTCTATAGCGGTCACCATTGACTGTAACGTTCTGACCAGCATCGTTTTTAAAGGGGTACGGACCAATGAATCCACCAGCCCATAAAGCACACCAAGCAGTCAGTTTTTCTGGATGTAACGGTGTCTCAACATACACTTGAGTATTACCATCACTCCAAATACGACAGTTTTGTTAATTGACGTATCCATTCAAACAAAAGTGAGCTTCATCTCTAAACAAAATTCGCTTATGAAAATCGGGATCAACGGCAATCTTGTTTTGGGTCCATTCACCGAATCTACGCCTTGCTAGGTGATCGTGTGGCTTCAATTCTTGCACGAGTTGGATTTTGTAAGCACGCAAACCACAATCTTTCCGCAAAATCTTCCATAAAGTGAATGGACCCATATCCAATTCCTGTGCACGATGGCGGATAGACTGATTCGGGTCTTCCTCTACGCTACGCTCTACAGCAGCAATGACTTCTTCTGTACGCACTGTACGACGTCTCTGTGGATGCGTATTATCATTTAGAGTAAACGTGGTGCGAAAACGTTCCATAGTTAATCGAATTAATTGCTCTGATGAACGATTATGTTGACCGTAAAATGGACGTAGTGCGCGAACAGAACCATGATTTTCAAAATAAATTTGCACAATTTGAAAGCGTTGTTCAGGCGTCAGTCTATTCATGTTGAAATGCCAAACCAAACTAAACATAAATCACTTGACAGCTGACAAAATGGCCGCCAGTTAAAATAGTGTTGCCAACTTAAAGTTTAATACCTCTATAAAAAACACCCTTTAGAATGTCTGGAAACTATCTTTACAAATACTTTACGTTTAGTTTAAATCACTTCAAATTTATCATAGCAACAAATAGACAATATATTAATAAGAATGCACCACATCTTTATTTGGTGATGTTGAATTTAATCATAGCTATAATTTTATTTTAAAAAATTATAGCTAAATTTTCAGCCTTCCTAACTAGGATGCACGAATGAGAGAAATTTAGGACACGCTATTTACACCGTCCTTCTTCACAATTTCACAGTCTTAAACCAGGGGCAGTGTGACTGTGGAGCACTTGGATATTTACCGTGCCTCCGTGCATAAAAATAGGCTTTGTTAAGCTTCAGTTATATGAAATTAAACGAAAAACCGTATAAATATTGCATATAATATTTTTGGTAAAATAATTTTAATAATATTTATTCCACAAGTATGGCATATCTTTATAAATATCGAGAACATTTTTACAAGTTCCATTTTCGCGCTGCACCAGCCCATTGAATCAACCCGCGTTACTCATCACACGTCGACTAAGTGTCCTAAATGCTAATAGTCCACATTCAATTATTTACTAAGTAGCATTCTACCTAAGTAAGGAAAATCGTCATCGCCCGAGCGTCCTAATTAAGTTCCTAAGTGCCCTAAATACACCACACTAAATTCAGTTTTTATCTCAGTTAGGATGACTGAATATCAAATAGTTTACTACGCCACTAAGATATTTACAACAATCACGAAATTCTGAGAATTTTTATTCACTCAAAAAATACTGCAATTTTTTTTTAAAGCATGTTTTACATGAATTATATATATATATATATATATATATATATATATATATATATATATATATATATATATATAACTCGTCAATAGACAAATCTTATCGAATTAATTTACGCATTGTCTTATCTATTATGTAAAAATGAGTATTAATAAATATACTTACTATTTTAGAATGGGAGGAGCTCGGAAAATCTAAAAATTATAATACATATTAGACAATTTAGCAAAGGTAAAAACGAAACAGGGTGGGTCAGAAGTCAGTTTAATAAGTAATACTAGCTAATGTCATTCACCAGTCTAGAAGAAACTGTGCACACACATTATAGGTTGAAAAATATTAATCTCATATAATTTTTTCCCAAAACATGATTCCGAGGAATGTTCTTACGTTATTAATGGGCTCTGTATAGATGACTTTAAAGGTGAAATGTCAAGATCCCTCAATATTGTTACACTCTCTCTCTTCCTCCCCTCTCTCCTCTCCATTCCCTCACCCCTCTCCCTCCCTCTCTTCCCCTCCCCTCCCTCTCTCTCCCCCTCTCTCCTTCTCCCTCTGACTCTTTCACGCTCACTCTCTCCCTCTCTCTCACTCTTACTCTCTCTCTCTCTCTCTCTCTCTCTCTCTCTTTATATATATATATATATATATATATATATATATATATATATATATATATATATATATATATATATATATATATATATAGATGAAAAATATTTTGCAATGTAAGATTGGATATAAAAAAATTGTTAAATTTAATAAAAGAAGAGTATATTCATATTAATTCCAGGACATTTCTGTTGAAGGTTTATGAACCGAAACGTCGAAATAATATGAAGTAAAATAAAAAAATAGTAAAAAACACACATATGTTTGTAATTTATCAACAAAAGGACTTAATTTCTAAGAATCCGAAAAAACCATTTTTTAAGAATATATATATATATATATATATATATATATATATATATATATATATATATATATATATATATATATTACATTTTCTTGATTCTTGAACCATAGATTAATAGATTATATCCTTTCGTTTCCTTTATTTTGTTTTTTCTTGGATTTAGGTTCTTTATATAACAAAAAATGCGAATAATTGACGTTTCGCCCTTTATTTAAGGCATTTTCAAAATTTTTGGTTTATTTTCCTTCCTAAAAATATTTTTATATAATTAAAACAGTCACACAAGAAACATATCTACAATTAAAAGTAAACTAAATAAAAACAGTATTTAAATTTTTAAAATAATATTTAATTTTACCGGTACACACCTTGATATGTTGTTATCCTATTAATAATGAAATTCAATCTTTACATCGTCTATTGAGGATACATGGAATGCAAGTGTGTTTTATTTTTTATATATTTTTTATATTTTACAATGCACAAAAAAAAACAAAAAAAAACATATACATTTAATTTTATGTTTAAGAAGATATTCAATTTTTGATTCTTATTAACAGGATCGAATACTTAATATTTTTGTTTAAATTAGGCTGGTGTAAATGTGGCTCAAATTTGCCATATCTGTTCTGTCTTTAACAGTGTTTTTATCTTTTTTAATTTCAATCATTTTCTTTATCTGCCATTTGGTATTTCATATCTTTGTTTTTTATTATGGTACTATTATAATCAAAAGTATGTTTTTCGTCCTGTGTATGTTTGTTTAACGCTGTTGAGGCATTTTTCGTATATTTATGGCCATTCAATCTGTTCTTTAGCAATTGGCTCGTCATACCTATATATTTTTTGGAACAATTCGTTTAAGAGATCGAATATACTACATTTGATTTATTCATGAGAGGAGTCTTACTTTTTAAATTTGTGAACAGTGTATTTAATTTATTATGTGACCTGGGGCGTACGATAATATCATGCTTTTTTAAAATGTATTTTATTTTTTCTGACATTTCATTAGTGTAAGGTAATACTATATATTTTGCTGTTTATGTTCTATGTTTTTTATTATTACGTTATTATAAAATTTATATGTTCGTATTAATTATTTTGGTGATAGTCTTTTCATTGAAATTATTATTTAATAGTGTATTTTTTACTTTTTGCAGTATTCTTGGTCGGAATTCTGGAAACGTTAGAGAGACAGCACGATCAGACAGATCGATTATAACACTATTTTTTTGAGTTTTTGAATGATTAGAGAAACAGTTTAGATATCTATCTGACCTAATAAAAAACCTATATATATATATATATATATATATATATATATATATATATATATATATATATATATATATAAATGTTTCAAATGACATTTTCTCCGTTATTAGATTTGATAAAACCTTGTTTTTCTCTATTTTAACTACTCTTGTTTTAGACCTTGACACGCTATCGGCTGCTTCTATTTTCAAAGCCCTGTCCAACGTTGTATTTCTTGATCTTTGATTACACCCATAAAACACTGGATCGTCAACTCTTCCCAGAATTCTTCCTTAGCTCTGGGTAAGCCAGATGCACAAGGTGTAGGATATCACTTTCATATTCTTGCAAACTTTCTCTATATCTCTGATGTTGTGAATTGAGCTGTGGCTAGCACGATGTTGATCTCCAAATCTTCTTGTCAATGCAACACTCATAATCTTTTTATTGAGTTGTAGAAGTGGTTGTAATAACTTCAGTGCGGGCCGATGAAGTGCAGTTACCAATGCAGTAGCCATCTTTTTATAGTTGTAGTTATTTAGAGTAGCGGCAGCTTCAAATAGGCGTCCATACATTATCCAAAATGATTGACCGTGGTAAGTTGAGGGTTTGATGTTCTTATCTAGTGGTTATTACTTGAGTAGGAGGACTTTGCTTCTTTCTTGGACTGGCTTCTGTCCGAAGGTTCTTCACTTTAGATTCTATAATATCTACCCGTTGTTGCATCTCTCCCATGTGTTGTCGCACTTCACCAATCTCTTTCTTAAATTTTTGCGTTTATCCCAGTATAATATGATCGAATTTTAGCTGTTCTTCTACAGTGACCTCTTGAATCCATTCGTCAAGGCATCGCCCTTCTTCTTTTGATGGCGTTCTTTAAAAACAACCAACGTTTCATCTCTTTGTTGTCTCGTATTTACCATGGAAACTTCTAGACTGTTTTTGAAAACTAGGTTTTAAACATCTTTCTTGATGTTAAATTTGATGGTGGTGAAATCTGTTTTTTGCTCTCTTCTAGTTTCCAAATAGAATGTTCTAAAACTGTGTCGAAAATTCGGTTCTAAGCTTCTTTCTTGATGACAAATTCGATGGTAAAGTTAGTTTTTTTTTTTGCTCTCTCTTCTAGTTTGCTAATAGAATCCCATGATAATCCTCACTTCTGACATCAATTGTTACGATTTTCTCTTTACACATATTCTCTCACTGGGATATAAAAACACTTTTTAATAATTACTTATTTGCACTTTAACTATTAAATTATAACTCCTAGTTCATAATCTACCTGCTTATATACACCCATAAAATGGATTAGAGTAAAACTCAAGAATCTTACTAGGAAAATGGTTAATAAAAGCTTCTATATGGTATTTCTATAAAGAAGAGGGTGGTATTCAGGTAGTACTTGTTACAATATTAAACTAGGCATTACATGTTTTTCATTACAACACAATATTGTAGTTGGTTTCGTTTTCGAAGAACCATAACCAGATCACTCTTTAAACGAACTTATTATTATTATTTCTAATATAATTTATTATATACCAACCTTCACTGATATAAGCAATAAAAGAATTCCAGACACACAGTTAAAAATCCAAGTTAGAAATCCTCTAGTGCTTATTGCAATGAATATTACATAAATTGTCTTTCTTCCTATTATGTACCTAAATGCAAGATCTATATTTGCTTCAAATGTATCTTGGCGTCCAATAGGAGGATAATCATTTTCGGAATTGGTTAAGAGCTCGTCCTCGTTTATTAATTTGGGATATAAGTTACCAGAAGAAACTGAAGTTGTTGGAGTAATAGCTGTGGTGTCCCATGCAAGTAATTCGTCATAATAAAAAATATTTATTTGAGAATAATCATAAAACGCCAAGGACATTACTGTTAGATCAAGAATACATGTTAAAATAATAACAATGCCTGAAACCATCAGAACATGTGCTTCAAATTTCGACGTTTTCCTTCTAAAAAGTCCTAAAATAAATAACACATTTATTTATTTGTTCTAAATTAATACACAAAAATTACGCAACAGAAAGATGATTATTATTAGATATCACTTTTAAGTCATTCAATACGCTTCAAAAAGTATTCAGTAAAAGTCGTGTTTCGGAGTGCTTTTCAAAAAAAAAAAAAACATTAACCCTTAATTTATTAAATGAATTTAAATTAAACCTTAAAAATACAAGAATAAAAAAATTATTTTCTTTTATAACCAAACCCGCAAAAATTACCGATTCCATATACGGAATGTTCGGTAAGTATACTTCAACTCTCAGCAATGTACCGAAGGCGTCAAAATAACCCTGTCTTACATTTGTCACAGATGTCCCATAACGGAGATATCAATAATTTATTCATCACAAAATTACCTAGTTTTTATCTTTACTAAAGACAATTGTTTTAAAGAAAATATTCAAGTTTTTTTCACACATTACTACCTGATATTTGGAAGTTTTATCTATTTATTGGTATTGATTGATGTGTCGTCGCCAATAACAGCAGCCTACTTTGATACTTTAAAACATGATGTATTTAAATGCGATATTGAGTATTTAATATATTTTAATATCAGGATGGGTTCATCTTGGGACAGTATTCCTCTAAACAGTATTTTTTTGCGAATTTTACATTTTGCATGTTAACTTCCGAATTTACTAAATAGGTCTAAGCCAGCGGGTAATCAAGATTTCAATGTGTGTCACATTTCGGACATGAGACTCATCCGAATGTTCCAGAGCACCTCGAGTTTCCTATAATTTTTGATTAAATCATTTTTTTTCTGTGGTCACTCCGTTTAATTACACTCAATATCAAATGTTTCTTGAAACTGTTTGGCTAAATGTAAGAATGGACATGTTTAATACGATATATTGCTAAATGTTGCAAACAACACTGTGGAATGCCACATACAACCTTTTGTTGAATTGTTTTAAATAAATTATCTTCTTTTTAACATGTTTTCAAAATATTTCTCCGGTGAAAGACGCCCATTTACACTTGCTGAGATAGAAAAGTGGTAAAGCCGGACTTGGAAGGAATAAAACATACATATTCCAAGGTTCAGTATTGGGATTTTAGAGCGGAAGAAGATCGAAAAAGCAGGGCGTCTAAAAACTTTTTTCTATATATTTTTTATATATCAACCCATATACTAGTAAAATATGGTTTATTTCAATTACTTCATGGAAAATTGACTTTCGTCAGTAACAAAAATGTAACTTTGGTTTTTTTGCTGGAATGTATTCATTTCGGCATCCTATACGACATATCTCGATGGTAATTCTGAAAGACCTGTGCCAAAAAAATGGCGGACCAAAAATGATCACGATTTTCGGGTTTTTGGGTTTATCTCGAAAAGTAAAAGCTGTATCGAAACAAAAGTTGTAGAGAATTAAAAAACCTATCGATTCGTATAATATAAGTTATAGGTGGCGCCACTAGTTATCGAGATATATTTTTTTTGACAAAATTTACGGATTTGGTTTAAAAAAAAAGACATTTATTAACAAATTACCATAAATATAAGTATTATCATTCTAAAAAAGTGTGTCAAACCCGGAATCAGAGTTTTTTATTTTCCGAGAAATTCGATGTTAAAGTTGAAAATTCAACTTCAATTTTTAGCTTTACTAGTTAAGAAACAATGCTCGATTTTAATGGAAATTGTTTGTATTGTTTTATATTTTGAAGAGCTATTTAAAAAAAAAAAATTCAATCGTGGGCCGAGAAATTTTACAAAAATCAATTTCTGCACCAACAAAAATTGTAATAACTTTCACCGGATGGAGATAAAATTTTTTTAATGCATGCATTGGATTTAGATGTATCATTTCCAACCTCAAAAAAAATTATTTTGGATGAAAAAAACGTTTTTTTTTCAAAAATTCATAATGGCGTGGCAAATGAATATTATGGGCTCAAATTTGCAGAAGATGCTTTTTAATACTTGTACTTTACCTGTGAATTTTTTGGATCCAAGAAATACACTTCAGTAAGATCTGTGAACCTTCGAAAATTGAGCCGAATCTAATCGGATAGCTGTTGCAGGCTGCTGTCGGCGGGTTGCCATGTTCAGGCGCATTATTCATTGGCGCTTCAAGGAAACTAATGCATCACAAGTAATATTTATAATATTGATGTCGTTTTATTAATTTATATGATAGTAACAACTTGTTTAGTCATATTAATTATTAATTTGTTTATTAAAAAAATTTTCACAAAAAATTATAGAGAAAATCATACAAATATTCAATTATATATTCCATATTCTACTGTTTTTTTTCTTTATATTATTATACATCTGCTTCTGCCGCGCCAAAAATACGAAAATAATTAACGACCAATGATTTTAATTTGTCCTAATACAAACTTATAACATTAAAGAGCATAGTTTTGTTAATAAACTATTAATGTATTATTAAATATTTATATGATTTGCTTATGGAAATTTTTGTAAAAATTTTGTTAATAAAATATTAAGTAATAATAATATAAAGGACAAAAACAGTATAATATGTAATATATAATTGAATATTTGTATGATTTTTTCTATAATTTTTTATAAAAATTTCGTTAATAAACTTTTAGATAATAATAATATAAAGGAAAAAAACAATAGAGTATGTAATATATAATTGAATATTTGTATGATTTTTTTTTATAATTTTTTGTAAAAATTTTGTTAATAAACAAATTAATAATTAATATGACTAAATAAATTGTTCCTATCATATTAATAAATAAAACAACATCAATATTATAAATATTACTTTTGATGCATAAATTTCCTTGAAGCGCCAATGAATAATGCGTCTGAACTATGGCAACCCACCGACAGCGGCTTGCAGCAGTTATTTTCCATTAGATTAGGTCCAAGGTTCACAGAACGTATGGAAGTGCATTTCTTGATCCAAAAAATTCACAGGTAAAGTACAAGTTTTAAAAAGCATCTTCTGCAAATTTGAGCCCTTAATATTCATTTGCCACGTCATTATGAATTTTTGAAAATAAAACGTTTTAGGAAAGTGGAAAATTGAGGTTGAATTTTTAACTTTGACATCGAATTTCTCGGAAAATAAAACACTCACAGATTCCGGGTTTGAAACCAAAATTTTTAGTTATTTATTACGGTATTCATTTATTTCTGAAAACGGTATTATGAACTGATAAATCAAATGGTAAGTAATTATTATTAACAATAAATAAATAACAGCTGCTTACCTATACATTCAGATAATGCAAGACCAAACCAAAAGGCACTTAAAACTGCATACAACCAAACCCAAATTTGAAAGTATGATGGTTTTAATAAACGACTTTCCCAGTTGTTTTCATTATCTAAAAATAAAAGAAATATAAGGGAATTTCGGATGTAATAAAACAGGGGTCTCCAAACTACGGGCCGCAAGCCAACACTGGCCCTTGAGCACTATCAAACCGGCCGCCATACTTTATTATGATTATATTGCAAAATTTACAATGTAAGTAAATCATACAAAATAATAATCATGCGTTTTGATTTAACGAACAATTAAGGAACACAATAACTGACATACTTAATGAAACTACTCGCCTTCACCTCGCATTTAAAACTGATATTTCCTGTCCCATACATAATATCGAAGTTAATGTAAGATTGAGGATTAAGAACCTAAGTTGAGAGATTATGACTTTTTGTTAAAAAAAAAAATTAAGTCCTGATTTTTGTATACTTTTTATAATTATATAATATAAAATAAATACCTAACATGACTTTTATTTTTGTTATTACGCGATCATAAATATTACAGAAATGAAAAAAAAAATTAGTATTGGCACAATAAATTTAAAACAAGTTGGTATATTTTTTTTATACCTAAGTAAATAAATTAAATACTTGTACAGGGTGAGTCAACGATTGGATGAAGTAGGTTTGTGCCTTTTCGGTGAAATTAACAAAGAAACTATATTTATTGTTTGATACAGTTTATTTTTACGCAGATTTTAAAAATATTTAGGACTCTACAGGGTGAGCCAAAAAACTAGGACAGCATAAACTTGTATTTTTTAAAATAGAACACCCTATATACGAATCGTATTTTCGATTTAGCTTATAATTTTAAATCTTTTTTTATTAAGGGTTTACTATAACAAAGCTTTATAGTTTCTGAGATAATTAAGTTTAAAGAAAAAAAGTCACATTTTCAAGCATCAATTCAATCCTAAATAACGTTTTCAATTTTGTGACAAATATATTCAAATTTGGAATTTAGCAAGGCCAAGGACAAGTTAACATAATTTTTACCTAATATTTGCAATAAAAGCTACAGGGTGTTGAACACATCGGCTCAAATTTGAACAAGTTTAAATGAATAAATATCTTTTTTTTAAATGGTACACCCTGTATATTTTCATGTTATTTAATAGAGTAATAAAAACCCTTAAAGTTTTGTTCAATATATCCTATACCTATTTATAATAGTTTTTGAGATATTTCAATTTTTCTTATTTTCCATACTTTTTTACAGAAATAGTCTTCATTATCATAGTAGCCATGGCAAAAACAATGTAAAAGAACATTTTTCTGTGTGTCAAATTTATAGAATTGCATGGACAGGATTTTGAAAGTCGTGTAAACTTTTGTCGTACAATAAATGCGGAGATTCAATTAAATCCAAATTTATTATGCAAGGTAATGTTTAGTGATGAAGCTACTTTTAGAAGTAACGGTGCCGTAAAGAGACGCAACATGCATTATTATGCCACAGAAAATCCATTTTGGATTAGAGAGGTGCAACATCAAAACCACTGGTCATTAAATGTTTGGTGTGGTATTCATCATAATCGAATTATTGGACCCCACTTTTTTAATGAACCACTAAATGGCTATAGTTACCTGAACTTTCTACAAGAAGAACTACCCCAACTGTTTCAAGGTCTCGATAGGGATGAGCTCGACAGTATGTGGTTCCAGCACGATGGTGCGCCTCCGCATTACCATCGTGAAGTTCGTGCGTTTTTGGAACGATATCCGCAAAAATGGATTGGACGTGGGGGTTTCATTGAGTGGCCACCAAGGTCTTGCGACATCACCCCATTAGATTTCTTCCTATGGGGTTATATTAAAAATAAGGTGTATGTTAATCCACCAACAACAGTGGAAGATATGCGAAACAGAATTAGGGATACCTGTAGAACAATAACGCCACTAATTGTGTCCAGGGTCCGAGAAAATCTGCAAAAAAGACTAAATTTGTGCATTGCACAAGAGGGTCGTTTATTCGAACACTTATTAAAAAGAAATAATTAATTTCAGTATTTAATAGGTATTTTTTTTGTTTCAATTTAGTATAAAAGTAAATATGTATTTGCTTCGTCGTTATTGTTGTGTTAATTTTTTCACATTATGTTTAATTAAACTATTGCCGTTGTAATATAACAAATAATGTATTTCATCATATTTAACCACATTCTGTTTGTTTCTGTAGTTTCTTTTTATTATTTTACATGATAATGAAGACTATTTCTGTAAAAAAGTATGGAAAATAAGAAAAACTGAAATATCTCAAAAACTATTATAAATAGGTATAGGATATATTGAATAAAACTTTTAGGGTTTTTATTACTCTATTAAATAACATGAAAATATACAGGGTGTACCATTAAAAAAAATATATTTATTCATTTAAACTTGTTCAAATTTGAGCCGATGTGTTCAACACCCTGTAGCTTTTATTGCAAATATTAGGTAAAAATTATGTTAACTTGTCCTTGGCCTTGCTAAATTCCAAATTTGAATATATTTGTCACAAAATTGAAAACGTTATTTAGGATTGAATTGATGCTTGAAAATGTGACTTTTTTTCTTTAAACTTAATTATCTCAGAAACTATAAAGTTTTGTTATAGTAAATCCTTAATAAAAAAGATTTAAAATTATAAGCTAAATTGAAAATACGATTCGTATATAGGGTGTTCTATTTAAAAAAATACAACTTTATGCTGTCCTAGTTTTTTGGCTCACCCTGTAGAGTCCTAAATATTTTTAAAATCTGCGTAAAAATAAACTGTATCAAACAATAAATATAGTTTCTTTGTTAACTTCACCGAAAAGGCACAAACCTACTTCATCCAATCGTTGACTCACCCTGTACAGTATTGCGTTTGTTCTCAAGACTTTTGCCAACCAGCGCCATCAGATTTAGCTATGCCACTGGATAGAATTGAGTTATTTTAGTGTGATTTTCAGTATATTGTAGAAAGTAGTGCCAAGGGGATCCCGTACAATATTCTTCGATAGATTCATACGAGAAGGCAAAAAATTGATAAACAAATTTTTGATGAGTGAATTTTCTAACCTATTATTTTTTATGTTTCGTTAAAATATTTTCGCAATAATTTTATTGCAAACCGATTGAAAACTGAAAAAACAAAACTGTTGATTAACGAACTTCATCTGTTTTGTTTTTAGCCGTCGCCTTTTTTACATTAAATCGTTTCCACTGTTGTAGCCCTTTGTTTTAGTCATATATGTATATTCGTATTATAATTAGGATACCTTATATTACTTATATTTTATCTTTATCATTATCTTTTATCACCATGACTCACAAGCTAAACTGAACCTTTATGAATTTTTAATTATCAAATGTCCTTGTCACAACCATAACAGATGGTAATAAAACGGCGTCGGTATTAGTAAGTAGCTATTCACAAATCCTATAAATAAATATAACAGTCACAAAGGAACTCTGGAAGTCTTGTAGTTCCTCCTGGCTCTTGCAGTATTAGTACTAAACAACTACAGGTTATCAACTCAGGTAAGGCTGCTATCTAGCTGGACAGAGCTCACCTCTTGCTTTGAAGTTCCCACATCAATGCGCTCGCGATTTAATCTCATGAAGATTGTTAATAAATGAATCCAAACAAATTTCTCAAAACACTTAAATCCATTAACAAAAAATATTTACAATGAGAAACTTATAATTATTAATGATTAACTATTCCAAAATTCTTCAGTAATTGTTCCTTTTAGCCGTGCTAATATTTAAAAAATTGTAACAACCCAGTTTTAAAGATTATGCGTATAAATAGCTTTCTAAACTAAAAATTAAGATAAGAATAAAAACACGAAAAATAGCTTTTTAAATTGTTTAAACAAAGGGTACTAAAGTCGTCCTTTTACCAAATTTTTCTTTCTCTAGCAGATTTAAAAACGCATCGCCTCTAAAGGAATTTGAAATAGTAACTGATGACCATTACTTCTTAAAAAGCCAAACCTGCATTCCCCCAGAACTCCGCCGATTCCCGCTAGTATCTATCTCCGTTCCGTACACCCTGTAAGGGCAAATTTCATTCCCGATAGTTAGAAAGCATCAATGTCAGCCATTCTATGCCGGATATTTAATTCCCGAATTGTCCTCTGAGCGTCTTAATCATATTTTTTAAATAAAAAAAAAACATTTAAACAAACTAATCTACGTCTAACTGAAAGAAAAACGCATCTGTAAAAAACCCAAGTACAATTTTATTCATTTTGTTGGTATTTAAATCATTCTTTCTTGCAATGAGGAAAAACAGTCGCTATACGAATTCATTGTACATGTTCAAACGAATATATTACATTATAGTGATTATTTTCAGAAATTCTTTTTGGTTTATGTCGTTATAAATTATTTGTATTTATATATTTTTAAGAAGAACAGTTAAGCGATTGAAAAGTAATAAAACTGAGTTTAGGCTTAAGCACGATAATTAAATTGTATTTTCTTTAAATTTTCTTGCGTGGAAATATAAAATATATATACTGACTCAGTTCCCTTAGTTAAAATCTATCTACAGGGTGATTATTTAATTTCTTCTTTTAGTGATATATGTTTCATATTAATCAGCATAAAATATTAGTGTTTGTTCCATAACAAGAGACCACAGTCAGCGGTAGCCTAATACATGGAAAAACCCACTAACGAAACATCAACCCGTAGTAGGTGGTAGAGAGAGGGATCATAACTCGACAATACGACCCCCAACACTGACAACAGGGCGGATAACACGCAGCAAAACCCGCAACCTGATTGGCTAGAGTAATCCAACCAATAAGTATGCCCCACCAACACACAAAACCAGCCCCAACCGAGTCGCAGACATCGGTTTGCCTACAGACATCAGATTTCATCGAAACGTCAGCTGCCCTACAGTTCTAAGAGGGACTCAGTACACACACAGGATACGCGATGTACGATTTGTAAATATATTTTAAGTAATTGTATTATACTTACTTAGCAATGTGTCGTAAAAACAGAAGGAGAGAAGATCAGTATAATAATTATTCTTAGTTAATTGTGCATTTTCTATTTTTGTGAATCCTTTAGGTGCTTTTCCAAAATACATGCCAATGCATATTGCAGCCAGTATAAGCCACGCCAGTCCTTGTATCTATAAAACACATAAAATATCTGGAGACCAGCAAAAAACAAATTTTCTTATTCACTATTATATTTCTAGACGTACAGCCGTCTAACTAAAGCTTGAAAATGAGGTTAAAATTAAAATTTAAAAAATGAAAATCAGCAAAATTATTTTTCATTTTTTATATAGAACAACTTCCAATACGACTTGTTAAAAAAATTTATCTAAAAACTACCGCATCACTTGCCCCTTATGTCTGGGGGACGTCTCTACATGTGGTTGACTACATCGAGGCGTTAGGTGCCCAGAGATGCCAGACCCCAAGGCAACTTCCAGTTGGTCTCAATTATAACCCAATCCCACTGTCCCTTTCCAAAAAAAAAGAAATATTATACCAAGTACTTGGTTTTTTATTTCCCAAACTTATTTGTGTGTGTATTGTAACTACAGTATCTCATTATCTTCTTCTTTATTCCTATGCTACCTAACTCCATTGTTAGATTTTTGGGTGTGACCGAGGCGTTTTATGAATCTTTGCACCCCAGCACCTAATAGGTCATGAACTCCTCCAGTCTGTACTTGTTTTCTTTTCCCTGTTATATTTCAAATACACGACTAGCAAAGGAAGATTTCCCATTAGTTTTACCATAAACACAAGGTCGGTACAATTTTCAGCGTTGTTGCCAGCAAATTGCCTACATAGAAACCTTACAATGCAAGATTTACTAACGCGTCCATTGAAACTGAAAATAATGACACTCTGAATAAGAGAGATGATGCATTCAATCTCCACTCTATCTGGAAAACTCTTCTCAAGGGAGACCATTGTACCTACAAGACGTCTTATCTCAAACTGACACCACCAACACCACTCAAAAAGTAAACCAAGGGAGTGAAACCAATACAGATCAGAACCATACTTTTTTGAGGAGAAAGTAACAGGTGAAGTTTATTTAAACTTCTTGCAAAACTACTTGACTTGCCCGTAAAACGAAGGAAATTCGGGAAAGCATGTGGTTCTTTCATGATAGAGCTCCCGTCCATTTCACAAGGCCAAATGAAACTTTTCTTTATTAAAACGTACAATTAACAATGGATTGAAAGAGGATGATCGATTCCATGACTACCAAGGTCACCTGATATGAACAAAATGGATTTTAGTATTTGGGGATTCGTCAAAGATCAGGTATATAATATACCTTCTACAAACTACAATGGAGCCTATTTCTAACACTAATCGGATAAAGTAATATACATTTAAGACGCTGGCAGGAGGGAGACAGAGAAATGTTTATCTAGCAAAATGGGTATCTAGTGACATCTGTTAATAAGTGTAACATTTAGAATACCATTGATCTACCTTTGTGTGAGAGTAGGTATTTATTATAGGCTAAGAAAAACTCCCAATTGCTGTTTTTTAACCGACTTCTAAAAGAAGGAGGTTCTCAATTAGTCGACTATGTATTTTTTTTATGTATATACATCGATTACTTCGGAACAGAGGCACCGATTTGAATGAAATTTTTTACGTTATGTTCAGGAAGTTGCTGCGGTGGTCCCATATTTTTTTAGATGAAATTGGTGCAGTAAAATCCAAGATGACGCTGAAAATGTGGCGGCCAAAAAAATTAATTTTGTCCAAATTTCTCCAAAATTGGTATGTGGGAATTTTTGGAGTCGTACACAACGAATATGAAATTATTTTTAAAAAATTCAATATGGCGGATCCAATATAGAGGACAAAAATATTTAAATTGGTACGGGGGGAGTTTTCGGGGTCGCACATAACGATTCAAAAATTCTTTTAAAAAAATTCGATATGGCGGATCCAATATGGCGGCCGAAAAAATCAATTATGTCCGATTATCTTCAAAATTGGTATGGAAGAGTTTTCGGGGTTGCACATAACGAATCTGAATATGTTTTTCAAAAATTCAATATGACGTTTCCAATATGGTGGATAAAAAATCCAAGATGGCGGATTAAAGATTCTACATCTCTCGATTTTATCTAAAATCAGTATTGGGAGATTTTTGTTGGTGTTAATTACGGATTTAAAATATTTTTTGAAAAACTAATGGTGGATTCAATATGGCGTTCTGAAAATTTTACATTTTTCGATTTTCTAGAAAAGTGATGTAGCGGATCTTTAGGGTGTAAATTATGAATTTACAAGTATTTTTTCAGGATTCAAGATGCAAAGTAAAAAATATCGGGCTAAGAAATTTACGTTTCAAATTCTTTAGATATCGATATTGGAAGGTTCTGTGGCCTATATTACCAATCTAAAATTAATTTGAAATTTAAAATAGTAGATTTACTATGACAGACTAAATATTTGTTTGACACAATTTCATTGGTATTTGGACAACTCGAAGAATCAAAGAATTTTTAGTGGTTCCTTTTATGGTGATTTACAACTTTGGATAAAATGGGTACTTTTTTGCCACCTTGAAGTCATTGTGAATTATACTAATTTCGATTAGTACTTAGTTTAAATAATTTATGGATATCATAATGAATTCAAAACTAAAAATCGAAAAATAAAATTTTTATAAAAACAATTCAACCGACTTCTAACATTGCGCTAAAAAGTCAAAAATAACTATAAATTTTTATATGAAATTTAAATTTTTGAAGTCGGTGTCAAATTATTTCTAAATGAAATAAATAACTACTAATATATACAAGTTATGGTAAGGAAGCAATTACAAATAAAGTATTTTTAATCTGCTTATGCGAATCACATTTTGTCAGGTATTAGTTTGGCGCCGACATCAAAAATTTCAATTTCATATATAAAATCAAAATTTTATTAAATAATATTTTACTTAAAACCGGGTTCTAAACAATCTTTTTGTAATTGTAAAATTTTTAATTTAGTTTAATTACTGCTATAATTTATTAAATATTAGCAGAATGTTTATTGTCTTTGTTATCAATATATGTTTATAAATCTTTGTTTATAGCTTAAATGTTAATTTAAATTGTAATTGTGATAACAAGTAAATATATCTTTTAAATTATTTGTTGTTAATACGACAAAGAAATTGCTTTAAATAAAACTTTTTATTTAATCATTTTTCAAAAAAATTATTAAAAATAATACCTTCTTTTTTCTTCTAAATATTTAAAATATTTATCCCACTGATCAGTTCTCAGCAAGTAACGAGACGAACCGCACTTGAAAATGCCAAATGAGATTTTGGCGAAACGTCGTGAAAACGATTTTTTGAACGAACGAATTGAAACCCGGGATAACCAAACTATTCATTCTAGCATCCGTGAAAATCTACGATATAACATATATATATATATATATATATATATATATATATATATATATATATATATATATATATATATATATATTCGTACTTCCATAATTATAGACCTATTAAAGATTGTTAAAATATTTTTTAGAATTTAAACACCAAGATACCTACATGTTCTACTAATTTCTAAACCTTAAAGTTAAAGTTACAGATAATAATTAGTGAGACATAATATGATACATTGGTACACCATTCGTTTTGATCCTAAATCAATTTTCCACCAAAAAAAAACGATGAATATCATCAAGTTATATCTGGATAAATTGTTTTATATATACATATTTATCCTATAAATATATAGAAAATTGCTAAAAAAGAAAAAAACCTAATTGCGAATATAAAATTTACTGAAGAAAATAATTTTTTAATTAATAAATACTTACAATTCCAGAAATCGCGACAATTTTGCGAAACACTCTCCATTTTCTTATATCGTTAACGCCCATTTATTATTTGACCTGTAATTGTTACTTTTATAACAATTACTAATAAAACAAAACGAACTTACAATAACGTAGAAATATAATTAAATTAAAAACATCAATCTTTGAAAAATAATTATCTGCCGATAACATAACTTATTCAATTATACGTCGGTATTTTTTGTGGGCTAATAATGTAGATTATCCTAATCAATATCAATAAATGAGTTTGTGTTGCTAAAATAAATATAAATTGCCAAATTTAGTATTTCGTATCATTTTCTGAAAATGCAATGACGGAGCTTGACGGCGCCTCAGACGCAAGCGATTCTCATTAAAATTTCAGGCCAAGACCTTCCTTGTTCTAATTACTGTTACAACAGTAATAATACGATTGTCCATTCGTCAAAACTTACGGAAATATGTATACTCCATGGAAAATAGACTTTCGTCAGTAACAAAAATTTAACATTGGCTTTTTTTTCTGGAATGTGTTCATTTCGGCATCCTATAAAACATATCGCGATGGTAACTCTGAAAGACCTGTGTAAAAAAAATGGCGGACCAAAAATGGTCACGATTTTCGGTTTTTTCAGTTTATCTTGAAAAGTAAAAGATGTATCGAGAAATGTTTCAAACAAAAGTTGTAGAGAATTAAAAACCCTATCGATTTAATATAATTTATGTGTGGCGCCACTAGTTATCGAGATATAATTTTTTTTCGATAAAATTTACGGTTTTCGTTTTTCTTTTTAAAAAAGACATTTTTTAACAAATTACCGATTTAAAATTTAACACAAATATAGGTATTATCATTCTAAAAAAGTATGTCAAACCCGGAATCTGGGAGTTTTTTTTTTCCGAGAAATTCGATGTCAAAGTTGAAAATTCAACCTCAATTTTCCGCTTTCCTAATTAAGATACAATGCTCAATTTTAATGGAAATTGTTTGTAGTGTTTTATATTTTGAATATCTATTAAAAAAAAATTTTTTTTCAATCGTGGGCCGAGAAATTTTGCAAAAACTAATTTTTGCACCAAAAAAGTTGCGATAACTTTTCACCGGATGGAGATAAAAATTTTTTAATGCGTGTATTGGATTGAGATGTATCATTTCCGATCTCAAAAAAAAATTTGGATGAAAAAAACGTTTTTATTTTCAAAAATTCATAATGGCGTTGCAAATGAATATTAAGGGCTCAAATTTGCAGAAGACGCTTTTTAATACTTGTACTTTACCTGTGAATTTTTTGGATTCGAGAATACACTTCTATACGATCTGTGAACCTTCGAAAATTGGGCCGAATCTAATCGAAAATAGCTGTTGCAGGCCGCTGTCGGAGGGTTGCCATAGTTCAAGCGCATTATTCATTGACGTTTCAAGGAAACTTATGCATGGCAAGTAATATTTATAATATTGATGTTGTTTTATTAATTTATATGTTAGTAACAATTTGTTTAATCAAATTAATTATTAACTTGTTTATTAACAAAATTTTTACAAAAAAAATATAGAGAAAATTATACAAATATTCAATTATATATTCAATTATATATTCCACATATTCTACTGTTTTTTCATTTGTATTATTATTATCTAACAGTTTATTAACAAAATTTTTACAAAAATTTCAATAAGCCAATCATATAAAAATATAATAATAATATATAATACGTCATATAAATATTTAATAATACTGTTCCGGACGGCCGGTCTTCAAACAAACTACACACACTGTATAATTTTAATAATTTTTTATTGCCAACCTTACTTTTGACACTTGTTAAACTAATTCAACTTGCGTCGACAAACTCTCGAAATATACTGACTAAGAAAGTCGATCTGGACCCTTTATATACCCTTTTGGTTGGTACCGGAAGATTCCCTAATTCTCTAGAAGGTTTTCCATACTACATGGGGTAATCAAAATAAGAAAAAGGAATAATCCGGCGATTTCTAGACCTTCAATCATAGGCGTTCCATGTTAAAAATAAGGAAATCGAATTCTCTAAAAAGTTCCAGACCTTCTTTCATAGTCGTCTCCTGGGGAAATTAACAAAGGTAAAATTACTTAAATACATTATGAACTTGTAGAAAATATACCTAAAACCCTACGAACTACAAACACAAACTAATACTAAGAAATATAAAACGCTACAAAGTTCGTTACATTAGAAAATATACCTAAAACCCTACAAACTACGAAGACAAACTAATATTATGAAATGTACAACGCTATAAAGTTCGTAACAATAGATTAAAATTACATGCGAAAATCATATAAATACAACATATCAATTATACATTCATCTTTCTTTTTTTTTTCTATTACTTCTATGCAATCGGCGTCCATTTCATCATCGCAATTATTACTCTCGCTTACATCGCACATACCATTTTCATCATTATTCTAAATTTCATTGTACATATCATTCTCATCATTATTAACATTTTCATAGTTAAAATCATCCTCACACATATTATTAATTTCCTCTGAATTACCATCATCGTTTTCTAAATCGCAGGAAAAATACTGTAGAATATTTAATATATAATTGAATCTTTGTATGATTTTTTCTATATTCTTTTGTAAAAATTTTGTTAATAAACAAATCAATAATTAACATGACTAAACAAATTGTTACTATCATAAATTAACAAAACAATATCAATATTATAAATATTACTTGTGATGCATAAGTTTCCTTAAAGCGCCAATGAATAATGCGCCTGAACTATGGCAACCCGCCGACAGCGGTCTGTGGCAGCTATTTTCGCTTACATTCGGCCCAATTTTCGAAAGTTTACAGATCGTATGGAAGTGTATTTCTTGGATCCAAAAATTTCACAGGTAAAATACAAGTATTAAAACGCATCTTCTACAAATTTGAGCCTTTAATATTCATTTTCAACGCCATTATGAATTTTTGAAAAAAAACACGTTTTTCATCCAAAATTAATTTTTTTTTTTGAGATCGGAAATGATACATCTAAATCCAATGCACACATTAAAAAAAAATTATCTCCATCCGATGAAAAGTTATCGTAATTTTTTTGGTTCAAAAATTGGTTTTAGTAAAAGGACCCCGCACCAACCAAATGGAAATTGAATCTTGGTCAAATTCGTTGAAAATTCAGTATGTTGTAGGTCTAGATGTCCTGATCAAAAGTTCCTTTGGGCACAAAGTCCAAAAGTTGGTAGTTTTCGAGATACCGACGGATGAGTTACGCCCGCACCAACCAAATGGAAATTGGATCCAGGTCAAATTCGTTGAAAATTCAGTATGTTGTAGGTCCAGATGTTCTGATCAAAAGTTCCTATGGGCACAAATTCCAAAAGTTAATAGTTCTCGAGATACAGAGGGATGAGTTGCGCCCGCCCCAACCAAATGGAAATTGGATCCAGGTCAAATTCGTTGAAAATTCAGTATGTCGTAGGTCTAGATGTCCTGATCAAAAGTTCTTTTGGGCACAAAGTCCAAAAGTTAATAGTTCTCGAGATACAGAGGGATGAGTTGCGCCCGCACCAACCAAATGGAAATTGGATCCCAGTCAAATTCGTTGAAAATTCAGTATATCGTAGGTCTAGATGTCCTGATCAAAAGCTCTTTTGGGCACAAAGTCCAAAAGTTGGTAGTTTTCGAGATACAGACGGATGAGTTATGCCCGCACCAACCAAATGGAAATTTGGTCCGGGTCAAATTCGTTAAAAATTCAGTATGTTGTAGGTCTAGATGTTCTGATCAAAAGTTCCTATGGGCACAAATTCCAAAAGTTAATAGTTCTCGAGATACAGAGGGATGAGATCCACCATTTACATAGGCAAGGCGTAAGGGTCAATATTCTCTATCTGTCTCTTTCTCTCTCTCTCTCCCTATCTTGTGAACTTCTTTGGCTAACGTGAGCGAATGTAAATTTTCAATACATATTCTATATATATATATATATATATATATATATATATATATATATATATATATATATATATATATATATATATATATATATATTTATTTATTGTACATTTACATTCACTTACGTCGTCAGCCAAACAAGTTCAGATACGAGAGAAAGAGAAAAAGAGATAGATAGAGAAAATTGATCCATACTCCTTGCCTATGTAAATGGTGGCTCGGGCACAACTCATCCCTCTGTATCTGGAAAACTATTAACTTTTGGACTGTGTGTCCATAAGAACTTTTGATCAAGACATCTAGACCTACGACATACTGAATTTTTAACGAATTTGACCGGAATCCAATTTCCATTTGGTTGGTGCGGGCGCAACTCATCCCTCTGTATGTCGAAAACTATTAACTTTTGGACTTTGTGCCCATAGGAACTTTTGATCAGGACATCTAGACCTACGACATACTGAATTTTCAACGAATTTGACTGGGATCCAATTTCCATTTGGTTGGTGCGGGCGTAACTCATCCGTCTGTATCTCGAAAACTATTAACTTTTGGACTTTGTGCCCATAGAAACATTTGATCAGGACAACTAGATCTACAACATACTGAATTTTCAACGAATTTGATCGGGATCCAATTTTCATTTGGTTGGTGCGGGGTCCTTTTTTGGCCCACGATTAAAAAAATTTTTTTTTAATAGATCTGTAAAATACAAAACAATACAAACAATTTCCATAAAAATTGAGTATTGTATTTTAATTACGAAAGCGGAAAATTGAGGTTGAATTGTCAACTTTGACATCGAATTTCTCGGAAAATAAAAAACTCACAGAATCCGGGTTTGACATACTTTTTTAGAATGATAATACCTATATTTGTCTTAAAAACAAAAACCGTAAATTTTGTCGAAAAAACATATATCTCGATAACTAGTGACGCCACCTAAAACTTATATTATGTAAGTCAATAGGTTTTTAAATTCTCTATAACTTTTGTTTGAAACATTTTTCAATACAACTTTTAATTTTCGAGATAAACTCAAAAAACCGAAAATCGTGGCCATTTTTGGTCCGCCATTTTTTTTTGCTCAGGTCTTTCAGAGTTACCATCGAGATATGTTTTATAGGATGTCGAAATGAACACATTCCAGCAAAAAAACCAATGTTACATTTTTGTTAACAAAACTGCTTTTTTGATCTAATTTCCATGGAGTAATAGGAATTACGCAGGGGACACTTTTCCTTAGGTTTGCAGGTTTGTGCAACCCCCAAAAAAATATATAAATTAAAAGAAAAGAGGCTAATAAATATAAATACAAATATTTTTTAATTTCTGCTGATAATTTAATGATTACATTTAAATCAATTTTCTACTTAGATTATACGTGAACTCTCCCTCTCTCTCTCTTTGTCAACCTCTGTCCATCCACTCCTGGATGTAGGTCTCTCTCAATTGTTTCCATCTTTCTCTATTCTTCGCCAATCTCATCCACTGTTTGCCCGCCACTGTCCTTATGTCGTTTACCCATCTTTTTTGAGGTCTTCCCGTGCTTCTTGTTGTCTCCCTCGGTCTCCATTCCAGGATTCTTCGTGTCCATCTGTTGTCCTCATATCGGGCTATGTGACCAGCCCATCGCCACTTCATCTTTGCAACCTCCTTCACGATGTCTTTGACTTTGGTTCTGCGTCTTATCTCGGTGTTTCTAATCCTATCTCTCGATGATATTCCAAGAATGTTTCTTTCCATCGCTCTTTGGACTGTTTCTAATTTTTTAGCGGACTTTTTGGTGAGGGACATGGTCTCTAATCCATACGTACACACCAGTAATATGCATGTGTCGTATACTTTTCTTTTTAGATTTATGGGAATTGAATTATTTTTCAGGATGTATGCAAGTTTACCGAAAGCGGTCCATGTCAGCTGTGTTCTTCTTTTTATTTCAACATCCTGGTTTGATTTCCCTAGTCTGATGTCATGACCCAAATATACATAGTGTTCGACGTTTTCTATTCTCTGGTTCTGTATTGTTATGTTTGCCTGTTCATGAACAGCAGTCAATTATTGAAATAATTTAATGACTTCGCTGAAATACCATTAATAATTTGTCTGTATTACTGTATTACGCTTGGAAACGTTATCGCTTTACTGGTTTGCAGTTTTAATGCAATCCAAGCTAGTCCATTGAAGGGTATATGGAGATTAATTTCGTCTCATAAGCTTCATGTAGGTTGCAAATCGACTTGCAAACCTATGTTTAGTTTGCTCCACAAAATATCCCTCTACTAGAAAAATTTCTCTTGTTCAACTGAACGAGTAATTGAACTTTTGTTTCCAGTCGCGCGTAGCGCTGCCAGTATCAAGTAAAGGTTTCTTCTTTAAGCAGCACTTAAACCATTCTTTTAGTTCAGGTTAGAATACAACCGTGGTGTCTACTGCGCCGGTATTTTTATGCGTGATATGTTCTGTACCGGTATTTTAATTTTTGTGAAAGCAACTATGTTTTTACTTTGATCAAGATATTTTGTTACGTTTTAAAGAGGTTAAAAATGTTTGGCGAGAAAAAAAAATGTACAAAATGAAGTGTTTGTCCCAAACAGTGCAGACAAATACAGGGGCCGAATTCGATTTCCAAATTCAAAGGATTCCGAGTTCTGAAGGAATTTATAAAAACCATCGTGTATGTGTTAGACATTTTTAAAAATCTCTTGTAAGAAATTCTAGAAAAGCAGTTAAATATAATGCAGTTCCTGCTCTCTACCTTTCTGTATATGTAAGTAAAACCTAGAAAACATGAGCGGCTCGTCGAATGGGGTGCAAGCAATTATAAAAATCTCCGATAAGAGGCACTTTAGGAATTTTTTTTCTATGACAAAGTAGGGATCTCCTCTGTATGCTCCCGACAAATTAAGAGGTACTTATCGGGCATCCTATATTTGTGTATTACATTATTTCTGTTTATAATTTATTGTAAACTAATTTTAAAATCGTAAAATTAATTTTCAATTAAAATAAATAAGTAAATAACGATATGGTATGCTTCTTAATAAACTCATGACTGCGAGATTCAACGGTAGGATGAAAAAGCAGTACTTATAAAGTAAACGAATTTTTTAATGTCAAAACAATAAGACGTTGCGATGTTTTATAACAATTTTAACATTGCTACCTTTGCACCTACTATAAATTAAAATAATAAAATAAAAAATACAAAAAATAATTTAAATATATTAGTCAGTAATAAACTAGAGACTCTGAAATATACGGCTGGGTAAAAATAGATGATTGAAATAAATTCACTGTGAACATGCGGTGTGTGAAGTGTAGGCTTCTTCTACTTCTCTAATAATATAATGATTGATTTTTGTTCGTCAGCGCTATTGGTGTACTATTCCTGTTTCGGTTACTATTTGGTTGTGGTAAGGGCGGGGAAAATATATCGTTATCTCCGAGAAATACCAAATCAGTCGGAGAAGCTTGTTTTCTTAATTCGGGAACTTTAACTCTGGGTATTGTGTTGTTTCCACTGGAAAATATAATAAAAATTAGCAATCCATGTAAGGTTTCAACTAAAGAAAGGTTTAATATAAAATTTGAAATAAACCTATATACTTATGAACCGAAAAAAAAAATTAAAAGGCGCTTTAACATCTAGGAAGACAAAAAATTGAAAGATCTGGTACCTGAAGCCAAAATCATATCAAAGTGTGAACGAAAAAGGTAAGACTGTACACAAAGTTAAAGATAATAAACCGCCACTAATTTAAATATCCCGCTACCAGAGTTTATCTCTTTTTATCTTTTATTTATTTATGATTGTTTGATAGAAATTGTTTACGGGTTTTCTGTTGATATAAAAATGATGTTTTACTTACTAAGTTAGAAGACTCGGAGTCCTAAGCGCCTAAAAATAAAAATATTAGTTAAAATTAAAATATAACTTACTTAAATAAATGATTTTTTTTATGTTTGTAGTTAACATTGTTGATATTTAGGCTATACAATAGTTCAAATATTACTCTAATGATTGGATATCAGTAATAAAATGTTATATACATGTCTTTGTAACAAGTATAAAATAATTTGAATTGTTGGATTTCCGTTCAAAACGTGGCAATGTTGCATATATCTTCTTACCGACTAAAGAGGATAAATTCCTCCTTGGAAATGCATGGTTGCCTCTTCCTAGCGACCTTTTACTGAAATCACAACGATGCCAATTCTTAAATATCAGTAATAAGATACTACATGATTTTATAGAAAAGCAAATACCAAACTACAAATTACAAGGGGACCTAAATATATTTGTTTTTTGAGAAAAGAAAACCTCTGTAACAACAGTATAATATAGGCCTATTGTTAAAATAATGCTTACAGTGCTACATTTATGATAAGATAGAATCTTAGTTTTTGAATATATATATATATATATATATATATATATATATATATATATATATATATATATATATATATATATATATATGTCGTTCAAATTTAGAAACTCTTTCTTTTCATAGTTTACATTTCTAAAAATTCAAGTATATCACCCGTGGAATCTCAAAAAATGGATAAGATATAGTATTGTTTCATATTCATGAAAACTCGACAATATAAATATAAAATGATCTTCTGATTCGTGGCAATATTTGCTTTATAAATTTAAATGAATATAAACGGAGGGATTAAACACTTGTACCCGTATTTTAGATTTACTACTCAACACGGCAACACTGCATCGTCTCATGTCTTGCTTTTTCACTACTATTTACTATAACTAAATTTATGAATGAGTTGGATTAAATACTTGAAAATTTCTCATCTTGCGCTTTCGCCAAAAATAGCAAAAAAAATTGCCAAGGCGTCCATAAGAGGTGAAAGTCTTATGTTTATATTTTGTCTATGATTTAACAAAAACCTCAATTGTATATTATAGATTGTGAGTGAGTTGTTAAAGTTTTCTTGCTCATTTATTGTATTTCGACCTATAGGTTACCTTAATCTCATATCTCAAGACAGTGGCGTAACTAAAAGTATGTGCCCCCCCCGCTCAGATATCTGAGTGCGCTCTACTATTTTGCACCCCTCTTGATCCTTCGCATTTATTCATCTTAAGCAAAGGACTTGAGGGCGCTTCTGGATTGACTGCGCCCCCGTCCGCACCTTCTGGGTCGGTATTTACGCCACTGTCTCAAGACTTCTCATGAAGTTTATTTTTTTTCTAAGTGATGAGTATATTACACCCAGAAGAAATAATTTCTTGAACCTAATTTTTTGGCAACAAAATAACAATATTTAAAGCATGCTATGGCAACAATGTCAACGTTTTATCTTTGATAATTTTTTGCGAAAACAGAATTTTATCTCCTTTTTTTTGTGAAGAACCATTTTATGAGAGATGACTAGTACAGATATTTTTAGTTATTGCGCCTTGGCCTACTTGTATTAAACGTAACAATATGCCTCGGGTTCGAAGACCATGTTAGTGATTTTGACAGAAATAGACTTGTCTGACGAGATGTTAGTTTGTCCTATCGCGAAATTGGCTGCCGTGTTAATTGTACTGCAAGGAAGGTCGAGGAATACGAAGAAGACCAACTGGTCAACCGAGGCATATCACAGAGTGTCAAGGAACTAGCTCTACGAGACCGTTTTGCTACTACGCGTCAAATTGCTGACAAATGGGTTGGAGAATAAGGTAGTCCACGACTAGTGCTTCCTTTGACTGCGAGCCACTGTCATCAAAGTTTAAACTGGTGTTGAGAGCGGCAGCACTGGGAGGCAGAATAGCATAATGTCATATTCAGTGACGAATCGCGATTCTGTCATATTGGGTTTGCTGTTGAGAGACATGTACACAAGACTGTGGGAGTAATGGTTTGGGGGACTATTGCCTATGGTAGCCGATCACTACTTCTCTTTATTCGAGGCAGTATGACAACTGCGCGTTATGTTGATGATATCCTACAAACCACTTAACTGCCTTATCTAGATGGTCGTCCACACGTCCTTTTTCAGCAAGACAAATAACGTCCCAAATTGCTCGTTGAACTATGGACTTTCTCCAAGAAGCAAGCGTTAATGTTTTTCCGTGACCACTCCTTTCACCAGATTTTAAATCCCATCGAACATGTTTGGGATATGACGGGAGGAGACTGTCCACTTTACATTATCCTCCATAGAGTCTGGTACAGTCAATTAATGAAGTTCAAGTTGCTTGGAACAAGGTGCTACAAGCAGACATCGACCATCTCATTTTGTCGATATCTAGACGAGCACAGGGGTGTACTCAGCTACGAGGTCGCCATTATTATTTTTTTTCAACAAGAAAAATAAGTCTTTTAGAAATCTCGATCCCACGAGATAGCTAAATTCAATAATTACATTTATATATCAGAAAGTTGTATTATAATGGCAAACATTTTTCCTAGATTAGGTAAAGAGTACAGCTTAATCACATTTTTAACCGACTTCTAAAAGAAGGAGGTTCTCGATTTGTCGATTATGTATGTTTTCTTTTTATGTACGTACTCCGGTTACTCCGGAACAGCTGCACCGATTTAAATGAAATTTTTTACGTTATGCTCTGGAAGTTGCTGCGGTGGTCCTATATTTTTTTAGATGAAATTGGTGCAGTAAAATCCAAGATGGCGCTTACAATTTGGCGACCAAAAAAATTAATTTTGACGGATTTTCTCAAAATTGGTATGCGGAAATTTTCGGGGTTGTACCCAACTACTTTAAAATTATTTTTTAAAAATTCAATATAACGGATCCAATATGGGGGATAAAAAATAAATTTTGTCCGATTTTTTCCAAAATTGATATTAGGGAGTTTTTAGAACCGCACATTAGGAACCTAACATTATTTAAAAAAAAAATTAAATATGGCGGATTCAAGATGGCGGATTAAAGGTTCTACAGCTCTCGATTTTATCTAAAATCAGTATTGGGGGATTTTTGTCAGCGTTAATTACGAATTTAAAATATTTTTTGAAGAACTCAATCTGGCGGATTCAACATGGCATCCTAAAAATTTTACATTTTTCGATTTTCTCCAAAACTGATATAGGAGATTTTTAAGGGTGTAAGTTACGAATTTAATAGTATTTTTTTCAGGATTCAATATGGCGGACTAAAAATTTTACATTTTTCGATTTTGTTCAAATGTGGAACTGAATCATTTTCAAGGATGTAAATAGCAAATATAAAATTATTTTAAGAAAATCTAATATGTCAGAGGCAATATGACGGTCTAGAAATTATGAATTTCTGGATTTCATCTAATATTGATATTAGGGGGCTTTGAAGGGTTTAGATTTAGATTAGATTAAGAAGTTAAAATTATTTTTTTGAAATTCAATATGACGGATTAAATATGGTGAGTTGAAAATTTGACCTTATTCGCATTTTATCAGATTTGGTATTAGGGTGTTTTCGGGGTAGTGTAATACGAATATGAAGTTAATTTTTTACAATATTAGGTTGGCAAGAGAGTGAGGCTGTGAAAATTTTAAATTTTCCAATTTTGCCTAAAATTGATATTGCGTGGTTCTTGGAGCGTATGCAAACTCAATCTGCACTATAAAATATATCGAGCTAAGAAATTTACGTCTCAAGTTCCTTAAATATCGATATTGGAAGGTTTTGTGGCCTATATTACCAATCTAAAATTAATTTAAAATTTAAGATAGTGGATTTACTATGACTGACTAAATATTTGTTTGATACAATTTTAGCGGTTTTTGAGGAACTTTAAGAATCAAAGAATTTTTAGTGGTTCATTTTAGGGTGATTACAACTTTGGATAAAATGGGTATTTTTTTGCTACCTTGGAGTCATTGCGAGGTACACTAATCTCGATTAGTACTTAGTTCAAATAATTTATGAATATCAGAATGAACTCAAAGCTAAAAATCGAAATATAAAATTTTTATAAAAAAAATTGAACCGACTTCTAAAAGTGCGCTAAAAAGTGAAAAATATATAAATTTTTAAAGGAAATTGAAATTTTTGAAGTCGGCGTCAAATTATTTCTAAATGAAATAAATCACTACTAATATATATATATATATATATATATATATATATATATATATATATATATATATATATATTATATATATTATATATATATATATATATATATATATATATATATATATATATATATATATATATATATATATATGTTTATGCGGCTTTCACGGATTCCCCCGTGTGAGATGCAATACCAGTGGATATATCCACATTATGCCGTTGTAGTGCTGAAATCACATTCAGCAAACATACAACTATATGCAGCTCCGTATTTGAATGAAGTAAAATGCGAACAGTAAATATACTATATAAACATATATACGCCATCCGGCGGGAAGTCGGCGAAGCCGCGTTCAGTATTTGCATGCTTCCTTCTGATCTGTCCTTTGCACAGCCAGGTGCATGTCGGTACCCTGATGAGTCTAGTAGAGACGAAACATGTACCTCTGCCGTATCACTGTGGCGGGGAGGGTAAGTTTTAACTTTCTTCTCGGTATGGTGGTACAGGTGGGCCATCATCTGAATGATGGTGGAATGGGATAAATTGCGTTTTATTACAATTTATTCTAACTGTGCAACCTCTAACACAGAAAGGATATGATGGAGAGAAGTTTGCATTTACTGTTCGCATTTTATATATATATATATATATATATATATATATATATATATATATATATATATATATATATATATATATATATATATATACAAATTATGGTAAGAAAGCGATTACAAATAAAGTACTTTTAATCTGTTTATTTGAATCATATTTTGTCAGGTCAGGCCGACTTCAAAAATTTCAATTTCATATAAAAATTTATAGTTATTTTTCACTTTTTAGTCAGTCACTTTTATAAGTCAGTTCAATTTTTTTAATTAAAATTTTATTATTGTTTTATTGTTGACTGCAAAGCAAGTAAATTTTAATATACTAACTAGCTGATCTGATTTATTATATAAAATGATGATTTTAGTATATTTATTCACAAACGTACATTATAATGTTGTCCAAATTATTTTAGTTCACTTATCATTCATACTATATTTGCACATAAAATTAAAATGTAAAAAGTTATACTATCAGCAATATCGACTAAAAAATTTCAATTTATATTTTTATTAAAATAATATTTAATTTCTTACTTTGCCACCCATTACAATCAAGCAAATTGCCATAACAGAATTGATTATCCATAGCACATATCCTCTGGCTGCAATCGTCATAATTATTCCGTTGGCTAACTGGCAGTCGATTGCAGTTCCATTAGAAGTTGATCCGGTATTTCTTATTAATGTAAGAGACGATTGTGATACGGCAAGAGATTCCTGGATAATTGTTGCTTCGGTCGTAGTTGTAACGTCCTAAAAAAGATTCGATGTTTCGTAAAAATTAAGTAATGATTTTTTCTAGAATTGTGCATTTTTACTAGACTACACCTAGCAGTAATATTTGTGAATGTTTATTTTTCCAGTAACTGGGTAATAATTTAATCGATTATAGAATACACCATTTTTCAGTATACTAACATTTTTTACAATATGTCAGATGAAGATTCACAGTGTATCCTGCTGATATTTCTGTGATGGTTAGTTGTGAGAATATGGTGATGGAATATCTTATTTGCTTTCAATATTTGCATTCAGTCAAGTTTCCCTGCACTAAAACCTGAACCCTAACTTTTTAGTTTAATATCGAAACCACCTCCCAAATGAAGAAACTGAACTAGAAATTTTTAAGATCGCTTTCACCACCAGACACAGAGACACAAAACAACATTATTACTATGATTTTTCTGACTTTAATTACTGACGATTGTAAGAAAAAATATTTTGATTTAAAAATATTATTGCATTTCCGACTTTTTTTTATTTTCAACCCGTTTTGAGCCATTTCCTTTTTCTAAAACCGGAAAAATGTAGTGTACTCAAACGGAAAAAGTTATCTTTCCAACGGTGAAAATTAAAGAATTTTTAAAATCGGTTCGGTACATCCTGATGTTACTTGGAGCAAACAAACAGACAAACTTTACCGGCTATTTCAGAAAAGATTAGTATGGAAGTATAGACTAGTACAGGGTGAGTCAACGATTGGATGAAGTAGGTTTGTGCCTTTTCGGTGAAATTAACAAAGAAACTATATTTATTGTTTGATACAGTTTATTTTTACGCAGATTTTAAAAATATTTAGGACTCTACAGGGTGAACCAAAAAACTAGGACAGCATAAAGTTGTATTTTTTTAAATAGAACACCCTATATACGAATCGTATTTTCGATTTAGCTTATAATTTTAAATCTTTTTTATTAAGGGTTTACTATAACAAAACTTTATAGTTTCTGAGATAATTAAGTTTAAAGAAAAAAAGTCACATTTTCAAGCATTAATTCAATCCTAAATAACGTTTTCAATTTTGTGACAAATATATTCAAATTTGGAATTTAGCAAGGCCAAGGACAAGTTAACATAATTTTTACCTAATATTTGCAATAAAAGCTACAGGGTGTTGAACACATCGGCTCAAATTTGGACAAGTTTAAATGAATAAATATCTTTTTTTTTAAATGGTATACCCTGTATATTTTCATGTTATTCAATAGAGTAATAAAGACCCTAAAAGTTTTGTTCAATATATCCTATACCTATTTATAATAGTTTTTGAGATATTTCAGTTTTTCTTATTTTCCATACTTTTTTACAAAAATAGTCTTCATTATCATAGTAGCCATGGCAAAAACAATGTAAAAGAACATTTTTCTGTGTGTCAAATTTATAACCGCAATCGCTTCTTTTGGTTTTTATGTAGTGTAGTTTGGTTTTTTTTGCATTCATCTTATATTGTAAAATGAATTTTCCAAAGAATGAGTTAATAGATATGATTTATACAATAGGAGAGGCTCAAAAAAATTGCCTTCTTGCTCAAACAATTTACAAAATGAAGTATCCTGATCGACGCCAGCCTAATACCCATACTTTTCAAAACTTAATGCAAAGATTTGATTCTTCTGGTACTGTTGATTATCCAAAACGTAAAGTGGTCAACAAACCAGTAACTAATGAAGAAAAAGAACTACAAGTATTGTTAAATGTTCAGGAAAATCCTTATATTGGTAGCCGTCAGTTAGCAGCATTATGTGAAACATCACAATCCACCGCTAATCGTACTACCAAGAAATATAGGTATCATCCATATCACATGAAATTACACCAAGAATTGCATGGACAGGATTTTGAAAGTCGTGTAAACTTTTGTCGTACAATAAATGCGGAGATTCAATTAAATCCAAATTTATTATGCAAGGTAATGTTTAGTGATGAAGCTACTTTTAGAAGTAACGGTGCCGTAAATAGACGCAACATGAATTATTATGCCACAGAAAACCCATTTTGGATTAGAGAGGTGCAACATCAAAACCACTGGTCATTAAATGTTTGGTGTGGTATTCATCATAATCGAATTATTGGACTCCACTTTTTTAATGAACCACTAAATGGCCATAGTTACCTGAACTTTCTACAAGAAGAACTACCCCAACTGCTTCCAGATCTCGAGAGGAATGAGCTCGACAGTATGTGGTTCCAGCACGATGGTGCGCCTCCGCATTACCATCGTGAAGTTCGTGCGTTTTTGGACCAACGATATCCGCAAAAATGGATTGGACGTGGGGGTTTCATTGAGTGGCCACCAAGGTCTTGCGACATCACCCCATTAGATTTCTTCCTATGGGGTTATATTAAAAATAAGGTGTATGTTAATCCACCAACAACAGTGGAAGATATGCGAAACAGGATTAGGGATACCTGTAGAACAATAACGCCACTAATTTTGTCCAGGGTCCGAGAAAATCTGCAAAAAAGACTAAATTTGTGCATTGCACAAGAGGGTCGTTTATTCGAACACTTATTAAAAAGAAATAATTAATCTCAGTATTTAATAGGTGATTTTTTTGTTTCAATTTAGTATAAAAGTAAATATGTATTTGCCTTGTCGTTATTGTTGTGTTAATTTTTTCACATTATGTTTAATTAAACTATTGCCGTTGTAATATAACGAATAATGTATTTCATCATATTTAACCACATTCTGTTTGTTTCTGTAGTTTCTTTTTATTATTTTACATGGCTACTATGATAATGAAGACTATTTCTGTAAGAAAGTATGGAAAATAAGAAAAACTGAAATATCTCAAAAACTATTATCAATAAGTATAGGATATATTGAACAAAACTTTTAGGGTTTTTATTACTCTATTAAATAACATGAAAATATACAGGGTGTACCATTTAAAAAAAAGATATTTATTCATTTAAACTTGTTCAAATTTGAGCCGATGTATTCAACACCCTGTAGCTTTTATTACAAATATTAGGTAAAAATTATATTAACTTGTCCTTGGCCTTGCTAAATTCCAAATTTGAATATATTTGTCACAAAATTGAAAACGTTATTTAGGATTGAATTGATGCTTGAAAATGTGACTTTTTTTCTTTAAACTTAATTATCTCAGAAACTATAAAGTTTTGTTATAGTAAATCCTTAATAGAAAAGATTTAAAATTATAAGCTAAATCGAAAATACGATTCGTAGATAGGGTGTTCTATTTAAAAAAATACAACTTTATGCTGTCCTAGTTTTTTGGCTCACCCTGTAGAGTCCTAAATATTTTTAAAATCTGCGTAAAAATAAACTGTATCAAACAATAAATATAGTTTCTTTGTTAATTTCACCGAAAAAGCATAAACCTACTTCATCCAATCGTTGACTCACCCTGTACAGATCGGTAATTCTTACCACAGCGGCGGATGTTACTTCGGTAGCAATTGTAAGATTAAAAGGGCATGTATCCAAATCTCTGGCTAACAACGCGAAAAATACTAAATCAATTATACTAGTCACTAGAACTATTACTCCCAGAACCACAGCTACAACTGCTTGTCTTGGTTTGTTGTTGTGTACAGCTAAAAGAAATAAAAAATTATTTAACTGAAAGTAGAAATTAAATCTTATTTATAAAATTTGTCTCAAATTATAAAAGAAATCTTTATGATGCCAGTTTAAAAATATTAGTTCTAAAAAATATTTCTCTAACGCCGGTTTTTAACAAATAGTGGTCGTTATCAATGTTCGCGCCTCTAAAACTTCTTACGTCGAAGAGGTTTGAGGAGTGTCTCCTGTCAGTAATGATATTACTCCATGGAAATTAAATGTAGCATTGGTTTCTTAGCTGGAATGTGTTCATTTCGGCATCCTATAAAACATATCTCGATAGTAACTCTGAAAGACCTGTGCAAAAAAATGGCGGACTAAAAATGGTCACGATTTTCGGTTTTTTGAGTTTATCTCGAAAAGTAAAAGTTGTATCGAAAAATGTTTCAAACAAAAGTTGTAGAGAAATAAAAAACTTATCGACTCATGTAAGTTATAGGTGGCGCTACTAATTATCGAGATTTTTTTTTCAACAAAATTTACGGTTTTGGTTTTTAAAAGAAAAAAGACATTTATTGACAAAGTACCGATTTAAAATTTAACGTAAATATAGGTATTACCATTCTAAAAAAGTATGTCAAACCCGGAATTTGTGAATTTTTTATTTTCCGAGAAATTCGATGGCAAAGTGGAAAATTCAACCTCAATTTTCTGCTTTCCTAATTAAGATACAGTGCTTAGTTTTAGTGGAAATTGCTTGTATTGTTTTATATTTTGAAGATCTATTAAAAAAAAAATTTTTTCAACGTGGGCTGAGAAATTATGCAAAAACCAATTCTTGCACCAAAAAATTGCGATAATTTTTCACCGGATGGAGCCTAATTTAAAGGAAAATATTAAGTATTCGATCCTATTAATAAATCAAAAATTGAATATCCTCTTGAACATAAAATTAAATGTATGCTTTCTTTCGTTTTTTTTTGGTCCATTGTTAAAATATAAAAAATAAAACACACTTGCATTCCATGTATCCTCAGTACATAAATAGACGATGTAAAAGTTTCATTTCATTATTAATAAATAAACCAAATGTTAAGGTATGTACTGGTGAAATTAAATACTTTTTTAGAAATTTGACTAGTGTTTTAAAGTGTCTGCTTGTTTTTTAAAATTGTAAATATGTTTGTGTATGAATGTTTTTAATTATATAAAAAATATTTTTAGATCAATAAATAAATAAAAAAAGAAAAAATTTTTGAAGACGCCTTATATAAAGACCGAAACGTCAGATTGTTTTTGATTTTTTGGTAAATAAAGAACCTAAACCCAAGAAAATACAAAATAAAAAGAAAATGATATAACCTATGCTTCAAGAATCTGGAAAACATATATATATATATATATATATATATATATATATATATATATATATATATATATATATATATATATATATATATATATATATATGTATATATATATATATATATATATATATATATATATATATATATATATATATATAAATAAATAAGTAGATAAGTTTTTGTCCGTGTAAATTAAAATAAAATAGAATACAATATTGGCAAAGCGGACGTGAAAATTTGTCAATCTACATGATTCTCGTGTTAAAAAGTGCGGAGCACTCCAAAATATGGAAAAACTCCGGGTCCGACAGATGGCGACAGCGCTGTTTCGTCCTAATATGGGACTCGTCAGGCCACCGCAGTCGGTACAAACCATCATCTCGCCTTTGCATCGTATAAAGCTGAATTTATAATCAAAACACAGCAAATAAGACGACAAAGGCGACATCTCGATGGTCCACTTGATAATACAAGAACCACACAGATTAACAAAGTTTGTAAAAGAACCGTCATATGGTGGCGCGACGGTGAATTAAAACAGAAATATGTAAAATCGAGTACACGAAACGCGCTGCGCCAATATTGTATTCTATTTTATTTTAATTTACACGGACAAAAACTTATCTACTTATTTATTTTCTTGTTTCGCTTTGAAACACGCTAAACAATGCTCTCATGGTGGGATCGTTTGGTGCGGCATGTGGCTTTGGCTGCTAAAATAAGCGGTAGGCTTGCTTGCCAGTACCGAAAAATGCGACCCCTATCCTTTGGGCAGCGCGTTTCGTGTACTCGATTTTACATATTTCTGTTTTAATTCACCGTCGCGTCACCATATGACGGTTCTTTTACAAACTTTGTTAATCTGTGTAGTTCTTGTATTATCAAGTGGGCCATCGAGATGTCGCCTTTGTCGTCTTATTTGCTGTGTTTTGATTATAAATTCAGCTTTATACGATGCAAAGGCGAGATGATGGTTTGTACCGACTGCGATGGCCTGACGAGTCCCATATTAGGACGAAACAGCGCTGTCGCCATCTGTCGGACCCGGAGTTTTTCCATATTTTGGAGTGCTCCGCACTTTTTAACACGAGAATCATGTAGATTGACAAATTTTCACGTCCGCTTCGCCAATATTGTATTCTATTTTATTTTATATATATATTTATATATATATATATATATATATATATATATATATATATATATATATATATATATATATATATATATATATATATTTAAAATTGTCGCACTGAGCCAACACTTCAGCATTTAATTACCTGAATTATTGTAAAATTATAGTAAAATTTTAATACTTTCTTTTTTCTAATTTATAATTCGAAATTAAATATTATTTAACATTTTCACATAAGTGAAGAAAAAAATCACTTTTCAAAATTACCTGCATATTGATCAATGGATACACCCACCCAAAGTGCACTTAGAATAGTGTAAATCCATAAAAATGCTACAAAATCTTTGGGTCTAATAACTTTGTCTCTTCCTCCTCCTAGAAAATATTTCAAATGAATAAGTAAATTAAGTAGCAAACACGAAAGATCTAATAAAATTTTTATAAAAGAAAGTTTCAAAATTATACGTTAAATCGAAAAAAATATTCGTATACAGTGTGTTTATTTATATATATTTAAAAAAAAATAAAATTTTATTATGTCCTCGTTTTTTTGGCACACTCTGTAGATTTCTAAATATTATTAGAATATGCATATAACCTAATCATATGAAACAGTAAATATAATTTTTTGATAAATTTTACCCAAAACACATAAACTTACTTCATGCAATCGTTGACTCATTCTGTACATACATTGATAAATAAATTGTTTTAAATTGATTGAAAATTCTTACCTAGGAAATCGTCGTATATTATTCTAGAAAGATATTCACTATATCGTTCGTAAGTACGTATATCTTTACTCATCTTATCTGGAGGTGAGCTATTTACTACTATCCCAGTAATGGCCAAAGCCAACCATGCCAAACCTTGCAACTAAAAAACAAATAAAATTAAATTAATAATAATTTCTTCGGGAAATGTTTAAAAAAGGAACTACTATATTTTATACCACTAACTTTATTAAGAAAACAGTGACTGCAGTTTCAACTCACAGAGTTATTTTCAAACTGAATTACAAAGGTAGACTAAGTATTCAATACAGAAACATGAGGAAATTTAACAATAAAAACTTCCTGTGAAATTACATTATTACAAAGGGGAGGTACTAAATTTTGGGAACTAATTATTATTTGGCAACAACAAATAACGGGGAAAACCCAAGTTCTGTCTGGTCATAAAGCAAATTTACATTTTTATTTTTACTATGTTTATATATTTCTAAAGATTCAACAATATTTAATTTTTGGCCGTTTGTTGAATAATGTAATGTCAGTGTTGCCCATATCAGGAAAACTATGGTTCTGTTCTAAGCAGTGGTTGGCAAAGCTCGAGTCTGTTTTTTGTAGTCTATATGATCGGTGGTGTTCTGAAAAGTGAGTTTTAAAGCTTCTACCACTTTGTGCAATATACAAGCTATCACACTCTGAACACCTTAACTTATAAACTTATGATTTATCAAATTTATTAATTTTATCTTTAGCATTGTAAAGGATAGTGGACAGATTGTGTTGAGATTTAAAGGCTACTTTTATGATATGTTTGGCAAGATTATTAGCTATGTTTTCTGATGGGGTACCACAGTATGGCAAAGATATATAAGATGAACTATCTTTATCATTTTTCATTTTGGGATATATTGAATTAAAAGCTAGTTGTTTTTGTTTTTTAGTTATTAATTTCTTTATGGTTTGTTGGGAGAAATTGTTTGATATTGCAATCCTTTCAATCTTATTTAGTTCCTCTTGAAGATCTTCTTCAGAGAGAGGCAAAGAGAATGCTCTATGTATCATTGAATTGTATGCAGCCATTTTGTGTTGTAAGGGGTGAAAAGAATCATTAGATATAGTATTACCCGTAAACGTTGGATGTCTAAAAATTTTTAAATTACACTGATTATTGAGGTGAGATATGGTGAGATCAAGAAAATTTATTTTTGGATGGCAATTATTAATGTATTGCAAGAATTTTTGAAGCTATCTAGTAGTGCCTTTAAAACATGCTAGAACATCGTCTACATATCTGTACCAAAATTGAACATGGTTTTTGCTTAAAGGGGAATTAAGAATTTTGTTTTTTTTGTTTGACATGAAAATGTCTGCTAGGAGAGGGCTAAGAGGAGAACCCATTGGTAGGCCTGAATTTTGTAAATTAAATTTGTTATTAAACTGGAAAAGGTTTGTGATAGGCAAAGTTCAAAAGAGGACAAGATTTCAGTAGTAACTATTGGATTTATATTTCGTTCCTGTAAGATTTCTTGGATAAGTATAAAACATTCATCTGTTGGAATATTAGAAAACATGCTTTTTATGTCAAAAGAAACTAGTAAAAGTTATCTGGGGTTTTTATGTTTTACAGTTTTACAGTTTAAATAATTCAGCAGATCTCGTCCAAAAAGTAAAGAAGATGATTAACTACCACATAGTAACGGCTACCAGCATCAACTTTTTTTAGATAATAATTTCAATATTTTCTAAATTAACAAGTGATATTATTTATCTTCTTAGTTGTTAAGAAAGATCAAGAATATAATAAATTCCTATAATATGAACAACCCTGTCTCTCTCCTTTTGATTGAAAGCCATCCTTTTTAAAAATTTCTTTTTGCAGTTTCTTATACTACGAGGATAGTTCGATGTTTTTATTTATTTTTCAACATAGTCCCCGTGCACTTCAATACATTTAGACCAACGAAGTATAACGTTGTGAATGTTTGTGACAATTTCGTCAGTTGTAGCAGTTTTTGGGCATCTCTTCATTTTGAATTGATGTACGACTACGATTAAATTCAGCAGCCCATTTTTTTACTGTCGAAAACGAAGGAGAAGAATCCTTTATAGTGGAATCTAACTTATTTTTAATGTCCGTAGAAGTTAAGCCCTTTAAAACAAAGTATTTTATAACCGCTCGAACAATTTTATCCATCTTTCACTAAATATCGAACCTTATGTGTTTACTCGATCGCCACAAACAAGCAACTGAACGCAAACATCTGAAACTTTGCAGCGCGTCATCTCAAGGTTAATGTTTACAAAATATTATAGTTATTTGGTCCTACTGGCGCCCTCTCTGTTTCAGGCCGGGAACTTATCGAACCATCCTCGTATCCTTTACAAACAAGACTTGACTTCAACCGAAATATATGCTGTTTCATCAAACAAACATATGGTGTTAATCGTGACACTATTAATTGATGTAAAATTACGTAACAGCAAGAACTTCTAAGTGTACAAATATTTTATTATATTTTAAAACTTCGGGTCTAACAATGGGTTGAGGACAGGTTTTTCTAGGTATTTTCCATTTATTATCTAGGATAGGAACCCAATATCAACGAATATAGATTCCATATAGAAGCGTCGTTCTTGGTTAACAAGCGTCGCCAGTCGTGAGTACATATTTACAAAGATTAGTTCTGGTACCCGCAAAGCAGATGGCGCAGACATCTTCCTCCAAGTATGCGAGAAATGAAGAATATGTACCAAGAGTGCATTCCACTTAACGCTCACAACGCGCAAAATATTCCTTTATCCGTTCCACATGACGACTACGATCGTTGCGATTGCGCCGAAAACGTCATTAATGACGTCATTATTCTCTAAATAGAATTTTTTTAATATAAAGCAAGTTTACCAATTATTAAAATTAAGGCTTACAAATTATAAGAAAACCTTTTCAAGCTCCTGATTTATTTTCAAATCCGCCATTTGTAATATTAGTAACCGCAAAAGTTTTATATATGACGTCAGTAATGTGATTTTTTAACGACGGTTTGGCGTCCATGGTTACCCCAAGAACCTGGTACAGTGATGTTGTTGATTTTGATGGGTATGATAATTTTATTTGTTATAAATTTTTTAGTGATAATGACGGATTCTGTCTTTTAAGGATTTATACTCAATTTTTACTTATTAAAATATGGAAGCAATTTAGTTAAGTGATAATACTTTATTTAACTGCTTCTGCATGATGTGAATGGGTATTATAAACATTGATATTTTCGGCATATATGACAAGGGTTATGGTAGGAATGGTCTGCTGTATAGAAGCTGAGCGATAGTACGGTGCCCTGTCGAACTCCAGCCAACAATAAGCCATCATGCCAGACGGTGTCGCAGGCTTGCGTCATGTCGAGAGAGAGCATCATTGTATTTTGACCCAAAGGAGTCTTGCACAACCTTGGCTACCAGGCGCGTGGTGCTATATTCAATCCAATCTGACATGACAGGAGCTCCACCACCTTGGCCAAGGAACTGAGTAAAGAAATCGGTTCGTATGCATCAGAGCTTTTCGGATATTTCCTTGGGTTCAAAATTGATATAATGATTGCATGCTTCCATTTATTTGGGTAGTATTGGAGCAGAAGCATAGCTTTTACTATATGCTTGAGTTGGATTACAGTAAACGCCCAAATAATTCCATAACAAAGGCGCTTCTATAAGGATACGTATTCGTTGCCAATATACAATAAATTATATTAAATAACCTTCTTAAAATCAATAAATTAAATAAAGAAAAAATCATTAAAAAACAATTAATCGACTTTAAAAACTGTTACAAAAAATTAAAAAATAAATTAACTACTATTTTATATTGCAATTTAATTAATAATAGTGGATTCATTTTAATTACTTAGCACTTTATTCAGGTCAGTGCTGTAGTAGTTGTAGGGGTTATTTTACAATTAACTATAGAGTAGTCGTTATTAAATTATTTTCATTTTTTTTTCCTAGTTAAGAATATTTTTGAGTGGCTACGAGTATAGAAGAAATATATTTGAAACTTTAAAATTGTAAAAACATGAAAAAATATCTAAAATATGCAATACATGTTTACCATTGATGACATGAGTAAAATTAAGTGGTTATCAATTTATCTTAGGAAAGGAAATAACCACGCCGTATCTTGACGTTTAGATAAGTAACGACGGCGTTATCGTATAGAAAATGTATAGATAAACATTTCCTAAGGTAAAATAATGTGTATAAATTTCATGTCTACATCGGTACACAAACATCCTAAAAAAGGAACCATAAATAAGTTCATGAAAATATAAAAATATATGACGATACAGTGTATTCTGTTACTGAATAGAGACTTAGAAAGAAGGCCTCATATTAATTTTTGTTATTTGTTTTTTATAACGGTAATTTTGAAAAAAAAAACAGAATAATTGTGACAAATTAGACTAGACTGAGTACAGGGGCGGATTCAGCCTCTCTCTTTGGGGGGGGGGGGGCGTTGATATCACAAAAGCACTGTATTGCAAACGAAAACAAGTTGTCCACGGGAGGGGGGGGGGGGCGATACCGGAAACATCCCCATTTCTAGTGTAAAAGGCTGGTCTGGTATATTTTTCTGAATTTGAAGCTCTTGGAGAGAGGGGGGTTGCCAGCAGCATACACATTCCTAGTATAAGAGGCAGAATCGTGTCTATTTTCCTAAACTCAAAGCTCTTGGGGGGCAGCTATCGCAAGAAAAACAAGTTGTTAACGGGCGGGGGGGGGGGGGGGGAGTGCCAGCAGCAAACACATAATAATATATAAAATTTTTATAAAAAAATTGAACCGACTTCTAAAAGTGCGCTAAAAAGTGAAAAATAACCATAAATTTTTATATGAAATTGAACTTTTTGAAGTCGGCGCCAAACTAATTCCTGACAAAATGTGATTTGCATAAACAGATTAAAAATACTTAATTTGTAATTGCTCTCTTACCATAATTTGTATATATTAGTAGTTATTTATTTCGTGTACAAATAATTTGGCGCCGACTTCAAAAAGTTCAATTTCATATAAAAATTTATGGTTATTTTTCACTTTTTAGCGCACTTTTAGAAGTCGGTTCAATTTTTTTATAAAAATTTTATTTTTCTATTTTTAGTTTTAGAATTCATTATGATATTCATAAATTATTTGAACTAAGTACTAATCGAGATTAGTGTACCTCACAATGACTCCAAACTGGCAAAAAAGTACCCATTTTATCCAAAGTTGTAAATCACCCTAAACTGAACCACTAAAAATTCTTTAGTTTTTAGAGTTTTCCAAATACCAATCAAATTGGGTCAAACGAATATTTAGTCTGTCATAGAAAATCTACTATCTTAAATTTCAAATTAATTTTAGATTGGTAATATAGGCCCCAAAACCTTCCAATATCGATATTTAAAGAAAATAAATTAATTTTTTATCCACCATATTGGATAGGCCATATTGATTTTTTTTAAAATAATTTTAGATTCGTCATGTGTGACCCCGAAAACTCTCCCGTACCAATTTTGGTGAAAATCGAAGAAAATTGATTTTTTTTGTCCGCCATATTGAATCCGCCATATTGAATTTTTTAAAAATAATTTCAGATTCTTTATGTGAGGCCCCGAAAACTTCCCCATACCAATTTTGGAGAAAATAGGGAAAAATTGATTTTTTCGTCCGCCATATTGGATCCGCCATATTGAATTTTTTAAAAATTATTTTAGATTCGTCATATGCGACCCCGTAAACTCCCCCTTACCAATTTTTGTAAAAATCGGACAAAATTGATTTTTTTGTCCGCCATATTGGATTCGCCATATTGAATTTTTAAAAAATAATACCAGATTCGTTACGTGCAACCTCGAAAACTCCCCCGTACCAATTTCGGACTAGATTAAAATTTTTTGTCCGCCATATTGGATCCGCCATTTTGAATTTTTTAAAAATAATTTCAGATTCGTTGGGTTCAACCCCGAAAATTCCTCCATACCAATTTTGGAGAAAATCGGACAACATTAATTTTTTTGGCCGCCATATTGTAAGCGCCATCTTGGATTTTACTACACCAATTTCATCTAAAAAAATATGGGACCACCGCAGCAACTTCCTTTACATAACGTAAAAAATTTCGTTCAAATCGGTGCAGCCGTTCTGGAGAAATCGGTGTACATACATTAAAAAAAAAAAATACATAGTCGACGAATTGAGAACCTCCTTCTTTTAGAAGTCGGTTAAAAAGGCAAAATAGGTTCTATTTTCCTGAACTCAAAACTCTTGTGACGGGGGGGGGGGGGACGATCGCAAGCAAACACATTCCTATACTCTATTCAAGAACTAGAGAGAGTAATAAAACCGTTACCGAAAACTCCAACGTACCTGCTCCAGTGCCGCAAGTAACTTAAGACTAGCGTAAATCTAATTATATTTAAGTGTTATAAGCTTTTATAAATTTACTGCAACAATAAAGTTTCTGATAGTTCAATTTAATTTCTGTCAGTGTGCAAAGTACACCTTACAGTCTGTCCTTAGTGATTTATCTTGTTTGCGGTTGTTTTTATATATTATTTGAGATTAGTGAGATATCCAAAAGATATGGCTTCCACCTCTATATTTATTCCAAAATCGTTAAACCAAGCCATTTTTTCCTCAACGAAAAACTTATTACGATGAATGTTTATGATGCCTTTTCCTGAACTGAAAGCTCTTGGGGGGGGGGGGTCGCACCCAACGTCCCCCCCCCCTTGGATCCGTGCCTGTCTGAGTATCTATTTAGAGAAGACTTTGCTGTTCCTCTGATATTGAGAAATTTGGAACAAAATGCACCTTCTACGTGCCTCCCGAGTTTTTTTTATGGCGTCGGGTATACTATAGCTTAGAAAGGTAAAGTGTAAAACGAGCTATAGTTCGATAAACTATCAATAAAATTTAATATTATCTTTTATGATAACAATAACTTATACTCATCAATTTTCTTCAAACTATACGTCAAATAGGGATTACCGTGAATATCGTAAATTTATTTTTCATAATCTCTAAAAATAGCAAATGAAAAATTGCGTGGTACCGATTTTATGTGTATTGGAGATAAGACTTACATTGTTAAATATGTTGTCCCCATTGTAAAAAAAAATCCATTCAAATTGTCTAACTACGCTTTTGCCAATTAGTACAAATTTAGGAATTTTACTTTTAATTTTGCACTACTTGGTATTAAAGTTTGTTTTAATACTTAGAATTTAGTATTCAGTAAGGTTATGACGAAAAATCAGGAATACTGAAAATAACAATTTGCGGAAGCGTTTACCACATCATCTTTTACATGAATATTTGGGTATGCGAAAGCTTTGTTAGTTGATTAAGAGAAAAAAAAAGAATATTTTTATGCGATATGTGACAATGGATGAAACATTGATCCACCACTCCACCCTCCAGAGTCAAATCGGCAGTCCGCTGAGTGGACAGAGAAGGATGAAAGTCAATCAAAACGACCAAAAATGCAACAGTCAGCTAGCACGGTTATGACATCCGTATTTTGGAATGTGCATAGTTTATCGATTATCTTCAAAAAGGAAAAACCAATATGGTGTGTTTGAAGAAAAATCGCGAAAAACGCCTCAAATGAAAAAATAAACTGCTCTTTCTCTAAGGCAATACACCGTGTTACAAGTCGAACGCAACGATGGCAAAACTGCATGAATTGCACTTCGAAGTACTTCCGCATCCTCTGTATTCTCCATATTTGATCTTCATTTCATCTTGTTGATTTCTGAATGAAAGATTGGGCCTTCTTTTTATGACCTCATCTCTCGTCATTTTTTGCGTATGGATAAAAATTAATTAATTTTGAATGACATTCTTGAAATTCAAGCTTAAAAACCAATCTCTGATAGAACTATTTGATAATGAAGGTTTGAAAATGTAGAATTTATGAAATCAGGGTTAGATAAACTGTTACCTTGTCCCAATGAATTAATAAATCATATTGGGTCTCTAAAAAATGAAAGCGCAGCAGGTTATGATTGTATTAAAGCAAGTATCATAAAACAGACAAATCTAGAAATATTGACGCCTTTGTTACATATTTATAATTCAATATTTGAAAAAGGAATTGTGCCATCTCAGTTTAAAACATCAATAATTACACCCATAATAAATCCGGTTTAAAGAGTGTTGTTGGCAATTATCGCCCAATAAGCCTCATTGCTAGCTCTGCAAAGCTTTTTGAAAAGTGCGTTAAGAATAGAGTGATGACTTTTATAAAACGATTTCAAATTTTGTCTGAGAATCAGTTCGGATTTCTCGAGAGGTGTAGTACTACCGACGCCATGCATACGTTAATAACGGATGTTGTAAATAATTTGAATCTAAATAAAAAATGTTTAGCAATCTTTTTGGATTTGGCTAAGGCGTTTGATACTGTACCTCATGACAAACTACTTACAATTTTGCACAATTATGGCATGAGGGAAACGACTTAAAAAATGTTTGAAAATTATCTTTCAGAACGTGTACAAATGGTTAAAATTAACAATATTTTAAGTGGCAAAAAATTTGTGAAAATTGGTATTCCCCAGGGAACTGTTTTGGGCCCAATACTTTTTATTCTATATATTAATTTTTTGCTTAATTTAAATACAGAGGGGCTGATGGTTTCTTATGATGATACAGCAATGGCCATTTCTGGGGATTCATGGGAAAGTGTAAAAAATAAAACTATAATAAATTTATCAAATATAAAAAACAGACACCACACACCAGATACCTGGGTATTCTAATCGATTCTTACCTTAAATGGCAACCACACGTCACGAATCAGTTTGAAACGATATTTTTGTAAGTTAATGTAATCTGGTTATGGGAATTTTTACTTTTTGTTTTGTAATGAAATCAGACTTTGTTTATATTCATTAGAATATAGAATCACATTTTAGCACATACAGATGTTTAATCATCTAGGTGCTATTATTCTTCTAAATATTAATATGTTATGTTATACATTATAGGAAAATCTGTTGAGTTTGTGAAAATAAATTGATTAAATAATTAAAATAGATTAAAAAATGATTGAATTAAATAAATTAAAATTAAATTAAGCAGTTCAAGAGCAAATTAAAACATTTCCTCATTTCTGAGTGTATTTATTCTTTGGATGTGTACAAGCGTGTATTCACTGCGAGATGTAGTGTGCTAGTTTGTTCTACATGTCTTCTGTAACACATGTGTTCATATTGTATTTCGTTATTTTTTTTTGATTTGTTTATTAATTAGTTTGGTTATTTTAATTTGTTTTGTAAGATTTTATAATTACAACTGAACAAGACTTTCCCTCACTTGTCCCAAACCAATTTAAGAATATTGTAAAATTGTTTCATAAATAAATAACAAATACTTTTAGGAACTGTAGTAATTTTTTACTGCTTTATCATTCTGAGACATGCCTCTATTTAACTTATTGTAATGTTTGAGAACCATTGTACTAACCTAAGGCAAAAAGAGATAAAAAGCAGTATAATGACACGAAAAAATACCAATTTACCTACAACTAATGCAGTACTGACAAAAATATTCTAAGTAAATAAGTTAATCTGAGATTACTAAATAAATTGCAACATAAAACAACCGTTTTTATTATTTACTTTTACATCCAATTTGCACAGGTTTATTTTTAAAAATATATACAGGGTGTCTCGAAATGGGCTGTACAAAACGCTAATGCAAATTCCTGAGGCAAAAATATGAAGATCTAGCTCAATTTACCTTATTCTAAAAGTTGATAATTTCCAAAATACAGGATGTCAATGTTATAGTTTTTTAAAACTTTTTGTAAACATTTATCTTAATAATAACTTGATACACACTAAATTTGATACTTTGGGGTTTTTTAGGATAAGAACTCAAGATCTGATTACAGATTCGAAGTATTGCAGAGGGCGCCACAAGCAGCACTTCGCCTAAATCTAACGCTTCATAACTTTTTTGTGCCTAGGTATATTAAATAAAGTTCTTATTCCTTGATATCGAGCAGCCGTTACTGAAAAAATCGAATACAAATATTTTATTGCGTTCTGAGACTCGTCGTAGTCGCCCTTCACACTTATCCACACTTAGGCTGGTTTAAGAAATTTAGAGCTAACAGCTCAATAACAAAAAAAGTTTACATAACAATGAGGTAATAATAATAATATAAGAATGGACTGACCACGAACAATAAGAATAATATACAAAATAAATAACAAATCAAAACAGGAAATTTTTATTTATCTAATTAGATAAAAATTAATTCGACGAAGTAATTTAACTGCGCTCTTTTTATCATCTTTGTATCTAAGAATAAAGTGTTTACTGAATTTTGTATTCTTGCCCTCAATTCTTCCTCGGTGTTTACAGATCTACAGTATACCATCTATTTAAGAATTCCCCACAAAAAGTAATTCATAGGAGTTACATTCCCTCAGAGGGATGGCTAATTCGCAGAATCATCGTTTCCTGTGCCAATCCATCGATTTGGAAATGCTTATTTAAATGAATATCAATTAATCAATCAATCAATCACAATCTTTATTTAGAAAAACAACAATATTAGATTGGATTTAATATGTCAATAAAAAGCAATAAAATACAAAATCCAGCTAGCTTCCCAGGTATCTCCTAATGAAATAAAATATCTTCACACAAAAAAATTAAATCAAATATTTCTTAAACTGCTTTATCAGTAGTTTTTACAGATTATCGAGTAATTACTTAAATATAGTACTGTTTTTAACGCTGAAAATCTATATGCATCAAATAAGATATTAGACTGGATACCTTGTATTATATTGGTGAGCATTAGAGGCACAAAATAATGGAATTGTTTCTTATAAAGATTGCATTTTCTAATAGAAGAAAAAGCCAGAAGGCAAAAAAATCTCCTATAATTTCTGTAGGATACAACTGGAAAATAATCCTAAAGAATGACTATGAAATATTGCTTATTTGCATAAAGATAGGAGATCTTCATCGGACAGATAACAATATGAAATGAAATTCGTTGAATGAGTGTGGTGATTTTTGATCTTCGATACCTAGATCTCGTTAGGCTTTTTACATCCCACCCTGACCGCAAGTCACTCAAAGCTGATCTCCTTTGCAAATCCAGGCAGGTTCGTTACTTAAACTTGTATCTCCGATATGTCCTTGACTCAATTAGTTGAATGTTGAGCAGTCTCTAAAGATATGATCAACAGTTTCATCTTCTTCTAGCCATAATCTCCACACTGAATCATCCGTGATATTAATCCTATGAAGATGGCGTCTCAAATGACAATCTCCTATCAGTAATCCTACTACAATTCGCAGGGAATAAGTTCCCCGATAAGTCACCCATTAGATCCAATTATATATTCCATGGTGCACCTCAATTCAGGAGTTTTCTTTAAAAATTCAATAAATTTGCTTTCATGTAAAAATTTTAGTTCCCTCTTAACCAACAATAGTTGGAACATATATAATTGGTTGGGATCCGTTTGGTTAGACCACGGATCATACCTGACTGTACAATCTTGCACTTGGACACCAGTCGTGAAGCTAAGATATTATACTTCAGTATCAGTATGTTTGAGCATATATTTATGGTCTAATTTTTGTTTAAGTCCTTCCCGTAGAGAGCCACATTACAAAAAAGCATAATTTTATTTTTGGGAAAGACCATCGCATACTCTTCGAGAGTAAAACTCTCTGACAAAACCTATAAAGTTCTCCTGACACTCCAGCTCCAGTTCTTTTATTCTGTTGAGATCCATCTATAACCCACCAGAATTTATTTCTCGGAAAAGTTTGCTCTTCCTTTTTTAGTATCATAATAGTGATCTTTTATTAAAACTTATTGTTAGTTGCCGCATCCTGGAGGAAAATATAAAGGCTAAAGGAGGCAGGAGGTATCTGTACATCCTCAAGATAACAATTTTTTTTAGATTTTATTAAATCTTAACATTTACAAATCGAAAAGCATAGTAAATTTTTAAAAAATATTTTCACCGTTGTCCTTTCTGCAAAATAACTTCTACAAAAATTTTTAAAAGTTGACGATTGATTTTTAATTCCAGAAAGAAATTATTCACTGCAAGATCTATTATTTAAAGGACTTACCGCCACTATAACGGCCCCAACCTTAGCAAAAGTTTGCTTATCCTTCCTAAGAAACATTTTTTCACACGTGTTTTTTTTTATATTAATTTTTGACAAATGAGCTATATGTATTCTTCTCTTATTACTTCTGCCACTTTGAATATATATTTTTTTAATAAACGTTTGATTCTCTCAGATACAACTAAGCATCATCGATCAAGACATGCCTTAGTCATTATTTTTATTGCCAAGGGATTAAGGAATTTTTAAAGAATTTATTGTTTTCCGTTATCTCCAGGATAATGTAAAAAATTGAATAGGTAATTTTGGTCTTAAAATAATAATGATTTCTTATTATCTTAGTTTTCCAGTGGTGTATCTTTAGGGATTTTATTATCATATCTTATTGCTCTTCAAAAAATAATGGTTAAGATATATACATCCCTTAATTTATTATTCTTACAAATGTCTTTGTCTATTTTGACATAAAAAGAGAAACACAACAACGGAATATCTCACTCTAGTAAACTTCAATATTTTAGATTCTTGATAAAAAGTTTTGCTTGCTTTCGTATTTCAAAAACAGTGATGAAAGTCAAGATAATGTGTACAGGGTGTTCAAAATATTCAAAATATATAATTAATCTTAAATAAATTACTACCATTTGTAATTTTTTTTTATAAATTTTATTTAACCAAGTTGTTCCGAAATAGAAACGTATTTTAATAAATAAATGCAAGAATTAATTTTACTTTCAATCTATTTTTAACAGACTTCTAAAAGAAGGAGGTTCTCAATTCGTCGACTATGTATTTTTTTTATGTATATACACCGATTACTCCGGAACGGCGGCACCGATTTGAATGAAATTTTTTTACGTTATGTTCAGGAAGTTGCTGCGGTGGTCCCATATTTTTTTGGACGAAATTGGTGCAGTAAATTCCAAGATGGCGCTGACAATATGACGGTCAAAAAATGTATTTTGTCCGATTTTCTCCAAAATTGGTATGGGGAAATTCTTGGGGTCGTACACAACGAATCTGAAATTATTTTTAAAAAATTCAATATGGCGGATCCAATATGGCGAAAAAAAAAATTAAATTTTGTCCAATTTTCTCCAAAAATTGGTGTCGGGGAGTTTTTGGGGTTGCACATAACGAAACCAAAATATTTTTAAAAAATGCAATATGGCGGATCCAATATGGCTGACAAAAAAATTAATTTTGTCAATTCAATATGGCGTATGAAAAAATAATTTTGTCTGATTTTTTTTTTAAAATTGATATGGGGAGTTTTGAGATCTGAAATTATTTTAAAAAAATTAAATATGACGGACCAAGATGGCGGATTAAAAATTCTACACCTCTTGATTTTGTCTAAAATCAGTATAGGGGGATTTTTGTTAGTGTTAATTACGAATTTAAAATATTTTTTGAAAAACCCAATCTAGCGAATTCAATATGGCGTCCTGAAAATTTTACATTTTTCGATTTTCTCGAAAACTGAGGGTGTAAATTATGAATTTAAAAGTATTTTTTCAGGATTTAATATGACGAATCCAATATAGCGGACTAAAAATTTTACATTTTTCGATTTTGTTCAAAAGTGGGATTGAATCATTTTAGGGGGCTTTTGGGGTATTGTATTACGAATATGAAGTTAACTTTTTAAAACTATTAAGTTGATAAGATACAAATATGAGGGACTGAGTATTTTACATTTTCCGATTTTGTCTAAAATTGATATTGCGGGGTTCTTGGGGCGTATACAAACTCAACATGCAATTTAAAATATATCGGGCTAAGAAATTTACGTCTTAAGTACTTTAAATATCGACACTGGAAGATTGTGGGATCTATATTACCAATCTAAAATTAATTTGAAATTTAAAATAGTGGATTTACTATAACAGAATAATTGTTTGACACAATTTCACTGGTATTTGGAGAACTCTAAGATTCGAAGAATTTTTAGTGGTTCATTTTATGGTGATTTACAACTTTGGATAAAATGGGTAATTTTTTGCCACCTTGGAGTCATTGCGAGGTACACTAATCTCGAGTAGTACTTAGTTCAAATAATTTATGGATATCATAATGAATTCAAAACTAAAAATCAAAAAATAAAATGTTTATAAAAAAAATTGAACCGATATCTATAAAAAGTGAAAAATAACTATAAATTTTTATATGAACTTGAAATTTTTGAAGTCGGCGCCAAATTATTTCTAAATGAAGTAAATAACTACTAATATATACAAATTATGGTAAGAAAGTTCACATTTTGTCAGGTATTAGTTTGGCGCCGACTTCAAAAAGTTCAATTCCATATAAAAATGTATAGTTCTTTTTCACTTTTTAGCGCACTTTTAGAAGTCGGTTCAATTTTTTTTATAAACATTTTATTTTAAACAATATCATGGAACCCCAATAATAAATTTGGAATTAAAAGTAATTATTCCACATGTTGACTCCTACTAGTACACATTTTTCGAATCTTTTTTTAAATTTTTCGTACACAGAAGCAATCAAAAATAAGAATGTTTAGTAGAATGCCTTATCTCGAAAATTGTATTTTTTTTTGTGATCGTCGTTAGAGACCTTGATGATAACATTTAATCTACAAAGCCGTACAAAGTACGCTCTTAACTTAAGGCATATACTTCGTCCTTTGCAGTTACAGTTTTCCTTTTAGCATGTTCGCTGTATGTTACAGCATCCCTGATAACATTTTCAAAGAATACTTTTAAAACACCACAGGTTTCTTCGTAAATTAAACCAAAAATACGTTTGACACCACCTCGTGTAGCCAATTTTCTAATGGAGAACTTTACGATGAGGTTTTTCGCCACCTCTTCCTAATCCTTTTCAACCTTTACCCTTTCCAGTCATTTTGATACGAAATCAAGAAACATGATACAGAGACAACTCTGAAAATTAATTTTTATAATTTTTTTTATTAAAGTACATATTTAGGCTTTGTTTCTGTTTCGGAACAACTTGGCTAAATATAATTTGTAAAAAAATACAAATAAGAGTATTTTATTTAAGATTAATTGTACATTTTTTAATATTTTGAACTTCCTGTATACATTATCATGATTTTGATCAGTTTTTGAAATCTGAAAGCAAGGAAAATCTTTTATCAAGAATAACTTTTCCTCGAGAAATCAAAATTAAGGGATTTTTTTTATTAATAGCTTTTCGAAATTTGACTTTGGTAGAAATTTCTGCTTCGATCGAGATTAAAAGTAAACCAAAAAAATGGTCATGTTATTCGCATTTTCTGTCAAATTTTAATCTTTTTCCAAAAAAAATTCAAAAGTGAGGTTATAGCTCAAAATATCGAAAAAAGTTATTAGAAAAAGTTTTTCTAAATGCAATTTTTAGCCTGTATTCCAAATTTTAATAGCCCTATTTGGATTTTGTAGAAAAACACACATTTAATATGGCGCTACTTTTAAAAAAATATGCCTGAGATGTCAAAACTAAGAAGCTTTATGTAGGTTGCGTTGAGCCTTATATTGCAAGAGTGGTGCAATTTACAAAAAATGGGCAAAAAATCTTAATTATCTTAGACAGCTGAAATTTTGAATACAGGCTAAAAATTGCATTTAGTAAAACTTTTTCTAATAACTTTGTTCGATATTTTGAGATATAACCTCACTTTCGAAATTAAAATTTGACAGACAATGCTAATCACATGATTACTATTTTTTTGGTTCATTTTCATCTCGATTGAGGCAGAAATTGATGCCAAAGTCAAATTTCGAATAAAGCTGTTAATAAAAAAAAATTCCACATGATGCGGACTTAACTGGTCACACTGTATATATATATATATATATATATATATATATATATATATATATATATATATATATATATATATATATAAATATATATATATATATATATATATATATATATATATATATATATATATATATATATATAGCAACCATATAGTACGTAATCCTATTTTCTCTTGATTTTATTAAACAAAAGTAAATATTATGTAAAATCAATCAGTTTCACGAATAGTATCCCTTGAAAATAAAAATTTAATAAATATTTTTGCTGCACACCATATTTCCGTATTTTATTTTTTGAGAAATCAAAAAAAATTAATCTATCTCTTTAATCAAATAGTATATTTTTTTCTGTAACTCCAATTTTTTTTTCGGGTCTCGTGATCAGCATAAAAAAACTGACAAATAAAAAATATTTCTTATACGTTTTAATTTATTTGCCACTAAAATAAAGCTCTATATAATTTTTGACACAAATAAAAAATGAGCATACCAATTTATCTTTATATCATCTCATAAATAATATAACTATAATAATTTTTATTTTTCAATTTATTTTGAGGATAATTTAACTGATAACTATGATTGAACAGTGGATCAAACTATTAAATAAAACTATTTACATTAACAATGACGACGTTACATTTCAAAGTGCGTTTCTCCATTTTCAATACATTTTATAGTTCTTGTATTGAATTTTCTTTTACATTGGATTGAATCGAACGTCCCGAATTTTTAAAAAGTCGATATTTATATACTTGTTCATTGGGGTAAGTCCGGTGATCTTGAAGGCCAAGAATTTTCTGAAAATCGTCCGTCTCATTTGTTGGAAATTGTTGATTGAGTCATTAGGGTACTTATAAGGTGCAATTTTAGTTGGATTAAATTCTTTTGATTCCTCAAAAAATAAAATACGGTCTGCCACAATATCTAATATTTTTAAGTTAATATTTTCAAAGACTTAAATATTTCTGAAACAATTCTACAGAAAATAGAATTTGCATACTATATTGTTGTGATCTACTTTTTTATACAGGGTAATCCAGCAAAAACAATTAAATCAGATTTTCTATTAATTAACTTTTAAATTGAAGCGACATTTCTTCAATAAAATATTTTAAAAAATGAAAAATGGGCGTACTTTACTTCCATCGTATACTAAAAAACTTGCACTGGAAAAGCCTGAATTCACTCCGACGGAAACCATAAACATGCTTTCAGAAAATAACTTCAAACACTGCTTTGACCAGTAAAAAATACGCATGGAGCGTGTTAAACAGAGATAATGTTAAAGTTATGATTATATATATATATATATATATATATATATATATATATATATATATATATATATATATATATATATATATATATATATATAGAGAGAGAGAGAGAGAGAGAGAGAGAGAAAATACATTCGTTCAATCGTTTGGTTTCTTGTAGAAACTTGCAGACGTTTCGCCAAAATCTCACTTGGCATTTTCTGTACTTGCTGATTGAAGATCAACTGAATGTTATTGAGAAAATTTTAAATATTATTTTAAAAAAATTATATTTTTTATTCTCCTACTTTTCCAGTCATCATAACCAAGAATAATTTTGAAATATAGACTTATTAACACGCACTTATAAAGTATATGTACTGATTGTCAAATAAACAGAAAATGTCCGGACCATGCTATGCGCCATTTTGGGTAAGGTAAAGTTATAATAAACAGTGAATACGCTGTCGCCACTGAAAAATTATAACGACTAAACGTAATCGTTTACCTCCAACTGACAAGGTTTGAAGCAATTTGCATACCTTTCCGAAATTTCATCGACATAAGTAGTTGAACGAAACGAATGGTAGAAAGAGATAAAATGACAATATTACGTTATAACCTTACCCAACTTATCCAATTTGTCTCAATTAATTGTTATGTGTGGACGTCTGTCATACTATTGGTCGGTCGTAAAAATAAATTAAAAATTTTTATTATATTTTTGGTTGTTAAAAATAACTAGTCCTTAAAAAAAGCAATATGTTGACGAACCGTTTCTTCAAAATGATTTATTTTTTGAAAAAACAGTTGAAATGTTAATTAGGTAGTACCCCGTTATTTTCAGTATTTTCTAATTAAAATTTCCTTAGAAAGTTGAATGTTTCGCAAATTTCAAGTCAATTTGAGATTATAGACATACAAAATTATTACATTAAATTCTGTTCATATCTCAATAGTATAAGCGTGCTGTTTAAAAATTGTTTTTCTACGGCTAGTTCTAATTATGGATTTAACATAAACACTTGTGTCCCTATATCCCCAAACGGTCTAGTATCTTACTTTGAAATAGTTAAGTGTAACATAATTGTTTTCATCAACTCAACTTATAAAATATTTGAGAAGTAACAATTTGTAATATATTTAAAACTTTTATTTAAATAAATAACATTCAATTTTGTATTCAAATAATGTTAAATGCAACATTTTACTTCCTTACACTGTGTTAAACACTATACTACACTACAACTAAATAAATATTATTGATTATAATTTATTAGGACATATAAATTTGAACCCTACAAGCCAACAAACGAGGTCCTTCAGAATAAAAAAGCTTATTTATAGCACGTTTGGTCTTCAAGCCCCTACAAATCTTCACAAACTAATAAAAAAAGTATATTAAAGGTTGAATAGTATCATTAATGGGGGGTCTTCGGGCTGGCCTGTGTTTCCGGCCCCTGGTCGTACACAGTTCCTCTATCACCGGTCAGTTTAATCGGCTAGATGTTTAGTGAATTCATACAATAATTGATTGGTGGATAGCTAGGACGATGGATTTTAGTAATACTACATAGAGCAGTGGTTTCTTCCGTTTCAAGTTTTATGAGTGCTGGCTTCCTGCAATTACTGTATATAGGAGGTATGTATTCCTATTAAAGTCAGTACATTGCTTTGTATACATAAGTTGTTTATCCTGATATGCCTTTTTCTTTGTATATTAGACTCCTAAGGTATTTGGCTCTTTGTATACATTTTTTGTTTAACAGTTCCAAAGTGCCAATTGAAGATAATTTTGTGGTCTATATTTACACCTAAATATTTGACTGATGGCTTGATGCATATTACTTGGTTATTAAGTTATTTAAAATAAATCTAATCCAAGGAAAAACAAAGATTATTTCACAATAATAACAACGACACTATTTTTTGACTTTTGACGGTTAATTTGACGTGCCAAAACGTCACTTTTACCCAAAATGGCGCAGAGCATACTCCGGACATTTTTCGGTTGACAGCTTCATTACCACCTGTCATTCATTTATTTTCAGAAATCCGTGCTTATTAATCTTCTACAACTGTAATACAAAATATTTTTCCTTATTTTTACGATAACAGAGTTATTAGACATTGCCACTGCGGCAATGTTCCATTTTGCACAGATTTATTAATCATCTAGAACTATTGTATAAAAAATTTTTTTCTTACTTTTATGATAACGGAGTTATTAGACATTGGCACAGCGACAATGTTCGGTTTTGCTCACGGTGTAATAAGTTCTAGAGCCGAACCTAATATATTAATATTATATGAAATTTAAAATTTAACTAAACCGCTTTTTACATAGATTCAAAATTAATTATTTTTGGCAAAATAGAGACACTAAAATTTCTAGAACTGCCACTGCCTTATTAAAAATCTATAGTTTGATAGGTTTTTCTTCAGAATTGGTGTTTCGTTAAGTATTTTCTCTGATAATTATGAATTAATTGATTTTAAACTATCAAACACTTGAAATTTTCCTAAACATTTTTGACGATACGACATCGATATGGGCAATAAACAGGATATCAAATATGTAGGGGAAATTTTTCAAATGATGGGCAGCAAGTAGTCTGAGACATATAATACAATAAAAAGTCTATAAGTACCATTAGAACCATTATTCTACGTTTAATCAGTTGTGACGGGTTTAGTACATAAAAGAAACAGCTATAATTAACATACAAGGCACTATGAGTCGACTCTACAGAAAAATACTCCTCAATAAAAAAAATAAAATGAGGAAGAAGAAAAGGGCGGAGTTCCTTCTGATTCTATTTTAAAAATCAAAATGGGAAACTATCCATTATTTCTTTTAAATTACAAAAGGTTTAAGACCGAGATGCTGCATCTCACTCACATTATTCAAGATATATGTGAAGAAAACTGGAAGCAAAAATGGAAGCAAAAATGTCATGGGAATACACCTAACCAACAAAACTATATATATATATATATATATATATATATATATATATATATATATATATATTACAATTGACCAATGATCAAGCAGTACTAGCAGGCAACAAAGAAGATCTTGAATACATGGCAAGAAAACTACAAGAAACGTATGAGGAATGGGATCTGTTAATAAACATTGAAAAACCAAATACTTATACGTAGAAGATAATGAATGTAACCTCCAAATTAATGATAATACAGATGTAATAGAATACGACGATTACAAATATTTAGGAATCATCTTTGATAGAACAGGAACAGAAGATAAAGAAATTAGTACAGGAATTGTCTAAGCTAAAAGAATGATAAGCTACCTAAATGAGATACTGTGGAGCAAAAATATTAATGAAGAACGAAAATGTAACATATTCAAGAGAAATGATAAGGTCAGCAGAAATATCACGGACACAGAGAAAAAGAAACGAGGTGATATTGCGACAAATGGGAATAGAAGACACGATCACAACTAACGGCTGACTGCTCACACAAACTATGATTTGGCATCCAGAAGTACCAATTTTTCCTATCAGTTTTTCAATTTTTTTCAGCTTGGCATTTGATTTAAGTGCCAGAAATTACTCAAACTTCCCCTATCTTTCTATATTTTTATCTATGACGCTATCGATCGATGACTTAATTGATGTTAAAATAGTACAAAACAAGACTTTTAGCTATTTTTACAAAACAAGAATAAATTCAAGAATATGAACCGAAGTTGAGGTCTCGGAAATTTGAAAAAAATAAAACTCTATATGAGGGACATGTAAAGGGTGTTTTTTTTATAGAGGAATAGAATTTTTAAATGGAATAAAACAAAGATGAATTTTTTAAATTGACATGAAATTTACTTTATTCGAAAGATAACCTTCTGGCATTATAATTTAAATATGACTTCTGGCATATGACCGCCACGGCTGGCTTGGACGTAGTCTAATCTGAAGGTCCAATTTTCGATGACTTTTTCCAACATTTGTGGCAGTATATCGGCAATAACGCGGCGAATGTTGTCCTCCAAGTGATCAATCGTTTCGGGATTATCGGCGTAGACTAGCGACTTCACATATCCCCACAGAAAATAGTCTAGCGGCGTTAAGTCGCACGATCTTGGAGGCCAATTTACGGGTCCGAAACGTGAAACTATGCGGTTACCAAACGTTTCCTTCAATAAATCAATTGTGGCACGAGCTGTGTGACATGTTGCGCCGTCTTGTTGAAACCACAGTTCCTGCACATCATGGTTGTTCAATTGATAAACGAAAAAGTCAGTAATCATGGCTCTATAGCGGTCACCATTGACTGTAACGTTCTGACCAGCATCGTTTTTAAGGAAGTACGGACCAATGATTCCACCAGCCCATAAAGCACACCAAACAGTCAGTTTTTCTGGATGTAACGGTGTCTCAACATACACTTGAGGATTATCATCACTCGAAATACGGCAGTTTTGTTTATTGACGTATCCATTCAAACAAAAGTGAGCTTCATCGCTAAACAAAATTCGCTTATGAAAATCGGGATCAACGGCAATCTTGTTTTGGGCCCATTCACCGAATCTACGCCTTGCTAGGTGATCGTGTGGCTTCAATTCTTGCACGAGTTGAATTTTGTAAGCACGCAAACCAAGATCTTTCCGCAAAATCTTCCATAAAGTGAATGGACACATATCCAATTCTTGTGCACGATGGCGGATAGACTGATTCGGGTCTTCCTCTACGCTACGCTCTACAGCAGCAATGACTTCTTCTGTACGCACTGTACGACGTCTCTGTGGATGCGTATTATCTTTTAGGGTAAACGTGGTGCGAAAACGTTCCATAGTTAATCGAATTAATTGCTCTGATGGACGCTTATGTTGACCGTAAAATGGACGTAGTGCGCGACACGTATTTCGAACAGAACCATGATTTTCAAAATAAATTTTCACAATTTGGAAGCGTTCTTCAGGTTCTATTCATGTTGAAATGCCATACCAAACTAAACATAAATCACTTGACAGCTGACAAAATGGCCGCCAGTTAAAAAAGGGTTGCCAACTTAAAGTTTTATACCTCTATAAAAAACACCCTTTATATGTATAGTCTGTATCAAATAAACTTAATCTTGGCAGACATCTGTCAGAGATTTGAAAAATTAAATAAAATATAAAATATTAAGGAAACAATAATTTGTTTGTTAGAGTCAGTGTGGTTAATTTTATTTGTTTTGTACTCAGTTGATCATGCTGCTCCCACTATATTAAAATTCAAAACGAGAAAACAATACATGAAATTGTATAAAAATATTATTTTTATACTAGGACAAATAAACAAAAATTAATTTAAAAGAGGCAATAAAAACTCCTTTAGCAGACATACTTGAAAACACAGAGAGTGAAAGCAATCAAGAATATAAATGACTTTATTGATTTGACTACTAAGAGTCAGTTTCATTCGATTACCCAAATTTAGTCAAACCGATGATTTACTACTAAAAAAATGGAACTTGTTGCCTTTGGCGTTACCAAAGCAAGACCATTGTCAGGTCCTTTCTACTATCAAAATTGTGCTTCTTATAGACAGTGAAAATTTTCATTTTAATAAAATTTTTCCGCTAATTATGAGCGTCAGGCGTATTTTTTTATTAGGACATCATAAAATATGGGTTGGAAGAAGTATTCCCGTGTTCAACATTGTGCTAATGTTTAAAATGTGATCGATTGATGTATAGTATACGAGGATGGTTCGATAAGTTCCCAGCCTGAAACAGAGAGGGTGCTAGTAGGATCAAATAACTATAATATTTTGTAAGCATCAGCCTTGAGATGATGCCCTGCAAAGTTTCAGATGTTTGCGTACAATTGCTTGTTTGTGGCGATCGAGTGAACAAGTACCCACACAGCACTAGACGTCTTATAGATGTCATTTTTATATCCAGATTATGTCTGAACGTCTTAATACATAAATAAGGCGTCTTATAGACGTTGTTTTAAAGACGTCCATAAGACGTCTATATACAACGTCTTTAAGATATCTTTTAAAAGTCTACATACTACATTTTATATGAAAATAAATACAGTTGTGAATAATTTAGTTGATAAAAACTAAAAAGCATTTCCTTCCCTATGGACTTTGTCGCAGTTGGGTAATAAAAAAGTTTGCAACGCCGCACAGAGCTCAGCGGAATACAAGTTGAGGTTAAAATTTTTGATCGAACGACAAATTTTTAGTAGCCTCACTACGACCTTGGTTAATAGAACTTTTGCATGATTTTTTTATCAATACTTTGGTGCTTTTTGTCACAGACTGTTTTATGTACCAATAACAATGACACACATAAATATGATGCCAGCGAAACTATAACTTTAAAAAACCCGCCTTTTATTTCTGTCAACTGTCATTTTTCAGTTTTGTACTTGTGTTTCGTCATGTCGTTATTCATTTTTAATGTTGTTGGAGTGCCGACTCTGAAAATTTAGTTTTTGAAAGAATTTTATTAAAATAATTGATTTATCTATGTGCCTCTGAAAATCTTTTTTATTCGTGTTTATGTAATACTTAAGGTAAGATCGAGAATCATATGTACTTAGGAAAAACAGTAGCGTTATTTATAGGTTGTGTTACAGGAAATTCCCGAATGCTTTACCGCTTATATTTTTGTAGTAACTCTATGTTAGAAGTATGAAATGAAATCTTCAAAAATATTATCTGTGCGAAAAAGGCTTGCACAGCTCATCCAGACCCGGTCCTAAATATTACAAGAAATATTACTAATGAAGTGGAAGGCGAAATGTTTGTTTATGGAGTGCTCCACTAATGAAATCTGTAAGATTTATTTTGTTCCTGATGAGAGAGTTTTGTTAATTACAAGAAGTAATTTTGTTTAAGGTTTTAGAAATTTCAAAACTGGGAGTAGGGAGCATTTATGACTTTGTAAAGCGAGCTTGTAAAATTACCATGTACAGTTGATTAGTACGAAAAGAAAAGAGAAAGTTCTACGATTCCAACATGGCGAGACTTATTATGAGTAAGTTCTGTCTTTCATTATACATATTAACCTTGAAATAGCATAAGTCACGATTCTATAGTACAGGACCATTATAAAAATTCGCAAAAATATCAAAAAATTTACTCCCACAAATGATAATCTTTATCCTAGTATTAAAATCAGTTTGTTATAAGAATCTACAGAGACAACAGGACTGGCAAAAAGTCGGAAGAATGAGGAAATTTCAATCCAGACATGCCTGAAAAGGGCATCAGACCAGATGTGTTATTCGACTAAATAAAAATTCTTGTTTTTAAAACTATTTAAAGATTTGTGTACTTTTTATTTCAATAAACTTTTATTTTGTTGATAGTCTACCCTTTAGAGTTATTATATCGAAGGGATAAACTAAGGCTTAAATTTGATAGGTTCACTTATGGTTCGAACAGTAGTAGTTCTGAAAATATTTGCTCTTCTACCTCACTTCCTCAATTTCAAATTAGAAAAAGTTTACATTATGCTTAAGTTATGTATTTTTTTGTATAAAGAGATTATGTTGAACATATTTTTTAAAGCAAATTATTTATGCGGAACTTGTAGTTATTTAAAATGGTAGTGTATATTTTGCTCTTGATTTTTTCTTAATTAAAGTTATTTCGTGGACTTTTGAATAATTACGGTTTGACTTTGTAAACAAGACAAACAAAAAAATTAAAGGGACCCTTTTTAATGTACATAATTTTATTGGTGGAATATGTTGTTTTAATGTTGGGAAGGGACGTCCATAAGACGTTGTAAGCAAATGTCTTAAAGACGTTACCTTTTGTAACATAAGACGTCTATACAACGTCTTATGGACGTCATTCGTCTTTTATGGACATCCATAAGACGTCCTGAATGTTGAGATCAAACGTTTTATGGACGTCTTTAAGACGTATTTGTGCTGTTTGGGTTACGGTGAAATAATAATTCAGAATAGTAATTACGATATCGATTTTATAAAACAAAGTGTGTGTGACTTGTTTTTTCCATTAAAAAATATTATCGTAGTCGGGTTTTTTGATTTTTAAAAATCATTGTTTAATTTTGGCTTTTTAGTTAAGTTTCGTTGAAAAAGCTGTTATACAAAAACAAAACTAAATTTAATTTATTAAGTACTTCACGTTTGGATTTTTCGTTTTTTTTTAGTAATCAGTTTTTATCTAATTTAAATCACAAGTATCATTACTACCGATTTATTTTTATTCTTATTTGGTTTGTTTTTTGAATCTCTTATCAAGGGAAAATTTTCGCCTGCTAGGGGGCACCCTAATTCGCACTCCTCCGGCTACGGCTCTGTACCATGGATAATTTGTACTACTGCTAAAAAGTTCAAATTGATATTACAGAGCAGCGGTTTACAACTTTTTTTTCTTGCAAACCCCTTCTGAAAATCGGAATACATTTATGAACCCCTGTGTAGTCGTTAGGAAAAGTAAATAAACAGTAAAATTTGATTATTAACATTTATTTTCCATATTGAACAACAGTTTATATCGAAAAACTGAAACATAATCATAAAACATGTACAAACAAACATTATTAAAACCAAAGTGATAACTTAACCATCGCAGTGCGAATATCTTACCGGTTAATTGCGACACAAAATGATTTCAAATAGAAGTTCTAAAGTAAGCACGCTAAAGGTGTTTGGGAAAAGTGACGGCGGACCCGCTGAAAAATCCACCGCCAGTTACCGAGGCCAAAACATTCTAACTTTTAGTGGTGGTCGAAATTAGTTGTCAGTTATATGTCCTTAACACCAGGGGCATTATTACAACATAACCTATAAAAACGAGCAGGAACGATGCGATGGAAGGCCCGTCAAGTCGTTGGTTTAATCTTAAACCGTGCCTGACCTTGAAAATACCACCCAGGATGTCTTCTACAATTCCATATCAGGCACGTGCTTGATATAACTTGAAACTGTGGAGTCTTACGATCATAGAAGCGAATGCCTTTGGGGGAGGGGGGCATATCGTAGTATGAATATCCTACCAGTATATTGCGATGTAAAATGACTTCAAATAGAAGTTCCAAGTTACAGTAAGCACGTACAAGGATGTTTGGGAAAGGTGTCAGCGGACCCACTGACGAATCCACAGCCGGTTACCGAAGACGAAACATAAATAGACAGTTGTGTGCATTTTGCTCTTGGTTCTTTACAGCTTCACTGATGGGACCATTATGTGGTCGAAACTAGTATAGAGAGAAAACCAGAGTGGAATTCGCAGAGAATAATACTGTCTGTTGCCTGCAACTACATAGACTATGAAATTGTTTATTTTTTATAAATTTCCTACCGCTCCGGGGTATATCCAGATGTTCGTTTGTACTGTTTATGATAACAGCCGGCATCAAGTTCTGCGGGTAATATCCTGCCGATATTTTACGATATGGAGATTTTAAGTAGACAGTTGTTTTCTGTGCATTTTGCTCTCGGTTCGTTACAGCTTCACTGATGAGACCATTACGTGGTCGAAACTAGTATAGAGAGAAAACCAGAGTGGAATTCACAGAGAATATACTGTCTGTCCCCTTTCTTAACGGTCGTATATAAGGGGAGTAAAATAACTTTTCCAAATACATAGACCGCGAAAAGGTTTATTTTTAATATATATATATATATATATATATATATATATATATATATATATATATATATATATCCTCTCTCCATACGCGTTTTGATTACCTTGTGGTCTCGTTAGTTGTGCTGTATCGAACCGAGAGTAACATTCGCAGGAAACAAACGCTACATCAAATATAAATTCCAAGATACGTCGGTAGGTTGGCAGGTTTTTAATATCCTACCGACATATCTTGAAATTTATGTTTCATGTAGCATTTGTTTCCTGAGAATGTTGCTCTCGATTCGATACAGATCCACTGAAGAGACCATAAAATGATCAAAACACGTATGGATGGAGAACCAGAGATGTACTTACAGGAAGTAAAATGTTTGTGTAAGTAATTTATTATTTTAAGGATATTCTCTAAATAGCATGGTATGGGAAAGAAGAAAATAAGACTTTTTTCTTATGTAATATTATTTTTATTAAAAAGTTAAACATGAATATATACACAAATACAAAGAAATTAAGATTTTTCACAGATGAGAACCTAAAACAAGAGAAAAAGGTGTTAAAACAATAAAATTAAACATAACTGCTAAAGTTGCATGAACTAGGAATTAAAATATTAGTGAATTTTTGCAGCAGTCTTCACCGTCATTCTTTCTACTCATAAAATTTCAGGTTTTACAATATCGATATTGATTCTTAAATTTTAATCGTCAATATCTAAAAATAATTATTATATCTCAAATAAAATAATAATTAAAAACTCTACCAAAGTGTAGTTTTCGTCGAATACTAGACTTTTATTTCTGTAGGAAAGATACTAAAAAATTGAATTAGTCCCAACAATGTAAAGTGATATTTTAGGACTGGCCTGTTTTCCCACATTAACACTAAAGTTTTAGGTATTTTATGTAACTAGAAAGAAATAGGTTATAATATTTTATATTTCCATATTCCCTTGTGAAGTATTTGCTTATTTTTTGTAGGCACTAGCAAAGGATTGATCTAAATGCACCTTTATTGAAAGTTTCAGACAAGTGCAAAACATGATTAACATACGGAAGTCCCGACGTAAGGCCACCGAATACATATCATAGACTGTGGTTAAAAATTTTAATCGCACTTTGGTTTTTTCCATATTTAGAAAACAACAAAACTAAAAAGCTTTAATAAATCACAGAAAAAAAAAACAGCTGTCTCAAAACACTCAGATAATACACAACGCCGCGAGCGCCATCTGTAAAGAAAGCTGAAAACTTTCATCCAGCCTCGTATATGACAGTTATTTGGTAACTTTTATTGTGTATTTAATGTTTGAAAGACCTAATCTTTCCTGTTAAAAAAAGTTAGTAACATTGAAATTCAATCAAACTTTATTATGGATTTAGGACAACCCCATGATTTACTTACTGTCAGTAACGCTATCCCTAATTTTTACACTCTTCTGAATGGGTTTTTTCGTATACATGTGGTTTTTTCCAACATATTGTCCATCGGGGCTTATATATGACCAAGGTAATTGACCTCTCAAAACTTCCATCTAAAAAATGTACACTTTTAGGACGTTAAAAAGTTGAGTAACTGCCCTATTTTTGTTTTGTGTATAACTAACAACACCAATAACTACTACAGAGTCCTCACAAATAGTTGACCAGTTTTTTAAAAGTTATTTACTAAGTTTTTTCTAACAGTAGATAGATTTTTAAGTACATATGTTAGATCTTAGAGCATGTTCACCTGCGGAATTTAATAATAAAGCCAGCAACGTAATACCAAGTAATTCTAGCAATTGTACAGGGTGAGTCAACGATTGGATGAAGTAGGTTTGTGCCTTTTCGGTGAAATTAACAAAGAAACTATATTTATTGTTTGATACAGTTTATTTTTACGCAGATTTTAAAAATATTTAGGACTCTACAGGTTGAGCCAAAAAACTAGGACAGCATAAAGTTGTATTTTTTTAAATAGAACACTCTATATACGAATCGTATTTTCGATTTAGCTTATAATTTTAAATCTTTTTTATTAAGGGTTTACTATAACAAAACTTTATAGTTTCTGAGATAATTAAGTTTAAAGAAAAAAGTCACATTTTCAAGCATTAATTCAATCCTAAATAACGTTTTCAATTTTGTGACAAATATATTCAAATTTGGAATTTAGCAAGGTCAAGGAAAAGTTAACATAATTTTTACCTAATATTTGCAATAAAAGCTACAGGGTGTTGAACCCATCGGCTCAAATTTGAACAAGTTTAAATGAATAAATACCTTTTTTTTTTAAAGGTACACCCTGTATATTTTCATGTTATTTAATAGAGTAATAAAAACCCTAAAAGTTTTGTTCAATATATCCTATACCTATTTATAATAGTTTTTGAGATATTTCAGTTTTTCTTATTTTCCATACTTTTTTACAGAAATAGTCTTCATTATCATAGTAGCCATGGCAAAAACAATGTAAAAGAACATTTTTCTGTGTGTCAAATTTATAACCGCAATCGCTTCTTTTCGTTTTTATGTAGTGTAGTTTGGTTTTTTTTGCATTCATCTTATATTGTAAAATGAATTTTCCAAAGAATGAGTTAATAGATATGATTTATACAATAGGAGAGGCTCAAAAAAATTGCCTTCTTGCTCAAAGAATTTACAAAATGAAGTATCCTGATCGACGCCAGCCTAATACCCATACTTTTCAAAACTTAATGCAAAGATTTGATTCTTCCGGTACTGTTGATTATCCAAAACGTAAAATGGTCAACAAACCAGTAACTAATGAAGAAAAAGAACTACAAGTACTGTTAAATGTTCAGGAAAATCCTTATATTGGTAGCCGTCAGTTAGCAGCATTATGTGAAACATCACAATCCACCGCTAATCGTACTACCAAGAAATATAGGTATCATCCATATCACATGGAATTACACCAAGAATTTCATGGACAGGATTTTGAAAGTTGTGTAAACTTTTGTCGTACAATAAATGCGGAGATTCAATTAAATCCAAATTTATTATGCAAGGTAATGTTTAGTGATGAAGCTACTTTTAGAAGTAACGGTGCCGTAAATAGACGAAACATGCATTATTATGCCGCAGAAAACCCATTTTGGATTAGAGAGGTGCAACATCAAAACCACTGGTCATTAAATGTTTGGTGTGGTATTCATCATAATCGAATTATTGGACCCCACTTTTTTAATGAACCACTAAATGGCCATAGTTACCTGAACTTTCTACAAGAAGAACTACCCCAACTGCTTCAAGGTCTCGATAGGGATGAGCTCGACAGTATGTGGTTCCAGCACGATTGTGCGCCTCCGCATTACCATCGTGAAGTTCGTGCGTTTTTGGACCAACGATATCCGCAAAAATGGATTGGACGTGGGGGTTTCATTGAGTGGCCACCAAGGTCTTGCGACATCACCCCATTAGATTTCTTCCTATGGGGTTATATTAAAAGTAAGGTGTATGTTAATCTACCAACAACAGTGGGAGATATGCGAAACAGGATTAGGGATACCTGTAGAACAATAACGCCACTAATTTTGTCCAGGGTCCGAGAAAATCTGCAAAAAAGACTAAATTTGTGCATTGCACAAGAGGGTCGTTTATTCGAACACTTATTAAAAAGAAATAATTAATCTCAGTATTTATTAGGTAATTTTTTTTGTTTCAATTTAGTATAAAAGTAAATATGTATTTGCCTTGTCGTTATTGTTGTGTTAATTTTTTCACATTATGTTTAATTAAACTATTGCCGTTGTAATATAACGAATAATGTATTTCATCATATTTAACCACATTCTGTTTGTTTCTGTAGTTTCTTTTTATTATTTTACATGGCTACTATGATAATGAAGACTATTTCTGTAAAAAAGTATGGAAAATAAGAAAAACTGAAATATCTCAAAAACTATTATAAATAGGTATAGGATATATTGAACAAAACTTTTAGGGTTTTTATTACTCTATTAAATAACATGAAAATATACAGGGTGTACCATTAAAAAAAAAGATATTTATTCATTTAAACTTGTTCAAATTTGAGCCGATGTGTTCAACACCCTGTAGCTTTTATTGCAAATATTAGGTAAAAATTATGTTAACTTGTCCTTGGCCTTGCTAAATTCCAAATTGGAATATATTTGTCACAAAATTGAAAACGTTATTTAGGATTGAATTGATGCTTGAAAATGTGACTTTTTTTCTTTAAACTTAATTATCTCAGAAACTATAAAGTTTTGTTATAGTAAACCCTTAATAAAAAAGATTTAAAATTATAAGCTAAATCGAAAATACGATTCGTATATAGGGTGTTCTATTTAAAAAAATACAACTTTATGCTGTCCTAGTTTTTTGGCTCACCCTGTAGAGTCCTAAATATTTTTAAAATTTGCCTAAAAATAAACTGTATCAAACAATAAATATAGTTTCTTTGTTAATTTCACCGAAAAGGCACAAACCTACTTCATCCAATCGTTGACTCACCCTGTACATAATAAATTTTTATCGTAAAAAAGACAATAAACATTTTTAGTATGCAAGTTTACGTTAACACTGTTGATCCTTACCTTTAAGTTGTTTTTAGAAATTGTAGGTAAAGCCGAGACACCTTGTGCTACATCTGAGTATCTCCTGAAATGGCCGTTAATGGAAGAGGGACTTTGATCCTCGGTGTTTTTGTCAAAATAAAGCTCTATTTGTTCTAAAAGAATAAATAAAAATGGTGTTAGCAAAACGATAAACATTATTTTTAATTATCTTTTTACATGATACATTAACTATTTTCTTCTCATTTTGATTCATTTCATATTAGGTAATAGTTGCGACACCTATGACTTTAACAAAATTACAGATTCCTTCTAAACCGACGGACAACACTGTCCATTTTATAATAATTATTACAGAACTAGAGTGAAACATAACAATGTTAAATCAATAATAGTATAATAAAAGAGTGGTTACAAAAGAGAAAAAAAAAGTGTACACCTGTCAATCTGTAACAGCAAAAACATAAAACACCAATTGATAATCAATTCCAACAGTCTTCGTTTCAAATGATTCAAGGACGTAGTAAAGAAATTCAAGGCACCCAGTCCATTAGCATATCCAGTCATCCTTGGTATAAAAGAATAGCTTGCATAATTTATTCTGTGAAAAGGCCGATAAAATATATGGGAAGCAAGAGTACTCCTTCAGGCCAACACTCAACAGCAGGCGCGGGCAATTAGTGATACTGCTTATAATTTTAAAGAGAAGTACTCACAGTGGAAAGAAGAAGACTTCACAGTGGAAAGCTCCTTAGCATGATGTTTAATAAAACCTATCATCCTTCCAAAAACGACCGGACATTCAGAGGTTGAAAGATAACACCACAAGAGACGAAGTCAAAGAGGAATTAAACAACAAAATAACGAGCATAGCCACGGATATTAATAAGGAGAACATAAATGTGGATGATATGTGGAAGAAGATAAAAAATGTCTGTAATTCAATAGTGGATAATAAACTAAAAGCAGGAAAAAATATAAAGAAACATCCGTGGATGACAGAAGAAATATTAGAACTCATGGAAGAGCGAAGAAAATACAGACATAAAAATGAAAGAAGGTACAAAGACATAAACAAAGTTATTAACAATAGGATCAAGGAAGCAAAAGAGTTGTGGCTACAAAACGAATGTAAAGAAATCGAATCCTTAGAACAAAAACATGACATTTTTAACTTGCATAAGAAAATCAGGAGAAACAACTCACGCAGCAATAATTCAGTACTGGACAAACACAACAATCTGCTGTACGAGAATGACAAAATACTTGAAAGATGGGAGGAATATATGGGAGAATTATTCGATGAAGAACAGCAGACAGAAACAGATGTCCTTGGATTTTCCGGACCAGAAATAACACTCAGCGAAGTAACATATGCAATAAAACGACTAAAAAACAATAAGTCACCTGGGCCGGATAATATACAATCAGAAATACTAAAACTATTTGAAGATGACCAACTTAAACTCCTAACAAGTCTACTTAATAAAATTTACGAAACTGGCGAATTGCCTGGAGATTGGCTAGTTTCCACCTTCATTCCTCTTCCTAAGAAAACAAATGCTACCAGATGCTCTGATTACAGAATTATAAGCTTAATGAGCCATGCGCTGAAAATCCTTCTCAGTATCATTCACTCTCGAATATATAGAAAACTTGAAGAAAACGTTAGCAATGTTCAGTTTGGCTTTAGAGATGGACTTGAAACACGAGAAGCTCTATTTTCTATTCAAATTTTGATACAAAGAGCTCGGGACGTAAACTGCAATGTCTACGCATGTTTTATCGATTTCGAGAAAGCATTCGACAAAGTGCAACATCACAAACTGCTTCAAATATTAAATGAATCTGGCATCGATGACAAGGATTTACGCCTTATTAGAAACCTTTACTCACAGCAAAGGGCGACTGTACGTGTAGACAACGAAACATCACAAGAATTTACAATAAAACGGGGAGTTCGTCAGGGCTGTATTTTATCGCCGACGTTATTCAATACGTACTCGGAAATGCTGTTCAGGGAAGCTATCAGTGGAATGAGAGAGGGCATAAGAATTAATGGTGAAAGCATTAACAACTTAAGATATGCAGACGACACAGTTCTGTTGGCCGATAATGCAGAGGATCTGCAAACACTAATAGACCGCGTAGTGGAAGCCTGTGAAAGATACGGCATGAAATTAAACTGTAAAAAGACAAAAATCCTTATAGTAAGCAAAAATGACGAAATACACCACCAATTTAGAGCAAATAATGAAACTTTGGAAACTGTTGACAAAGTTACGTATCTAGGATGCAGTCTGAACAGAGAATGGGACCACTCACAGGAGATTAGATGCCGCATAGAGAAGGCGAGAGCTGTCTTCAACCGCCTCAGAAAGATCTTGTGCAATATGCACCTGAACATTGATATAAGAACACGAGTCTTGAGATGTTATGTATTTTCAACTCTTCTATATGGAGTGGAAGCCTGGACTTTGACAGAAACAACATCTAAACGACTGGAAGCCTTCGAAATGTGGTGTTACCGCCGCATGCTCAGAATTTCATACATCCATCATGTCACAAATAACACCGTGATGCAACGTATGAAAAAAGACCCAGAAATTATGCGCAATGTGAAAATCAGAAAAATATCATACTTAGGGTATGTAATGCGCAATGAGAAATACCAACTAATTCAGTTAATTTTGCAAGGTAAGATAGAGGGTAAAAGAACTCAGGATCGCCGACGAACATCATGGCTGAGGAATATCAGACAATGGACAGGAATGACGACAGTACATTTATTTAGAACAGCTGTCAATAAGGTCATATGGGCCAATGTGATTGCCAACATCCACAGAGGATAGGCACCAACAGAAGAAGAATATCATCCTGAGGGACTTACTAACAATGTCAGCGATGTGAGGAACGAATGAAAGGGTGGAACCAAAAGTGATTCCCAGGTCCCGCACACAATCAACGGAGGTCAGCGGCCTACCACCCAAGTGATAGTGAAAGTCCAGTGGATAACGTGATTTAATAAACTTAATGAATTTACACTTAGGAATATTCAAACTCATCCCATTCACTCCGCACCAGGAAACGAATCTATCAATGTCCCCCTGAAGCTCCAAGCAGTCACTGTAACCGTCGATGACTTTATAAACCTTCATGTCATCCGCACAGAGTAAGAACTTGCTTGACTTAAAGCAGATGGATACACCATTAATGAATAAGTTTAACAATGTGGGATCCTTAAGGGGCCCCTGAAGACACTGATATTTCAGAAGATACAAAATCATTCACCCGCACTACCTGACGACGATTACTCAGATAGGTCTCAATCTAGCCAAACAGTGGACCAAAGACACTCAACCCCCGAAGCTTATCCAGCAGGATCCCATGAGGCACCCTATCAAAGGCCTTCAAGAAGTCAGTACACATCGAATGGACCTCGGATCCGCCCTCAGAGAAACCGCCCACATAAGAGACCAGATTCACTTCAGTGTTCCTGCCAGCGCAAAAACCAAACTGCTCCTCGATGATGGAAGACTTAAAAATAGAGGTGAGAAAGACATTAACCAGCTTTTCGAATATTTTAGAAATAGTATTAATTATGCTGATAGGTCTATAGTTCCTAATGTCAGCCCTGCTTCCAGCCTTGTGAATAGGAACCACAAAACTCGTTTTCCAACATTGAGGAAAAATATCCCGCCGAAGAGACTCATTGAAAATGTAATGAAGTGAGCGAACCAGAACGAGCAGTTTTTCAGTAGCATTGGATGAACGCCATCAGGGCTCGGACCCTTGTAGAGTTTAAAACCATTCAGCTCGGCGTAAATATCAAAAATAGATATGGCGAAGTTGGAAACATCTGTATCAGCTGAGACAGCCATCGGCACTTCACTGTTAGATCAGTGTACACTCTGCTGAAATATTTAGCAAAAAGTTCAGCAACACCAGGACCCATGACCGCGCTCTCGTACTCCAAAAACAATTTAGATGGCATTCCGTTCGGGTGAAGTTTGTCATTAACAAAATTCCAGAATGGCTTCGGACTCCGACCGATACTAGATTCTGTGTCACGAATATAATTATCATAATAAAGGCGTGACAGTCCCTTACATTCTACACACAAACCTGTAATCATTTCATATTCGTTCCGAGAACCACTCGACATAAACTGTTTCCGACATATTTTTTTTGTATAGTTAACTGAACGAGCTTGTGGGAAAACCACCCAAAGAACTTTCTTTCAGAAACTCTCTTTACAGGTACAAATGCCTCCATGACAGAATAGAATTCATTGTAAAAAATATTTAGGATATCATCAACACTACCCACAGAAGAAAAAAGGGTCTTTCGGGGTACAGAGCACAAATAGTCATATAATAAGATGTTATTGGAATGTTAAAAGTCGAAGTGAAGCAAAACGCTGTTATATTCAATAATATTAAAGCAGAAAATTTATCTCAGAATTCACTAACATAATCCACTGAAGTCCAGTGTCGGAATTTCGCGACTGGTGTTTGAGTGCAAGGATGTACTAAATGGTATGACAAGGAACGGCTGCACAGTCAGACTCGCATGGATCTCGGGTCACTCGGGCATACGCATGAATGAGGAAGCAGACCGTCTGGTAAAGTTGGGTTCGGTGACTGAACCGTGTGGACCCCAACCAATATTCTTCTTCTTCTTTAAGTGCCGTCTTCGTTCCGAAGGTTGGCGATCATCAGAGCTATACGTATTTTCGAGACTGCTGACCTAAACAGCTGGTTATTGCTGCAATTATACCATTCTCTTAGATTTTTTAACCAAGAGTTTCGTCTTCTTCCTACAGATCTCTTTCCCATAATTTTTCCCTGCATAATAGTTCTCAGTAGTTGATATTTTTCTCCTCTCATAACGTGTCCCAGGTATTGTAATTTTCGTTTTTTAATTGTAAGTATGACCTCCTTTTCTTTATTCATTCTCCTCAGTACTTCAGCGTTTGTGATTTTCTCCATCCATGATATTCTTAACATTCTGCGGTACATCCACAATTCAAAGGCTTCCAACTTGTTAATATCGATCTTTTTAAGCATCCATGCCTCCATTCCATAAAACAAAACTGACAGTACGTAACATCTTGCCAGACGAACCTTTAATTCATGACTCAGGTCTCTGCCACAGAACACTCTCTTCATTTTCGTGAATACGGCTCTTGCTTTCTCTATCCGGATTTTGATTTCTTCAGAGCTATCGTTGTTTTCATTGATGACGGTGCCTAAATAGTTGTATTTTCTGACGTGTTCTATATTTTGACCCTGTATGCGTATATCTGGGACATTTTGGGTTGATTTGGATATTAACATGCATTTTGTTTTTCTTATGTTTAGTGACAGTCCATATTCTTCACTGACTGTTGCTACTCTATTGATTAAGGTCTGGAGATCCTCGAGTGTTTCTGCGATAAGTACTGTGTCATCGGCGTAACTGAGGTTGTTTATTAAAATTCCATTTATTTTAATACCAATAATACCTGTCCCAATTGCTATTGGCAAAAGGGAATTAAAACCGTTGCTGGAAAGCAAATTTATTGAATCGTGGAGGGGAACTCCTGGAATGAGGTGTGCTAAGGAATCTATAACTGTGCCTAGTGTACGGCGTACTAAGAAGCTTCTCCCCTTGGGAAGAAAAGAGTTGTGAATTGTGGTGGGATTGTTGACAGAACATTGTCACCTCAGGGACCATCTTCATAGAATCGGTGTCGAAGATGACCCGACGTGCAGATGGTGTTTGGAGGAGGATGAAACTGTCCTCAGAGAGTGCCCAGCCCTCAACGGACTGAGACAGAGATATTTCGGAGATATAGTTTTGTTACCGGAAGCATTTAGGCAAGTTCAACTATCAAGGCTGCTTGGACTCGCAAAGGCGATCAGCCTCAAATAACCTGCAGCTATGGTGGGATGTAAAGGGCCTAATGCAGGCCTAGGCATCGATGATCTAGTATCACCACCCCTTTTTCATTCATTCATTCATTCAATGCAACTTTAACACTAGTCTATGTTGATAGTAAAGGCTTTAAATTGATAAGTGCGACAGAAAGTCAATTAGGTTTTAATCTTAAAAATATAATAATAAAAGATCATTTTTTTTATTATCCAATCGGCATTAACAATGTATATAAACAAATTCAAACCTTCCACATCGATTCAATTTGCAAAAAATATTCAAATCGAATGAGATAAAGACTTGTCAGGACATATATAAAACGATTTTATAGAAAATATTTATCTCTATTCCTTTTTGTAATATTAATATCAGCAGCCTTACTTTTATTTGTTTGGTTATTCCCATCACTGGACCTACTGTTAGAATTATGATCAGTACTATCACCAGTTTCACTGGAAGTTGAGCTACTGGACGCCACAGTACTGTTTGCTTCTATCGCACCATAGAATAGTTGCCAATTTCTGATCCTAGCTTCCGACGAATTAAGGTCGAGCTCTTCACCTTGAAAAAGAAGATGTTTTAAATTAGACAATTACCTGCAAGTAATTTTATTCCTGAGCAATCACTTTTCTGCGACAGCGGATCTAATTCAAAATTTACAAAAGTTTCTATAGATGTTTTTACCGGTAACTAAATCTCAATTTATTGATTCCATGATCTACAGGCTGGTAATGAAAATCTTAAAAATTAGATACTTTTAGTTAACTTGACGGGATTCTCAATTCGACGTATATAAAGTGTCCAAGTGTGTTTTATTTTAGATTATACTTTTGAAAATGCCGGCTATGTTGGGCGAAACGTCAAGCCTGAAATAATCATGTATATACATATATATATATATATATATATATATATATATATATATATATATATATATATATATAACATTATTAAGGAAGCAACAAATGAAAAAGTTAGTAAGGCTTGCAGTCTTCGATCATACTCTAGATTTAAACAACAATAGATTTGTTTGAAGGCTGTTTATGGTCGGTGGGAGAGACGCTTTTTTGATGTTTGACAGACATAAACATATTTAGTTATCTTGTCTTTCAGTTTAATTGCTTATCGTGACTTTTTTCGGTGTTTATAAGTGTTAGAAATTACTATAAATGCGAAGTTTACAATTAATATTAACAAAAAGAGGATTTAAAAACATTTTTATCGGTAAATATTGTTAGATATTGTTTACATATTGAAAATAATAATAATAAAAATTTAGGCAACCATATATTCATATTTTATTTTCAGAATTGACGTACCCAGGGGTATGTTCGAAGGACGTACCGATGATACTCGTTTAAATAAGGCAATTAGAAAAGGATAGCATAAAATCGGTATGTCTGTACCAAGAAATTAAATATCTACTGTTTATCAACACTTTTTCAAATATAAATAAAAATATTGTTACGTTATTCAGCGTTCAAACAACCGGGCCTTAGTTCTGACGTTATGCTACTTCTATAGGGGTATGTTCGAAGCTTGCAGTTTTCAGTTAGTAGGGGATAATGGGGAAATAATTGACTCAGATACTGAGATAGAAACTATTTTAACAAATATTTTATAAATGTGGGGAGAGAAATGGAAAAAAAAGATTCCAGCTGCAGCACAACAGTATCTACTAGATTCTAGTGTCCCACGGTCCATGTTTCTTACTCCTATAACCAAAAATGAACTTATCGAGCATATATCTTCTTTAAAAAATAATTGTCCACCTGGACATAACGGTGTTTCTACAAGGATAATTAAACAAACATGCATTGAAATTCTTGATCTTTTTTTACATATAATTAACCTTAGTTTTGCAATGGGAAGAGTGCCTAGTAGCCTTAAAACATCCATTGTGACTCCAATACTAAAGTCGGGCATTGCCACTGGTGTCAAGAATTACAAGCCGATCAGCTTAATTACAACTTTTCTAAAATACTTGAAAAGTGCCTCAGGAGGAGATTGGTTGGATTTCTGAGAAATTACAATGTTCTCTCACCACATCAATATGGTTTTCTGAAGGGTTGTAATACCAGCGATGCGATGATGACTTTGGCTTCGGACATTGTTAAAAATTTAAATCTGGGGGAAAAAAAGCATTGCGGTGTTTATCAATTTGGCTCAGGCTCTTGACACTGTCTCCCATAAAATGCTTCCTGATGTGCTGGAAAATTATGGAGTTAGAGGGACGGTACTACAACTCTTAAAAAGTTATCTCACGGACAGATGTCAGGTGGTTCGAGTCAATAAGACGTTAAGTAGTGAGTTGAGGATTGAAATGGGTGTACCACATGGCACTGTTTTGGTCCCATTTTTTTCCTGGTGTACATTAATTCTATGTTAAAAGACAGAGTCTTTGTGTATATATGGGATCTCTGTTTTTTCTTTTTTTGTCACACACAGGTATTTGCACACCTAGGTACTACTAAGATAATTATGTCATTGATTGTACAGGAGCATTTGTAAATTATGTAATGATTTGGGAATGATTTTAAAAATTTATTAATTAATTAAAAAGCACAAATCCAAGCACGTGAATAACTTCATAAAACGTAAAGAGGATTGGATTGTCAAGTAAGATGCCGACATTATTTCAATAAGGAAGTTTTATATGAAGCTCTGAAAAACGAATGGAAATGAATTTATTTAAATTGTTAACAAAAGTTGGTGGACTCTAGGCAGGTGCGCTGTGTAGCGGTCATCAAGACCAATGGATATTCAACAAAATATTGACATTGACAGAAGAAAATCTTGTCTTTTAATACACAATCTTAAGATTATTTGTAATGTCAAAATACTTTGGATCTTTGCCATTATAATTTTTGCATATTTTGTGAGCCCTGCTTAGTGTGATCAGTTTCTTCACTACCTACTACTGTTTCATGCTTCGTAAGCAGATTTTTCCAACTACTAGGCAATCGCTGACTTATCATCTCTGTTATTTAAGTTGTTGGTCCCCTTTACAATTTCAATGGCTTCCCTTATAACTCTTGTGGACAGGTTTTCACATCTCGATGGCATTTTTGTTCCTGAGAAATTTATCTTGTTTTTTGCTTGACAGCGTTTAATGTCCGTCTCTTCTGCCGCTTATTTTACGGTTGGTTTGGCCTACGTAAGATGAGCTGCATTCTCCGCATGGAATTTCGTACACTCCCTGGTTTTCTAGAGGGATTTGGTCTTTAGGTAAGAGATCTTTTACTTTACGGTATGTGGTGAAAATAATTTCAATATTGTGTATCTTAAGAATTTTTGCGATTTTTGTGTGTGGTGCCTCTGACATAAGGAACAAATTCTTGTAACTTGTAAGAACATTAGCCCCAGAATGATTCAAAACAGTCCAATAAGGGTTATTAGAACCTTCTCCAACTTTTATTATCTATGGTTATAAAACTGTTATGATTGGAAGGTATTAAGTTGCATTTCAATTTATGCTCTGGTAAAAAAATTTAAGCAAGCAACAAAAATCAGATTTTTTACAATAAACATTCAAATGTTATTTGTTTTAATTTTGATTATCTGTACTTACCAGTATCAAATCTCAGTTTACCGCTACCAGACTTTCGGGATCTTGGCCTAACAACGTTCTTAAAAAATATATCTGGTATGGCCATAAATAAAATGAAAAAAAAGCAGAATATGTTCACCAGCCAAATGAAGAAAACTCTTGATAGCAAACACACCACTATAGTTGAAGGCATTGCCAGGATGAATTTTGAACTTGGGTACTCGTTGAAATTGTCGAAATCCTTGTAGTTTGATACTCCTATAAAATTTAGCCAACTTGTGTAACTCTGGAAATAAATCAAAGATAAGTTGTAAGTATTCACAACAGATAAATAGTCATATATCAGCGTAGTAGCGATAAAAGTCCTACTTTAACTTTCAGACTTCTTCAGGGTGTTTCTTAAATAATGGTCCATATTAAGATGATAAAATTTGTGGAAATCGCACATATACTCCAATCAAATAAGCGAAAAAAAGACCTAGTTGGGGACACTCATTCATCCAGGCAGAAACCCGGATTTTCGAATAAAACAGGCTTATAGAAATAAAACGTATATGTTCTCTGCACGAGATTTTGTGTCATAAATTTTTTGTAAACAATTAAAGGTCGAAAAATGTTTTTTTTTGCACTTTTTTGCTTACCAGTAAAAACGATTTGTATGTTTTTCAATTCTCTACAAGATGGCTATACTATTTTGTTCAAACATTTCTTTAGTTTATGTTGGTAAGCAAAAAAGTGCAAAAAATGCATTTTTTGACCTTTAATTGTTTACAAAAAGTTTATGACACAAAATCTCGTGCAGAAAACATTTATGGTTTATTTCTATAGGCCTATATTGAGTGTCCCGGCAAAATGCTTATTTGACTGATGTAATAGAGCAACAACACATATATAAAAATATTGTGATTTGACTAAGCTTACCTTGATGCAAAAGTATTGGTGACCAAAATACACGGTACCCAAGTTAAAATTTTGTTTTTGCTTTTTTTTTAAATTACTCCCGAAATAATTCAAATTTAATTCAACAAAATTCAGTGATCATAGTTGCTTGAAGTAAGGAATTCAATTTTCTTCATAGTTTTGTTGTTGGTCGTAGAGGGCGCGACTTGGGATATGTGTGTGTCTTTAAAACGTCATAACTGTTTTGCGCCTCAACGAATCTTTATTTTTAATAAAAAAGAACGTTTCTCTATCTGTGTACTTGGTAAATATCGCTACGAAGAAGCGATATTTCCAATGTAACCAATTTTAGAAAAATCAAAAATATCAGTAACTATTCCTGTTACATACGTGAGTATAGATTATATCCAGACCAAAATGTACTGAAGCTACCACATCCAAAAAACTGGCGAAAAAACAGACTAGCATCCAGGGTCCATAAAATAAAATTGACATAAATTTCTGCTTACGTTCAAAAAAAGCTCCAACTGAAAATAAGAGGATTTATATAAAAATAAAAATCTACTTCAAATCTTAAAAGATGTTTCAAAAAAAGGTCACCAAATTCATATGGAAAGGAGATAAAGTCTTGTTTTCTTTTCCAAATTAATTTAATACTGTTAAACTTATCTAATTCAAATTTTTATCATCGACCTACCTAAGAACTAGTTTTGATAGGAACGCCAGGGGCATAATAAAGGGTGTTTTTTATAGAGGTATAGAACTTTTAAATGGAATAAAACAAAGATGAATTTTTTAAATTGACATGGAATTTACTTTATTCGAAAGATAACCTTCTGGCATTATAATTTAAATATGACTTCTGGCATATGACCGCCACGGCTGGCTCGGACGTAGTCTAATCTGGAGGTCTAATTTTCGATGACTTTTTGCAACATTTATGGCCGTATATCGGCAATAACGCGGCGAATCTTGTCCTCCAAGTGATCAATCGTTTCGGGCTTATCGGCGTAGACTAGCGACTTCACATATCCCCACAGAAAATAGTCTAGCGGCGTTAAGTCGCACGATCTTGGAGGCCAACTCACGGGTCCGAAACGTGAAACTATGCGGTTACCAAACGTTTCCTTCAATAAATCAATTGTGGCACGAGCTGTGTGACATGTTGCGCCGTCTTGTTGAAATCACAGCTCCTGCACATCATGGTTGTTCAATTGATGAACGAAAAAGACAGTAATCATGGCTCTATAGCGGTCACCATTGACTGTAACGTTCTGACCAGCATCGTTTTTAAAGAAGTACGGACCAATGATTCCACCAGCCCATAAAGCACACCAAACAGTCAGTTTTTCTGGATGGAAGGGTGTCTCAACATACATTTGAGGATTATCATCACTCCAAATACGGCAGTTTTGTTTATTGACGTATCCATTCAAACAAAAGTGAGCTTCATCGCTAAACAAAATTTGCTTATGAAAATCGGGATCAACGGCAATCTTGTTTTGGGCCCATTCACCGAATCTACGCCTTGCTAGGTGATCGTGTGGCTTCAAATCTTGCACGAGTTGGATTTTGTAAGCACGCAAACCAAGATCTTTCCGCAAAATCTTCCATAAAGTGAATGGACACATATCCAATTCCTGTGCACGATGGAAGATAGACTGATTCGGGTCTTCCTCTACGCTACGCTCTACAGCAGCAATGACTTCTTCTGTACGCACTGTACGTCTCTGTGGATGCGTATTATCATTTAGAGTAAACGTGGTGCGAAAACGTTCCATAGTTAATCGAATTAATTGCTTTGATGGACGATTATGTTGACCGTAAAATGGACGTAGTGCGCGACACGTATTTCGAACAGAACCGTGATTTTCAAAATAAATTTGCACAATTTGGAAGCGTTGTTCAGGCGTCAGTCTATTCATGTTGAAATGCCATACCAAACTAAACATAAATCACTTGACAGCTGACAAAATGGCCGCCAGTTAAAAAAGTGTTGCCAACTTAAAGTTCTATACCTCTATAAAAAAACACCTTTTATAAATATTATTGACAATATTTTCAAAAAGAATAAGTTTGTGGGATGGATTTTTTAAATTAAACTCTAGCAGTGATTTTTTACCGAAATTAGTAAGGGGGTTATTTCTAAATGAATAGCTAAATTGCTGCGGTACATTGGAGTGTATTCGTTAAGCTGATTTATATAAAAAATTATGAAAGAATAATTATATTGAGAGAACTAGATTAAGCCTAAGTGCACTTAACTCACCAAATACTAAAATAAATGATTATACATATTAGTAAATCTAAGAAATAATTGTAAATCTTGTTATTTTTAATTAGAAAAAAAGATATTCTAATCAATATCTGCGTATTTTAAACTATAAATCAAAATACCTCCGATATGTATCAATATATTCCGTTTGTGGAGCAGTTTGACACAAACTCCAGTTTTTAAAAAGGTAATTCTTGGAGAAGGTGGAAACACACATCTTAGAATATAAATATATTGTCAATTTTCACCGATCTTCCGTGGTTTTTGCCGAAAAAAAAACTCATTTTCACTCGTATAACTTGTATTTTCCTATCACTATCTTTAAATTTTGGGCATTTATAGTAAAATACACAAACACTACACAATATTTAATTATTTTTTTAACAAAATTTAGATAAATAACCGCGGAAAAATACGAATTTTCCATAAAACGGAAGAAAACCGTTGTCTTGTCTTTTTATACTGTTTCTAGACATGCATGGTTGGTTGCATACGATTTAAACCCAAACGCGTGATGCGAGTTGCCACGTTGACGTGGATTTCAAATTCCATTAGGATGGAAAACTTGATAGTTCAAATTAATTGTGGTCATTCCAGTATTGTTGCGTAAAATGTGCGGAAACGTGCAGAATCGAAATGCCAAACATAAACAGATCGTTCCGTAAGCTACGTTGATCTAAAAACCAATATCATAACTAAACTAACCTGAACTAAACTTACCTAGATTCCATGGAAAAACCACGCAAGATCGGCGTTCAGGTCAGTTCAGGTTAGTTTAGTTATGATTTTCGTTTTTAGATCTACGTAGTTTGCCGAGCGATCTGTTTATGTTTGGCATCCCGATTCTGCACGTTTACCCACATTTTACGCAACAATACTGGAATGACCACAAGTAATTGCATTTGAACTATCAAGTTTTCCATCCTAATGGAATTTAAAATCCCCGTCAACGTGGCAACATCGCATCACGTGTTTGGATTTAAATCCTAGGCAACCAATCATACATGCCTAGAAACAGTATAAAACGACAAAACAACGGTTTTCTTACGTTTTATGGAAAATTCGTATTTTTGCGAGGTTATTTATCTAAATTTTGTTAAAAATATGATTCAATATTGTGTAATGTTTGTGCATTTTAATATAAATGCCCAAAATTTAAAGGTAGTGATCGAAAAATACAAGTTATATGAGTGAAAATGAATTTTTTTTTCGAAAAAATCACGCAAGATCGGCGGAAATTGACAACATATACATGTTTTACGACCCAAAAATAGGAGGTATGTAAAAAATCATCAAAAAATTCGGAAAATTGTGTGTTTCCACTTTCTCCAAGAATTACTCTTTAATTACTATTCCTAGTAATGTTTTTCTTACCAAACAAAAATACTGAAGAGACTAACCAAGTGGCATCAGTATACAAAAATAAAAACAAGTAAATATTTGTTCTTGTAGCGGCATTGCTTTGTTCAGGCAATTTTCCAAATTTCAGTGTTGCTTTTAAGAAAGCATAGAGAGTATCTGATACTGTTTCGTTGGAATATGGGAGTTCATCGCTTCGGATAGTTGAGTTTAGGAAAAATGCTTCATTTTGTATGTCTATATCGCCACAACTTTGACCTAAAAAGTTTTATTGAATGTATATACATTTTTAAAAAATAGACGAGGCACATTTTTAATACTTTAAGTTTCTCTAATTAGGAGTATCCTAATAAGTTTTTCAACAGTACACTGTTAAAAATAACCTTAAATTTAATATCCATTCTCCGTTAAATTTAATGATTTTGTACGTTTACTTTGAATTTAAAGCAAATTCATTGAAATATCAGTTCATTATACATTAAATTTGATTAAATGGTAACTTAAATTTCAATAAAAAAAATGAAAAGATATTTCACACATACCCTAATATTAAAGGAATTTACTTATTATTTAATATACATTGCATGAGATTCCGGAAGATGGCGCAACTTGTATTGAGCTTTTTGTGTAGTCTGATAACAGTTGCTTAAAGGACTCAATTTTCTTATGCTGATGTATACATGTTTACTGATACTGATGGAAGCTAATTTATTCGCAACCGGTGTACAAGAAACATTTATGAAATTTGTTTTTAGAACATTTACCTTAAATTGAATGCATTCCTTTTTACAGTGTATATTGCTAGTGTATAATTTCAAAATTACAGACACAAAATAGGCTTTCCCATTTATCAAACGACAAGAAATGTTTCTTAAACCTAAACTAACCTGAACTAAACTTAATTGTTTCCTTCTGAAGTTGTTGGCAATGAATAATCATTATTAAAATTGTTTTTGTGATTAAATTATTTAAATTAAAATACTTTTTTTAGTTACAATTTGTAATTAATGATTTCAATATTTTTAATAATGATCTTTGATTTGGACACATATGTTTAAAATTATTTACATATTTCCGAAGGTAGGGGGACCTAGGGATAAGGTAAAGCTGTGGGGTAAGATCATAGACATAAGGTTTTTAATTCCAAAATTGAGACACAGAGGGCGAGCACTGTGCTACTGGGGGATGGCTCAGTGAGAAAGTATCAACATAGATTTTTTCACAAATTGATTTAATTTTTAGTGGAGTTTGTCGACAAAAGGTGCCGATCGCATGCGAAACAGAGTTGTCGACGCGGGAGGGGGATGCCAACAATATTCACATTCCTAGTGTAAGAGGTAGAGTCGGGCCTATTGTCCTGAATTCGAAGTTCTTGGGGGGAGGGGGCAACCGCATATAGGCTGTCAGGAATAAGATACAGTAAGAAAACAAGATGTTGTGAAAGCATTGAGTGCTAGAAACCTGCCCGAATTTCATCGGTAATGTAGAAAAAGATGAAGGCATGACGTCGGATAACTTCGGAGGACATTCTAAACCGGAATAATAATAATAATATTACATAGAAACAGCATCCCTTTGGTATTTGTAACTATAACAATAAGTAGAACACTGTGTAATGTGAATAACGACTACAACTATATTATTGCGTTATTTAAATTAAATTTAGAAAACAATTTTATTTTTTAAGGTAATACGTATAAATGGACGTGTTAGAAAACATCTATAACATGTACATTTAAAATCAAGGAAACTCAGACATGCTATGGACCTAAATAAGATTTCCATAGGACAAGTAAAGCAGGCATACAGTGGCTATATATATGTACAGAAGGTATCTAGCAGCGATACAAATCGCATACAGCATATTATATAATTGCCTCAATACTTTTGCTTATTAAAAACATACTTACTGTAAAAATATGTAAGATACACAAAAACAACATCGTAATAGATAGGCTTAATTTGACAAATAGTCAACAAATAGCTGTAAATTACCCAAAAGGCGTGAAAAATTGTTTGAACCTAAAAACAAAGAAAAAATATCAATTTACCAAAAAAAAAGTTAAAGATTAAATTTAAGTGGAACATGAATTTTTTCATTTAAAAATTGATATATTATAAAAAGACCACAAGTAATTATCGACAATATATTTATATCATTATTGGGGCAAGAAGCATCAAAGCAAAAAGCCAAAATGATCATATAAAAGTAATCACCCCAAAAAACACACAAATATCTTATAAACCTTCAAGCAGAGAATAACTAAAATAGCAAGTAAGGTATCTCAACAAAAAAAAACTTGTTCATAAATTTCCTAGGACCTCTATCACCTCGAATAAACGAATTTCAACGAGAATTACTCTTACCCTATAGGCGTTCGTTTTTTGTTAAGCGTTATTAGATAATATTAACATATAATTATGTGACTCTTTTTTTATTTGGTGCTAGAAGCAGTTATATCAATAAACGGATAGATTTTTTGATTGTTATTTACCATCTAATATGTCTCTAATTTTATGATTAAAACTCAGAATGGACAAATTTAGCTGCAAAGAGGGGAAAATGGAAAATAAAGTATCAATTTCTTTTATATGTTTTCTGCTTCAGATTAATCACTTTCTTCTTCTAATTACATTTTCAAAAAATATATATGTAGTTTAACCGAAATTATCCTGGTGGATACACGCCGTTCAACACAACTGACGAACGAAATAACCTCAAAAAACGAGACGTTGTGGTGTAAACACCAACAATTATTTTCTATCTTTTAAGGAAGTATTGGCGTAATTACTAATATTTTTTCATAATTCTATATAATTTCATGGAGTTATAAAAAGAAATAAATACAGTCTAAATATTTTTAAAATGAAATCAATAAGTAATAACTTTAATTTTAAATTAAATAAATAGTCTTAATATTTTTAAAAATAAAAATAATACCTTCAATTTAAATCAAAGTTAATATTCGTTATTTTGTTGTATTTCTATAAGTCCAGAAAAGTCAAATAAAATTTATAAAAAAAAAAATAATAAATATTTAAAGAAAAGTTTAAAGATTCATCTGCAGAAATGTTTAGAAAAATATTTATGAAAAAGTAAAAATATATTAAATTTAATATCAATTATTTTTAAAGTTTCAATATAAAACAGGATACCATGCTTCAAAATTTTTCTAAGTTATTTTAAAACAATTTGTGGAAAATAAAATAAAATAAAATATTTACCTTTCACAATGTAACACTGGATATTTTAACTAGAAAATTTAACAGCTGGATTCACTAACAAGATTTAAATTTAAAACCATCCTAAATTGACAGCAGGGGACTTAAACTGACAAAAGCAACAATAAGTCAAGCAAGTCTTAAATCCAGAAAATTCTAGTATAAAAAATCATTTTATTTTATTACTGAACCGGCAAAAATGAAGAACTTTATTTATTTCAGGGATGCAATTATGTCTCTTACATATTTCAAGGCTTTATCTCAAGGTTCTAATCCTTACTATCCCTATATTAGCGTTTATTTGTTGACATATGTAGTATAAATTATGACAATATCATAAGCAAAACAAAATTGGCCGACTGTAAGATTTAAATATCATGGCCACTAGATCGGGTTTAAACCTTAAATCTTCTAAGTGAATCTGGCTGTAAAAGTTTGAAATAAATCAATTAAACAGCAAAATTTTAAATCCAGTGCAGATACGATCTCCTTCCAGAGAAAAGGTAAAACCAATACATTGGCCAGAAAATGATATAGGAAAATCAACCTTAAATAAATCACAAATAAGTCAGTTGAGTAATGACCTACTTTGACTAATCATACTTTATAGTACAATTAATGAAATCCGAGTAATAACGATTCATGTTTAATGTATAACTAAAGCAAAATTTATTCTTTATTTGATAACAAAAGTATAGTTTACCACGAAACAAAATCATAAAAAATTTGATCCCAAACTTCAAGACCACGTCATTTTCTGGACAGGGGAGAAAGTACGCAGTTATCAACCTTATGTAAAGCTGTAACAGAACACATATATTGTATAGTTACGAGAGTTGAGTAAGAATTTTTGGTTGTAGAGTAGAAAAACGTATTTTTCTATTTTATTTTACTTTTATTATTACCTCATTTGTCTTATTCAGAAGTAAGTGCTGCCATTATGAATTTTTAGAAAGTATTTGAAATTTTTACAGTAGTTAATTATAAAATTTTGATATGATAAAATTTTGTTAAAATGTTTTGTTACATCTCGAATTATAAACCCGAATTATCGCCAAAAATTTACATTTTATTAATATTTTAAACTTAAAATATTTCTATGGAGGTTCAATATTTTAGTTTCAACTTTCATAATTTTGAATTTAAATTTTTTTTTTAATTTTAAATATTGATAAAGTGGTTCCATATTTTTAGTTCCAAAGTTCCAAAACAATTGTAATAAAAATCAATGTAATAATTTAATAATTTATCTTGAACTTCATTTGATTTAAATAAATCATCTAATATACTGAGGAAACGAAGTGTTTAAATGCCTTAAGTTATAAAAATAATTAATAACCAAAGATTAACGATTATTGAGAGCAGCAATGTCGTCGTTAGAGAAAACGAGTTTCAGCAAGGTACTTAGAAATTAAAGTAAATAAGATGTGTCTACCAGTAAGGCTCGTTCTGGAAAATTAACAATAGAGCTATAAATTGTTCAGAAGAAAGATTCTTTTCTACCCTGAAAAGAGTGAAAATCAATTATTTGCATATACGGGTCAAGAGAGTGTCATAGAACGAACATTTTACCGTCATATTCCGACCCGAATTAACTTCAAATATAAGTTCCGACTTTCAATAAATAGGTAGAAGGATGTTTGGGGAAGGCGTCGAAGACAAGTCTCCCACACTTTTAGTGATCGAAAAGTAGCTTGTAATATATGTCTCAAACATCGAAGGCATTATTGTAACAAGAAACTTAAAGTCACTTGCGCTGTTGTTGTTTACTGAATCAAAATTGATACAGGAAATTGATTATGATATATAATTGACGTTTTCGCGCGAGCTAAAACGAGAAAAAAAGGATATGTGATGTCATAAAATAATATATTTATTATTTTAAGAACTTTATTATATCTAAATTAATAAGCCCCAAAATAAAATATATTTTTTAATATTCTTAGATGTTCTATTATAATAATTATTACTATAAAGCCAAAAAGCCGCCATATTAGACGGGTCCAGGGCGTAGTTGAACCTAAACCCGTCATTGCTGGGGTACCAAAAATACCAATGGAGATTGGTCAAACTTTTACTGACGAATTTTCATTTGGACCTTGAAATTTTGTTTAAAAAGCTGGATCTACCGCACAATAGAATTATTCAGACATCAGTTAAAGTGCACGTCATTGTGTCTTTTTACTGAAAACCTGAAGGCAGCGAGAATCAAAAGATTTTATGAAAGTGTTTGCGGAACGCTACTTTGGACCTAATTAAGACTCATAGATGCTGCGAGAAGACAATAACCCCCCTTTGTAAGGACTGGAAAAGAGAAGTTGGCATTACTACCATGGTGTGGCCTGCTTCTTCGCCTGATGCGAATCCTATTGAACGTGTATGGGGTTTAATGAAGGTTAGACTTTGAAAAGAACGTGTATGCGCTTTAAAGCAATGGCATGTGTCAGCAATGTGAGTCAATATTGAGGTGATAGCGTATAAGCCTGAAAATTAATTTCTCCAAAAACACAAGTCTTTTCTACCTTAAATTTGTAGGTAGTAATATTTTATCAACACGTTTTTGCAGGACTATCTTTCTTTGAGCTAAATGAGACCCCCTATTGTATAAAAGTGTCCGCAAAAAGAAATTATTTCTACTGCTATCAAAAAACAAGTAAAGTTGTAAAAATAAACAATTTTTCGATTATTAATAAAAATTATACGTAATATTAGAATATTGCAAATACAATTACCTAGCTACCCTACCTTATCGTAATTGTTTACAGAATTTTTAAGATACGATATAAGGAACTGATTACAAGGTTCCAACTTGAAATTGGTTTTCACCGCATTTCGGTCTTATTTACGACACATTACACGTATTGATCCCATATCTAACAAGTAAGCATGGGATTATAAGCAATTTTTGATTGTTTTTGTATTGTTATCATGTTATCGAAAACAACGGCAGGCCCTCTCTTACATTCAAAAAATGCAATAAGTATAATTTTATTCTAAATTTATAAGTGTAAGATTTTACTGATTTATTTTATACTAAAACTTCTTTAAAAAGTACTTACTACTGTCCATATTGAAATTGCTATAACCATTAGGCGAAGCTTTTTGGACATATGGCTGACTTCCATAGCCTTATGTTTAGATTTTCTTTAACTTTAAATATTTTGTTAACTTTTCACTTAGAAACTACATTATCACCTTACAAAAATATTTTTTTATGGAGAAAATTGATATTAGGGGGTAAAATACATTTTTAAAAATTGACACTATTATTTTTGTAATATCAAATTATTAAATCGTTATCTATAGGTAAAATTTCTCTCGTAAATATACTAGTAGATTTTTTATGGTACTATATCAAACAAAAAATATGATAATAGAGATTAACTGATAAAAGCGTATGTTTGCTTAAAATGCAACGATGGCGTTGAAGAGAGCCCTTATGGTTCTCAATAAATGTGTGGTTAAGAATTTTTGTTCATTTAAAGAAATTAAACATTTAAAATAGTATCATATCCATTCTTTTTTTTAATTAAATTACTCTAAATTCAAAGGTTTTCCCGCTATTAATGATTCGATAGGTATACAACCCACTAAACTTAGGGCTATTCTTTTGAGTTATTATCACTTTCAGGGTAGCTATTCTCGTTCTTGAGAGAACGATCACTTGTTGGAAAGTGGGCGTGGTTCTCACGAAAAAGTATGAAACCGTATTCTAGGTAGCTTTTCTCGTTCTCGAAAGAACGATCATCTTGATGGAAAGTGGCCGTGGTTCTCACGAAAAAGTAAGAAACCGTATTCTGAATACGTTTTCGTACTTTTTCGTGAGAACCACGCTCACTTTCCATCAAGATGATCGTTCTCTCAAGAACGAGAATAGGTACCCAGTTGTATCACTTGAAGTAATCATGATCACTTCGACCTAATGGCAAGTAAATGCATATTCAAAAGAACATGAAGTTATCAGTTACACTTTTTTCACTTTGATCAATTGATAGTTACTCAAAAGAATACAGCCCTTATAGTAAATCTAGTGGAGAAAACATATCGAAAGTTTACATAATCGATAATTACTGCCCTCGATTCAAGAGTTTTAAGCTCAGGTGCATCAAACCCTGAGTAGCTCCGAGCATATCTGAATAAAGCGGTTAAAGTTAAGAACAGTAAATAACCTCCAAATTATTTTTTTTTGGAATTTGTGTTTTTAATAGGCATAGTAAAACATACTGAATACAAAAAGATAAAAAAAATATTTTATTACTTATTAGTTTTAACTTTTGTCTGGTCTCATGGCATTTTCGGCCATAAATATTTCGCAGTTCGTTAAAAAAACTATGAACGAAAGTCCGAAATCTTGTGAAATAATCTTGTTTTTGTGTCTCCTTTTCATGTATAAAATGATTTTAACCCAAAAATAGCATCTAAAAATGATAACTGATAGCTACTGGGGCTTTATACACCAAATATTTTTTTTGGTGCTTGAGGGGTAAGGGGAAAGCAGATCTGACAAGCGCCGAGGCATCATGCACTACTTGAAAAAAGCAAGCGCTTCTTGCACCTGTACAACTCCGAGCTGTTCATGCCAATGAATCGAGGGCAGTAAATATGATTTTGAATCATAAGGCTTGATTCTCACTATAGTAGTTCTATACATTTTTTTAAATGAAAAGGGGTTTACGACATCGAAATCTCCGCGCAACCGATAGTGTGAATAGGTTCATTGTTTCTCCTGATTATTTTCCCGAACCGAGAGCGTATCGAGAGCAGCCCTAGAGTGAGAATCTGGCCTAAATCCTAACAGCGGAATTTACTAACGTGGTTTAATAGTAAAACCATCCTAAATCTTGGAACAAAAAATGGGGAATTTTATTTATTTTCGATATACAACTATTTTCCTTACATATTTCTAGGTTTTATCGTAAGGTTCTTATCCTTAATAGTCCTATATATGCGTTTATTTGTTGACATATATAATATAAATTGACAATATCATAAGCAAAACAAAACTGGCCGACTAGAAGATTTAAATTTCATGGCAACTAGATCAGGTTTAAATCTTAAATCTTCTTAGTGAATCTGGCTGTAAATGTTTTTGTATTACCGGACTAAAAGACAGAATTCTAGTTTATGCGAGTAAATAGTATAGTTTGTCATATAATTGGCTGCTTGACTGTGTTTAGAGGAATATATAATATTATTTAAAACATGATTGAAATCTATAAAAGAAGATATTTAAAAAAGCCAGGATTTACTGTAAACCATGCTCGATTTTTTAAAATTTTAATTATTTGAAACAAATTCTATAATTAACTGAAAAAATTTAAATATTAAAACATAAAATCCATTGTTCCTATATAATCGGGAATTATGAATAACTTACCTTTCTGTCTGCTTACCAAGTTGTGACTCCAGAACATGGATTAAAAATACTATGAGGGGCCCCTGTTCTTGTGGTTTCAGAACAAGAAAGTTAGCTTGTGACCAAAGACTTTACCTCTTGACTAACCATGGTCGTATATCCACAGCGTTGCCAATCTTGTCATAATTAGGGTAGTTTTACCATAAAATCACTGTCGCTCCCATAAACCATAAAATAATCTATGGTTTCCCATAATTTCGTGTTTCCTGTTAACGGCAAAATCGCAGTCAGTGAATAAATAACCTGCTATCTACTTTAATCACACGGTTGTATTAAAAATGTTGTTACCAAGTAGTTCATAGAAAGCGCAATTAGTAATTAGCGTCAGTTTTGAAGCTATAATGAAACTATGTAAATTTATCTTTCATAAATTATAAATACTTATTACTGACTATTTCCAATGATTCCGTTTTTTATTTCTGCTACTATAATCATAATTTCGTATAGATAGCGCTATTTGAACGGCAACACTGGCATATGATGACTTGATCGCGCTTGACATCTTGACAAGAATTTGACGTATACACACACAGACACGTTCATTACCGTCAAAAACAAACTAACCTAAAAAGTAGTTTCGCAATTTTGATTCAAGTTACTTCTCGATTTTTCTGAGTTGTTTTAGAATTGTTGAGTTAATGATAGATAAGTTTCATATTCTACCAAAAGAAGTCTTGAACAAGGCTTTCATGCAGAATTTCGTGTGAAGTATTGGCTGTTAGCAACACCTATGTAGTATGTTGGTAGGTAGACAAAAACATGGTCTAATATGAAATATAAACTGATAGAAAAAAAATTATATTAAGCACGTGAATTATTTTGTGTATTTGCTTAGTGAAAAAGATGACAGTGTCAGGCTAGGCTTGAAACAATTTAATTTTATATGTAATGTAAAAAGAAACTAATCTTTGGGAAAATGTAACACCCATAATATAACCTTCAATCAACAGAAATTTATTTATTAGTTTATATACAAACTCAACAGGTTGATATCCAATTAGGGGAATAAGAGTTAAGTCAGGAAAATAAAAAAATATATACATTGGCTTTATATAAGTTACAATATATGCATTTGCTTTGGATATATTTGATATGCTCTTATCACAAATATTAAATCTTAATGGTATTTAATAATCTTAACTTACTCATTGCAATAATATGTGAATTGCTGTGGTAGTTATCACAAATATAAAATATTAATGGTATTTAATGACATAACTTACACATGGCAATAATAGGTGAATTGATGTGGTAGTTAGTATGAGCATTATCAATATAAAAAAAACAAATGGATTTCTTGTTCTATATGGTGGAGCTAAAAAATTATTTACGCTTAATAAATCTTTCTGGCAAAAGTCGTCAAATCTGTATAAACCAAAAAGATTTCAGATTAATAAAAGCCTTCAAGCCTATTGCAACCATACAATTGTTTACAAGTAAGATGGATATAAATACGTAAAGAAAAAACTATACCGTTGTATGTTTCACAACAAAGTCTAGTATTTCTCCACACACCTGTTATTTTTTTTTAGGAGATGCGTATATTTCATACATTTATGTACTTATCTATTCTTGTAAATTACTCAGTAATTTACCATTGTTCATAATCTAATTGACAAATTAATGTACCAACATTTTTAAAATAGCATTAGTAATCGATTTAAATCAAAAGAAGAAGCATCTGGAGATGATGTAATGTTACAAATTCTTTTATTTGACAGACAAATACTTTTAAGTAAATGTAATTGTTTACAGAATGAAAAAATTTTTACATTCCATAAATTACCTCATTTAATGTCCTACTTAAAAAATGTTATACAAACTAAAATGTCTTTAAATCCTAAGGACTTCATATTTTCTTATGAACATAACACGGACTTAGCAACAAGGCAGATCATCACCTGGCAGTTACCATGGCTATAGGAATAGTTATGAAACACTAAATATTTACATTTTTGGTATAAACAACGTCAACCCGGTTCTTTTTATCACCAGAAATGTTTGTTACATTCAGTTACTTTACAAAGTTAAAATTATCCTGCTTCAAATAATAGAAATATCCATTTTTTTAGTCTGACGAGCCAATAGACGATGATTTAGAAGCTCTATTATATGCACAAGTTTATTATGGGAAAGCTGAAGAGGCACAATCGCCAGATTTGACAGAGACAGAGCTTAATACCCACAGAAAAGAGCAAGAGGAAAGCATAAATAAGGAAAGTCCTTTAAGTAGAAACTGGTACCCAAAGACACGTTATTTTGAAAATAATTTACTTGAAAACAATAAAAATGATGAGAATACAGGTAAGATTAATTTAATTTCTTTATAGTAAGACATTTTATTCCATTAAGGACATACTTAGAAAGATAGCTGCTCTTTTGAACCATTATATTATGTGGTTACTTTATATTGTATTGCTTTTTTATTAATGTGTTGAATCCGATGAAATATTGACTTTTTTAATAAAGATTGATTGATTGATTTCTAATCCATTTAAGAGCAAAACAGGTTATATGTTTATTAGATATTTGTTCTTTAAAAAAGCCAGCTTAAATCAATCATTTCATTCTATTACTTTTATCTTATTGATTAGTTGATTTCAATACTTTGAATGTTTTTTTTCTTCTGAGCACGGTTTGCTTTCTAACATTTTTTCATTATCAGAAAGTAATATTTAATATTAATACACATATTTTAATTTCTAGATACAGTTGTCTCAAACACAAGTACTGACCATCTAGCTGAAGAAAGTTCATACTCAGAAATTCCCATTATTAACTCCACTGAAGAAACAAATACTGATCAAATAACTAAAGATAACTTGCATCCAGAAATTCCTATTATTATTAACTCTACATTAGTGCAATCTAACATTGTGACAGAAGACTCAGAAAATCAAAATCAAAGAAACTCTATACAAAAAGATAACGATTTAGAAAGTTCAGATACTCAGCAACACCAATTTATTAAAATATCTACTTCTACCCCAAGTCAAGATTCTCAAAAAAATTCAACTGAAGTTGTAACTACTGTCCCGCTCTTAAACACTCCAAGTGAATCAAATCAACCTCAACTTTTTAATAACATAACTATAAATCAGTATCTTTATCCAACAAATTTTTTAGAACGCTTAAGATCATCTGTAGAAAATTATCCTTTGTCAAAAAGATGTCAGCGTGACTTGAGCAGGCTAAAGAACGGAGTCATAAGCGAACAAGAATTTTTTTATAATCTTAAAAGAAGATTGAAGATTCAGAAAGAGCAGCAAAAGAAAATCAAACAAGCATATCTGAAAAAGCAGAAAAGCATTTCCCAGGGTGAAATTATATGTCTTTCTGATTCTGACAATTCTGATATTGAAGTGATAGAAGTTTCAACTATTTCTAAAGACAACGACAAAAAGTCTGTGACTATGAAAGAAAAGGGGGAATTGAGTTTAGAAGAAAGTCAAAACGTTACTGCTGATGATGATGAAATCATTTATGTAGCACCTCCACCTGTACCTGTAATAAATATAGACACTGAAAGTGACTCGGAAGCATCTGACAAAGATAAAGAAGGTTCTAAGGAAGATGATGTTACTATACAAGTAACTAACCAAGAGGCAGCTACCAAAGATATCCAAGAAAGCCAATTGGACATTGATGAAACTTCAAATGACTTTCTTCAACCAAAAAGTACCCCAGAAGGTTTTAATTTCGCTTTACATGGTTCTGATTTTCAAAACACCGAGTTTGTGAGACCAGCAAATCCTGCTGAAGTTTACGAGACAGAAAGTAGTACTAGTACATCAGACTTTAATAAAGAATCAAGTAGACAGTTTTGCAACACAGTTAAAACGATAGTTTTTAGTGAGGTGGAGTTTCCAAACCAAGATATTTTTGATGAGGCTAACTTAGAGACTTTCGGAGAACTTATAACTCCTAAAAGAGGAGATAAAGAAAAGAATAAGGAGAAAAAATCAAGTCCTGTCGAGAAATCAGGTAGTTCTAAGGCTAATACAAGAATTACTACACGGACTTCCTCAGAAAGTAGCTCGGAAAGTGACTATGATAGCTCACATGCTCATAGAAATTTGCCTGACTTGTCCCCAATGGTGGATGCAATTTCTCCACCTAAAAAAAGTAAGAAAAATAAGAAAAAAGCAGATAAAACTCCAAAAAGAAAGAAAGGAGCAGTTGAAGAAACTGAACCAAAAATCAGAAGTAGCAAAAAGAAGTCGAAAGAAAAGTTTTCTGATAAAAATGATGGTATTTTTGATGTTGACCAAACACCAACTGTAGAGGAACAGACTAAAAAATTGAAGAGAAAAAGCTGTGACACAGTTGAAGTAGGTGAAGAAAGTCCTAGAAAAAAAAACAAAAAGAAGAAAAGCAGGTCTGCTTGCGAAGTTTTGGAAATATCTACTTCAGAAAAGACTACTCGATGTTCTTCGCCAAGGAAGTACTCCATGAGTTCTAAGAAACTCATTGGGGATGAGGCTGATGGCAGCAGTACTCCAGATGAATCATCTAGAAAGAAAAACAAAAAGAAGAAGAAAAATATTAGAAATGAAGATTCTTATGTAGAGAATAATAATTTAGTAGATCTTATTCAACAAGAGTGTGAAGATGTAGAAGAAGGGGGAGACGATAGTAGTAAAAAGAAGGACAAAAAGAAGAAAGGAAAGGAATCGTCACTTAGTAAAACTTCTGAAGATAGAGAAACCATAGAGGTTCAGTGTGAAATTATAGAAGATAATAATGAGGTGGTCGCTAAAGAACCAGAGAAACTTGTGGAAGATAGTGGAAAAAAGAAAAATAAAAAACGAAAACAGAAAGAATCTTCAGAAAGTGTAATTGTTGAGGAAGCTTCTACTAACATTAATCAAGAAAAGGACCTGTTTAAAAATGTAGATAAAGGTGCAGAAGGAAACAATTTAAATAAATCGTCTAGAGCACTAGAGACTCACGACGGAGATGGTATAGTAGAAGAAAAGGATGCTTCAGAAGACAGTAGTACCAAAAGGAAGGGTAAACGAAAAAAGCGAGCATCTTCCGATAGAAAAAGTATTGAAGAATCTAATGTTCTTCATGTTGAAAATAAAAATACTGAAGATATTAGAAAGGGTAAAAATCCTAATTTGGAAGAAGGAGAAATAGCAGAAGAAGAAGAAAAGACCATAGAAATAGCTGAACAAAAGGAAAAATCTAATGAAAATAATGTTGCAAAATCTCAAAGTCTAGAGGATGAGGATATTATAATTATTGAAGAAGGTAATATAAATTGTATTTAAAGGATTTGAGCTGTTCATGTTAATATCTGTATTATTCAGTTTAAAAAAATTTCTAGCCGTACCTGTCCACACAATCGAGTCATCTGATTCTGATCAGGATGAAGATATTGTAGCTTTGAATGATTTGGAACTGGCAAATATATCGGCAAGTAAAGAAAATGTTGATCAACTAATCAATGCCAGAGATTTTGATGTAGATTTTGTGCAGAGTAAAATGTCAGGTAGATATTTCTTTGAGTATGTATTTTTTGCTTCATAGTTATTTTTACAAATACTAATAATTGTTCTATCTCCTTTAGATGATCCAGAAAAATGGAAAATTCTACCCTCAGATCAATATAGTTTCAACATCTCAAGGAAAGGACCTAGATGTAATAAATGTAGACAGATAGGCCATATAGCCATATATTGCCCTAACAAACCATCATTGCCAGTTTGCACTCTTTGTGGAGGGACTGGACATGAAGAGCCAAGGTGTCCAAATAAAGTTTGTTTTACAGTAAGTCGAAACAATTCCTTGATAATAATAATAAAATAATATATTCCATTATTGCCAACTAAATCAAATTAAACTTGACAAAGCAACGTCACAAAAACGAAACAAATCTATGCTAAAAAACCATATATATATATATATATATATATATATATATATATATATATATATATATATATACAACAGTTACTAAAATAGTAAATAGGTTTCCTAAAATCTAAATTTAAAATCATAAAAACATTTATTCTGTAAGAACTGAGTAGTGGCTCTCTTGAAGCTTAAACTATTTTCAATAGACCTTATATTTTGTAGTAACAGGCCATAGGCCAAAATATGCCGAACTATGGGCTGGCACCCTTAGATCCCCTCTGCTTCTTGTGACAGTTGACATTTCAGTGCTATAGTGATCACTGTTAACAGCAAAGAGGTCATGATGCTTTTTGACAAACATCACCAGGGACAGAAAATATAATGATGGTGCAGTCATGATTTTCAGAGACTTAAAATGAGGTTTACATGATTTTCCAGGGTGCAACCCCAGCATAACTCGGATAATTCTTTTTTGTGTAATAAAAATTTGTTGAGCAATCGAAGATGATCCCAAAACATCACACTACAAGATATCAATGACTGCACCTCTGCAAAATAAAACTGTCGCAGCGATTGCAAAGCCAGTGATCGCCTCAATCGACGTACCAGAGCAGAAAACCTATTAAGTCTCGACTGTAGAGTAGCAACATGCTGCTCCCAACTAAGGGTAGCATCCAAGATAACACCCAGAAATTCAACACTCTCAGCCATCAGAATCGTCCTTCCCTGCAAGTGGACATAGACTGACTCTAAACACTGACGATTCCTTCGGAACGACACCAGACCAGTCTTCTCACAATTCAACACCAATCCCATCCCAGCACACCAATTCCGCATTGCCCCCGCCGCGCGCGAGCATCCCCAAGACATCCGGAATAAACGAGGAATCGTCAGCATATTGGTAAAGCAGGCCACCAGGCATTCCATCTGAGAGAGTATTCACATACAGCAGAAACAACACAGGACCAAGAATCGAACCATATAAACTGGTTTAGAAAAATATTTATTATGGTCCTTTGTGATGCACACCACCTGTCTTCTTCCCTCCAAGTAGGACTCCAACAAAGAAGCACATAGCCCTCTTATACCATAGTATGAGAGTTTACGAATCAAGAGTCTATGATTTATTGTGTCAAAGGCCCTTGACAGATCAAAAAAAGCCCCGCAACCTTCCTGTTAGTATCAACATTATCTATGATATAGGAAATTACTCTAAATACGGCAAGTTGAGTAGATCTATAGGGTCTGAAGCCATACTGGTGGTCTGCTAGAATGTTAAAACTATGTAAAAAAAGTGATGACACGAGTATATATTACTCTCTCAAAGACTTTTGATAAGGAGGATAGAAGAGACACAGGTCTGTAATTTGTCATGTTTAGCTTGTCTCCCTTTTTATGAATGGGTATTATTTTTACTGCCTTAAGTGCGTCAGGAAAAACACCTGTTTGAAAACATACATTGACAATGTTCGCAATAGGTTCAGCAACAAGGCGGGCTGAGTGTTTGAGAACCTGTGTTGGTATTTCATCGAGCCCCACCGAAAACTTATTAGACAGATTCATAATTACCCTAAAGATCTCCGGGCTATCCATAGGATTCAAGAAAATAGTAGGAGTAACTGAATCGGCGAGGGTCTCCTCACCCATAGGGATGACAGCAGGGATATCGAACCTATCCACAAATAAATCAGCAATCATCTGTGGGTCATCAACGATACTGTGCTTGTGAAGCACTCTAATATCTTGATAAGTCCATACTCGATTGCTTTCTTGGGCAAAAATACTCCAGGCAGTTTTAGTTTTATTACTAGAGTTTAAAATTTTATTTTCATTCACGGCCATTCTAAATTCTTTAAGATATTTCCGGTACTCTTTTCTATCTATCTTGTACTGCCGATACACCTTTTCATCAAGTGCACAGTGATTATGAATATATTTCATTATACTTTTGTATTTTTTTTATATTTGGAAGAGATTGATTTTTAGAGTTCACTGGTGTTATATAACTTTTTTTTTCTTATTGTTAGTGTGGAAAGCCAGGAAATTACTCCACAGTGTATTGCTACATGTGTGTGAAGCAAAGAAGGGACAAGTGCAATCTATGTTTTATTACTGGACATAAAACCGATTATTGTCCGGATTTGTGGAGGAGGTACTTTCTAACAGTAAGTAACATGCTGTCTTTTAATGTCATATTTTTTATATTTCATGTTATGCAAGATTTAAAAAGTAGCTATCACAGTAAAATATTTACATTGATAATGAAAGTAAAACAAAACCTTTCATTGAATTAGTACATTACTCTCCTCATCAGTATGTAGAGTATTTCAGTATCATGATTCTTCATGTTTTGACATTATTTTTTCACATTGCTTGAGATGACCATAGCAATTACACCCTCTAACGCAACCTCATTACCCAATAACTATGTTTCTTTCAGACATAATATATTCAGACAGATATCATTTAAAAATACGTTCAATTCATTTATTTTGTTTCTAATACTATGAACATTTAAACTTAAAAGTACAATATTTGTATTACCTCCCGATGACATTCTTGGACGAAACAGCTAAGTTTTGTCATTATTTTGATGGTGATCAAGAGTACATTACAATTATAATCAAACGTACATAGAGATTCGTCCACAACTACATCGGCGACAGTAAGCCCCACACTTTGATCATATTTTCAGCAGCTCGGCTGGTGATTTCACCAACTGTAAATTAATTTTTGAGTTTAAGCAAAGGAATTTAGTATCTGTACTTGGGACATCAGATCAACTATTAACAGCACCAGTGATTTCGATAAAAATTAAATTTTTATAATTGCCCGTGTTCTCTATACCCCAATTAAGAACACAAGAAATTTTCCAATCTACTTGTTAACTACTTAACCTAAAACTTTTAGTGTTAATTTGTTAACCTCAGTGTACCATATGAAACTCATAGATTTAGGAAATACTAGATTGTGCATTTCCAATGCCGGCCGTTCCCACAGTGCGAGAGAAGAAGAAGAGTGAAAGTAGTAATTTCTCCTTCTAATTGGCGACTCATAGAGCCACGTGACCCCAAACGTGAATAATACTTTGTCTGGTTCTATGCTCCGTCCTTTAGAAAGAGAGATTACTGCTTTCACTCTTCTTCCTGTCTCATACTGTGGGAACGACCTGCATTGGGGACGCACAATCTAGTATTTCCTAAATCTATGATGTAACCATGTACCATATTTATTTTTATAGACAGGATACAAAAATTTTATTTAGTATTTACTTTAAGTTGTAATGCAGATGAATGACTTGTATATTATGAGCTTAGTCACTGGTTTGCTGCAAATAAACTAAAACTCAACGTACATAAAACTCATCTCATAGTATTTAGTAATAAAAATTCTAAACTTTTATGTGAACATATTTCAATCTCAAATTACATAATACCAACCGTGTATGAAACACATCTAAAGAAACATAAACATAAATTGAATTCTATATGTTATTCAATATGTGTTCTAAAAAATATAGTTTCATCAAAGATCCTTAAAAGTGTATACTACAGGTACTTTCACTCAAGAAGTGTATGCTGTGAATTTTTTGAGGGGGTAAGGTTGGAAGGCTGTGCACTTTTCGAGCTCAAAAGAGATGCGTGGCAACCATGAACAACTTGGCATTATGACTTTCATATCATGCTATATATATATATATATATATATATATATATATATATATATATATATATATACAAAATTTTAACAACTATACACGAGCATAAAAGAAAACTTAATTCCACCTCTATATGTACTGCATACCCTCTTTTTAATGACCTTATTTGCCCTGTTTCCTAATACTGCAAAATATCTCGATAGTCCTTTCTACCAAGGTATTACATTATATAATTTATTACCTGTATCTTTACAAAACTTAGGTATTAATTGTTTAAAAAAAAGAATCACATGTATTATGCTGACTTAGATTTTTAATGATCTGCAGGAATTTGTGTTATTTTGTCCGCCTTTAGTTTCTTATATTTTTTTTACATGTTGTTGGTTATTTTAAATATCTATATGATACTTATTTTAGTTTTTTGACTTTAATTTGTGTGCAGGGCGGCTCGAGCCTCTCTTTTTGGTGGGGGAAGGGGTGATATCACAAGATATAATAAGCGAAAGGGGAGAGCGACATTAACATCCCTAATTTCCTAATGTAACAAGTAGGGGCACGTCTATTTTTTAAATTGGAAGCTCTTGGAGGGGATCACTCCTACCGTCCCCCACCCCTTGGATCCGCACTTGTGCATATGTTGGCCGTGTTGCTTTGTGATATATATCCATATCTTCATACTTAAGTAACTATTATCATTTCTTGTGAATATCTACTTTATTTTTTAAGTAACGTTTATTTTATTGCTAGTAGATTATTTGTATTTTTATAGCTACATAATTTAACACTTATATATATATATATATATATATATATATATATATATATATATATATATATATATATTATTTTTTGTATTTTGTTTATATATATATATATATATATATATATATATATATATATATATATATATATATATATATATATATATATATGTATGAAATATTTGAATTATAAATTATTCTAATAGTTTAGATTAGTTGGTTTATTCAAATTTAGAAGCGCCAAGGTGCGATGACGGTTTTTACTGCTATGATTATTAAATTTTCATTTCAGACAACTGAGGGTCCGTTAAAACTACCGAAGAAGAACTGCCCTATATTAAAACCACGTAACAAGCAGTGGTGCTCCGGATGTGCTTCTAACGGTCATCTGGAGTTTGAGTGCGATACATATAAATGGATTAGAGAGTACCCCGCCTCTTCACCAAATATTTTTAAGTATAAAGATGTATATGAAAGTAGGAGAAGGGTAAGCCAATTTTTATTTGAGGTCTATTGTAATTATAATGTATTTTACGTGTGAGAGTATGTGATATGATATGTAACAAAGTAAAGTAACTATATCCTAAGTTCTGGAAGTTCTCAATCTTCTATTAATTTTATCAATTTTTTGACGATATATTATTCAGTTATTATGTGCCATTCTTAAAAGATAGACATATGCTTCACGAATTTGTACGTAAAATTTTTTGGGTTCTAAATAAAATTTGAAGAAATCTTTTATAGTCTTTTAAATGAATCTTAATAAGTTGATGTTTTTTTTTCTCTCCTTCACACCATTAAAAGGTAAGGCAGACAGTTTATTTGCTGCAGATTCCACTTTAGTTCTCTATCTATATTAGTTTCAACCACCTAATAGTCTTGTCAGTGGATCTGTAACAAACCAGGAACAAAACTCACAGAAAACAACTGCTTATTTAAAGTACCCATTTCGTAATGTGTCGGCAAGATATTATACCTGTAGACATTTTTGATGCAACAATCAAACGACATATATACATACGCTGGTGAAGTGAGAAGTTTGAAAAACTATAACTTGCTAAAATTAATTTTTCAAAAGGTTTAGTCAGAATTCGGCCAAACAATCGCCTGAACCCCCGTTTTGTCTCCAACTTAAATTGAAACTGTCATTTCTTGACTACTTTATATTGAATAAATAAGTGGTAATACTCGATCTTTGATTCTTAGGCCTTGTTGGGCTAACGATTCTTCAGTAGACATATAGATTCGCCAAGCGCCCTCTACAGCGAACTTTTATGAACTGTTTTATGTGTTTTAATAAATAAATGAGTTCTTGTTGAGCTCACACAATTTTTGGTTGCGAGTGTTTACTCACTAAAAGAAAATGAAAATCAACGATATACACGTCAAACGTAATTGAACCCGCACATGAACTCAACAATATATTTTCGGGCTAAACGAGGTACCACAATTATTTTGTTAGGCCTTAAAAAGACTGTTTTTACAAGGTGTCTATTTATACTCCTTGGAATTGTTTACCAATTCAATCTGTCATCATCATTAAATTTCTTTTAAATTTTTAGGAAAAGTCACGAGAAGCTACCAGAACGGATCGGGGATCGAGGAAACGAGATCAAGTACCTGCAAACCAAGATCAAAGATCAACATTCCCTGAAAAAGTTGTGGCTGATAAGTCTAATGTTGCGCAGGATAGTGTGCAAAGACCGGAATTATCAGAAGGAAGTCAACTGGAAATTGTTTCTGTTGAAAATGTGGCAAACACTGAAGAAAATCAGCAACGTACCGAGAAAAACTCCGAATCTCTTAACAGTACAGTTGAAGGTCCAGGTGGAAATCAACAATTTCCTGAAAATGAAAATACGATTCAAACATCCAAAGAAAACCAACCCAACAATCCTCCAGAAACAAGCTCTGAAATTTCTGCATCAAATTTTTCCCAAAATAAACAACCTGAAGGACTTGTTTCAGCTCAACAAATAAATCAAGTACCTCCTTCTGTTCAGTCACCTTGCTCAAGTAAGATCTCGTTTATTAATTTTTTTTTTAATTAGTAAGTCTCTACTAGACTGTTCTTAATTTAGAATTGAAAGCTTCTGACGCGTTCTCTGTGGGCTATAAAATAGAGTGTTATCAAAGTGACATCGTTTCTGACTTCTTATGTCATCAACGTTATGACAATGTACATGTTTCTGTGGGATAGGCGCATGTATTTGGAAGTTTTTTTACCTTTTGGATGAGCGGTTTTGCCAGGAAAAAATATTTTCAGTTACAGGCCTACACCAGTGCCTTAATAATAAAACAGTTTTTAAGATAAATGTTGGAAATACGTGTATACATTTTAAAAAGATTGAAAAAACTAACTAAAAAGAAAACATTAATTAAGCAAATCTGCATAATGGCTGCCGGACTTTATTTTGATCTGTCAAGGACATTTGACACAATTGATCATCAGTTGATGATATCTAAACTAGAAAATTATGGGCTGAGGGGCGTCGCTGCTTTATTGTTAAAATCATATATTACAAATAGGCAGTAATCTGCGTGGCCAGTAATGGTAAACACTGATTCTCTGAGATGATGGTTGGAGTGGGGCAAGGTGTCCCACTCGGCCCTTTATTGAACCCTATTCTGTTTCTCTTGTATGTGAACGGTATGGGTGATGGCTTCTCCTGTGGACTTGCTTATCAGTATGCCGATGACACATCGGTCATACTGGGGAGCGGGTCTGTGGGGGCGTTGTTTTATAGCGTGTTCGGATGCAACATAAAGAATGCAGGTGTGGTGTCAAAATAATTATTTAACACTTAATATGGAAAAGACTAGATTCATAACATTTGGTAAAGCATCAGCCTGAAATTATTCACTTTACGCAAAAATAAATTGTTGATTCATTCCAGTCATAAGCAATATAAAATTTTTAAGGGTCGTTATCGACTCAACTCGAAGCTGGGATCATCATTGTTCAGTCACTTGTAAATTATGGAGTTTTGTATTGGGGCTCATCAAAATATGCCATTTTTAGAACGCAGAACCGTATCATTAGATACTTTTTAAAATTACACTCTCGATCTTCCTGCAAGCTCCATTTTAACAGTTGTTTCATCTATTTAGCGTGAACTCAGATTTCTATTCTGAGTCAATGACAGTTGTCACTAGAAACGGGGCATACCTTATACCTCTTCATAACTCAAGGTTTTTTGAAAGGGGACTGTACTACCGTGCAGTCAAGGCATATAATTTACTCCCTCACATGTTACTGAAATTAATAAGAAGGATAAGTTCAGAAAGACCGTGATTCTGTTTTTGCTGGGTAAATGTTTTCATTCTTTTAATTTTGATTTTTAATGTTTTTATATATTTTTTTAATTGTATGTTAAGGCCAATTTTATTGTTTTTTGTGTGTTCCTGTAATTTGTTTTATTACTTTAAATATTATAAATCAAGGTCACAGTCACAGTCCAACAATGAAAACGCGTTGTTTTCTCTTGTAGTGCTCCATTTTTACTCACCTTAAACTGTCAGCTGTCACACTGTTTTTTTTTCTGGTCGCCAACAAATCTTGTGCGAATTTTGGGACATCCTTTACTACCGCCGTAAACTTCAGCTATTTTATGTCTTTATTAGAATATATATATTTTTGATCATACCTTTGCCTTTACAAGAAAATGTACATTTAGAATTGTTGTGCTCGATCCTTAACTTTATCACTCTAGAATAATACAGTTAAGTTAATATTAAATTTTATTTGCAGGACGGCGAACACGTCAAAAATTAAAAAGGAAATCAAAAATAAATCCATTATCAATGCTTCGACGACCCACTGGTTACACCCCTTACCACAGTGTTTTGAACCCATACTCCTTATTAAGAGCACCTCCCACGGAACCCTCAGCAGGACTTTTCAATCCTGTACCCAACGATATTTTGGCTAACCAGTTGGTTGATCTTGCCAATGCAGTGGCCACTTATCAGAACAATTATCATAATCCAGATCATAATCAACAGAATTTCTACCAGATTCAGCAATACGGCTATCAGGTAATTTCTTCAAAAAACGCATCACAGAGTGCTTACAGATTTAAAAAAACTAGTTAGATTTTTCAAAAAGTAAAGGAATTCTTATAAAACTGGTTTAAAATTGTTTTAAGTAAAGTAAGATTTTAGTACCACCAAAACCACCCTAGTAGTCTTCACAAGGAAAAGAAATCTCAATCTGAAAACCATCAAATTGGGATTGACCCTGGATAACAAACTCCTCTGGAACAAGCACGAAAAGAAGTAATCTACAAGGCTACAAAAGCCTTGATGGTCTGTAGAAACGTTACTGGAAAAAGATGGGGTACAAACCCACAAATCCTGCAGGGGATGTACACTGCAATAGTGAGACCAATGTTCACATATGGGACAGAGATCTGGAGCAAAAGAACCAGTCTGGCTAATATGAGAGCTAATCTCTCGAAAGTTCAAAGACTGGGCTGTGCATGTATAACCGGGGCAATGAAAATCTGCCAAACTGCTGCCATGGAAGTAATCCTCAACCTCATATCCCTACATATACTTCTAGAGAACATGGCGAAGAGGAAGATTTATAGGATGATAAGAGGTGAGTGAGGTCATAAAACGGAGACCCAATCTCTTATCCAGACATCAACAAATCTGGGACATGCCCCAAGATGAAACGAAAAAGAAATTCAACTTTGTGGTAAAAACTTCAGCACAAAATTGAGTCGCAAGAGCGAATGGAACAGCAACACCATTTAAAAACTCATCAAGGTATACAGAGCCAGCACCAGATACTACGAAAGCTTGGGTAAGTCACCAAACATTTTCCAGGCAGAAATACATACAATTAGGATGTGTGATCAATTTAACAAGGAGAAAAACTATCACGGCCAAGAGATTATCATCATGACGGATAGTCAAGCAGTCATCAATGCGCTGAGCTATCAAGTTATCAGTTCCAAGATGGTCTGGGAATGCCTAGAGGAACTAAATGATTTAAGTAAGAATAATAAAGTTACCCTCATGTGAGTACCGGAACATATTGGGATAGAGGGGAATGAAAGAGTAGACAGGCTCGCGAGGAAAGGGGCTGAGACCCCATTTCTAAAGCCAAAGCCTTTCCTTGGAATCAGTAGCACCATAATGCTGGAAGAAATAAAGATAGAAGAAGAAATCAGGAGATCCAATTATTGGATGGAGCTGCAAGGATTGAGATAAGCGAAGATACTTCTGGGGAACACGACCAAAAGAGATTCAAAGAGTGCATAAGCTTAAGTAAAACGCAACTCGGAGTTCTGACAGGGGTCCTGACGGGGCATTGTCACCTAAAGGGACACGTCAAGAAACTCGGTCTAGTAGAAAGAGAAGAGTGCAGTTTCTGTAAGGAGGAGGACGAAGCCTCTATTCATATCCTTTCAGAGTGTAGCGCTCTAGAAAAACCTAGAATGCGGTTCTTGGGAACATATCAAATCGAAGAAGGGGGGTTACCCACCTTGAAGCCGCCTAACATCTTAAGGTTCCTGAGGGAAATAGGACTGAAGGACCTGCTGTAGCCGATAAGGTAACTCTTACGACTGAGCAGCAGTAGGGGGCACAACAGATCTACTAGGTCGCAGTGTACAGACCCCAAATCTACGCACATACAAGATTTTATTAAAAAAATCTTTAAAAATGCAAATCGTAAGTCAGATATTAAACATTAACCGTTAAACTAAAGGTTAACATTTACGTGTTAAAATTTTTGTCAAAATATCTGGTATATTTACAAAGTAAATACTGACAACCCCGGTCGCTCTGGGGCTAGAGTGGGAATATCAGGCCCAAGTAGTAAGCTTGCTAAATTTCTAGTAAATGCTCCTACCATCTTTACAGCAGGAATAAATAAAATTCAAATGGGCGCCGATAAGTATAAGTATCTTAATACAAACACTAAGAAAGACAAAATATACATACTGTCAGACAGCAAAGCAATACTAGAAGCTCTTACGTCAAACACTTACGAGTCTAAGTTGACTTTGAACTATAGGCAATCCCTAAAGCAACTAGCCAAGAGCAACAGAATTATCTTGATATGGGTGCCAAAGTACAAGAAAATCAATCGAAATGAGGAAACACAAAAGAATGATAAAAAACTCATTTTTTTACGTACTAGCAAAAAGCCACATAAAGGAAGAGCTTCCGAGCTGGGAAGAAAATTACCTAAAAGTAAGATGAAAGAATACATCTGGCTTTAGATATGCGAAGAAATTTAGAAATCTAACGCCATAGAATGCAAAAACTGTATCAATGTCCAAAAAGGTATATTCGAGTAATAACAAATCTCTTCACAGGACACTGCCATTTTAAATACCGTCTCAAGGAAATGGGGAAAGCCGAGAATTCGATTTGCCGTTTTTGTGACAGTGCAGTAAAGGCAGCGACACACTTTCTATGAAAATGCATGGCACTAATTCTGCAAAAGACGTAAAATTTCTGAAAGGTGCCATTTTGACATTTGAAGAAATAAAGACCCCCCCCTCCCTCCCAGGAAACTAATAGACTGTGAAAATTTCTCAACTTCCTGGCTAGAGAACGTAGAAAAATCTTATAAGCCATGGTGTTGTTTAGTGGGGCAAGAAAAGCCATAACGGTCTGTCCATTCTTCCAAAAATTATCAACTATCACTAAGAATTTCCACTAAAGTAACGCTTACATTTTCATTCTTCAAAATTGAACAATTAATAAAAATTAAGGATGACCAATCAGAACCGTCCATTTATATTCTAACCTAAAATTAAAACGTAAATTGCGATTGTTTAAAATTTTTCTAAAGACCATTTTATGATACATTTTTATTTATAACAGGTTCGTTCCAATCTTGAATCACAAACAGATTTCCAACAATTTGAAAATTGTTCTTAACGCGCTTATCTGTAAGATAATTGGCCTCCTGTCTATGGTTAGAACAACTGATTTATTTGAAGTTTGTGAATTGTAACATAACCTTACTAAAATATGTATAGACGTTTGGAATATATTAGAACATTCCAAATAACGGTTTTTATGTATTTGTATTCAATGGACAAAAAAATCCAGAACAAGTTAATGTGCAGAATCCAGACAGAAATTGTTTCTGAGGCGGGTTGGAATTAACCTAACGTTATCTTTTATATTTTTTGTACTTCCTCCAGTCGATAACATCCAAAATCGAACACGAATTATGCCGACTTTTTAAAAAGTTATCAACTTCTTAGTTGATAATTGATGATGAAAGTAAAGTGTATTATTTAACTTGCAAGTGAAAGTTGATAGTGGAAATTCTTCGTGGTAGTGTGAACTGATCATAATGACCCACTTGAAATGTACAAGTCAATGGAAGGCTTTGTGATAGCGCATCACTTACTTAAAGTGTGGCTTTTTATATTTTTACGACGTATAAAATATATATTAATTTTATTACATGATTGCTTAAAATCAAGAAACTTTCCTTTCAGCTGTACAATAAAATATATACATTTGGATTTTTATTTTAGATTCCTTCTAATCCAACCCCTCTATTTGGTCCTCAGTCAAATACATACCAAGATATTGGGGGACCAATTATTCCAGAACCTTACTATGATATACAAAGGCCACAAAACATGTACGGAAACAGAGAATATTTAGAGCGACCTTGTACAATTACCAGAGACCCCATGGAAGATAGAGAAAGGTTATATTTTCAGTCAATGGAAAACCACTTGAGAGATAGAGGAACTTTTGCTATAGACCCCATAGAATTGAGAGAGGGACAGTTAGATATACCACCCACAGAAAATAGACTACAAGAAGCTTATGATAGAGATAGATATGGATATGAAGGTGATTTGCGAGAACGGTTAAAACGTCCTAGCGATCCCGATTCTAACTTTATATCTTTAGAGGTGGCGACTCCTACAAATAGTGAAAATAATAACCAAATATCAAACGAAAAAACCCCCAGGTTCTGCAAACTAGATGCAAATATAACAAAAAAGTTCCACTCTGGCTCAACTGAATCGTTAAAAAAATTTATTTACGAAGAATTGGAAAAATTAAAAAGCTTGCAGCGGGCAGATCCGAAACTGTATAAAAAAAAGCTCAATAACATCGATCATTTAAAAAAGATCGACGTTAAAACAAATGCAGTACACAAACAAATGTATTTTCTTTATAAACAAATAAATATGTTTTTGTTTGGAGTACATAAGTTATGTGAAGGAAGAAAAAAATATCAATATTTACAAAATTTTCTTGATTACAGGCTTAGTCGTGTCAGCTCTGAAAAACGGAAAGTACTATTACATGCTTATGATTATATTTTTGGGGGGGAACACCCCGATTTTAATTATAGACGTTATTTAAATACTATGTCAGTTAAAAGTAAACATTAAACATTTTTTTGTGTAAAACGGTTTTTTTTTTTTTATTATTTTGAGCAGCAAATTGTGGGACATAAGCGTATGTATCTATACTAAAGTTATAAGTTAATGGTATCGACATTCTCATAAAATATATTACTTTAAATTTACTACTTACAAATGAATTGGATCGTTATTGACCAAAAACTGAGATAATAAGAAAATGAGAGATACTGTTGTGTTTTTCAGTGTATATTTTTGAATTATCGGTCTTACTTAAATTATCCTCAGTGCTCACACCCTAGAAACAAGAGAATATGGTCAGAAAATAAGCTTTTTCAATACTCACCAACCACAGTCACTCGTCGAAGGGCGCACCTCAACCTTGCCATTTAGAGAACAATCTCCAATGGCAGAGCAGTCTTAACACAGTACAAATCAAGTATAGAGTTAGAACGTCAATCCCAAATTAAAATTACAATGGTTAGAACAATGTGAACATCAATACTATTATAAACAATCAGCACATTAACTAACAGCTTAAAGGATAAAAGTGAGGTTATGCCACACACGTAATAGCATAATAAAGCAATAAGTGTCTAAAAATCAAAATATATACAAGTATGTGTGAGCTTGAGTAGGAATTCTCTGTATGAGAGAATTTCTACTTAAGCTCACACATATTGTATATATTTTGATTTTTAGACACTTCTTATTGCTTTATTATGCTGCGAGCATAGACGTAGAATATAATAATTATTACTTAATTAATTTTATTTAATTTCTTCTACGTCTATGGCTATAACTGTGTGTGGACCTTTTGGAGTGTTGCTTGTCTATTGCTTACTTTCAAGTAAAGGACAAGTTCTACGCTCAGGACGATGGGCTTCCGATGGGTTCTTCACTCTCTTCAGTCGTCGCCAATATATACATGGAATGGTTCGAAAATCACGCCATAGAAACAGCAACAGTGAAACCGAAAGTCTCGTTGAGATATGTCGATGATACCTTCATCGTATGGAAGGACAATGATCAAGAACTTAATAGTTTCTTGAAACATCTAAACACTACAATTACAGTTTACCATGGAAAAAGAGGTAAATGATCAATTGCCTTTCCTAGACATCATAGTGAACCGTTCAACCGAAAATATTAAAATTTCAGTATATGAGAAGCCAGCACATACTGGACAATATCTTGACCATAATTCTAATCATTGTGTTGTAACAGAATTATACGCAACCTCTATAATCGCGCTATATCTATATGCAATAATGCCGATTCATTGAAAAAAGAGGTAGCACACAATTCCGATTTACAACAGAATGGTTACCCTTTTAACTTAATTAGAACAGCGACCACTGGACAGCAAGAAACACATTCCTTCTTCACAATTCACAATCGTTCTCCTATTTTGCAACCATCTTGATCCTTCTTGGGGCGTCCTTGGATTGACTGCGCCCCCCCCCCCCCCCCGCACTGCGGGGTCGTTATTTACGCCATTCCACTCTTACATAATATTTTATTACTTATTTACCAGATGAGAGATGAGTACAATTGATCGAAACCCAAATGATAAAGTAAATAGAACTAATACATGTAACAGTAATAAAATTATATGTAACACCTGAACTAATCCAAGATTTGAGGGAAAAATTCTTAGTTTCATCTCTTTACCTGAGCGTCATGATTTATGCTTGATCTCTGCAAATAAGCAAAGATCTATCCAGTTCTTAAATTGGGTGATATTTTTATGACAGCAAATTATCGACCTACATCTTTCATTTCAAATATTAAGCTTTCGAGAAGTGCGTATAACGATTATGATAAAGTTCGTCTATTTTTTGTGCTATACTTATCAGGCCATTAATGAGGAATATCAAGTTGATGCGGTATACACAGACTTCTCGAAGGCATTCGACAAGATGGGTGCGGATTGGGGAGGCTTACTTTTTTAAGCTAAAATGATTCATTTGTGCTATAGGAACGAAGATATTTATTAAGTCGATTAAAATGTATCTGTAATTGTGATAAGATGATCTGTATTGATGCATTTTTTTTTATTTGTGATATTAAATGTCTTATATAAGTTATTATTACTTATATCGGGTTAGAATCTCCAATATGTCAATGTATATTACCTAAATGTTGATTTTCTTTGATTTTGGGTTAATGCCCTGTCATACAATAAATGGTTATTTATTTATTTGTGACTAGTATCTCTATACCAATATTCGTGCCCCTAACGTTGTCTGTTTTTAAGATATAAAAACCCTATTTTCAAAAAAAATTGTGACCTCTTCTTACCATCATCAGGGTGGCAACTCAAAATGCCAAATCTATAGCGACTAGCAATGACGAATCAGCTAGAACTTGTTCTTTATACATTTATATTATTTACATATATCTCTATTTCGTATCGATTGGTACCTACACGAAATGAAATAATACCCATAAAACTACTAATTAAACTATGAGATAAAGAATTCTCTTTAAATATAAACAATAATTTCTTTAAAATTATAATAATCCTCTTTAAAAGGACAGAATAAATATCCTTGAAAGTGTGAATGCAGGAAGTTAACGAAACAATCCTGTTTTTACTTTTATAAAAGCTATAATCTAATGGTTAGTTTGAAGTATGTTGATTGCCTATACTTATTGTTAAACCCAATAATTTGCGCTGACGAATCAAACGAAACTAAAGAATTCTATGGAAACAAGCCCAAAGGCCGCTATGGAAGTGATTCTAAACCTCGCATGTCTAAATATATTAGTGGAGAGCATGGCAAAGAAGGTAATATTATTTTATTTCGGGTGTTCAAAAGTATTTCAGATGCATTTTTCTCAAGAAATACTTATGCCTGTGTTTAAATAAATAGTAAGTCAACATACAAGGCAAGTTGTATAATGTAAAAGCACTATCTTGGATGGTATTATCACTTTTGTGATTCTTTTTAGCAGATATTGTATCATGAACTGTTACAATTGCATGACCAATACCAGTTATTCTTTAAAATTGGAAATATGCCAGGTACCAGTAATTATAATTCAAATTCAATTGTAAAAATGTATATTGTATATAATAAATTATTTGATTTCATTTTCTAATATGTATAAAGATTATTTTAGTATCTTGCAATTACTTCCATGGACCTAATCACTAATCTAATATTGAAATTATCACAAAGTTAACCATATCCTCAAAATAAGCTAGCTTTCACTAATCTGTACTTCATTCAAATGTTTCCTTTTTTTATGCTTCGCCAAGGTATTCTTTGTGTTAAATTTCTTATCACAAAGATCACAATCAAATTCCTTTAAGTTTGAGTGAACCCTTAAATGCTCTTCAAATCCGCTTGTAATAATTTTACCACAAATATTACAAGTGTTAGTTTTGACACTTCCCTCATGATACTTTAAATGTGCATCTAAATTTTTTTGTGATACGAATTTTTTATCACAGATTGAACAGCTAAAGTTTTTAATTCCATTGTGATTGTTGATGTGAGCTTCTAGATATTCTTTACGCATAAAACCTTTATGACATATTGAACATGTAAAAGGAAGACTTTTTTCATGTATTTTTAAATGAAAATTTAGATTGCTTAAGGTTTTATAACTTTTATCACATTTGTTACAAAAAAATTTTTTGTCAGTATTATGGGTTATCATATGGCTTTTATAATCAGATACTTTTACAAAACCTATATTACAAATAGAACAAATGGCTATGAATTTTTTGTCGTGTTTTAACTTGGTATGATTTTTAAGCTTTGTAGCAGATGGAAACTTTTTATCGCAGTACTGATTTTGACATTTAAATGGTAAGATTCCTAAACAAAAATTTTCATGCTCCTTAAGGTGAGATTTTGTTCGAAATTTTTTTTGGCAATGCATACTTGAGCACTTGAAAGAATTTATTAGGGTAGTATTGTTTTTCTTGTGACTTTTAAGATGACACTTAAGTCTTTTAAAAGTAAGAGCTATTTTACCACACAGTTCACAAAGATAACTTGGAGTTTTGTGACTTTTAATATGATGAGCAAAATAGGTTTTCATGCACAAGATTTTCTTACACTGTTTGCATTTATATCTTCGAAATCTAGCTTGATTTTTGAAGTTTTCCTTAGTTTTGTATTCTACATTATTTTCAAAACAGCTTTTCTTAAATTTATCCAATAAATTTTTAATAAAATTCTCTAGCTTTAACTGTAAATGGTCAATAGTATTAATTAATCCCAAACAGTCATTACATAAATAATTTGTGTCCTCATAAATATTATTATTAACAACCTCTAATATCTTTTTAATAACAGGCGTTTGACTGGACATGGTTAATGGATTTTTTGATGTTAATACATAAAATTGGAGCCCTAGTGGAGTATATATTGTATTGCATAGTAAACATTTTGTTGTCTCATAAAAAGGTCTTCTTCCTTGTTCTTCACTACAATCTGAACTAGAGTCTTCAACTATAATATCACTATCGTTGGATGCTTCTGTTTGCTGATCTATAGGTGGCAAATCTGTAATAAAAATTAATATGTTCATAATCAATATTTGGTTTTTTTAATAATGATACTAACAGGATAAATTGTAAGATTGCTTTTCATTTGAAGAATGTACAGGTTTTGCTGGTAACAAAGGGTTATAAGTGGAGGAATTTGGAGCATAATAATTGTTGCTTGAAGAGACATCAGAAAATTTTGGGTCATAATATGAAGAATAATTGCTATAAATATTTTGAGAAATCTCGGGAGCTTTATTTTGATTATAGTTGGTGTTAGAATTGTAATAAGCACAACTTTTAAATTGTTCTCCATCAGTTCCTTTCTGAATATTGCAGTATGCTGATGTATTAGCATCACCGTAGTACTTGTTGATATGAGCACATGATGGATACTCTCCGGATTTTTGTGTATAATTAAAATTGCTTGTACCGACAGACCATTGATGTGCTTCATATCGGTTATACTGGTTTTCAGTAGGCAAAATATTATCTATATTACTACAATAGCTACTTGGACTTAAATCTTTACTGGAAATTTCAATCAGATCAATTTTTTCTGGTAACTTGAAACTTTCCCAATTAGGCATTTCAGAAAATATGTAAGAAGGCTCGGGTAGTCTATTATGGCCTCTCTCAGTGGCATTTTGAGATAACATGACTGGGTAAATATCACTAAAGGTTCCGGTTGGTGAAAATGTGCCTGTGACCACTGGAAACTGTGTAGTAAACATTTGTGGTGCTCCATTTTCAGAACATTGATATTGCTTTCCGCTCATTTATTTGTTTTCTTTAACCAATGGTGATTTATTTTAACTATTTCAATATCTAGCTATTGTAATAAGATCAATTATAACACTTAATTCAAAAACCAAAGTTTGAAATCGAATCCGAATTTCTCTATTTTTATCAAATTAATAAACATAACCATAAATATTTCTTCTTTCTCGTTTGTGTGGCTTTTTACTACAAGACACTTGACCAGCGTTTTTGCGATAGTTTGAAAAACATATTTAATATTTGTATTGAGGCTGCACAAATATACTAAAATCGAAAAATTCAAACTAAATGAAAAAATAATGATGCTGAACTTAGCCTGTATCTATTTATAATGTAATGGGTTTGGTTCGTATACCGTACAATGACCATAGAAGTACGATAATTACCGTACGGATGACAACGCTACATCAGGATATAGTGACCAGGGCATAGAATGACCAGATATTCGTCCTCTCTCTCTCTTTACCTTATAACGCGCGCGATCATTGCACGCTGCTTCTCGTAATTATTCTTGCAGGGTTGAAGTGACCATGATCGGTTACTTCAAAGTTATAGAACTGAAAGTGGTACGACTCAAAAGAATATGACTATAGTTTTCCAGTTTTCAAATCCTTACCTAACCTTTTTTTTATATAGTCAAATTGTTCTGGGTTATGCACAGGGAAAATGTTAAAGGTTTTAGGGCCACCGAGGCGGCTTCGTTCTGTTTTATATCAGTGTCGGTGTAAATTCTCTGATGAGAGCAATAAAAAAGAATTGGAAACTCTTCCTGCAAAAAAAGAAGTGGCTCAAGCGATAGAGAAGCCGAAAGATGTGAAGAAGGAGGACTTAATTTGGAGAACTGCTTGGCATCAAAAAGAAGGTCAACGTTACAGTACGTTGAGGACCCTTTATAGGGTAAGATGGTAAAGACAATATTTTCTAAAGTTGCATATAGATATGCAAAATAACTTAGCAACTTAACACTGCAATACATTTCTTGTTATATGATAAAGATGCGGGGTAATTAAATTCTAGATGAAATAGAACATCTTTGTGTATAATCAGCTTTTCTCTAAGCAAGATTAACATTGTAGGCCACTGATCTTGAAATGCAAACATTAGTAGTGCAATATAAGCACGTAACCCACCTTTAGCTTTCTTATATTTTTTCAAGTAGTTTGTCAAAACATAGTGAATTTGAATCTTCTCTCATTACTTTGAACTATGCTTGGTTATCAGTAAAAACACAAGAAAGAATGCCAAATCCCATCCAAATCTCAAGACAATCTGTCCACTATGCTAAAGATAAAATTAATAAATTTGATAAATCAGGAGTTTATAAGTTAAAATGTTCAGAGTGTGATAGCTTGTATATTGGACAAAGTGGTAGAAGCTTTAAAACTCGCTTTTCAGAACACTACCGATCATATAGACTACAAAAAACAGACTCGAGCTTTGCCAACCATCGCTTAGAACACAGCCACAGTTTTCCTAATTTAAGCAACACTGACATATTACATTATTCAACAAAGGGCCAAAAGTTAAATATTCTTGAATCTTTAGAAATATATAAACATAGTAAAAATAAAAATGTAAATTTGCTTAATGACCAGACAGAACTTGGGTTTTCCCCGTTATTTGTTGTCGCCAAATAATAATTAGTTCCCAAAATTTAGTACCTCCCCTTTGTAATAATGTAATTTCCCAGGTAGTTTTTATTTATTGTTAAATTTTCTCATGTTTCTGTATTGAATACTTAGTCTACCTTTGTAATTCAGTTTGAAAATGACTCTGTGAGTTGAAACTGCAGTCACTGTTTTCTAAATAAATTTAGTGGTATAAAACATAGTAGTTCCTTTTTAAACATTTCCCAAAGATAAATATTTAATATTATTTTTTGTTAGGTACAGTTGTTCATCAAGTTTAATCTTTATTTTTAGGAAGAGAGTAACATTTCTTTTCTGAAATGGATTCATACACCAATAAATTTAAGTCCTGAAGCAATAAAAAAGTGGTGGATTAAGAAAAAGGAGTTTCAAGAGGCTTATTTACAGCAGTATATACCTGAAAGACATCAAACATTAGGTAACAAATTTACAACTAATGAAAAAATAATTTTTAATAATAATTGTTTTTATAGGCCCAGAGTTAGCAACTGCCCACTTTATTGTTCATCGAGGTGGCGCAGTTAAATTTCACAACGAAGATAAATGGATCAAAGCTGTTGATGGAGAATACCACCTTCCACCTCGTTATCAGAAAGATATGTTTTTACAAGCTATAGATTGCACAGATATGAATTTATATTATGAAGGATTGGATAACATGCGAGACCTCAGAAACGTTGAATGGTTAAGCCTTAATGGTTGCAAGCATATGGATGATTTTTGTTTAGACATTATATGCAACATTTTTTCCCATAGTCTTTTATATTTAGATCTAAGGAACTGCTTTAATATTACAGAAAATGGTATTGGTGCATTATATAAAGTAAGAAATTTAAAAATATTATATCTTGATGATTTGTTGAAAGACACAAAATATGAGTTAACAGCATTGCTTTTACAAGATTTAAATCCTAATTTGGAAATAAAAAGTGATGTGATAAATTTCGAAATTAAGTAAACTAAAGGTATGATTTATATAAAGTGGGGTTGTTTATAATTGCTGTATGAAACTAGTATAAAGGTTTCATAATTGAGGGAGGACACTTGTGATTCTACAACAAATAAGTATTAATACAACTTATGATAACAACTTTCTAGTTGTACAATAGATCTTAAGGTTGGTAATAATTCCTTGTAATCACAAGGAAAGTGTAGCCATTTCCTGAAAAATCCTGTGAATTGTTACTTCTTAAGAATATAATAATCTTACCAAAATTTAATTTAAAAGTGTACAAATACATGAAAATTTATTAAAATTTCTTTGTTTTTTTTTTACAAACTCAAACTACTGAATGGAATGTCTTGCTCACAACATTTTATGAACCTATAATCTGTGAAATAAATACTAGTGCACTGATTATAATACACAGTCGGTTGACGAAAGCATGATGTGAACTATATTGATGACAGCACGGGAACGCGGAGGGTGAGGACAGACGATAGCAGCAAACTGCCCTTTTAACAATATTGGGACCAGACAAAATGCAGAATACTTATATTAACATTGCCGATTTTCGTCAAAATCGGACCAGCTATTTTTACGACCGCAGCTTTATGAAGTATGACTAAAATCCATCATCCTAGCAATCCACTAAATAAACCATCCAATCAATTATTGTATGAATTCACTAAACATCCAGCCTCTTTTACTGCAAGACTTGCTGACCTGACAACCAAGTTTGAAAGAAAACCTGAAACTTGTCTAGTGATAGAGGGAACTGTGTATGATCATGGAGCGAAACCCTAGGCCAGTCAGAAGACTTCCATCAATGATACTGGCAGATCTCACATTCAACCTTTAATATACTTTTTTATTATTTTGTAAAGATTTGTAGGGGATTGAAGCTCAAATGTACTATAAATAAAATTATTCTGAAGGACCTCGTTCATTGGCCTGTAGGGTTCAAATGTCCTAATAAATTATAATCATAATAATATTTAATGGTAGTGTAGTATAGTGTTTAACACAGCGTAAGGAAGTAAAATGTTGCATTGGAATATAAAATTTAATGTTACTTATTTAAATAAAACTTCAAAATATCGTACAAATTGTTACTTCTCAAATTTTTTATAAGTTGTGTTGATGAAAACAATTATATATGTTACACTTAACTGTTTAAAAGTAAGATACTCGACTGTTGTGGATATATGAACACAAGTGTTTATGTTAAATCCATAATCAGAACTAGCCGTAGGAAAACAGTTTTTAAATAGCACGCTCTATACTATTGAGATATGAACAGAATTTAGTGTAATAATTTTGTATGTCTATAATCTCAAATTTACTTGAAATTTGCGAGACATTCAACTTTATAAGGATATTTTAATTAAAAACAGTAAATGTATATTCAAAGAATATGAAGTTATCGGTTTCACTTTTGTCACTTTGATCATTTGATAATTACTCTAAAGAAAACAGCCCTTACTTCTTGTCAGTTGGAGGCACGAACTTGAGATATAAAACTGGACTGCTCATGAAAATAATTTTTGACCCCCCCTTATTGGTCGCCATTGGTGCAATGATTTGTATGGCAACATTGAATTCCCTAATAGTTTCTTACATTGGCGTGAATGAATGTCAATTCTATTATTCTAACTAACAGGTTTAGACAATAACTATCTCTTTCTGTACTATATCTAAAACAATAAATCGCTCTTCCTTGTTTTACTTGACAGGTTAATCGAGTATATTAAATAAAAAAGACCAGAGCTCCGATTCTGTAAGCATATTTTTTTGACATTCTCTCTCCTTATCTCTTTTAGGACAGTGATATACTTATGTGTTAATACAGACTGAACAAAGATAGAAAATCCTTATTATGACATCGTCTTTCCCTTTACTCTTATAGAATCGCAACCCAGGATAATTGTTTCTGTAAAACAATATTTAACTTGAATTTCTACTTTTAGTTTTCTCAAAATTATAATTTTTCTGTTTAAAGCAACTCCAATAAAGCAAATTTTTTTATCTTCTTTGGAACAGCGTAAATATGTAACAATTTTATTATTTTTAGATAACAAGCATGAAATGTCAGTTGTTATAAATAAATGAAAATGCTTTTTCTATGACTGTTTACATATTTTATTTTTTACGATAAAACTGTTATTTAGTAAAACAGCTAAAATGTGAAATATGCACCAAAAACAAATCGAGACTAATTTTTTTTTGAAATATCTGTTTTAGAAACATCCTTATTCGGAAGTAGAGTATAATAAGTTAACGAAAACCAGTATTAAGCCATTTATTTTTAAAAATTTTATATCATGAATTAATATAGTATATTGTTTAATGTAAGGTATCGAAATGTCCACATAATCTATTGCAAAGTAAGATAGTTTCATCATTTAAAAATAGCTTCGATTAGGTCTTTGTTAAAATTATTTTCTTCTCGATGCTTTTAGGGAACTGATATGTTAGGTATTTATATAGGATTAACAACATTCATAATAATGTTGACATTTCCTTCATAAAAACGGAGCTTTAATTTGAATGAAGTAAAGTAACATTATGTACTAAACCCTTTTTATATAAAAAAAATTAAACTCTAAAGGGGATAGTGTTAAAGCAGTTTATATTTAATTGTAAACAAAACAATATTTATTAAGACACTTTAAATATAAAGAAGCTTGTAAATACAAGAGAATTCTTACATTAATACAATCATTTTTAATCTAAATATATACATAAAGATTTACTAGCAACTTTTAATTTTTACACTAGGTCAAACTTTCAATTTACTTAACTATTTAAGGATCTGGAATTGGCCTTTTCTAGAGTTGAATTTTTGAAATGGTAATCAATCGCAGCTTCTCACTACTTTGACAAAGGGTTTTCATGACACAAATTTCCTATCTGAGCTAAAATCAAGAATTTTTGTTTTATTAATTAATAACATATTCAAACAAAATGTTATTACTTTATTTTTAGACAAAATAAATACATAAAAGTAAAATTTATGTAATTTCCAAACATCCTTAACAATATTGAAAAATTTCATATTATATGCAATCATTTATTTCTATTTTAATATGGCATATTGGTTTTTAAACGTATAATCATTTAAAATTTTAATACCATACCAGTTTCGATATTCAGCTTTATATGTCAGTGGAACATTAACTTTATGGTAAAACGATATTGTTGTTGGTTAATGCACACCTAATTCAGGACTTTTTTTGTAGAGCCAGTGTATGTTATTAAGTCCAAGTTTACTTGCTTCAAGATGTTTACATCGTAGTTTTTTTCAGGCAGTTTATTTGTAAGAAGCACAACACAAACTTTTTGCACATCTTATTGTATAAAACAATTTCCAGAAAAATGTTCTGAACAGAGTTACTTATCCGATATATAAAAGAATCATGATCATGACCAATTTGCTTCAGCTCTTGAATTTGAAGATTCTTTTCTCTTAGAAAACTAAAATATTGATAGCATTTAATAATTATCATATATCATATCCATAAGATTAAACTTGTTACCCTTAGATTTACAATTTGATTCTAAGGTAAAATTTTATATAATTATTATTGAATGCTTTATAACTTACCAAATAAATAAATTCCAATTTACCAGATGAGGTATTTGCACGTTTTACGATGAAGAATCACATTTTTTAAAATACAAAAAAAAAAACCTTAAAGTTCACATTCCTGTTTGAAATTTTCAGTAAAACGTTACATAAAATGTGAAAAAATCCATAAAACAGCAAAATCAAAAATAAATTTTTGTTAAAATGAAAAGTATTCAGTCAATGTCAAAATACATCTTCACCAATATCATAAAAACTTAGGGAATTCATTGTTGCCAAAGCAATTATTTGCACCAAATGGCACGGAGCATGGTGGGGTCATTTTTTTTATAAGAGCCGTTTTACACACACAAGAATTATAGCCAAAATTCATCTCAAAATTATGTCGAAAATTTTCATAAAACTAATTTGCTGTTTTACACATCAAAGAATTCTTGTTAAAATTTTGGTGAAAATTTTCGGCAGAAAGTGCGCGAAAATCGACGCAGAATAAAACTTGTGAATTGACAGCCCACGTCTGGTAATTAACCTAAACTTAATATTAACTCATTGTTTCTTGAACAAAATATCCCTTATTTTGTAGTTTCTTGATTATATATGTTCGGAAACTTTCATATTTACGACATTTTAAGGTTATTCCCAGAGCAAGTTAACTTTTTAACTGCTGGAACGTCACATGTGATGAAAATGCGCATGAGCATCGACAAAATTATCACCAAAATTATATTCAAATTTCTTGTACGTATCAAACAGAATCGTATTTTATTGTAAAAATTATCTCTAGAATTTTCGGAAAAAATTTGCTGAAAATTTTTGTTAGAATTTTCGGAATAATTCTTGTGTGTGTAAAACGGCTCTAAGGGAGATATGGAACACGAGCAGTCCAGTTTTATATCTCAAGTTCGTGGTTGGAGGTATACGATTACGTTTAGTTTGGTATAATTTTTCAGTGGCGACAGCGTATTCACTGTTATTATAACTTCACTTTCCCCAAAATGGCGTATAACACAGTTCGGACATTTTCTGTTTATTGGAAGTACAGTTACTTTAATATGTTCGTGGCTGACACTTATATGGCGTGAAGCATTGCACGCGGTCTCTGGTAGTGTATTTCCAAAATAAAGCAGTCCCAGAACAAGAAAGTTAGATGTATTCTCGAAAAGTTTATTTACACCTCCAATGGAATAGTTTTGAATTTTATTCATAGATGTCACTATAGATATAGAAATTAATTTTGATAATTGTTTAGATTGCCAATTTTAAAAAAATTTTGATTAGAATCGCAAATACGCATAAAAGTTGTCGTTCCTTTTCTACAAAAAGATATTAACAAAAGATAGACGTATTTTCGGACAACGATAATATTTTTTATTGTATTTTTGAGGTTAAAAAAAAAAACGAAAGACGTTAAAAAGTTTTTGCTGTTATATGTTGTACATTCCTTAACAATTTTAATTTTACTTTCGATTTTCATTTAGGATATTGTCGTTTAATATGGATAAAATAAACCGTAACAAAGATGCCGTTACGCAAAGAATATTAGAAACAACCCAAGAAACTGAGAGGTTAAAGCAGGAACTGCAGAATCTGATAGCTGCTGGCATCGCTGGTAGTAAAAATTACGTTTCCACATCTACATCAAATATTCCATTAGAGTCGACAAATAAAGTTCAGATTATTAAAAGTTATGATCCCAAACATTCCCAACATGTTAAAAAGCCAGCAGAGGGTACTGACCCCACAAAGACTAAAAATGAAGAACAGGCATTGTCACCTAAGAAATCTAAAACTTATAATGTACATCAAGCACGAGAATACATTAAAAAACAGAGGGATAAACGTAAAGAGGAACTCAAAGGTAAGAAAACAAATTCAAAAGTAGCTGTGGAAAATCGAAAAGAAAAGCTTCAAGAATTACAGCAGAGGGCATCGGAGCTTGTCAAGAAGAATTTGGAAGCTAAGAGACAAAGATCAAAGTCAAGAGATCGTGTTCCCATTCAACCTTCCAATGAAAGTGTTATTGTAGGATTTAATTGTGCTGAGAAAACTAAAAAACATCAACTAGGTAAAAATCCAAATTTATTGTATCCTCCAGAATCTACTGGAATGTTAGGAAATAAATATTCTGAAGCAACTGGGAACACTAAATTATCTAGTGACCTAAACAGTTCAGGTTAGTACACATTTTTATTTTCATCAAAAATTAAAATAATATATCGATGAGTTAATTATTTATTTAGTGTGATCAATCTTAAAAACATCAGGAAAGATAAGTTTTAAATCCTGTATTATGCCCTTCAAGAATTAGTTGATAACTATATATTATATTACTATTGTTTTGTAAAAAATTTAACTTCTTCTTGATTAGTTTATTGACTATAGCTAAGTGGCTGAGTTTAAGGAAGTGGATTGATTGACCAATCTAATAAATGTTATAGGAGAAAGTTATTAGGCAGAAGTTATATATAAGGATAGATTTTAATTAAATGGGCTAATGAAAAAAAGGGGTAATATAAATATTTTTTAAGTCCCTTACAGGGGTCCAAAAAATATATATGCAAATCACCATATCTTTATTATTATTTCAAAAAGTTAATCTCCTTTGTACCATTATATATTTGATTCTAAGTGTAATAGATAGAATCTTAAATAATATACATTTTTTTTTTTTTTTGATTTTAGCTACTGCACTAAGTAAACATTCTAAACCCCTACAAAATCTATTGAGTCCCCCAGAGCCTCACTATATTCCTCGGAGAGAACATTCTATCTCTAAAATAAATAAATCTACTGAAAATATTCCAAAGAAGAAAGCTCCAAGAGAGCAGAAAATTATAGTTCATTCAAATGTTACACTTAGAAATTCAGATCCAATTCCTCCCCTTGAAGATGAGAAAATTTATCCAAAGGAAACTTGTCAGCCTAGCTTGAAATCTATATCACTGAAATCCTCAGAATCCTCAAAACAGCAATCTGTAAGTAATATAAAACGATCAAATCTCACCCTTAGATCTAAAAATGAAGCTGAAAGTGTTGTTGATCCTAAAGTAGCCATAAAGGATGCTCCTCCAGATCCCACACTTCATCAATCTTCTGAAAAGTATTCAAAGAACGAATCTTCAATGAAAAAGAAAAATGCAATTTCATCTAGTGTTAATTTAGAACGTTCTGCTCCTGTTCCATATCAAGAAGATAATCAGAAACCAAAAACAGTAACACCTGAGTGGCTTAAAGATACCATCGGGCAGGGTGATCCATATAATTTTATAAATACTGTAAAAAGACAACTAAAGTATGTAGTAAATGAAAATAAACCTTTTTATGTTGATGTTGGAGTACAAGGGAACCTCGATGATATTTCTGAGCCTAAATCTGGACTTTATAGTAAAAAGAGCGATTTAAAGTCTTTTATTTCACACAAGTGTTTAAATTTAGATCCTCAAACCATTGAACATATTGAATTGGATGGAAGAAAGCGTAGTTTTCAATTTAAAGATGGCCCAACTATAACAAATCGTTCTATTGGCTCAGATTATGATTCGGACACATCGAAAAACATTCCTAGTCTTTCTAGTGAAAGCGGTACATCACTTAGAAGAAATGCGGAGTTTGTAAAGCAGTCCTGTGCTTTACCTCAACTAAAACCTTTGATAAATGCCCCTCCAAATCTTGATACTAAAAAAGTGGATGAAATGAAATTGAAAAAAAACATGCCATTTACAGATGAGGAAGAAAATACTCAGAAATATTCCACATTGAAGGTACCACTACCAGAAGATGTAGAAAGAATAAAAAAGAAATTATTCACAGATTCCGATTGTTATACCTCAGATTTTATTCCAACTGATCTAAGTAAAAGTAGGGATTCCTTAATTTCATTCAATTGTGCTGAGAAATCACCAAATAGAGTTCCTGAAACAAGATCAGAAAACTTGAATGCTTCCCCTTTAAAAAGTATTAGTAATAGTAATTCAGAAACAGGCACTATTCCTAAAAGGTATCTTGAAAGGTTAAACAGAACTCCTCAAGAGTCTGAAAGAAAAAGCAGGTCTTTAAATTCAGGCTCAGAAGGTGATTCCCAGAAACAAAATTTACGATCTGCAGAATTTTACTCTCTTTACTCTGAACTGCATCCCTCTGCAAGTGATCCCGAGTTAAAAATTCAGGACCATGATGTGGCATTTTTTTCAAATTTTGAATGTAACTGTTCTGAGGTGGCAAGTTCTTCAGAAAAAGGTAAAGAAAGTCAGGATATTTTTACTGAGATTATTAAGACAAAGGATTCATTTACAGGTAATATGATATTACTTGTTTTTACTTCATAAGCTTTTATCTTTACTTTTTTTTTAGATTTAAATCATTCTCAAAAGAGTTTATCAGATGAAGTATCAGAGAAAATTAAAACTGTCTCAAGTATAAAAAGCTCAAAAATATCTTCAAGTGAATTGTACAAGTCCAAATCTGAGCAAATTGTTTCAAGAAAACAAGAGAAAGGAATTCTTTCAAAATCTGAGTCGAATATTTATGGAAATAAGGAAAACTTAAAAGAGCTTGCCTTTAAAAAACCAAAATTGTCTTTAAACATTAGAAACAAAAATGGTAAAAGTGAGGAGGAATCTGTAAAACAAGCCTTGATGAAGAATATTTCAATTCGATCAGGAGATAGAACTGCTAGTGGAGATATGGTAAGGTTTAATTTTATTTTCCTTTTTACGGTTTAAAATATTGTTATTAAAAATGCAAATGTAAAATATTGTTTGTCATTTTAAATACAACTAATTTATTGTAATATTACAGATAAATTTAGTGTCCTAACATGTTTTAAAATTATAATATTCTGTATACAAGTTGACCCATTTTAAAAGACGCACGCAAATAACTAATGAGGCCTAGATCAGGTATTAAAATTTCAGCAGAAAACTTGCGATCTCTTCATACTATTAGGAAATACTTTAGGAATAATAATTTCCTTTTGAATTACTTTATTTTGTACTGGCACATATCTCGCCAAGGTATTAAAAGAGCCAAGGAGCAATATTGCAGCAAAAGGATGATGAAAGCAGGAAACAAATTCAGAAAACAGTAGTCTATAATAAACAGTTTATAAATAAATAAATAAATAAATGTTTATTGACGGACCAGCCATTTACAAAAGAAAAAAAATCAATACATAAGTATAATATAAAATCCCTAGTATCACACGCATGAACAGAAACATACAACAAAACATTGAACAAATAATAAGATAATTAGTCAAATACAAAAATATATAAACTTGAAGATATACAATATAGATAAAATAGGGTATAATATACTCATACAAACATAAAAGTTAAAATAAAGAGGTATACAGAAAGAGGGCAAATATAAAATACATACACTAAAAACAAGTTACCATCTATAGATAAAACGACTAGATTCATATATCACAGTGCATTCTTTATTTTTGAGCTCAAGGAATTCAATGTATCTTTAAAGAAATTGATATTATTTTCAAATTTATTCGCCTTAATTGAAAAACGAGTAAGAGATGATGATAAGCCATAGTTTGTTCTGTGATAAGGAACACCAAACAGATTGAATTCTCTCAAAACTCTCTGTGGAACATTTATGTCTATCATAGCTAATAATTCGGGACAATCTATTAATCCATGCAAAATTTTATAAAAGATGCGCGTATTGATGTATGTTCTCTTTTCCCTAAGAGGTATCAAATTAATGGCCTTAAGTATTTCTTCATATACTATGTCTTCACTTGGTATCCCCATTTTGAAACCCACAAATCTAATGAATCTCTTTTGCACTCTTTCAATCAGTTGAATATACTGCCTGTAGTAAGGAGACCATACCTGGCAAGCATATTCCAGGACTGACCTAACATAGGAACAAAATAATGTTCTAAAGCAAGCAATGTTATTAAAGTCATGCAAGGTTCTTTTAATAAAGCCCAGTAATTTTAATGCTTTATTAGTAATGTGATTCACATGAAAGTTAAAACTTAAACTGCTATCAAAATATACTCCTAAGTCTTTGAGCTCTTTTTTAGTTTCAAGTGATATACCACCAATCGAATAATCATATTGAATAACATGCTTAATGTGATAGAATCTCAAGACAAAACATTTGCTTACATTCAATTGCATATCATTTAAATTGCACCATTCACTTACAGCATTCAAATCTTCTTGAAGTCTCATACAATCTTCCACATCCTTGACTATTCGAAAAATCTTTAAATCGTCAGCGTATAAAAGACATTTAGAATGTTTCATATATTCAGTCACATCGTTGATAAAAATATTAAATAAAAGTGGAGCCAAATGTGAACCTTGCGGTACGCCAGATGAGACTAAAATCTCGCTAGAAACAAAATTGCTAATTTTTACCTGCTGTCTCCTATTTGTTAGGTAACTATAAAACCAGTGCAAAAGGTCACCAAATATGCCATATTTTTCCAACTTTCTCAAAAGTAGAGAGTGATTTACCTTGTCGAAAGCCTTAGAGAAGTCCGTGTAAATAGAGTCAATCTGATTAGTGTCCTCAATAGAATTTCTCAAAAACTGCTCATAAACAAGCAAATTACTTACAGTAGATCTACCTTCGACGAAACCATGTTGGCTTTCACTTAAAATAGATTGAAGTTTTGATTTTAGTATCAACAATCATTTCAAATACCTTTGCTATCAAAGACATTTTACTTATTGCTCTATGTTAGTAACTTCAGTCTTATTACCATTCTTAAATATAGGTGTTACAAGAGGAAAAAATAGTACCCTACCCTAATATTGCATTAGAGCCTAATACTTTTAATGAGTTTTATTGTTCAATATCTCAAACGATCACCGCAAATATATCCTGTCAAAAGGACTCCATGGACTACCTTGTGGACATGTGGTTTCTACAAGACTTCATATTGACCTTAACTAATTCTGACGAGTTGTGGGATATATTAAAAAGCATTCTACTGGTTTTGATGAAATATCTCTTAAAGTGTTGGTAAATCTTCCAGAGAGACCACTTGATGTGCTTACTAGTGAAATAAATGTTTCCTTTCAGCAGGGTAGTTTTTCTTTATGTCTCAAAAGGGCCGTTGTGATTCCTTTGCACAAGGGTGGTGATTTTGATGACTCGTCCAACTATCGACCTGTATCACTACTTGTCACATTATCAAAGGTTATTGACAAGCTAGTAAAGGTTAGACTACTCAACTTCTTAACGACCAACAGCTTAATAACAGCATGTCAGTTTGGTTTTCAGGCATCTAAAAATACTAATGATACCATATTCTCGCTTCTTAAAGACATCTGTATTAATATCAGTGAAGGAGAGGTTGTTGCAACAGTATTCTGTGATTTTTTGAAAGCTTTCGATTGTGTAAATCATGGGGTGCTTCTGCAAAAATTTCAACGTTATGGCGTTCATGGTGCAGCTCACAGGTGGTTTTCATTTTATCTTTCATGAAGGGCACAGATTGTGTGGGTTGGCGACAACTTCTCTGCCTTGTCTGGTGTGGACCATGGTGTACTTCAGAGATCGGTGTACATAACCTTAAAGTAACCAAAAAAACAATTTTTCGAGTACATAACTTGAAATATATCAAAATACTGATGTGATGAGCCAATTCTGACCTTTGTTCAGATTCTACATAGCAAATTCCTTCGGAAGTCACCCCCAGCTACCCAAAAGCAATCATCACCACATTTTTTGTAGACCTGTGTAATTAAATATCTATTAATAAGCATTTTTATATATTATTCAGTGACTAGTATTTTTTCTTTATTGCCAGACAGCGATTAATGCCACGTTTTAATCTTTTCGAAGTATTAATACAACCATTTAAGATTTTTTCTTATCAAATAATAGTTTTTCTTATTTCTGATGTTATTTTTTTCCTTCAGAACAATACAAATGAAATTCATCTCAAATTCGAAGCGGAAATACACCTCCTAAACGACTTCAACCAGTCATTAAGACATTTCTGGGAAATTGAGAAGGCTTTTGAATCACTCCGATCAAAGAATGATTCCGAAATGATGACAAAAAAAGTTTTACAAAACCGTGACACTCAGACGTCCATCGTAACAAAAGCATCGACGAGAACTCTCAGTAATCCCAGTGACAGGTCTAGTAGCCAAATATCTACAATAAATTACAGTAGAGGATCTGGTATGGATTCGGTACTGCATTCTGATCGAGAAAATAATGCAAACCTTACAAAAAATGCAGAAATTCTCCAAGAAATTAATTCAATCAACCGAAAGAATAACTCGGATATTTCAAAACGACGAAAAGATAAATCGGAAATCTTTATAGACCTGACGCATAGATCAGATTTAAATGATGTGTTGAATAGCGTCATTTTTGAAAATACTGTACTGGATAATACAAGCCAGGAAATCAGTTCTGTCGTGCAGTTATCTCAAATGGATGATATTACTATTGGAAGTAGAGATTTTAATGACGAAAACTTGGCGATACGAAATTTCGCTGGAATGTCTTTGAGAATGGTAAGCCACATTATAATAAAATAATTTTGTATATAACATTATAATTTAATTTTTTAACTATATAGGTATCTACTCAGTTATTTCGATAGGCCCATGCTTTCAACTTTAGCTTTTGGTAATTTATTCTTATTATTAAAAATTGAAGTATTATGTGATAATCCAGGGGGAGGGGAATGGTAAAAAAATCCTGTTCCACCGTGTGTGTGTGTGTGTGGGGGGGGGGGGCAAAAATTATACAGATTGATTCTTTGGGAACTTTATCGATCGATTGTGGGAAAACTATAATTAGGAATAATCTGACGTGCATGGGGGACAACCGGCTAAAATATTTTCAAGATGGCGACACTTCCGGTTATAGCGGAAGTAGATGTTAACTTGCATATTTCAAATGGAACACCCTATATATTATTGCATTTTTGATTTATACCTAAAATTCTAGACATATTTCGTGAATAATCTTTCTTTCTTTCTTTAGTAGCCCTACAACCCGGAATGGGTCTTGCTGCACAACTTGCTTCCAACCCACACAGTCGTCCAGGATAGTTGGGTCAGTGGGTAACCCCATTGTTCTTAAATCTGACCATATGTTATCTCTCCATCGCATTCTTGGGCCTCCTAAGGGTCTCCTCTGTCGGGGCCTCCTCCCAAATTAATTTGGTAAGGCGGTTATTAGGGAGCCTATGGACATGGCCAGCCCATCTTTTATGGAAACACAATTTTTATCCCTATCTATATTCCATAGTACAACATTTAAAAGGCACTGATTTTCCACGAAGAGTAGAGTTCTGTCAATTTTACTTTGGTCACAAGAAAATGTTGGTTTTTTGGGTAATATTATTTGGTCGGACGAAGCCAAATTCACAAAAAATGGATTGTTTAATCGACGCAATTCCCACTATTGGGGCGACTCAAACATACATCCATTTAGAGAATTAAATTTTCAAGAGTCTTGGCAGTTTAACGTGTATTGTGCTATAAGAAATGACGGCATCGTCGCCCTAGAATTCTAACAAGATAATATGAATGGTAAGTTAGCCATTTTTGAAGAGTTCTAGATACAAAATACGTTTTTAAACTTATAGGTGAGTGCTACTTCGACATCTTGAGAAATTTGGAAGTGACTTATTTAGACAACTTGCCGCTGGCTGATCATAGAAATCTATTTTATCAACGTGATGGGGCGCCTTCAGATAATAGTCATTTAGTTAACAATTATCTGCAAAACTTGTTTTATGATCAATGGATAGCCAAGAATGGGCCATTTCTTTGGCCATCTCGCTCCCCCGACCTAACAGTACTTGTTTTTTTTTGGGGGACATTTAAAAATAAAGTATACAACACCGCATTAACCACTATGAAAGATTGCATGCAGCGCGTCAGATTAGCATTTGAAGAAGTTAATCCTCAGTCAATAAAAAGAGCCACCCATGAAGAGTTCCTGCTTAGGTGCGAAAAATGTTTGGAAGTTCAAGGGCGTTAATTTGAACATTTACTTAAATAATTTTCGTAACTTTATTTTATTAAAAACTGGTTTATTTCTATTCTTCTTCAATAGATCCAAAGTTCTTGAAATGTTTTATAATCTTTTTAACAGTTGGTAGGGTTGGTTTCTGTTTCTTCGGATATCGGATCGCGAATGTATCGCATGTTCTTGCAATAACTCTATCACATTCTCCATAAATAATAAATAAGTTTAAATAATCTTAGTGCGTGTAATTTAATCGCCCCGGCACGATTACGTAGAAGTCAAAAATGCAATAATATATAGGCCGTTTTTAATTTTGTTTCTATTTGTTGACCGTGTAGTTATTAATTAGTTTTTACTTTTTTGGATTTCGGTCATATTATTACTTTATAAAAAAATTAACACATGTTTTTTCTGACGTTTCGGTTTATTTTATTGATTAAACCATCTTCAGAGAATTACTGTAAATATGAAAAGGAATATGTAAATTTATGCTATATAAACTGAAAATTTTACTTTCTTACCTAATGTTAACAGGTGGTTCATTTGAATAACTTACATTTAACTATTTTATTACTTTAATACAATATAATTAAACACTTCTTATTTAATATAAATATAGAAAACTATTATTTTTGAAAGCATTTTTTTCCCATCTGGTTTGTTTTGCTTTTGACAGAGTACTACCAAAGGGTTTGAAAGTTTCTGGACCATCTGCAATTTTATTGCCCTATTAGATTCGTATATACATTACTCAGGTCATTTGTGTCCGTTCTGAAATTCATTGTACAGGGTGTTCTTTTAATATGGATCATTTCTTTAATTGTTCTTTTTTTGTAATTAATTTCTTTGTCTAAAATCTCCACGTTGTTAAAATCGATGTTGTGCATGTTATCAATTGCATGTTTGGCTAAGGCGGTTTTATTATCGTTATTGTGATGTATTTGTAACAAACAAATGTCATTTACAAGATCAATTGCTTAGATTGCCACCAAACATATGTCGATCAAACCAAGCAGTATTTAAAAAATAGAATACAAAATCACAAATACAGCATTAGACATCACAATAACGATAATAAAACCGCCTCAGCCAAACATGTACTAGATAACATATACAACATCGATTTTAACAACGTGGAGATTTTAGACAAAGAAATTAATTACAAAAAAAGAACAATTAAAGAAATGATCCATATTAAAAGAACACCCTGTACAATGAATTTCAGAGCGGACACAAATGATCTGAGTAATGTAGAAACTAATAGGGCAATAAAATTGCAGATGGTCCAGAAAATTTCAAACCCTTTGGTAGTACTCTGTCAAAAGCAAAACAAACCAGATGTGAAAAAAAAATGCATTCAAAAAATAATAGTTTTCTATATTTATATTTATATTAAATAAAAAGTGTTTAATTATATTGTATTAAAGTAATAAAATAGTTAAATGTAAGTTAATCAAGTGAACCACCTGTTAACATTAGGTAAGAAAGTAAAATTTTGAGTTTATATAGCATAGGTTTACATATTCCTTTTCATATTTACAGTAATTCTCTGAAGATGGTTTAATCAAGAAAATAAACCGAAACGTCAGAAAAAAACGTGTTAATTTTTTTATAAAGTAATAATATGACCGAAACCCAAAAAAGTAAAAACTAAATAATATATAGGGCGTTCCATTTAAAATAAGCAAGTTGACATCTACTTCCGGTATAAACTGAAGTGTCGCCATCTTGCACGTTAGTACACAGTCAAATTTTCAGATTCTTCCTAATTATAGTATTCCCACAATCAATCGATAAAGTTCCCGGAGAATCATCCTGTATTGATCTAGCATTTTCTTTACGAAAAGCAGAGGGCCATAGACAAAGTAGATCAAATCCCTGGATAATGACATGTATTAAGAAATCATCAAGAATTAAAAATGTTGTTTCATTAAAAAATATGATAAAATTTGATACATTAAGTATAAAATAATTAACAAAAATGTAATTAAGAAAGCGAAACAATATATTTTTTCCAAATCAAAAATAAATCAAAAGCGGGACGGAGAATTATAATAATATAAATGAAAACGGGAAAAGTCCAATTTTTAGTATAAAAATGAACAAGGATCTGAATTGAATGACAAAAGGGGCATTGAAAATTGTTTTAATCAGTACTTTATTGATTTTCTAGAAGCTAACGCTCTTCAGAATAGATAGTTCTCCAACATAATGTTGGGTCTGTTAATGAATACGAAATCATAGCATAAAATTTCATTAAAATTACCCCTTCCATAATTTTTAGACTGTTAGAGATAGATGTTACGATGTTATTATATTTAGAATTACACAAAAACTTACTCTTATTCATCTGCTGCTTGGAAGTAATGACTAGATGCATATTTTTATATCTCCTATATTTTCATTATTCCAAATTATACATTAAAAAATTCCATAATGAATAATGCTTCATTTTTTTTTTAAAGTTCGATCAGTTAATAAAGGATGAAGATGCTAGAATTGAAAATTGGAAGAAAATCGTCAAAATCCGTGAACAAGCTCTATTGGACCGGACTAGAGGAGAACTAATTTGGCTAGAAATGCAGAAAAAGTAAGAATAAATTTCAAATATAAGTCAGTTTTATGGATAAAATATCAGAGCACATAACTCCAATTTTAATACGATCTTGGACAACAGAACTAGCTTTTGTATAGTTGTTTATATATATATATATATATATATATATATATATATATATATATATATATATATATATATATATATATATACAGGGTGATTCAAAAATCGATCACGAAACTTAAGGGGGTGATTCTACTTGACAAAATAAGGGTAGAGCTTCATATAATTTTTTTTCAAAATGTCATTCGTTTTCGAGTTACAAGCCGTCCAAGTTCAAGTTTTTATTTTTTGTTTTTTGAATTACTCGCTTACAGGAAAACCGATTTGACTAATATTTGAAAGATAGGCTAAGTCTTCTGCGCTTCATCATTTTAGTAACAATTCACATTGATTGTTTGCCGCTAGAGGGCACTTTACCTACATTGAAAATTGTTTTTTTGTCATAATTTTTTAGTGTTGACAGCTACAGTAGTTTTTGGCATAATTTCTGAAAGACTGATGCCAGGCCTTTAAAAAAGGTGCTCTTTATTTACATCGCTAAACCCAACGGTTTAGACGTAAATCACCCTTAAAAATTAAGTGGTAAATTTACTTTTCTCATTTCATTACCACCAGCTACCAGGTAAATAGCTATCAAAGTATACTAGAGCTGTCAGTTTAACATCAAATAAATTCGCTTTTTAAACTATTTAATTTATTATCTTAAAATAACTAATAATGGCTAATCACCAATATTCAAATATCGAATATTGTGATATCCATTTTTGTTATGGAAAAGCAAATGGTAATGCAGAGTTGGCAAGAAGATATTATATGGAGAGTTATCCGGAAAGAAATATCCCTCATGCCCAAACATTTTCCAGTGTGCACAGGAGGCTTGCGGAATGTGGTTCCTTTAAAAGTTATAATGGAAATAGGGGAAGACCTAGAACTGCTAGAAACGTGCAACAAGAAGAAAGAGTGCTTGAAATTATTGAAGATAATCCAGGTATTAGTACTAGAAAAATTGGGAATGAAGTGCGGTTCTGTCAGGCTAGTTCATGGAGGATACTAAGAGAAGAACAACTCTACCCGTTTCATTCAAAAAAGGTGCAGGCTCTTTATGACGATGATCGGCCGAGACGGTTGGAAATGTGCAATCAGATCCTAGCTAAGTATGAACACGATAATCGATTAATTGGCGTCATATTATTCACTGACGAAGATGGTTTCACTCGTGATGGCATAACAAATCTACACAACATCCACACATATGCTTACGAGAACCCAAACAATGTGGTAGAAACGAAACATCAGCGTAGATTTTCACTAAATGTGTGGGCAGGGATAATAGGAGATAACCTTATTGGTCCTCATTTCTTTGATGGCCCATTAACTGGTGACGTATACTTAGATTTTATCCAAAATCGTCTCCCATTGTATCTGGAAGATGTGCCATTGGAAGTAAGGGCCAACATGTGGATCCTCCAAGACGGAGCTCCGCCCCACTTTAGTATACGTGTCCGACAGTATTTGAATGCAACGTATCCTGAGCGATGGATAGGACGAAGTGGACCATTGGCATGGGCAGCGAGGTCACCAGACCTTAATCCTATGGATTTTTTCTTTTGGGGTCATTTGAAACAATTGGTGTACGATATTCCAGTAATCAACGTCGAGGATCTTCGCTTCAGGATAATCGAAAAGTGCCAAATTATTAAAGAAACACCAGAAATTTTTCATCGAGTTAGGCGACATTTTTTGAAGAGTGTTAGGAAATGTATGGAAGAAAATGGGGGACATTTTGAGAATCTTTTTTAGTTTGTTTAGTACTGTTTCATTAATTTTTATCAATTAAATGTATATCGCAATAATCCATAATATGAATATTTACTGATTAGCCATTATTAGTTATTTTAAGATTATAAATTAAATAGTTTAAAAAGCGATTTTATTTGATGTTAAACTGACAGCTCTAGTATACTTTGATAGCTATTTACCTGGTAGCTGGTGGTAATGAAATGAGAAAAGTAAATTTACCACTTAATTTTTAAGGGTGATTTACGTCTAAACCGTTGGGTTTAGCGATGTAAATAAAGAGCACCTTTTTTAAAGGCCTGGCATCAGTCTTTCAGAAATTATGCCAAAAACTACTGTAGCTGTCAACACTAAAAAATTATGACAAAAAAACAATTTTCAATGTAGGTAAAGTGCCCTCTAGCGGCAAACAATCAATGTGAATTGTTACTAAAATGATGAAGCGCAGAAGACTTAGCCTATCTTTCCAATATTAGTCAAATCGGTTTTCCTGTAAGCCAGTAATTCAAAAAACAAAAAATAAAAACTTGAACTTGGACGGCTTGTAACTCGAAAACGAATGACATTTTGAAAAAAAATTATATGAAGCTCTACCCTTATTTTGTCAAGTAGAATCACCCCCTTAAGTTTCGTGATCGATTTTTGAATCACCCTGTATATATATATATATATATATATATATATATATATATATATATATTATCCTTTCAAACAGAGAAAAGGATAGAATATACAAATAGTTTGTTTCCTGCAAATACAACTTTGGTCCTCTCTTCATACTCGTTTCGATCACCTTATGGTCTCGTCATTGGAGCTGTATCGAACCCAGAGCAACATTCGCAGGAAACAACTGCTATATAAAAATATAAATTCCAAAGTACGTCGGTAGGATATTTAAAAATTTCACAGTACTCCGATGATTGTATAGATGTCGTTGGACTGGCGATATTTTTCAGTCTGGCAACGAAGTCGACAGGTTTTTAATATTCTACCGACATAATTTGGAATTTATATTTTAAATATCGTTTTTATCTTTCAGGCAGTTAATTGAAACTGGTAAGATGCCTGAAGCTGCGTCGATTAAGAAAAAACAAAGGGGTATTCTTTTGAAGCACCAACAAGAGAAGCATGAAATGCAAAGGTAAAGTATATGTATTTTTATTTTATATTGGGTTTTGGACATATTCAATTCCATTTCCTTTAATTTTAATGAAGAATTTGGACGATCTTTAATGAATTCACGCACAATTTTGATGGCGTTTTCTGTTGTTACAAATTTCAATTGGCCAGTATGTTATGACAGCATTTGATCATAGACTTATGCAACTAGAATATCTTGGGTAGCGTTGGCCGTTCCGTCTACAATCATTTTGCTGCCCCATATTAATTTATAGGTGTTTTAAAAAAACCTATAATTAAATTTTACAGTAACAAAGACACTCTGGAAGTCCGGATGTTCATTTTCTTTCTTGCAGCTTAAGTTCCAAACAACTACGCTTATTTAAGCTTACCACAACACAGAATTTGAGGACTCGGGCAAGGCTGCTAATTAGCTGGTCAGATGACGTCTCTTGTTTACAGCTCTCGCAGCAGTACGTCCGCGAGTTTAGTCGCGTGAAAGATTTTAATTAAATTAAATAAAACAAGTTTCTCAAACAATTAGTCTATTAACAAAAATAAATAGAAAAACGAATCATTTACAATGAGAAACTAATAGTAAATAACAATTACGAAGAAACTAACAAATTGCTCTTATTGCCCGTTCTATTAACAAAAAAAAAATGTAAAACCCAATTTTGAAAAACACGTTGAAATAGATTACTAAAATATTAAACAGGAAAAAGAATAAAACGTGAAAAAACAGCTATTTATATTACTTAATCAAACAGTATTAGAATCGGTAAATTCTCGAGTAAAATAAAACGAAGAAAACCTTCATTTCCGACGAATATACATTTCACGTAATTTTCTACGACACTGGTCTTAAAGACGGTACCGACTCTAACGAATTCCGAGTTGTAACTGAACTTTAGTACTCTTTAAAAGAGCGCCCTCGAACCTTACACCCCGTATCCCCCTTTTTAGTGCTTTTTTCGGCCGTATTTCCTGTAACCGTCAATTTTATTACCTTAAAGTTCGAAGGTTTCAGTTTTCTCGTGTCGATGGCGTTAGCTATTGTATCCCGGATGTTTGATTCCCAATTTGGCCTCTGAGCGTGTTAATCATAATTGTTATATAAATAAACACTCATCAACATATACTTTTTTCATCAAGTGAAGCGTTTCGGTAAGAGTTTTACGAATTTTAAAACAGAACTTAATGTTGGCTCTTTGTTTAATATTCATTTTTGTACCGACGCAACAAATACACTCTACAATAACTCTGCTTCTAATCGTCTATTGGTCATGAATTTTTAAATAAATAAATGTTTTATTAACGGTTAAACCAATTGAAAATTTACGACACTTTGTAACTTATAAACAAGCCTCTAGACAGATGAAAAATACCAAACAATAAACAAACAAATCCAAAGTATCTGCTAAACTACAGTATGCTCACATTTAAGACCACTCGAAGAACAGTGAGAAGTTAAAGTTTGCACTATAGATATCGCTTTAAAAAATTTTTGAAACTATTTAAGGACATGTTAAAGATGTCCAGATCAACATGATCACGGGATAACTTATTAACTAAAATGCACGTTAGTGGTGCATAAGTGGAGGAGTTGGCTCTATCAGTATCCACAGAGAACACTTCAACCCATCGATTATTTCTCTGAGGCATATTGAAGCCAATATGTGTTAGCAATTCTGTAGAATCTATTATGCTATTAACGATTTTAAATAGATAAAGTAAGTCAATGTATTCTCTGCGATGTTCAAGAGGCTTCAAATTTAATTGGAGTAGTAAATGGGGGTAGTTGATATTTTCTTTAAGAATACCTAATTTATAAGCTACGAATCTTAAAAAGCGCTTCTGCACCCTTTCTAGCTCCGATTTGTGTACATTAGAGAAAGGTGACCATATTGGTGAGGCATACTCCAATACAGATGAATATCGTTGAAGTCAGATAGATTCCATGTAGCAAACTCTACTAATTTCATTCCCTTATTTGTTATATTATGTTTATGCTCTTTAAAAGTTAACTGACTGTCTAATATTACGCCAACATCAGATATAGAATCGGCTAATCCCACAGACACACCGTCAATCTTATAATCGTACTCGATTAAAGTCTTCTTTCTACAGAACAGCAGTGTCTTGCACTTTCTGATGTTAAGGTACAACCTGTTAGTAGTGCACCATACATTACATGCATCCAAATCAGAATGCATATCAATGCAGTCCTGTAGAGATCTAATGCAGCAAAAAGCAGTGTCGTTCCATGCCAAAAAGACTTGACGGTATCATTCAAAAACAAGTTGAGTGAAAGCGCTCCCTGAAGAACCCCAGATTGCAACCTAATTTCACGCGACTAGTAGTTCTTATATCGTACAATCTATTCTCCCCGTGAGATAGCTTGGCATCCATGAGAGGAGCGGATCTTAAATACCAATAGATTTCATTTCAGTTAAGAGACAAGTATGATTCATTGTGTCAAACGCCTTGGAAAAATCAGTATATATAGCATCAACTTGGTAACCATGCTCCAAAGCATACAACAAAAAGTCAACATAAATCAAAAGATTTGTAACTGGGGACTTCCCCTTACAGAAACCATGTTGTTCTGGAACTATATAATTTACAAAAACAGTTGGTAATTTATCGGTTAAAAGAGAATCGAATATTTTTGAAAATATGGAACACCTGGAAATTGGAAATTTCCTATATGTGTTCCATTTGAATTCTAATAAATAGGACATACAAAATTTCTCTTCCACTCATCAGGAAAAATCCCACTTTGAAGGGACAAATTATATCATTTGCTCAAAATAAGTGAAAATATACATTGGCACTGTTTTATAAAGAAAACGGTTATATTATCAAGACCAGAGCCCGAATTGTCCTTTTTTGAACGAATATAAAGGATGTAACTCCCAGCTTAGAAAGCCATCAATATGTGGCGCCACTAGAACACCTTATTTTTTAAAAAGTCATGTTTACTTTGGAACATAGTATTTTTTTTGTATATAATATGTTAGTTTGACTAAATACGTTAAGAAAAAAACATTATTTCGAGAGAGAATTTTCTAAAATTTATTAATTTTTTACACGGTTTATTTTGTAAAAACCACTTCATTCATTGTATTTGTTGTTCTGAATATTCGTACTTATTTCTATAAAAACCACTTTGTAGACACAACAATGTCGGTCTCGAAAACATCGTTACGTTATCTATTTTTTATTACTTGTATCACCTGAATTGTGTACAAACTAACGTATTTTATTGTGGACATTTATAGTAACGCTGATAATTGTATGTTATTTCAGTACGAACACACGTGTAAAATGTTTTCGTACATTATATCAATAGATGCTAATAATTTTTTTAAAATTATAAGAATTCCAATATTAAAAATAACGAAAGATACATTAATAGATAACTCTATCTCCGAAATAGTAAAAGGTGCATGATTGGTTATATATAGTATAAAGTATTTTCAAAATCTTCAACAAAGTTGCTAGATTAATGATTTTTTTTTAACTTATACTATAACATTTAAAACTTTGGTTTTTGACGCGAATTCTTTGCGTTTGTAAAGTTGTATCATGAACCAAATATTTATGAGCAATTCTTGACAATGTGTGTGTAAAGTGGACAAAATATTGTTAAATGGAAAAAAAAGTAAGTAATACATTTTTAATATAAATTTACTTATTTATTTAGCAATTTATTTCTTCTTCTTCCTTCTTATATATAAGCAATTTGCTTGTTATTCTTCGTCTCTTTGCCTAGTTTCAGTCTATTGCGTGGTTATCACTCCATCGTTTACGGGGTCTTCCGGTACCCCTACGTCCTATTGGTGATTTGTCCCTCGTGATCTTTACTGTTCGGTCGTCGGTCATGCGGTTGATGTGTTCGTTCCATTCCCTTTTTCTTTGTAATACCCAGTCATTGATGTTATCGACTTTACACACTCTTCTTATATCCTCGCTCCTATTCCGATCCATAAGTGTCCTGCCAGCTTTTCTGCGCACCACTCTCATCTCTGTTGTTTCCAGTATTTGTTTTGTTTTCGAGGTTTTTGGTCTGGTTTCTGCAGTGTTTGTTAGTAAGGGTTTTATTGCTGTTTTATAAATTCTGGATTTAACTTCGATTCCTATATGTTTATTGCTCCATATGGTACTGTTAAGACATGCGGCTGTTCTTGCTGCTTTCATGGCTTGTCCCCTCACCTCCGTTTCAACATCCCCGTATCCGGATATTTCTATTCCGAGATACTTGAACTTCATTTCCTACTGTATAATTTTGTTGTCTATTTCTAGTTTGCATCTGAGTGGTGTTCTAGATGTAGTCATGGCTTTAGTTTTTAACGCTGATATATTCATGTTAAACTTTTTCGCTGTTTTGTTAAATTGGTGCAGTAGCCTTTGCAAATCGTCTTCGATTTCAGCTATTAACACTGCATCGTCGGCGTAGCACAGTATTTTGATTTCCCTGTCTCCCATTTTATACCCTTTCAATCTACGCACCTGCTTTATCAACTCGTCCATGATGATGTTAAATAGTAAGGGGTTAAGAGAGTCACCTTGTCGGATGCCATTATTTACTTCTATTTTTTCGGTCAATTCACCGTTTATCCTAGCTTGAATCGTATTTGCCTGATATATATTTTTAATCGTTTTGATAATGTTTTGAGGTATTTGTCTGTCGTAAAGTAGCTGTGTTACATCCTCCAGTTGTATACGATCGAACGCCTTCTCTAGATCGATGAAACACATAAAGGCTGGACGATTATATTCAATTGACTGTTCAGTTCGTCTGCTAAGGAAGTGTGTTCATTAATTTTGCTTGTAAGCATTTTTGTGGTTAGTTTTAACGAGGTGGAGAGAAGATTGATTCCTCTGTAATTAGCCGGCACTTTTTTATCGCCTTTTTTGAATAGGAGTATTGTTGTGCTAGTCCTCATCGGGGATTCTGTGATGGTATATGATTTTATTGATGAGAATTTTCAGTTGTTCTGTCAGGCTCTCTTCTCCGTATTTCAGTAGGTCATTGGTAATTCCGTCAGGTCCCGCACTTTTCCTGTTTTTTAAGGCTAGTTCTACGTCTTCCTTCTTTACAAGTATATCGTCGTTAATAATAATTTCGGGTGTGTTAGGTTTGATTTCTGTCTGTTGTTTCTTGTATAATTCCTTCAAGTAGTTCACCTAAGTTCTCTTCGGTATGCGGTTACTGCTAATTAACTCATGTGTTTCCTTTTATGGTCTCTGATCAGCCGCCATATCTGTTTCTGGAGTCCATAGAAGTCGCTTTCCATCCTTTTTGAAAAGGTTTCCCGGTGCTTGTTTTTAACTTGTCTCACTAATGTATTGGTGCTATTTCTAATTCTTTTGTATTCTTGATAATCTTCCGGAGACTGCGTTGTCCTGTATTTTAAGTAGGCTCTCTTTTTCTCTTTACATTGCTCCTTAACTTCCTTACAGAACCAGGGGGTCTTGTTGGGTCCTCCTTTTCCTTGGTTTGTTTTTCCTGTTCCGAGTGCTTCAGTGGCTGCTTCGTTGATATTTCGCTTTAGTTTCTCCCAGCTAACATGCGAAATTCCAATTACAAAAAATCCGAATTCATAAATAGTCACATTACATTGTAAACCTGAACTAACCCTAACACATTCAAAAGAATACAGCACTATATTAATAAGATACAAACAACTAAGCATACGTGAATATGGAGTGGTTTGGAGAAAATATGTTGAATTTGGAGGAGACTTGCAAATAATTCCAAAATTTGTCAGTGATGGACAAATATTTTAGAAAAGAAAAGAAGTGGATGTGTGAAATGAAATGGCATCAGAAAATTTGCACGGACCAGCGAGAAAAAAATTTCGAGTGTGTCTGCCATATGGAAATGGGCTGCTGAAAATATATTTTTCTTTTGGAAATGACTGCTTCTATTTTGTTTAACATATATTCAAAATGTAACGAAGAGATTTTGATGAAATTTCTGCATTATCCGCTAATATGTTAGAACTATAAATGTGCTAGAATTTTGCATCCTGAATATTTTTTTATACAAGGTAGTGCGCTATTATCGCCCATATTTTCGTTTTTTCTTTAATATACTTTTTTACGGTAAAACCCCACTGCATAAAACTAACAACGCTGTTGTTTGTTCTTCATTGCCAGACAAAGTATGACAATTATATGCACAAGAGATTTATATACCTGTGAAGAACTATAAACCAAAGGCATAGCAATTCTCGAAACAGATTTCATAAATAATTCGGCTTTGCGAATTCGGATAAAGCAAGGGGTAGATATTGTATGTGTCTGAAGTATGTATTTGAGGAGAGAGTAATATACTTAAAAGATAATTAGGTTTAAAAGTATACATCCTAATTGGGTAATTAACAGTAATGACATTTTTAAGTATAATTCAGACGTGTATAAGTGTAAGGCCTTGCTATGTTATTGTCTTTCAGTGCTGGCTCTTGAAAATGTCTACTTTTACTCCGAGATTTTATATAGGTGTTTTGGATTTAAAATTCAAGACAATACTTTCAAATGTGCATAATTCACTCAACCAAGAACTCTGATGAGGGTGCATAGTTTGTTTTCAAAATGTGCTGACATAACGGGATTGGCGAATCTACAACTTACAGGCGAATTAAGGAAAGGAAAAGTGGAACTGTTTGCAAGCGTAAACCGTCTCGAATTATACGAATGCTTCAAAAAAAACATACCAAGAAGACGCGTTCACGAATTATATCTTAGAAGATAATAAGCAAGTCTTGATGAAGTTTTGAAAGTTGTGAAACAAGACGAAAATGTGCCTGGCATAGGGAAAACCAGTCTGTAGAAAGTGCTGACAAAAATGAATTTCTTTTAGGGAAAGTCAAAATGGAGGTGATACAGAGGAAATACTATTTTAGAGAATACTTTATTTGCATGACATTAGAAAATACCACAGAGAAGGCAAAAATATTTTTTATCTGGATGTAATCTGTCTCAGTGAAGGACGACACATAGTACAAAAAATGTATGAAGGTAAGAATATGACAATTTTTCGTGAAGCATTCTTAGAAGGACTGTTGACAGGTTTAAAACTCTTCCTCGGTAAGGGTTGCAAATTCATTATAATTTATATGGGAAATGTTGATGAATTGTTAGGAGTTTTGCTGAAGTTCGAATTGAAATCTACCAAAGATTACCATGAATGACAGTGGATAGCTTTCAAAAATATTTTTTTCAAATGATACAGTTGATTCCGGGGAGGTCTGTTATAGTTTTGGATAACGCCAGTTATCATTCTAGACTGATGGAAAAGTTGCCAATAACATAGTTGAAAAAAGTGATATTACAGATTGGTTATCAAAAAAAATATTCGCTTTACAAACGAATTGCTAAAGAAGGAACTTTTAAAAATTGCGAACGAGAAAGAAAGACAATTTAAGGAACATGTGATTGATGAATGGGCTAAAGAACATGGAAATCTTGTGCTGCGAGCACCACCATACCACTGTTAATTAAAATCCATTGAACTTATGCTGGAAAATGTTTCTTTTTTGGATATAACTGGTCCTATTTTGTTTAATAAGCATTGGAAATTGATAGGAGACATTCTGGTAAAATTTTTGTATTATCCGCTCAAATGTTGGAAATTTAAATAGGCTTAAATTTCCGATCCTGATCGTTGTTTATACAAAACACTCCAACATCTGCGAGGTTTTCGTTTTTTATTTAACAAATTTGATGATAATAAGACCCCACTGCATAAAATTAATATTGCTGTAGTTTGTTCTTCGTCGCCACACATGGCAGGGTAGGTCTATTTCCTTCCCTGACGTTTTAATTAAAACGTCCTTGAAAAATTTGTGTGGTGTGCTGGACTTAAAACATTTTTTCTTTACATTTTATTGGTTTACACCGCCCAGACGCTACAAATCTCTTTTGGCATCGGGTGCCGAAGATAAGGATTCGAACCGGCAAAGTTTAAAGAGGTTCGTTGCAAGCTCGCCGCATACTCGCCACGCGATCGTCACGTGCTCGTCTCGCTATATTTACACGCACTTTTAGAGGTCAACTAAAGATTCAGCTGGCGCGAAGCCAAGGTAGCCGACAGGTTTGATCGTTCTCTGTGCTGTTTATGAAAAAAAAAATTTTGATGGGATTTTAGAATGAAGACTTATCTTTCAGTTTTTCTCGATAATAAAAAAATTATTGATTTATTTTCGAAACTTCTTAAAGTGTAGTTATTTCTAGTAATGAATCTCTGTGGTATATTTCAAAAAAACTAACACCCTGTATAGTATATAATCGTGTCGAAACGCGGTTCGATAAAAATACCTCAAAATTATCACATAATAATTTCATGCTAATCAAATTATTTAAAAGATTTATTGTGTGGGCGCCTATATTTGATTATTAATACAATAATGATAAGTCATTTGAAATCTCCACCGCGTCATTTCAAGCAAGTAATTTATCAAATTTATGTATTTTAATCGGTTTTATTTCTTATAGTTGTGTGTATTTATTTGGTTTCGTTTTTGAGTGAGTGCGTTTAATCTCGAAAATAAAGTATTAAACGAGGTTAAGCAAACAAAATTGAGACGATTATTGTAACACAATCGTATTACCGCTACTAATTTGCACAAATTCAAGTAGATATTATATGTAGGTTGGTAAACATTGTCAACAGAAAGTATGCTAAAATTGAGTTTTGGTGTAACGTCGTTTCGCGTCGACAGAATTAATTCTTCGGTATTGAGCTTTATATTGCAATAAATGTTTTAATTTTAAGTGCCTTCACAGTTTAAAATATTGGCATTAAGGTTAAAAATTTATTCTACCGGTCATTATATAAATTTGGGTTTGGATTAAAAAAATAGGAAATATTTTCGAAGTAATACTTTTGCAGTCATTGTTGTAATTTATACAGGATTATTTACCCTATACAGCACGGGATATTGCAGCCAAAATACGTCACTTTTAAAAAGTTTTACTTTTGTGATATATGGAGGTTCAATAGTTTTTTTCATATTATATAGTGTGCCCCAGAAGCTCTGAAAGGATCAAAGTGTTTTTTAAAATGGAACCCCCTGTATATTATTGCATTTTTGGATTCTCTGATCAAAATAAGGCCCTATTTTATTAAGGTTTATAGTACCTAAACCTTAAGGGGTTGTGAATAATTCGAATTTTGACAAAATCTAATCTAATTTTCATGTTTCAAATACTTCAGTATTCAGTTATGTACTCAAAATTTATAGTGAAGTTTAACAATAAATCATATTTTATACCTCAGTTATAATAAACTTGCTATATTATATAGGGTGTCCAAAAATTAAAACTAATCAAATAAGAACTTTAAGTGGCTATAACTTGATTAATTTAAATATAATGCTAGACTTTTTACCTTACCATAAAATGTACCTTTTAAATACCTATCGAATGGGATAAGGGTGTTCTATAGCTAAGTCTTCGCGTTTTCACAGAATACGCCAAATAATCGTTTTCTGCACCATTATGTGTTTTTGAATAGATGTTCTATTGTTTCTAGTTGTCTATGGCATTTAGAAATGACAGGTAATTTACAACTATAAGAATAATAATCAGGAATATCTTTACAAATGTTCAGAAACTTGGAATGCGATTTATAGTCGTCCAACAGGCTATAACAGCAATAATGGTAATAACATATTGACGATAGCACAAGATTGAAGCAAAATATTTATAGTAGATGTTCGAAATGTCCACCATCCATTTCCAAACACTTACATATTCTTTTTTCGAAACCACTGCTAACTCTGGACAACATTTGCTGGGTTACAGTTTAAAAAGCGTCTCTTATGCGGATTTTCATATCTTGTGGTGGTCAGGGGCGCATTGTAGACAATTCCTTTTATGTATCCCATAAAAAGAAATCTGGTGGAGTTAAGTCCGGAGATCTCAGGGGCCAATTTTGAAATCCGTCTCTCCCATACCACCTGTTTCGAAAGTTAACACTTAAAAATTGCTGAACCTCGCGATGATAATAAGGCGGAGCTCCATCCAGTTGAAACCACATAGTTGTTCTAATATTTAAAAGGACATCTTCTAATAACACTGGAAGTTGGTGTAAAAGAAAATCGCGAAACATCAAACCATTTAAAGATCCTTCAAAAAAGTAAAACTTTTTGAAAGTCACGTGTGAATAATATATATATATATATATATATATATATATATATATATATATATATATATATATATATATATATATATATATATATATATTTACTTTATTTATTCACCTTTAAAATCAATTTAGATTGACATTTAGGCACACCACATATCCAAATATATTTACACTTAGGTACATCACATATCCAAAATATACAGTAAAATAACACTAGCAACAGGAGATCAAAGAATTAAAAACTAGTCACAAGAATAAATAATAAAAATGAGGACATACAACGTCAGCAACACACCTTCAATTTTGAGAACTTTAAAAAATTTATTCTTAAAGTTATTGTCGCTATTAGCAAACAAAGTCAAACATTTATTCACCTTTAACATCAATTAAGGTTGATGTGAAGGACGTCATATAGTCAGATATATATCAAAATTATACAATATGCATGCAACATTAGCTATACTTCTTAAAAATTAAAAGCTAGTTTTCTATAATAAAACAAAGAACAAAAACGGAACATACAATTTAAGTCAACCATCGTATCACTTTAAAAATCCTCAAAATATTCCGCAAGTGAGTAGAAGCCCTTCCCAATTAAATATTTCCTTAATTTATTCTTAAAGCTATTGTAATTATTGGCTGATTTGATAATTTGAGGAAGTTTGTTGTATATACGAATAGGGTGATAATTGACAGATCTTTCAAAGTGAGTCGTATTGTGCGAGATGTAAAGTGGAACATTTGCATTCCGGGTGTTATACTGGTGGTAAGTCGAACTCGTTTCAAAACGTTTAATGTTGCTTTTAACGTAAAGACAACACTCAAAAACATATACACATACAAAAGTTAGTATTTTATGATTCTTAAAAATATTCCTACATGATTCTCTCCTTTTTAAATTAAATATAAGTCTAATAATTCTCTTCTGTATTAAAAATACTCTATCTGTATTTGATGCAGCTCCCCAGAGAATTACATGGTAAGACATCGCCGAATATTCCAAAGCATAGTATACCTGCAGCAATGTAGTACGTGATAAGTCACGTCGTAAAGTTAAAAGAGCAAAATATGCCCTATTGAGTTTATTAGCAACCTCCCCGATATGCAATTCCCACGTAGTACCGCTATCTACTGTCAGACCCAAAAACTTGCTATAGGAAGCACACGAAATTCCTGGAATCGCCAAGTTATTCCTGTTAAAATATACACATTTAGTTTTATCTACATTTAATATGAGTCTATTTTTTTCACACCACCTAGACATGTCACTAACGACCTGTTTAATGGATGCTCCAAGTTCTTCAGGAGTTGCTTCTGATAGAGCTATTGAGGTGTCATCCGCACAGTTCACCACCAGACCTCTAGTTATATAAGAAGGCAAATCATTTATAAATAGAGTAAAAATTAGTGGCCCCAGTATATATATATATATATATATATATATATATATATATATATATATATATATATATATAAGAAGTGGAAGGAAAGTCTCAATCGATTCTTGCAGTGTCAAAAAAAAGTTGTTTTGTTGATGTCTTACGGCTTTAGGCTGTTTTTATTTGTTTTTTTTAGCAGAGTTTTTCCAAAGATTTATATTACATTTGTCAAGGAAATATTTGTCGAGAGGGGCTGCAGTTTTCCATTGTCTATGGAGAAAAAGTATATTTATTGCACATCTTCCTTAACTGATCATTACTGCTGCTTCAAACTTTAGTACTAGTTGCATAAATAACGATTTTAAATATACTATATTGGATTAACACTTTTCCCTGTAAACGTTCTTACTAAATTGGAAACAAATATAATTAGATTGCATATAGTGTTTTATCTACCTTACTTGTTAATAATTTCTCAATGGATAATGTTCTCTGATGCTGGGGTATTAACTTTTCACATTTAGAACTAGTTTAAGCACATGCAATTTTAAATACGTTATATTCGATTAAAACAGTTCCTTGTAAACGTACGTATTGACTTTAAATTGGAAACAAATAAAGTTAGATTAGAATGGAGATTACATTTTTAGAATAATCACTGATAATAACAATAATAAAATTTGTTAAAAACGTTTATCATTTTATTCCTAAATAGTTTAAATATTGAATTTTATTGTGATCCAGTAATGTAAAGATTTAATTATGTAAGAAGTTAACACTGTGTTATGATTTTTTTTGGGATATAAACATATAAAATGTGAGTAACCAATTCAAAATTTTGGCTCCATTATAAATTGTTTGGTAGCTTTGCGCACGGACATCTTAAAACCCCGACGCTTTTAGACAAATCATTTCTAATATTGTCTTAATTTTAATGATTACACTTAATCGTTTTCAATTAAATATTGATCAATACAGTTTGTATACGTGTGACAGAATTTGATCATAGACTCCTGCCAGTGACATATTGAGGTAGCGTTAGCCAGTCTATCCATAACCAAATTGTTGCCACACATTAATTTGTAACTATTTTAATAACCTATAATTAAATTTCACAGTAATAAAGACACTCTGGAAGTCTGGTCGTTCAACTTCTCTCTTGCAGTTTCAGTACCAAACAACTACGGTTATTTAAGCTTACCAAAACCATGACTCATAACTTCAGGACTCAGGAAAGGCTGCTGATTAGTTGGTCAGAAGACATCTCTCGTTTTGTAGGCCTCGCAACAGCGCGCCCGCAAGTTAATTCGCGTGAAGGTTTTAATTAAATTGAATAAAACAAGCTTCTCAAAACACTTAAATCTATTTAACAAAAATAAATAGAAAAACGATCTATTTACAGTGAGAAACTTAAACCTAATAACAATTCAAAAAAAAACTAACAGAATTGCTCTTCTCGGCCGTTATTTAAACCAAAAACGTAAAACCCAATTTTGAAAAAACACGTATAAATAGCTTAATAAAATATTAAACAAAAAAAAAAGAAATAAAACGCGAAAAAACAGCTATTTATGTGACTTAATCGAACCGTATGAAAATCGCGAAATGCCCCACTAAAATAACACACGATAATCCCTTAATTTACCAAATTAAACAAAGAAAACCTTCTTCCCCGACGATTATACCCGTGACGTAATTATTCTACGGCACTGGTACTTACGGTACCGTTCTAACGACATTTAAACTATGACTGACATTTACTATTCCTTAAAAGGGTGTCTTCCAATCTTACACCCCCTCGATACCCGTCTGATTCCCGTTTGTACCCATATTAGCCGATGGAACCCTGCCAACGTCAATTTCTTCCCCTAAAAATTCGAAGGTTTCGATCGTTACGTGCTAAGGGCGTTAGCTATTCTATACCGGATGTTTGATTCCCGAATTGGCATCTGAGCGTCTAAATCCTAATTTTTATATAACAGAGTAGTAAAACAAACTAACCTACGTCTTCCTATAACGAAAAGAATATATGTTAAAGACTGTAAAAAAAACTATTCACTTTTTTTGGCTGTTTTGGCAATAAACATCTTAACTAGTTATTTCTTGTGAATAGAAAAAACAGTGATTAATCAAGATTCTTTTTACAAATGGCCAAACGATATATTTCTATTATAGTGAGTGTATTTGATCATTCTTTTGTTTCTTAATAATGGGAAAATCGTTCAATATTCTAAGACATTTTAACGGTTTGTGCATATACCATATGTTATAAACCTCCCTTATCTTTCGGTTTTATTTATATAACCAGGGCAGGATTATTTTTCCTTTACACTTTCTTGGATAGTGATAAAAAATATAACTACCCTATTCCCACGAGAAATCTATTCACAGAGTGATTATTTCATTATTCATTTTAACGGGATATAGTTCACATTGAACAATGTAAAATAATTAATATTTGTTCCATTACATACGAGTCAATAAAATAATTGCAGACATTTCTAGGTAAGAGGTAACCAACTATTGGAGATTGTAAAGACTTTAAATACAAGACTAGCCATGATAGTTGGCGATAGCTGATAATGTTCAATAACACTACTTTACAGAGTAATGTATTGTTCTTAAGGGTCGTACCTCTCGCTCTTTTGTACCATCATTAGGGATACCCTAAGACTCCAACTTCGGTTCGCTGTATCTGGATTCTTATTTGGTGTAAATGACTCAAAAATTAAATTATTGCTGACAATTATTGTATTTCACTTGAATCTGATGTAGACCAATTTGGTCATAAAAAATAAACTTTATTTTAACGTACACAAATACAAATGGCTCAGTACTATCTTATACCAGAAAACATACGAAACACAACACTAAACAAAGTTGGTAAGCTTAGGGACTTGGAGATCACTTTTGATGAGCAGTTGGCATTTAAAACACATATAGAATCTATTTGTAGGAAGGCATCTCAGACTTACTGCTTTATTGTTAGAAATGCTAGGGCCTTCATCAACTAACAATGCATAAAAAAATATTATTTAAAACATTTGTTCGCAGTTTTTAGAGTATAGTAGTCAGGTTTGGAGTCCATTTTATCGATGCCATAAATATAGCATTGAAAAAATACAAAACAAAGTGTTAAGATATATATAGCATTTTTCGGAAAAAATATAATGTAAAGACATTAGAAAAAAGAGGAAAAATTGCGGATTCTCTATATTTGTTTAAAGTATTAAGAGGTTTGACTAAAAATAGGGAGACACTGAACTTATTAAACTTTAATGTGCCAATATGACGTAATTTGTCCCATGTAAACTTCATTATTGCCCGTAATTTACCCATATATTGAACTTGTAGCTTCTGTTCAATCTGTGATTTTTTCATGGACTGTCTCAGTGCTTTTAAAGCAACTCTACTTTGATTTTTGGTAAATAAAACGACGAACATCGGACTGCTTGTCTGTTTCGCGGAAACGCTGTGCAATTATACGTGACTGCTGATATGATTAACATGTGTTTATGCGGAAATAACAATCAGTCCAATGTTCAAGTGCCTATATCGATGTAAATAAACCCCCGATTTTGATGTAGACTATCAAAATAAATGAAAAATTCAAAATTCCGTTTTCGAGATATAACACGTTATATTTTTTTAAAGTCAGAACACAGAATTTTCAAAAATCTGACTTTCTTTAGATTTTGTCAGTACGTTTTTGTGGAACTAATTGTGAACTGGATTGTAGTATAAGTCTTATTGAGGGTGGGGCTATCTAAAAATCATTAATCTCTGTTGATAATATATTGTCCTCTCCTTAAACAATAATTTTCGTAACTATTTCTAAGATTTAACATATTATTTAGATACATACATGAGAAAGATCCCTATAACACTTTAAAAGTGCACTACTCCATTGTGGTCAGAGCTCTCTTCATGAATTCCGTTAGTGTTTTGCCCTGTTTCCTTACGATGAGTATAACTAGCTCTTCAGCATACCTTTGGGTGTAGTAGCGTTGTTTGTTGAGGTTTACGAGCAGTTCGTCGACTATCATATTCCATAGAAAAGGAGATAGAAACTCTCCTTCGGCTACCGACACCTCCACTGTTTTCGCTTACAGATTCGATTGTGCTTGTCTATCTTGAATCATGTTTTGTATCCGCCTACTTAAAGTGTCTTTTAATTCATGTCTTTTAGCGGACGTTACTACGGAAATGAAGGAGATGTAGTCAAATGCTCTTTCGATATCAAGAAAGACTATTAACGCTATTTTGCTTGTTATTCACGACATATTCTGTTTTCCTTACTAGGTGATGTAGAGCTGACTCATATAATTTTTCTGATTGACAGGCATATTGATTGGGGTGTAGTAGCCTCTCTTTTAGAGAGATTTCCCGTATATACCTTTGAACTTTTCTCTGTCAGTTTCAGCTGAAAAGATGATGTATTAACTAGTTTAAAGGATTTGGCCAAAGAGTAATTTTTCATTCATTTTTGAAGGCAGAGGATAAATACTCTGTAGCTAGGATTGCTCTTAGGATTCTATAAAACGTCGGAGGGATAAGTTTTTTGTCCTGCTGTAGGAGTATTGGGGTGACTTCATCAGGTTCCGGCGCCTTGTAGCTATTGGATATCCTGTTGAAGATTAATATTACTTTTTCCCTATCGGGTCAAGGGTATTCTTAGCCAAAATCTTGTAGAGACGTGATGCTTCATAGGTGAACTCGATCTCTTGCCATAGCTTCCTCCAGGAACTTCTTTTTGCTTCTCTTTTTTTTTTTGCTGTAATTAATAAGTATCTTTGAATATTCTGTTCACTCACCGGTTTTTTTCGCCTCGTTAAACAATTTGTGTATTTCTTTCATTGGCATTGCGAGATCATGATTCCACTAGCTAACGTTGTTGCTGGAGGTCGTCCTCACAGAAGGGCAGTTATTGTGGTAAGAGTTTATAATTGCTTTCTGTCCTTGGAAACATGTTAGCTTAATATCAACATTATTTCTTCTATCTTTTTTGACATTTTGTAAGTAAATGCCTTTTCCAATAATTGTCTGTAGATTTGAGAGCTTGCAGTACCACACCAGATGCTTCAGCTTCAGCGATGGAGTTGGGCTGGATTATTCATCTGGCAAGAGTTTCTGCCACCTAATAAATTCAGTGTAATAACTGTTTGATCCTTAGAACAAAAATCAGTCAGTTTTAGTGCGTGTAGTTCATTCCTGATTAAAAGTGAGACTCTGGTATCAAAGTGTGAATCGTATATTAACTTACCCTTGATTTATCCTAGCCCAGCTATGCGTTCCCTGGCAAGCCAGGGTTCCTGATTGAGAACGATGTCAATATCCCCACCGGCTAGGAATTTGCATAAAGCAGCAGAAGCAGCCCAACTGTGCTGCAGGTTTATCAGGTTTCACTCGCTCTCGCGGTCTTCACACCCTGGAGGTAAGCTAAGTTATTATGTCCAAACGAACTTGCTACAGTTGACATGGTCTGGATTTCAGTGTCTGCTGGGGTAAAACCAATATCACTCCCTCCCAAGTGGTCCTTCCTTCAATTGTGCTGTGGTTTAGACCTTGTGTTTTCTCCACAATCTCCTCCCGGAAAAAGGTTGTTTTAGGGATTCTGTACTTTGGATTCCCATAAAATTCCCACGAGCCGCTTATTGGGATAAGGCTATTTACTCCAGAACATCGCCCGGCATTCTCGATGGCTCATTAACAATATCCCTATGTATCATGCACCCCTCTGCACTATGGCTTCCACTTTCTAGAGAGCGGCAGCACGCAGTCTCCTTTCGCACGCAAAAGCGCTAGTATCGTACCTCCTCTCGGATTGGTCCGGTTGTGACTATCCAATCCTCGAAGAGGCCAGTCTGGAAGGAAGCACACATAGATCATTTTTTGTAATACGACTTTGATCACCCATAAGAAAATTTAAGAATTAAGAAAGAATTATTATAATGTATATATGTATATATATTTATTTATTTTAATATTGCAATTCCAGACTTAAACAAATGCAAAAGGAAGCCTCGGCCAAACGGAAAACGCTCCTGAAGAAGGAAAAGAATCTCATAAAAAATCAGTTTCTCACCGATAACATGCTATCGAAGCTGAAATCGAGTAGTTCACGAGAGAGGAGAGAGCGGCGATTGTCTGGACCTCTGAAAGTCATCCAGACTACAGCATCGGTTCATTCGGAAACTTCCTTGTCTAAGGGAACAGTAGGGACTGATCAAGAGGTATGTACTGTATTATTGGTTCACTTGTAAGTATGCATATGCAGTAGTGAAAATATACTGTAAATAATCCGCCAATAATTTGGCTTTTCTATATTTTTCTCTATAAAAATTGTGCTTAAATGCATTCTTTACATATAAGACACGCTTAGACTACCTAAGAGAAATCCATAGGTAGAAACTTGATTCAAGAACCACAAAGCAAATGGCTTTAATAAATAATGTGGCAGACGTTCGTTTATTATGAAAGAGTATGATTGTTGCCAGTAAGTTATTATTGCGGTCTTGACTTATAACGCTTCATACTTGTTAAAAAAACTAAATGCACCTATGTAACATCTGCTCACTTCTTTCTATTGAATCAACTTTTTTATCAATTCATGTAGTTCAAGAATTTGATTCCATTGCATTTAAAATGTCCTAAATTTTCTCCAGTAGATTCCTTCAGACCATCAATCACAGGATTTATCTTTGACACTCAAAAAAAAAACTTAATCACCAACATTTCAGGTCCTATATTATCATTATTTTTCAATATGAATCACTCTAACTCAAAATTTATTCGAAAACAAAGTATTGACTTCGCAAAACAAAATGTTAATGTTATAAATCTTTTTTTTTTTAGGTTAAAAGTATAACTTCCAGATCATGTTCAGTCATGAATGTTCGGTCAGGAACCTCGGATAACTTGAACTCTGAAGTTGAACCTTTTAAGGTGACTCTTGCCCGTAGCAGAAATATGAATGCGGAAGCTGTTTCCAGTATGAAGCAGTAAGTATTTCCTTCTAAAGTTTATTTAATCATCAAGATTTCTTGCTGTATTTCTAGTAATTTGTAGAGAGTGTAGAGCGGATTATAATATTTTTTGTTTGTAGAGTAGGATAGCGCACTTTGTAATCCAAGGCTACAAATGTTATCTGAGATCAATTACTTATTTATTTATCCTTATTATTATGACAACAAATTGACATACTTATTTTAACAGATTATATAGAGTCTTCTTAGTAATTAAGTGAAAATCACAAATTGGAATTTGTGCAATTTTGTACCCCCACTGTGTAAAATCGCGCGTTGTTGTCGATAAGATTGAGCGACGACGTTATTTGACCATATCACAAATTAAAGCCCCAGAGCCTTTGTAATCTGAGCAGTTTTTATGCCACCAACTCGTACACATATTGGACTCGATTTAGTCTTCTATTGACTCCTTATATAAAGGGTGTTTTTTATAGAGGTATAGAACTTTAAGTTGGCAACACTTTTATAACTGGCGGCCATTTTGTCAGCTGTCAAGTGATTTATGTTTAGTTTGGTTTGGCATTTCAACATGAATAGACTGACGCCTGAACAACGCTTCCAAATTGTGCAAATTTATTTTGAAAATCATGGTTCTGTTCGAAATACGTATCGCGCACTACGTCCATTTTACGGGCAACATAATCGTCCATCAAAGCAATTAATTCGATTAACTATGGAACGTTCTCGCACCACGTTTACTCTAAATGATAATATACATCCACAGAGACATCGTACAGTGCGTATAGAAGAAGTCATTGCTGCTGTAGAGCGTAGCGTAGAGGAAGACCCGAATCAGTCTATCCGCCATCGTGCACAGGAATTGGATATGTGTCCATTCACTTTATGGAAGATTTTGCGGAAAGATCTTGGTTTGCGTGCTTACAAAATCCAACTCGTGCAAGAATTGAAGCCACACGATCACCTAGCAAGGCGTAGATTCGGTGAATGGGCCCAAAACAAGATTGCCGTTGATCCCGATTTTCATAAGCGAATTTTGTTTAGCGATGAAGCTCACTTTTGTTTGAATGGATACGTCAATAACCAAAACTGCCGTATTTGGAGTGATGATAATCCTCAAATGTATGTTGAGACACCGTTACATCCAGAAAAACTGACTGTTTGGTGTGCTTTATGGGCTGGTGGAATCATTGGTCCGTATTTCTTTAAAAACGATGCTGGTCAGAACGTTACAGTCAATGGTGGCCGCTATAGAGCCATGATTATTGACTTTTTCGTTCATCAATTGAACAACCATGATGTGCAGGAGCTGTGGTTTCAACAAGTCGGAGCAACATGTGCCACAATTGATTTATTGAAGGAAACGTTTGGTAACCGCATAGTTTCACGTTTCGGACCCGTGAATTGGCCTCCAAGATCGTGCGACTTTACGCCGCTAGACTATTTTCTGTGGGGATATGTGAAGTCGCAAGTCTACGCCGATAAGCACGAAACGATTAATCACTTGGAGGACAACATTCGCCGCGTTATTGCCGATATACAGCCACAAATGTTGGAAAAAGTCATCGAAAATTGGACCTTCAGATTAGACTACGTCCGAGCCAGCCGTGGCGGTCATATGCCAGAAGTCATATTTAAATTATAATGCCAGAAAGTTATCTTTCGAATAAAGTAAATTTCATGTCAATTTAAAAAATTCATCTTTGTTTTATTCCATTTAAAAGTTCTATACCTCTATAAAAAACACCCTTTACTTTGCTGCATCTAAAATTTTCTTTTTGTTATTAGTCTTTGGTGTTTTATCTTCTTTTTTAATCTTTTTTTGTCTTTAATTCATTTTTAGGTTTATCTTTCCCTTCGTTTTCTTTCTCTTGTTGATGATTTTTTGTGCTTCCGATTAGAACTTTTAATTTGAGTCAACTTTGGAAATGGAATTATCTTCACCAACGGAGACTAGACCTCGCTTCTGTAACCGATGGTTATCTTTCACACGCAGGTGCAGGCGATGTAGCTTTTTCTAAATGATGCAAAAAGGTTGGTTTCTAGCAAGAAGGCTCGGGTTGTGGTGGATCAATTTTAATGATCTCATTAGATGGTTCTGCTACGTGTATTGAAGAAACCATCGAAGACTGTACAGATTCACAAGAGGCATTCGCTGCAGAAACTGACATGTCTTGAGGTCTATGGAAAGCTTAAGGGAAATAAGGCATAGGCCCTGATGGTATACCTGCATATATATTGAAGGGATGTAAAGATTTTATTTTGGAGCCGTTAAATGTAATTTTCAATCTTAGACTTCAGAGTATCCTGTTAAGAGGAAAACTAGTAAAGTTGTCCCTATTTTTAAGAGTGCATCCAAGACGAATATTAAAAATTACAGGCCAATTAGTATTTTGTATGCAGTTTCTAAGGTATTTGAGACAGTTCTTTTTGAAAGTATTTATACACTGGTGGCCTCAAGTTTATATGTCCGGCAGCATGGGTTTCTACCAAAAAAATCAACTTTCACAAATTTGGCATCTTTTTGTCAATATGTTCATGAGTCACTTAAAAGAAAATCACAGGTGGCTGTTATATACACTGATATGGAGAAACCATTTGACACAGTTAGACACTGTCAAATTTTAAAAGCTTTAATTGACATTGATGTGCCTCAAATTTACGTCAGCGTCTTGAAATCATGCTTGTGTAAACCGTGAACAATATGTTGAAATTAAAGGGTAAAAATTTGCAACCTACACCAATACGTCAGGAATTCCGCAGGGCTCCAATTTGGGACCATTACTTTTTATAATAGCAATAAATGGTATTACAAGTATCTCTGAAAGATGTGAAGCTTTGTTATTGGCCGACGATTTTAAACTGCTTCTAGAGATTAACTCTGAAACCGACTGTGATACGTTGAAATCTGACTTCTGTGATATAGCAGACTGATGTGATACTAATGGTTTTAAATTAAATGTTAGTAAGTGTTCCTGTATGTCTTTTACCTTAAATAGACGCATTGCCAGTTGGGAATAATGAACTTAAGCGAGTGAGCAGCCAGCGTGATTTAGGAGTAATCTTTGATCCGACTCTATCTTTCTCTGATCATATTGTTACGATGGTCCAGAAAGCACAAAAAAACAATGGGTTTTGTCGTCAGAAACTCTAAAGATTTTAATATTGTCGTTAGTTTTAGAGTGTTTGGTGCACTGGTTGCTCCTGTACTTCAATATGGTAGTATTGTGTGGTCACCATATTACAATATCTGGAAAGAACTTATTGAAAAAGTTCATGGAAAATTTTGAAAATATATGTTTTATAAAAAATACGGATATTACCCAGAAAGAGAATGTGACCAGGCATACTCACTGAATATTTTTAGAAGAATGTTTTTTGAAAATAGGCGAATTCGCATATGTCTTTGCACTCTATTTAAGATTATCAAGAGCGCAATTGATGCCCCAGATATTCTTTCACAATTACCTTCTGCAATTCACAGGCAAAGCAGTCGAAACAGATCGACATTCTATTTGAATTTTCCAAGGACAAATTTGTATAAGAGCAATCCAGTGTATAATATGTGTAATTTGTTTAATTTGTATGCTTCAGACATAGATATAGGATTAATTAACTTAAATAAGTTTAAGAAAATTATAAATAACAAATTATTAAATAATGCATATATTTATCTATTTATTTATTTATTTATTTATTATTTCAACGGTTCTACCATTTGTACATATACAATCAAATAAATTATTTAATACTAGCGACCCGCCCCGGCTTCGCACGGGTGCAATGCTGATACTAAATACACTACAGAAAAACTATGACTATTTATTTTATTTTTACAACAATTATTACATCGGCCTCCGACGCGCTATTTATAGGCACGCTGCCGCCGCCCCGGTCGGCCAGTACCGCCGCAAGCGCTACTTCCCGCAATTTTAAATCTGTAATATCTTCGAAAATATTCATTTAAATCTTGTGTTGTAAAGGACCATATAGATCTATATTAAATCAACAATGTATTTAAGCTATTTAATTGGATAAGGATTAATGCTGTATTGGTTAAAATCGCTTCAAAATTTGCCATTATTTGTCGTAAAAAGTAAATGACAAAAAAATGTTATTGTGGGATATCCATGAGAGATAGACATATACCATCGCGGAGTTTTCTGTAGACCTTTTCAATGTGTACAAATAATTAGTACATTATTTTGATAAATCTCGTAGGGTTCAGCCTGCGTTTGCAATGTAAGCGGAAAAAAATATGATAATTAACGACATCACATTAGAAACCTCAAAAATAACAGTATTTCTCCATTATTTAATGGATGTTATTATACATATAAACCTTCCTCTTGAATCACTCTATCTATTGAAAAAAACCGCATCAAAATCCGGTGCGTAGTTTTAAAGATTTAAGCATACAAAGGGACATAGGGACAGAGAAAGCGACTTTGTTTTATACTATGTAGTGATTAAACATTAGATGGCTTAATACTACCATCACAAAATCAGTCTTCTTAGCTTATTTCTAAATACATTAAATGACGTGACAAAATAATCAAGATCAGAGAAACTGTTAACAGCAGTAACCACTCTACTCATTGGCATATTCTGACCATGTAGGGTGTTATAGAACCCAGAGGACAGCAGTGGACACCTCCTGAGATTCCTAGGTGGAATCTTACAATTAAAACCAACCAATATATCACGGGACATTATTAAATTATTCATTACTTTATAGAAAAAAAGAAGTCAAAATATCGTCTGCGGTCCTCCAGTTTGGTCAAACCATAACACTCCCTTACCTCATCAACGCCAAGCTGCAACCCTCTCTGTGCCAATCTATACCCTAGATATTTTAAAAATTTTACCTGAACAGCCTCCAAACGTTTTTTATGTATATCAAAGCATGGGCTCCAAATCAAACTACAGTATTCCATTATTGACCTTACGTAACACACAAACGATGAAGAGACACCACATAGATATTAAAATCTTTGGACATTCTTACCACTGTACCCAACATACAGTGGCCCCTATTAATGATTGCATCATAATGATCAACATAATGAAGTCTACTGTCTAGAAATAATCCCAAATCTTTAACTACATTCACCCTCTGCAATTTACTCACTCCAATTCTGTACTCAACTTCGTTCACGCTCTTGTTGCGACTGAATATAATATATGAGCACTTAGCAATATTTAGCTTGAGGTTAGTTTTCAAGCACCATGTCTCTAAAATATTTAAGTCCCTCTGAAGCAATTCACAATCTTTACTGGACTCTTTTGCTCTACAAAGTTTCAAATCATCCACAAACAGGAGATACTTAGAATTAAAACACTGACCTATATTATTTATAAGCAACTGAACTAGTCTAGGGCCCAAGTGCGACCCTCGGGGCACACCTGAGATCACATCAAACGTATGTGAAAGAAACCCTGCCTGTCTAACCTGCAATGTTCTACACTGCAGGTAGGATGACATCCAAGAATAGAATGGATCATCCATACCAAGGGACTCGAGTCTGTGAAGCAATACACTTTGATCAATCAAGTCAAAAGCTTTACTAAAGCCCGTGTACACTGCATGAACCTCACAACCCCGATCCATGGCTGCGCTAATGTAGTTTGTATACAAGAAGAGATTAGTCTCCGTAGAACGGCCTACCTGAAAACCATGCTGCTCCTCCACTATAATACTGTTGAATATACCTAACGAAGGCAGGACCATTTTTTCCATAACTTTAAGGATAGCAGACTGTATGCAGACAGGTCTGTAATTCTTAATATCAGAGCTGCCACCTGATTTAAATATAGGTGAGACGTATGAGTGCTTCCATCTGCTAGGAAAGACACCACTAGATAAGGATTTATTAAAAATAAAGGAAAGATGCTCACATAAAGACACACTAAGCATCCTATTCGGCAACAAATCAGGACCAGCACCCTTCTTAACGTTCAAAGACAACGGGCAATCTAGCAAACACTCAAATCGAATCTCAACATGGCTTACATTATAATGTGGACCGCTAATGATCTCCTGTTCCTGCACGTTTATGTTGGCAGCCTGACCATTAAAACTCTGATATACGGAACTAAATTGTGTAGCAAAGAGATTAGCTACCTCCTGTCCTCCCTCTGCTTGACGATCATCAAGAAACTGAATGGTATCTGTAAGTGGCTTCGGCTGTTGATGCTGTATGAAATAAATAAATAAATAAATCAGTGTCTGGTCTGATCAATCGAAATTTGTAAATATCCAAATAATATTAATAGAGATGCAGGTTACAGTGGAAATCTATTGTAGTCATTCAGTGTTCTAATCTCGTGAAGTAAAGATCCCTAAAGATGCTTCGTGCAGTCGTAGGCGAAACGTCGGATAATAATTCCAATTTGACACGGTATAAACCCAAGAACCATGATTTTAAATCTGCATCTTTTAGTGTCATCGAGATTTCCATACTGACCCTTCTTATCTTGGGTACCGGTAAAACGATCTAATAAATAGTGAAACCTAGATCAAAATTCATTCAGTTGCTTTCGAAATCACCTCGAGCACACAGCAAACGTTGCAGGAAAACGTTCTTTTCATACGATGTATTGATTTAAAATATGCATATTCTTATTAATTGTAGAAAAAATATGAAACGAGTATTATTCAATTAGATGATTTACAATACTCATAACCTAAGCCTAACATAAGCTTCACCTTCTTGAGTAATATCTAGCATTAGAATAATACACAATTATTTCATCTTTTATGTTTCTATCTTAACCACTTATAACCGGCTGAACTCCGAAAAAATCCAGTTTTCAGTTGAAACTCCCGGTGAAAAATAGCAACGAGCTGTAGTTTAATTACAATTTTAGTTTTTCACATAAATATTCTAATTAATAACTGTAACGTGTTTTTTTTTATTTTAAAATAGTTAATTTTTGGGTACATATGAATCAAATGTAATAAAAAATAATATATTTATTTATTTATTTATTTATTTATTTATTTATCAACATCAAAGCCCAACTACAATAATTAATAGGGCCGTAATAAAATATAACAAACAAAAAAAAACATCTATTACAAAATAACAAAAATAATATCATAATATCACGTAATAAAATATAACACAAAAAAAACGTACTTATTACAAAATAACAGAAATAATATCACAATAGCAGTCCCAGAACTACAATAATACTGAACAGGAACTTAAAAACTGGGTATAACTCATACTCAGATCACACGATTGCGACACCCTATTAAACACAGAACACATTCGATATATTGGCGACATACAATATACATTAGTCCTAGGTATCCTTAAATGAAAGTATACACCATGCCTGCTCGTCAATCGTGGCACATTAAAATTTAGTTCGCCCAAAAGCTGAGGACAAACAATCTGACCGTTGACTAGCTTGTATAAAAATAAAACTGAATGTAAGTTACGTCTCATTTCAAGACTTTGCAAACTAAATTTATCCAGCAACAGTCGATTGTCTATCCCGACCGGTGGGTACACTTCAACCACAAATACTTCATAAACTTGCGCTGAACGTTCTCCATAGCCAAAACATATTTATTATAAATTGGAGCCCAAACAAGTGAACAGTATTCAAGTTTACTTCTTACTAGTGCTATAAACAATAATTTTAGGCTTTCAACATTCTTAAATGATCTACAGTTTCTAATAATTAAACCCATCATTTGATTAGCTTGAGACACTATTCTGCTATAATGAAGGTTAAAGTTAAGTTTAGAATCCAATACAACACCCAGATCCTTGGCTGCATCAACTCTTTTAAGTAGGTCATTATTTATTTGATAACTATATAGAATTGGAGATTTTTTACGAGTTATAGACATCACTGAACATTTGCTCACATTCAATAACAATTGATTATTCATACACCACCTCTGGACTGCACTAATACTATTTTGTAATCTATTACAATCCTCCTTCGACTGAACTTGGACGTACATTTTCAAATCATCAGCAAACAGTAGGAATTCAACATCAATTGTTTCAGTGATATCGTTTATAAAAATTAAAAACAAGAGAGGTCCCAAATTTGAGCCCTGAGGTACCCCCGAAGAGGCCGCAAAACACTTTGATTGAAATCCATTATATTGGACATACTGAGACCTATTAAATAAATATGATTTAAAAAACCGTACAAATTGATCAGTAAAACCAAACTTCGCAAGCTTTGCCAGAATCAAACTATGGCTCATCTTGTCAAAGGCCTTTGAGAAGTCGGTAAACACCACATCGACCCGGCCGCCCGCATCCACAGCATCCGCTGTATACTGCAGAAAAGACGCCAGATTAGTGGATGTTGACCTACCCCTCAAAAATCCATGCTGTTTTGTAGACAACAAATGTTCGACTTTGTTAATAATAAAGTTATACAGCAGCATCTCAAAGATCTTAGAAGAACCACATATCAGAGAGACAGGCCTGTAATTTTCCACTTCGGTTCTATTTTTGCTCTTAAATACGGGACATATTTTAGCTACCTTCCATCTCTTGGGATACACCAGCTGCTCAAGAGAGGCATTAAAAATTTTACATAGAGGAGCAGCTAAAACATTTATAGTGTCTTTAATAAGAAAACTTGGAACAAAATCTGGCTCACTAGACATTTTAGGTTTAAGCCCCTTCGTAATTTTTATTATATCCTGTTCCGTAAAGACCGAAACTGCAACTGTACTATTACCCAAATCCCCCAGACTAACCTCTTCAGTAGACGATATTCCATTATAAACTCCCTTAAAATACTCGGCGAAAGCCTTAACAATATCATTAGGGTGATTGAAAATTTTACCCTGATAAGACATTTTATCGGGAATTGCGCAGCAATTTTTTTTCTGTTGAACATACCTCCAAAACGATTTGGGGTCCTTTCCAATATCTCTCTCTATACGCTCAATGTAACGCCGATATGAGGCCTTTATCATCTGATTAGTCCACGCTCTCAGCAATTTAAATTTGTTAAAATAAATGATACTTTTCGCTTTTCTATACTTTCTAAAAACGTTATTCTTACGTTTCAAACTACGAATAATATCCGCGTCATACCATACAGGAAAAGAGCGACCCTTATTTTTGAAGAGTGGCACGGATCTGTCTAATATTTTATACAACATTTCATAAAACCGGTCGCAACACATGTTAACATCTGAGTATCGATCCAGCTCAGCCCAATCAGCGGACGCAAGGTCACCATAAAGAGAATTAAAATTAGCATTAACAATACTGTTGTATTGGTTTAGGGAGAAAAAATCCATAAAGTTGTAAGCCAACTCACTTTTAGGATCGTTACCATATTGATTTTATAGTAAAATAGTTCTAATTTAAAATAATTCGTAACAAAAATAATTCGCATATTTATACAAAGGAACTTAAAAACGAACGATCCCCGCATAGCCTATCTAAGGAATTTAAATTGTTAGTTAAGTTTCAACACTAATAAAAATTTATTATATGAGTGTATTAACTCAATGAGTCACGGGTGCGTAGGTCTGTTTATTTTCAGGCTTAATTAGTGTGCTTTAGTTTTTTTGTGAATTAACATAACTGTAATAAAAGCGGCATTTTTTTTATTCTGGTAAGTCGCTTAAATTATTTTTATTTTTTCCTTCTTGTGATCTGTAAGGCTTTTCTTAATCCGGAATTAGACATTTCCTTTCCTTGTCCGAACTCTATAGAGATGCAATATCTTTATTATGAGTATTATGATATTCTCTGTCCTTTTAGTTCTATAGAATTTTAACCTAGTTGTGTTTTTTCTTTACACTTATAATAAGGAATAAACAATTTTTGACAAGCGATATTTCCGCACCACGGTTGGTAATCTAATTGATACCGTTGCAGTTATTGAAGCCTTTAAATGTAATCGACTTAGCTCAGTTAGATTTAAAATACTACGTTTTGTTAATTCAATTTTATTTTTGTCTGTTTGACAACAACGTGTACACTTCTTGGTAATTATTAACAGCGATAGTTCAAATACGAGTAAGTAGCGTGACCCCTCCCCTGAGATGCTTCGTATGGGGGGTCTTAGTTACACTTCGGTCTTTGTCACAAAAGGACGTATTTCGTCATGAATGCCACAAACGCATTACGTTACACAGCCGTGTTTTTACGAGGCTGGTTTGAAAAGTCCGTGCAAAGTCAGCGAGATGGACTACTGGTGCGTAAATATTTTACAGATACCATTCAGTTTCTTGATGATCGTCAAGCAGAGGGAGGACAGGAGGTAGCTAATCTCTTTGCTACACAATTTAATTCCGTATATCAGAGTTTTAATGGCCAGGCTGCCAACATAAATGTGCAGGAACAGGAGATCATTAGCGGTCCACATTATAATGTAAGCCATGTTGAGATTGGATTTGAGTGTTTGCTAGATTGCCCGTTGTCTTTGAACGTTAAGAAGGGTGCTGGTCCTGATTTGTTGCCGAATAGGATGCTTAGTGTGTCTTTATGTGAGCCTCTTTCCTTTATTTTTAATAAATCCTTATCTAGTGGTGTCTTTCCTAGCAGATGAAAGCACTCATATGTCTCCCCTATATTTGAATCAGGTGGCAGCTCTGATATTAAGAATTACAGATCTGTCTGCATACAGTCTGCTATCCTTAAAGTTATGGAAAAAATAGTCCTGCCTTCGTTAGGTATATTCAACAGTATTAAGTGGAGGAGCAGCATGGTTTTCAGGTAGGCCGTTCTACGGAGACTAATCTCTTCTTGTATACAAACGACATTAGCGCAGCCATAGATCGGGGTTGTGAGGTTCATGCAGTGTACACGGGCTTTAGTAAAGCTTTTAACTTGATTGATCAAAGTGTATTGCTTCACAGACTCGAGTCCCTTGGTATGGATGATCCATTCTATTCTTGGATGTCATCCTACCTGCAGTGTAGAACATTGCAGATTAGACTGGCAGGGTTTCTTTCACATAAGTTTGATGTGGTCTCAGGTGTGCCCCGAGGGTCGCACTTGGGCCCTAGACTATTTCAGTTGTTTATAAATAATATAGGTCAGTGTTTTAGTTCTAAGTATCTCCTGTTTGTGGATGATTTGAAACTTTTTAGAGCAATAGAGTCCAGTAAAGATTGTGAATTGCCTCAGAGGGACTTAAATATTTTAGAGACATGGAGCTTGAAAACTAACCTCAAGCTGAATGTTGCTAAGTGCTCATATATTATAGTCAGCCGCAACAAGAGCGTGAACGAAGTTGAGTACAGAATTGGAGTGAGTAAATTGCAGAGGGTGAATGTAGTTAAAGATTTGAGATTATTTCTAGATAATAGACTTCGTTATGCTGATCATTATGATGCAATCATTAATAGAATGCCCAAGGATTTTAATAATCTATGTGGTGTCTCTTCATAGTTTGCGTGTTACGTAAGGTCAATAATGGAATACTGTAGTTTGATTTGGAGCCCATACTTTGACATACATAAAAAACGTTTGGAGGCTGTTCAGGTAAAATTTTTAAAATATCTAGGGTATAAATTGGCACAGAGAGGGTTGCAGCTTGGCGTTGATGAGGTAAGGGAGTGTTATGGTTTGACCAAACTGGAGGACTGCAGACGATATTTTGAACTTCTTTTTTTCTATAAAATAATGAATAATTTAATAATGTCCTGTGATATATTGGTTGGTTTTAGTTTTAAGATTCCACCTAGGAATCTCAGGAGGTGTCCACTGCTGTCCTCCGGATTCTATAACACCCTACATGGTCAGAATATGCCAATTAGTAGAGTGGTTACTGCTGTTAACAGTTTCCCTGATTTTGATTATTTTATCACGTCATTTAATGTATTTAGAAATCAGCTAAGAAGTCTGATTTTGTGATGGTAGTATTAAGCCATCTAATGTTTAATATTAAATAATTTATTTGATTGTATATGTACAAATGGTGGAACCGTTGAAATAATAAATAAATAAATAAATATATGCATTATCTAATAATTTGTTATTTATAATTTTCTTAAACTTATTTAAGTTAATTAATCCTGTCTATGTCTGAAGCGTATCGAGGTTATGTTCAGTTAGTAGCATCTCTGGGAAGAACACACACCAAGTTTCTAAGCCGGCTCGGTATATTTCTTTGTGTTTGACATTCATTTGAATCGAAGAAGTCGAGTGATTCTCCAAAAATAGACGAAGAAGAATCTCTTATGTTGATTAAACATTACTTTATGAAAAGCAAAACGCCTCAAGAGACTAAACAGAAGCTTGATAAACATTATGGTGATTGTGCACCTTCGATTAGAACGGTTTATAAGTGGTTTCAAGATTTTCGGAGTGGCCATATGAGCACAACAGACGCTGAACGTTCTGGACGCCCTGTTGAGGTTACTACTCCAGAAATCATTGATAAAATCCATGATATGATGATGGATGAAGAGAAGAGTCAAGGTGCGGAAGATTGCTAGTTCTGTGGTCATCTTGAATGAACGAGTACATAATATTTTACACCATCTGGACATGAAAAAGCTATCAGCAAGATGGGTGCCGCGATTGCTTACGATTGACCAAAAAGAAAATCATGCGAAGTGTTGCAAGAATGGTTTGCAGCTGTTCCAGCGAAATCTTCAGGACTTTAAGCATCGTTTCATCACTGTAGATAAAACATGGATACATCACTATACTCCTGAGATGAAAGAACAATCTAAACAATGGGTTGCCAAGGGGGAATCTGTTTATGGCAACTGTCTTTTGGGATTCGCTAGGAATAATCTTCATCGACAATCTGGGAAAGGGTAAAACTATTACAGGTGAATATTATTAATCGTTATTGGACCGTTTGAAAACCGAGCTGCAAGAAAAACGTCTACCATTGACCCATTACAGATCATTATATAGTTTTCCTTTACTTAACAACTGCAATCTTGCCAAAACCTATTGAAATAAGAAGTAGAGGTAGAAATATTAATTATAGTACTATAAATAATAAATGATCCCTGGTAAACTGGAACTAAAAAATAGTTGATATTTACCTCAAATAGCAGTACTTTTACTCAACTTTGAAGAACATTTTTAATGATGTTGCACCAAAAAGAACTGTTAAAATATATCCAAAATACAAGGAATGGTGAAATGACAGAGTTGAGGCTGCTACAAATGCTAGAGATGTTAATTATAAGCGGTATGTCAGTTCTGGAACATCTGAAAATTTGAAGATCTACAAACAAAAAAGAAATACGGCTGTGAAAGTTATGCGCCAGGAAAAAAGAGAATATTATAAAGATAGAATAACCGAAAATAAAAGTAATTCCCGTGCGTTGTGGAATATTTTAAAAACTTTGTTTCCTAATGAAGGTAAAACTAACAGTTATTTGCAACTGAAAATTGATGATGAAATAATTTCAGATCCAAATGATATGGCAAGTTCATTGAACTGCTTTTATATTACCAGTATTGGAGCAATAGTCAGGGACATAGATAAATCTGGACCAGATTTTCCAATTTTACCTAGACATGGGAGCGTGTATTTGTAGAACTTTAAGTTTGTTACTGTTGAGGAACTTAAGGAGATTGTTTTTGACCTACCAAATAAAAATGGATCAGATGATATCAATGTTGAGTTTTTAAAGAGCTGTTTTGATAACATAGCTCTGCCACTTCTTAATTTGATAAATTCGTCATTTTTAGCATGTAAAATTCCCGATGAATTAAAAATATCGACTATTGTTCCGGTTCCTAAAGTAAATAATTCTCACAGGGCTGTTGATTTGCGACCTGTTAACATGCTTAGTTGTGTTGAAAAAATCATGGAAAAAGTAGTGATGAAACAACTATATACAATTATAAATAGTATGCAATCTGGTTTTCGAGGTAAGCATAGCTGTGAAACTGCAGTGCAGTATGTCCTTAATGACTGGAAACATAGTTTCGATCAAAATCTTATTACGGGTGCTGTATTCTTGGATTTGAGGAGAGCCTTTGAGACTTTAGATAGGGAAAGATTATAGAGGTATAAGGGGTAAAGTGTTGGAATTTATGAATAATTACTTAATTAATAGAAAACAAAGACTGAAATTGAGTGACGTGGTATCTGACGAGATTGAAAGCAACATGGGTGTTCCACAGGGTAGTGTACTAGGTCCATTATTATTTCTTATACAGTGCCTTCATTTCAAAACGAACCATCCTTAATAACTTTGTTAAATAGAAAAATTTAAAAAAAAGAAAAAACACGTCAATTTAGATATACAGGGGGAAGTTTAATTTTGCATTTGTTAAAAGTCTGTCAATCACCTCCTCACCTCCAGCTAACCTGACTTTGATATGTCAAATGGGAACCCCCACCTTGTGACACATCATTGTAAGCAGCATAAAATTGTCTATCCAACCGTATAAAAAAAATTAAATCGGTTGACGTACAAGCGAACAGTGTGCAAAAATGTCTTGTAATAATGCATAATATATCGGCCTCGAACTTTAGTATGTCAAATGATTACCCTATAGTGTGATACATCATTTTAAAGGGCATACTATCTCCTATTTAGCCAATAAAAAAAAAACAAAATCTGTTGATGTACAAGCGAATAGTAAGAAAAGATGTGTGGTAATAATAGACACCTTATCACATTAAACTTTATTATGTCAAATGGCTGCTTCATAGAGTAAAATATTATTTTAAATTTAAAATAAATATTTTTTTAAAATAATAAACATTTTAAAATTCATCGCAAAATTCATTGCAGTCTAATCAATCTAGTGTATTTATTTCAATGATATTTTTTGCGGTACCTGATAGGTACAAAAAATCACTGCAATAAATAAAATTTTTAAGATCTTTAAACACCAGTTGTTTATTATTGTTAAAATTGTCATTGTGACGCCTAGTTGAAACGTGAATATAAATGGTGTATACGCTAGCCGAAAGAATAGAAATAATTTTTCTCTATGGAGCTGAAGATCGGTGCGCTCGTAGAACCGCCAGAGCATTTAACGAGAGGCATCAAGACAAAAACGTGGGCCATAAATATGTACTAGAATTGGTACGAAAGTTTGAAGAAACGGGATCCGTTTGTAATAAAAAATCTATTGAGAAAAGGGTTGTAGATGAAGCATGCCAAATCGAGGTACTAGGACAGTTTGCAATAGATCTAACTTTATCCATCTCAAAGGTCGCAGATTTAACCAACATTTCTGCTGGCTCTGTGCATAAAGTTTTAAAACAAAATAAGTTTTTTCCCTACAAAATTCAAATTCTTCAAGAACTCGGAGAAGACGATTTTGATAGGAGAATTCAATTTTGCGAATTAATGTGCCAACGAATTGACGAGGACCCCCATTTACCTAAGAATATCTGCTTTAGTGATGAATCAACTTTTTTTCTAAATGGACTGGTTAACAGACATAACTGCAGATACTGGGATAATGAAAATCCGCACCTTTTCCGAGAAGGGCATACTCAATATCCCGAAAAAATTAACGTGTGGGCAGGAATTTATGGCAATGAAATCATCGGGCCATTTTTTTTGGAAGATAATTTAACTGGGCAAATTTATTTAAACCTTTTAGAAAACACAATATACCCTGCCATTGTGCAATCTTTAGAAAATCAAGTGGATGAAAATGCTGTTATGGTACTAAATGAAAATAATTTGCATTTCCAGCAAGATGGAGCTCCCCCGCACTACGCTTTGGCAATTCGAGAGTGGCTTGATGAACATTTTCCAGGGACGTGGATTGGCAGACGTGGTGCAATTGAATGGCCAGCACGGTCTCCAGATCTAACCCCTCTAGACTTTTTTCTTTGGGGGTATTTAAAAAGCAAGGTTTATAAAACCCCACCTGAAAATATTGACGATTTAAAAGATCGAATTGTTCGGGAATGTAGAGGAATTAGCAGAGAAACCCTTGCCAATGTTCGTGGGGAATTTCAAAATTGTCTCGCTAATAACGGCGCACATTTTGAACATTTAATAAAATAATTTTCTTCAACTGAATAAAACTGAATAAACTGCTTATATTTAACACACATTTTTGCATCCTAATTGCCTATAACGTCTATTAACTTAATTTTTTTTGACATCGTTGGATAGCAGATCGTACGTCCTTTAAAATGATGTATCACACTATAGGGTAATCATTTGACATACCAAAGTTCGAGGCCGATATATTATGCATTATTACAAGACATTTTTGCACACTGTTCGCTTGTACGTCAACCGATTTAATTTTTTTTATACGGTTGGATAGACAATTTTATGCTGCTTACAATGATGTGTCACAAGGTGGGGGTTCCCATTTGACATATCAAAGTCAGGTTAGCTGGAGGTGAGGAGGTGATTGACAGACTTTTAACAAATGCAAAATTAAACTGCCCCCTGTATATCTAAATTGACGTGTTTTTTCTTTTTTTTTTAATTTTTCTATTTAACAAAGTTATTAAGGATGGTTCGTTTTGAAATGAAGGCACTGTATATATTGACGATATAGTGAATACAGCTGGTGATTGTTTTATACATCTTTTTGCAGATGATGTTCTATTATATTTTGCATGTTCTGATGGTATTCAATTGGTTGACACACTTAACTCTACATTACAAAATTTATATTGGTGGTGTTCTTGTAACCAATTAAAAATAAATGTGGAAAAAACCAAATTCATGATAATCTGCAATGAGAATCATTGCAGAACTTTTTCTCGTGGAGATCCTATTATTAAAATAGGCAATGAAACAATTGAAATGGTGGAAAAGTTTAAATATTTAGGAGTAATCATAGATAGACAACTTATTTATTTATTTTAAATTTGTGTCAGTTTAGTTTGGTATGTCATTGTTCTGCATTGATCAACAGTTGATCTACAACCACCAAGCACAGAAGATGCCAAATGGGATTTTGGCGAAACATCTGCAAATTTCTACGGGAAACCAAACCAACGAACGGATGTATTCCTGGATTAATACTGAATCATATATATATATATATATATATATATATATATATATATATATATATATATATATATATATATATATATATAAAGTCCTTTTCCATTACAACGCATCAACTCACGCCTCAACAATTGTGGTCGCAAAATTAATGGAAATAAGGTTCCAACTCGTTTCACATCCTCCCTATTCTCCAGACTTGGCTCCCTCGGATTATTATTTGTTTCCCAATATGAAGAAATGGCTGGCGGGAAAAAGATTTTATTCAAACGAGGAAGTGATTGCAGAAACGAATGGCTATTTTACAGACTTGGGCAAATCGTATTATTCGGAAGGGATCAACGAAATAGAGCAGCATTGGACGAAGTGTATAAGCCTAAAAGGAGACTATGTTCAAAATAAAAAAGGTTTATCCAAAAAAATTAGTAGCTTTAATTTTTGCACGGACTTTTCAAACAAACCTGGTATGTTCGCTTCCAAAAGGACCCATAGTGTCATACAGAGCGGCTGCTAAATTCACGAAGAGGTCAAAGACATTTGTCAGTAAGTGTATGAAACGCTATTCTGGTGTAATAAATGAGACAGAATGATTTTCAGGAGTCCATAAAGATGTCGTGGCTTACTGTAGTGTGGTGTGTGTGCCGATTGTAGGTTGTCAAGTCTTGGTATTTCCTCAGTGTTCTGTAGATTTAGTGGGATCACGAGCGAGTTGTCTATATTTTCGTTTTTCCAGGATATCTTCGACTGGCTGGTCGTACGTTACGATATCCATGATCACCGTTGCATTTCCCTTGTCCGCTGGTAAAATCTTTATGGATTCATCCTTATGAAGTTCTTTTACGGCTGATGCTTCTAACTTGGAGAGATTTTGAACTGGATTTTTCTTGTCTTTCAAGGTTGATTTTATTTTCTACCTAAACTCGTCAGAATAGTTTTCATCGACTTGTATGAATTCTACCAAGCTTATGATATCTAAAACAGGTATGCTTTCAGGTGTTATTGCGAAATTAAGCCCCTTGCTTAGTAGTTGTTCTTCTGCTGCTGAGAGTATTCTTGAAGATAAGTTTTTGATGGTTTTTCTTGAAGTTATTTCAGGTAGAGTCGATGGTTGTTGTGATTTTAGTTTTTCCAGTTTATTCCGGTGTTTCCGTGCCATATTTTCTTTCAACTTGTTGCATATGCTGTCTTCTTCTTCTTCTTCCTCTTGTTATAGGCTTACAGCCTGTTCCAACTCAATCATTCATTTCATTTGATGTTGAAATCCAGGACTCTCTCCATCTTTTAAGTGGTCTACCTATTGGTCTTCTGGTTTCCGGTGTTCCATCTCGGGCGATTCTCGCTATCCTATTTTGCGCCATTCTTCCTACGTGCTCATTCCAGGCTCTGCTGCGCTTCCGTCCCCATCTTACTATATCCTACATTCTCCTCTCTTAATGTGTATCCCGATATTCTTCTTAGTACTTTCATTTCGGCAGTTCTTAGAATTGATTTTGTTTTTGTGTTGTCAGCTCTCGTCTCTATTGCGTACGTCATTATCGGGCGAATATAGGTCTTGTAGATTTTTGTTTTTGCGTCCTAGCTCATGTATGTGTTGTGCCATATTATATCCGCCAGGCTTCCTGAGATTCTATTTGCCTTGTTTACTTGGTTTCTTACTTCTCTTGTTCTGTCTTGGTTTGCGGATATCTCAACTCCTAAGTAATTAAAGGTCATAAGTTGTTCTATTGGTTTGTCATCCACTACTAGTTTGCATCTTAAGGGCACTTTGCTTATTACAATTGACTTTGTTTTATCGATGGATATTTTCATGTTGAATTGCTTGCTTATGGTGTGGAATGCAAATAGAAGTCTTTGGAGATCGTCTTTATTTTCCGAAACTATGACGGCGTCATCAGCGTAACATAATATTGTTATTTCCCCGGTATTCATTCTGTACCCTGGTGCCGCTCTTTTGACGTCCTCAATTATTTGGTCCATTACTATATTAAACAGTAATGGACTCAGAGAGTCCCCCTGTCGTATGCCCGACGCTATCGGTACATCCTTAGTTAGGTTGCCGCTTACTGAGATTTGTGTTGTGGTGTTAGAGTTTAGCTGTTCAACTATGTTAATTAAATTGTTTGGAATGCCTTTAATTCGCATTATTTGCAGAATATCATCCAATCTCACCCTATCAAAGGCTTTAGTGAGATCTATAAAGCACATAAAAGCCGGCTTAGTAAATTCAATAGATTTATCTGCTGTCTGTCTTACGATGAATATGGCCTCTACGGTAGATCTGTTTTTGCGGAAACCTTGCTGTTTTTCTGATATTCTGCAATAGTCAGTTATTATACCTTCAAGGATTTTGGTGAATAATTTCATTATTGAATTTAATAAAGTTATTCCTCTATAGTTTTCCGTGATTTTCTTAGCACCCTTCTTGAAAATAGGTACTGTTATACTTTTCTTCCAATCTCGGGGTATCTCTTGGTCTTTAATATATGCTGTCTATTTTATGGAAAATTGGCTCATGATCATCTTACAGAGTTTCGGCTGTGATTTCTTCCTAGTGTTGTGTAGCTTGATCCAGAAGAAAGGTTTTTCGCCATCTGTGATAATTTATTTATGTTACCATGAACTCATAATTGCGACTTGTATAATTACTACTACGAAAATATTGAACGTGTCTCGGTTTGTTTCCCTTTACTTTTATCTCACCTGATTTCATATAAATTATCTGATATTAAAATAACCGCCGTGTATATATCGATAACCTCCAAAAATATCTCGGAAATACATTCCTTCCTATTTACATACGAAACGGTGCAACAGAAAAATCTGTTCAGTATCAAAGTCAAGAAAACTATTTTGTTTACATTCCGTATACACCACGTGACCAAAACACGAGAATTCTACACACTTGAAAAAGACGTATTTCTAACACGTTAATGCACATTTTATTCGGTACTCGAAATTCGTGTTTATTTTCAAAACTGACTTGTTATTAGATGCATTAAATGATAGAGTCGATTTGTTTCTCTGAAATGTTATTTAATTTTGTGGAAATTTATTTTGAGGAAAATGAATCTATTTTGGTGAAGTTTGACGATATTTATATAAAGGGAGAATCGTGTATTTTTTTCATAATAATCTGTTTCTGAAGTTTGGCAGGTTTTTATGGAACGGAGACCGGTATAATTTTTGAAAACATGCTCTCAATAAAATATTCGACACGTGTTTGACTACTATCCTGGTTAAAATTTTTACAGCCCGATTCACGTAAAGAGCTTGTTTTTGATAATGTTATAATTTCTGCTATACAGGGTATACAATCTTATTCTTTTTTACAATTAAATATCTTCATTTGCACTTAATTTGGTACTTTGATGATTAAAAACACCTATAAAAATTAAGACTAATTCTTTACCATTAAACAGGGAACTACTATTATGGGATTACCTAGGTATGAATATCGACGGGTCATACCTCAACCAATCGCTGACGACATAGTCCTGATAGCAGATAATTCCAATAATTTTAATGAAATGCTATAACTAAATCTGGCTGCTGTGCATATTGGACTAAAAATGAACTATAGTTAATGTCGCAATTAGCAATGTCCCTGGTGGTAGGGACATGTAGCTAGCGATCTATTTTCGACCACCGTAGTAAATGTATGGATGTTTCGTCCTGATACCGGTGGTGGACTCATCAGTGGGATCCACCGGTATCTTTCCCAGACTTCCTTGTACTTTCCACAAACTTGAACCTCTATTTAAGTCCAGTTTTGCCGGAAAGCGCTGGTGAGATGTTATGTTCCACAACATGCCCCCCCCCTAAGGCATTTTCTTTCCGGATTAAACTGTCGGACAAGTCCAGGCCTGAAAAGGAAGTGGAACGGACATCCTCGGTGGTCTTCTAATGGCCGGGTCAGGCTTAATCAAAGCCAACAGTGGTTAAGACCCTCGTCTGCCGCCGTCCCTGCCCGGGAGCCATGTCGCAATTAGCAATGTCCCTGGTGATAGGGACATGTAGCTAGCGAGATCGGTATCTTTCCCAGACATCTTTGTACTTTCCACAAACTTGGACCTCTATTTAAATACAGTTTTGCCGGAAAGCGGTGGTGAGATATTATGTTACACAACACTAAATAAGAGTTATGGGAAGAACCGATATATCCGTAGAAAATGATGCAATAGAGAACGTCACCGAATATATATAGGATGTCCCATTTGAAAAAAACGCCCTCAAATGTATGCCAAAATTCGAGAGTTAGAAAAAAATGTTTTTCGTACAAAAGGTGATCTTGAGTTTGACCTTGCGCTTTTTCTTCGAGGACATTTGAAGGTCAAATTGATTTTTTTAAAAGAGAACCCAATTTTTTATTGCAGAAATATAAAGCAGAGAAAGTGTTCTATCCAATGGTATAAATAACACATAATATAAACCACATCCAGAGGCCGTTCGAAGGTCAAAAATCCTTAAAGCGCAAGCCCAAGGTCAAATTTAAGGTCACTATTGGATGGGCCTTTTGATTTCCTAAAACTTTGGTGAGAAAATTTTTTTTTCCGACGCTTTTTGTTGTCGAGTTATTGGATATCAAGTACCTTTGATATGCTTCTTTAAATACAAATACCGGACACTCTTGAATAGCAAGGGTTACGGAATTGTAGACATTAAAAGCTATTTAACAAAAAGAGCATTGCTAGTGCCTACGGTACAGATTGCAGATGAATGGAGTGACTGTATTGTATTCATAGCCTTTTGAGCAAAAGCCATATGCAATTTCCTTCTCTCTTTAGACAATCTGGTTGCCTAGACCAACGAGAAATATGGTCTCGCCTACGAATTCCATATACACTCTTCTGTACATATTTTTGCCATACCTGGATGAAAATTTGAAAACACAGGAAGTTTTATAACTTCGCAACGTAAAAATTCCAACGGTATCTTAAAATTTAGGTACAAATCTTCAAAAAACCGTTACATATATCTCCAAAACCCATAAACATAGTTATTAAACAGTATCATAAAAAAGCAAAAAATTGAAAAAATGTTGATGATCTTTGTACTGTTATAATTTCAAGTGCAAGTAATGCAGAATAAAAAAACCAAGACAGTTTGAAACAGTATTGCTTTACCTTTAAAATGAGCGGTAGATCGTCCAATTTGGTCCATTTGGACCAAAGTTAGACCAATTTTTGTAAGACAATATGTTTTTTTTCGAAACGCGTCTGTTTAAAAAACTAAACAAAATAGAAAAAAAGTGTAAATAGAAAAAAGACTTGTTTTTGTGCAAAGGATACAGATAAACAGTTTTAAAAAAAAATCAGAGAAAAATTTTTGTTTCTATTTTTTATGACTTTTATTTAAACAAATTATTAATACAAAGAACGAATTTTAACAAACAATTATAACGAAAAAGTAAATATCAATTTGTTAGTATAATAGTTACGTCTCATTATTTTTCTCATCAAAGTGGTAGCCTTTGCTTTTAATTACAGCCTGGCAGATTCTTGGCATTCGCAAGATTAATTTGTTGAGTGTATGTACCTTGATTTTTTTCCACTCGTCTTGTAAGATTTCCAATAAGTAAGAAACCGATGTCGGACGTTGCTTTTGAACAGCTGTTTAATTCATCCTATAATAATTCTATTGGGTTTAAATTTGGGCTCTGTAGTGGCCTCTCCATGACTATAAATTTATTATTTTTTTCAAGACTTTCCAAGTAACTTTTGCTGATGTTTATAGTGTGTTTGGGGTCGTTATCATGTTGGAAAGTAAAAGGTGTACCTACTAGACGAGTACCAGATGGCAATACGTTCTTGTGTAGAAGTTTATATAGCCTTCTTTTTCAAGATTCGTTCTGCTTTTACAGGGTCACCAATACGGACTCCGGCTAAGCAACTCCAAGCCATTACTGAGTCACCTCCTTGTGTGACACTAGAAACCAAACAATCTTTCAAAAACTTTTCATTTGTTTCTCTAAGCACATACACTTTTCTTTTCGATCCAAAAACTGCAAACCTCGATTCGTCGCTAAAAGCACCTTTTTTTACTGAGCAATGCTTCAATTTTTTTGTTGTTTGCCCATTTTAATCTATTTTTTTTTGTATTTTACGAGTCTTGGCAACGGTTTTTTCAAATTTTTATTAATTTGCACAGTTATATCACTGCACACTGAAACGTCTATTATGTGAAGCATTGTGAACAATATATCTGTATTCTTTAAGAGTTGTTTTCTTCAGATATTCTCTATTACGTCTACAAATAGAGCCAGTTTCCTTATATTTTCTAACGTTGTAATCAACAGTACGTCTGCTTATATTCAACACTTTTTTAAAACTATATACCTGTATTATTTATACAAAAACACGTCTTTTTTCTATTTGCACTTTTTTTTTATCTTGCTTAATTTTTTTTAATATAGGTGTTTCGAAAAAAAACATAGTTTCTTACAAAAATTGATCTAACTTTGGTTCAAATGGACCAAATTTGACGTTTCACCCCTCATTTAAGGTAAAGCAATACTCTTTCAAATTGTTTTAGTTTCTTATTTTACCATGTTGGCACTTAAAATTATAACAGTATAAATATCATCAAAATTTTATCAATTTTTTTACTTAAAAAAAAATGCTTATGGGTTTTAAAGATAAAGGTAACGGTTTTTTGAAGCTATATATATATATATATATATATATATATATATATATATATATATATATATATATATATATATATATATATATATATCTATCCGGTTTCATAGCATTCTACGCCTTCCGGTTCCCAGTCTCCATTCTTTTCGGTCTTCCCAATCCCCTGGAAGTAAGTTTCTTTCGGACATGGCTCGGTTAATGCCCTTAATCCAGGTAACTTTTGGTCTTCCTCTTTTTATTTTTTCATTTGGTGTCCATTTTAGGATTTGCTTTGGTAGACGTTCGTCCGTCATTCTTTCCACATGTCCATACCATACCAGCTGACGTTGTTCGATTTCATCGAGCATAGTTTTTTTTACTCCTATAATCTCTCTAATTCTCTCATTGGTTATCCGTTCGATCCTTGACTTTCCGGCAGATCTTCACCAAAAGTCCATTTTAAGAGCCAGCAGTTTACCTTCTAAAGTTTTATTTATCTGCCATGTTTCACATCCATACAATACAACGCTTTTAAATATTGCATTGTATAAAAGATGTTTTCTTTCCTTGGAGATGTTTGTTTACCATAATAGTGAGTTTAGGCATCCAATAGCTTTTTTCCCTTTAGTTACTAGCTCTAATATTTCTTCTTCAGTTCGTCTATTTTGACTGATCTTTGTTCGAAGGTAGGTATAATCAGAACAAGATTTTACTATGATATTGTCATCCACTTCCAAATCTGTTTCTTCTCCACCGATACACATATTTTTAGTTTTACTGCAGTTGGCAGTTAATCCCCACTCTGCGTATTCTTTAAATAGTTTCCTCGTCACAAATTCGAGATCTTCTTTATCTTGGGTCACTACCACTTGGTCATCTGCAAAATGAAGCGTATATAAATGGGTGTCATTATTTAATTCTATTCCCATTCTACTGCATTATCTTCTCCAATTTTTTAAAGCTTCATTGAGGTAGATTTTAAAGAGAGTTGGTGATAGACAACATCCCTGGCGAAGGTCTTTGGTCACATGAAAACTTTCTGATAAGTTATTGCCGATCTTAATTCTGGAGAATGCTTGGTCGTATAGCTGTTTGGATCGCTGTATTGTTAATTGGAGACTTCTCCATCACGTGCCAAAATTTTTGGATTGGCACCGTATCATATGCTTTTGTGAGGTCAACAAAAAGCAGATGAACCTCTCTATTTCACTTGCCACCTTCTTTTCATTAAGTTGGGTTAAAGTAAATATATGATCTATGCACGATCGGCCAGCTCTAAAACCTGCTTGTTCTTCAGTTTTTTGGGGGCCATATTCTGTTTCTACGATGTTTCTAAGCAGTTTTCCGTATACTCTACTCATTGTGCTGATTACAGTTATACATCTATAGTTTGAGCATTCGTCGCGTCTTCCTTTTTTGTGGATTGGTGTTATCCAGCCTTCTTTCCATATAGTTGGGATAGACTCATCATTATTTAGGAGTCCGTTAAATAGTTCTTGAAGAAAGGACGTTAGTTTTTCAGTACCGTTCTTTACCAGTTCAGCAGGTATTCCTTCCGGTCCAGCTGCTCTCCTATTTTTCAATGAATCCACAGCCCTACATACCATCTCCTTTGTTACCTCTATATAGTGGCCTTGTACGTTGTACCGTCTTGGGGAGTTAACGAGGTACTCTTGTCGGTCTTCGGTAAGCTGCGTTTGATAATGGGTTATCCATTTTTTGATTGGGATTGGTTGTAAGTTAATCTTGTTTGTGGTGTCTGATCGTAGTGTCTTTATTTTTGAAGCTTGTTATCTAAATTTGAAGAAGTCGTATGGTATGGCAAAAACATGCAGGGAAGTGTATATATCGCATGAGAGTTCCGAATTTTTTCTATCCTGTTACTGGTCAAAACATTTAAACAATACACATTTATATGACTCAAAACTAAAACATTACAAAACTTTTTCCTTGTCAGTATTTCATATGTTGCGATATAGCCTTTTTAAAGCGGTATAGGCCTATTGTGTTAATGTGTCTACGTGAGATCTAAACGTAAATTTTCATCTATTAATAAACCAAGATGTTTTACGGAATCTTCAAGTTGAACAACTACACGATTTATAGAGATGGCAAGAATATTATTATCCTCCAATGTGTTTCCAAAACCTTAAACTTAACCCGTTCCTCACAGAGTATATGTTTTCAGTGCAAACATTTAATTTAGCAATTGCCTCTTCTGCATTGTCCTTTTTGTAACTGATGTAAAGCTGGGTGTCATTTGCAAACTGGTGCATGCAACAGTCACGAACAATTAACTATAAATTCATAGGATACTAGTATTATTAATCGATTATTAAAAAAGATTGTACTTGTAATAATAATACGTAGATTCTAAGTGCAACCTTAGAGTTTGACTTAATTAGCATTCATTATACTATATCCGGTAAATTCAAAACTTTCTTTTCCACCATGAAAAATCGTCCAAATGACTAATTTCGTTAAAGGTTCAAAAAACTAACAAATATTATTTTTGTCGCCAAAAATACGATCTCTGTTTCACCAGTTTTCGCGGTACGTTTCACTTCAAAGCGCCAGTTTAAAATTTGCCAACAATGATTTAGTAGCGTCGCTCTATTTTTAGCTCACTCTGTAGTTAGTGTCAATAATTACGCTATTTTGAAAACACTAGCGTTGTAGGAAAACTAAAAATGACCCAATTTAAGGCACGAATTTCGTATGCATTCACCATTTCGTATTATTTATTATTTTTTTTGTTAATTGCCTTCATGATGTGTTATTTGGTTTATAAACAGTACATTATTTAAATAATACCGAAGCGATAAAGAACCATTCCCCAAATCTTCCAACGGAGAACGCTATAAGGAAGGCGATAAAGTAGTTATAACTAATATGGGTTATGTAATATGCATTCAAATTATTTTTTGCCTCAATTCTTGTTTTCCTTGATTAAATAGAATTTACCTCTAATATGCCTTAAAGCACGCTAACTCTTCCCGTGGAAAAGGCTATGAAAAAGGGGATTAAGTGATTAATGACGCATATATTCTAGATATTGATAACATCAAGCAGAAAACGATGTATTGCAATATAAATTCAAATTATTTTTGCATCAATACTTGCTTTCTTTTATTAAAGATCATTTGTTGCTAATATGCCGTCAAAGGATAACAATTTAATTATAAATGCTCAAAGCACACTAACTCTTCCAATGGAAAACGTTATAAGAAACATGAGAAGATAGTTAATGACGCATGCGCCATAGATATTGATAATGCAGAGCTGGAAACAATATTTTTGCACTAATAATTATTTTATTCGATTAAAGAGTATCTAGTAGAATGTCGCTTCAAGAGATAACAATTCAATTTAAATATATATCTTCTTATAGACAAAAATCTCATCAGGTTGAGTAATTTTTGGTTATGTTTACTTAAAGATATGTGTGCACTGCTCTTCTTCTGTTCCTAAGTCCTTGGGGGCGCCGCGCCGACTAAAGCAGTCCCTTCAATCCCTTTTTTTTAAGAAACTCGGAATGTGGGACGGCTTCAGATTGGGTAGATCTCTCTCTTGAAAGAATGTAGATATAGACTTCGTCCTCTTGCGTAAAACCTGCATTCTTCTCTATCTGCTAGTCTAAATTTCTTAAGGTGCCCCCTCAGGTGGCAGCGCCCCGTTAGAATCTCTGTTAGAGTTTTAAATTGGTTTTTACTTAGGCCAATACTCTCTTTGAATTTTTTCCGGTTATAGTTCCCTAGAAGTATTTTCTCTTCTCTTATTCTTTGTAGATTTGTTCAATAATTGATTCTCCTATTTTCTTCCTCTCTTTTTATTTTTTTTTTCAATGTTGCGCTGTTGCTGGTTCCACAAAAAGGTTCAGGTCCCAGAAAAGGTGTTTCAATTTCCTTTATTGCGAATTTGTCTACTCATGTTCTCCATTGTGTCACGGCACCCACAGAAGTGTAACCGTGTTGTTCCTGTCTAGTTCGTTTAGTTCCTCCAAGCATTTCCAGACCATCTTGGAGCTGATTACATGAAAAAGCAGCGCATTGATGGGTGCTTGACTAACCAACATGATTACCTCTTGTCTGTTGAGAGCGTCATTTTCCTCTCAAATGTGTACTTTGGAAGATATTTCTAACTTTTGCTTTGACTATATATTTCCTAATAATGTAAATTTCTGCTTTTTGTGTGTTCAGGGAAAAAATTTGAAAGTCCGCATAATGCACGCGTCCATGGTAACTCCTCAATTCAGTCAAGTTAATTTTTATGTCAATTTTAAGGACTTCAATAAGTCGGTATCTAATATTTGTTTAAACTTTTTGTATAATCTAGTAAATTTCTTAACATTAACAATAATTTACTTTTTTTTATAATAAAAATAGAGAAAATAGGATAAAAACGAGTTATATATTTTTAAAAACTAGTTGAAAGCGTCATTTGAAAGAGGTTCTTGATCATTTCATTTTCCCCTCAAATGTGTACTTTCGAAGATATTTCTAACTTTTGCTTTGACTATACATTTTCTAATAATGTAAATTTCTGCTTTTTGTGTGTTCAGGGAAAAAATTTTAAAGTCCGCATAATGCGCGTCCATGGTAACTCCTCAATTCAGTCAAGTTAATTTTTACGTCAATTTTAAGGTTTTCAATAAGTCACTATCTAGTATTTGTTTAAACTTTTTTTATCACCTAGTAAATTTCTTAACATTAACAATAGTTTACTTTTTTTTTATAATAAAAATAGAGAAAATGGGATAAAAACGAGTTATATATTTTTAAAAACTAGTTGAAAGCGTCATTTGAAAGAGGTTCTTGATCATTTCATTTTCCTCTCAAATGTGTACTTTCAAAGATATTTCTAACTTTTGCTTTGACTATATATTTCCTAATAATGTAAATTTCTGCTTTTTTGTGTGTTCAGGGAAAAAATTTGAGAGTCCGCATAATTCGCGCGTCCATGGTAACTCCTCAATTCAGTCAAAGTAATTTTTATGTCCATTTTAAGGTCTTCAATAAATCACTATCTAATAGTTGTTTAAACTTTTTGTATCACCTAGTAAATTTCTTAACATTAACAATAGTTTACTTTTTTTTATAATAAAAATAGAGAAAATAGGATAAAAACGAGTTATACATTTTTAAAAACTAGTTGAAAGCGTCATTTGAAAGAGGTTCTTGATCATTTCATTTTCCTCTCAAATGTGTACTTTCGAAGATATTTCTAACTTTTGCTTTGACTATATATTTCCTAATAATGTAAATTTCTGCTTTTTGTGTGTTCAGGGATAAAATTTGAAAGTCCGCATAATGCGCGCGTCCATGGTAACTCCTCAATTCAGTCAAATTAATTTTTACGTCAATTTTAAGGTTTTCAATAAGTCACTATCTAGTATTTGTTTAAACTTTTTTTATCACCTAGTAAATTTCTTAACATTAACAATAGTTTACTTTTTTTTATAATAAAAATAGAGAAAATGGGATAAAAACGAGTTATATATTTTTAAAAACTAGTTAAAAGCGTCATTTGAAAGAGGTTCTTCATTATTTCATTTTCCTCTCAAATGTGTACTTTTGAAGATATTCCTAACTTTTGCTTTGACTATATATTTCCTAATAATGTAAATTTCTGCTTTTTGTGTGTTCAGGGAAAAACTTTGAAAGTCCGCATAATGCGCGCGTCCATGGTAACTCCTCAATTCAATCAAATTAATTTTTATGTCAATTTTAAGGACTTGAATAAGTCAGTATCTAATATTTGTTTAAACTTTTTGTATCACCTAGTAAATTTCTTAACATTAACAATAGTTTACTTTTATTATAATAAAAATAGAGAAAATATGATAAAAACGAGTTATATATTTTTAAAAACTAGTTGAAAGCGTCATTTGAAAGAGGTTCTTCATTATTTCATTTTCCTCTCAGATGTGTACTTTTAAAGATATTCCTAACTTTTGCTTTGACTATATATTTCCTAATAATGTAAGTTTCTGCTTTTTGTGTGTTCAGGGAAAAAATTTGAAAGTCCGCATAATGCGCGTCCATGGTAACTCCTCAATTCAGTCAAATTAATTTTTATGTCCATTTTAAGGTCTTCAATAAGTCACTATCTAATAGTTGTTTAAACTTTTTGTATCACCTAGTAAATTTCTTAACATTAACAATAGTTTACTTTTTTTATAATAAAAATAGAGAAAATAGGATAAAAATGAGTTATATATTTTTAAAAACTAGTTGAAAGCGTCACTTGAAAGAGGTTCTTGATCATTTCATTTTCCTCTCAAATGTGTACTTTCGAAGATATTTCTAACTTTTGCTTTGATTATACATTTCCTAATAATGTAAATTTCTGCTTTTTGTGTGTTCAGGGAAAAAATTTGAAAGTCCGCATAATGCACGCGTCCATGTTAAGTCCTCAATTCAGTCAAGTTAATTTTTATGTCAATTTTAAGGACTTGAATAAGTCAGTATCTAATATTTGTTTAAACTTTTTGTATCCCCTAGTTAATTTCTTAACATTAACAATAGGTTACTTTTTTTTTATAATTAAAATAGAGAAAATATGATAAAAACGAGTTATATCTTTTTAAAAACTAGTTGAAAGCGTCATTTGAAAGAGGTTCTTGATCATTTCATTTTCCTCTCAAATGTGTACTTTCGAAGATATTTCTAACTTTTGCTTTGATTATACATTTCCTAATAATGTAAATTTCTGCTTTTTGTGTGTTCAGGGAAAAAATTTGAAAGTCCGCATAATGCACGCGTCCATGTTAAGTCCTCAATTCAGTCAAGTTAATTTTTATGTCAATTTTAAGGACTTGAAGTCAGTATCTAATATTTGTTTAAACTTTTTGTATCACCTAGTTAATTTCTTAACATTAACAATAGTTTACTTTTTTTATAAATAAAAATAGAGAAAATATGATAAAAGCGAGTTATATATTTTTAAAAACTAGTTGAAAGCGTCATTTGAAAGAGGTTCTTGATCATTTCATTTTCCTCTCAAATGTGTACTTCCAAAGATATTTCTAACTTTTGCTTTGACTATATATTTCCTAATAACGTAAATTTCTGCTTTTTGTGTGATCAGGGAAAAAATTTGAAAGTCCGCATAATGCGCGCGTCCATGGTAACTCCTCAATTCAGTCAAATTAATTTTTATGTCAATTTTAAGGACTTGAATAAGTCAGTATCTAATATTTGTTTAAACTTTTTGTATCACCTAGTAAATTTAGTAACATTAACAATAGTTTACTTTTTTTATAATAAAAATAGAGAAAATAGGATAAAAACGAGTTATATATATTTAAAAACTAGTTGAAAGCGTCATTTGAAAGAGGTTCTTGATCATTTGATTTTCCTCTCAAGTGTGTACTTTCGAAGATATTTCTAACTTTTGCTTCGACTATACATTTTCTAATAATGTAAATTTCTGCTTTTTGTGTGTTCAGGGAAAAAATTTGAAAGTCCGCATAATGCGCGCGTCCATGGTAACTCCTCAATTCAGTCAAATTAATTTTTATGTCAATTTTAAGGATTTGAATAAGTCAGTATCTAATATTTATCTAAACGTTTTGTATCACCTAGTAAATTTCTTAACATTAACAATAGTTTACTTTTTTTTATAATAAAAATAGAGAAAATAGGATAAAAACGAGTTATATATTTTTAAAAACTAGTTGAAAGCGTCATTTGAAAGAGGTTCTTGATTATTTCATTTTTCTCTCAAATGTGTACTTTCGAAGATATTTCTAACTTTTGTTTTGACTATATATTTCCTAATAATGTAAATTTCTGCTTTTTGTGTGTTCAGGGAAAAAAATTGGAAGTCCGCATAATGCGCGCGTTCATGGTAACTCCTCAACTGAGTCAAATTAATTTTTATGTCAATTTTAAGAACTTGAATAAGTCAGTATCTAATATTTGTTTAAACTTTTTGTATCACCTAGTAAATTTATTAACATTGTTTTAAATTAAAATAAAAAAATATAGGATAAAAACTAGTTATATATTTTTAAAAACTATTTGAAAGAGCTTCCTGATCATTTAATTTTCATCTCAAAAGTGTACTTCCGATGATATTTCTAACTTTTGCTTCGAATCTTGGAAGAAAAATAAGGTAAAAGTCTTCTTCCGACCATCCTCAGCGGTCTGCAGAATGGTACACCTAATTTAGTGTATTTGACGAGTTCTTGGTAATCCTTGGTATCCCTGCGCACCCCAAAGTGGAAAATATTCAAAACCATCTCATCGAGGATCCGTTAAAAACATTTTGGTGCCAAAAAATCTATTACCTAAATAAAAAATAATTACAATGTTATGTACCAATTTTTTTACGGTAAATTATCCTTTGAAAAAAGTTATTTTTTGACATTAATTCCTTATTATTGTACACCGATTTTGGAATATTCTAATATTATGTAAAATGATGAAAAGTATATTTATCCATGTAAATATTCTTAAGGATACGATACTAAAACACGCAATTTATTTAATGATTTTTTCGATTAAAAATTATTCTTTTTGTTTTTCAAATAAATGAAGAGTTGATTCTACTTTATTTTAATTTTTCAGGTAGTTATTATTTATTTAATCGAAATATTAATGGTCGGTTCATTCTTTCAAAAATTATCAACTACCACTAACAATTTCCACTATCAACTTTTACTTGCAAGTTAAATGATACACTTTATTTTCATCTGTTTATATTCTCAAATGAAAATTAACAACTGTCAATTATCAACTAAGAAATTGGTCAAATTTTAACTTTTTAAAAAGACGGCTTCATTCGGGTTCGCTTTCGGATGTTTTCGACCGAAGAAAAATTGACAAGTAAAGGGTGTTTTTTATAGAGGTATAGAACTTTAAGTTGGCAACACTTTTTTAACTGACGGTCATTTTGTCAGCTGTCAAGTGATTTATGTTTAGTTTGGTTTGGCATTTCAACATGAATAGACTGACGCCTGAGCAACGCTTCCAAATTGTGCAAATTTATTTTGAAAATCATGGTTCTGTTCGAAATACGTATCGCGCACTGTGTCCATTTTACGGTCAACATAATCGTCCATCAGAGCAATTAATTCGATTAACTATGGAACGTTTTCGCACCACGTTTACTCTAAATGATAATACGCATCCACAGAGACGTCGTACAGTGCGTACAGAAGAAGTCATTGCTGCTGTAGAGCGTAGCGTAGAGGAAGACCCGAATCAGTCTATCCGCCATCGTGCACAGGAATTGGATATGTATCCATTCACTTTATGGAAAATTTTGCGAAAAGATCTTGGTTTGCGTGCTTACAAAATCCAACTCGTGCAAGAATTGAAGCCACACGATCACCTAGAAAGACGTAGATTCGGTGAATGGGCCCAAAACAAGATTGCCGTTGATCCCGATTTTCATAAGCGAATTTTGTTTAGCGATGAAGCTCACTTTTGTTTAAATGGATAGGTCAATAAACAAAACTGCCGTATTTGGATGGATGATAATCCTCAAGTGTATGTTGAGACACCGTTACATCCAGAAAAACTGACTGTTTGGTGTGCTTTATGGGCTGATGGAATTATTGGTCCGTACTTCTTTAAAAACGATGCTGGTCAGAACGTTACAGTCAATGGTGACCGCTATAGAGCCATGATTACTGACTTTTTCGTTCATCAATTGAACAACCATGATGTGCAGGAGCTGTGGTTTCAACAGCTCGTGCCACAATTGATTTATTGAAGGAAACGTTTGGTAACCGCATAGTTTCACGTTTCGGACCCGTGAATTGGCCTCCAAGATCGTGCGACTTAACGCCGCTAGACTATTTTCTGTGGGGATATGTGACATCGCTAGTCTATGCCGATAAGCCCGAAACGATTGATCACTTGGAGGACAACATTCGCCGCGTTATTGCCGATATACGGCCACAAATGTTGGAAAAAGTTATCCAAAATTGGACCTCCAGATTAGACTACGTCCGAGCCAGCCGTGGCGGTGATATGCCAGAAGTCATATTTAAATTATAATGCCAGAAGGTTATCTTTCGAATAAAGTAAATTTCATATCAATTTAAAAAATTCATGTTTGTTTTATTCCATTTAAAAGTTCTATATCTCTATAAAAAACACCCTTTACATAAAAATATAAAAAACATCATTATAAACAAATAAAACTTAGTAAAAATGTGTCACAAAATAGTGGAAATACTTTAAAATAAAATTAAACAACCTTAAGTGAAAATCAAAAAATTTACTTTTTATTTTTAGGTTAGAATATTTATGCGCGATTTTGATTGGTCATCCTTAATTTATACTAATTATTAAATTTTGAAGTATGCCACACATTTTTATTTCATAGTGTGTTAATTTAGTGGAAATTCTTAGTGGTAGTTGATAAATTTTAGAAGTATGAACCAACCATAAAGAAAAACTATCAAAATTTTCAACTTCCTCTCTAGAACGTAATATTTCTAATTTTTTTGACACGCTGAACTTTTTTTAGATGTCTTTAAAGTTTCGTTTTTAAACATAGTGTCCAAAATATATATCTGTTGGACATTTATTCTATGTACATTGAACACCAGTTATAATTGCTTTATTTTAATAAAATATCGATCTTTAAAAGCCAATAATAATTTGTATACAATTCATGACTTAAAGGTTGTTTAAGTAATTATAAAACCATAACATTTTTCAGAATAAAATAGAATACAATATCAAAACCATATACAGGGTGATTCAAAAATCGATCACGAAACTTAAGGGGGTGATTCTACTTGACAAAATAAGGGTAGAGCTTCATATAATTTTTTTTCAAAATGTCATTCGTTTTCGAGTTACAAGCCGTCCAAGTTCAAGTTTTTATTTTTTGTTTTTTGAATTACTCGCTTACAGGAAAACCGATTTGACTAATATTTGAAAGATAGGCTAAGTCTTCTGCGCTTCATCATTTTAGTAACAATTCACATTGGTTGTTTGCCGCTAGAGGGCACTTTACCTACATTGAAAATTGTTTTTTTGTCATAATTTTTTAGTGTTGACAGCTACAGTAGTTTTTGGCATAATTTCTGAAAGACTGATGCCAGGCCTTTAAAAAAGGTGCTCTTTATTTACATCGCTAAACCCAACGGTTTAGAGGTAAATCACCCTTAAAAATTAAGTGGTAAATTTACTTTTCTCATTTCATTACCACCAGCTACCAGGTAAATAGCTATCAAAGTATACTAGAGCTGTCAGTTTAACATCAAATAAATTCGCTTTTTAAACTATTTAATTTATAATCTTAAAATAACTAATAATGGCTAATCACCAATATTCAAATATCGAATATTGTGATATCCATTTTTGTTATGGAAAAGCAAATGGTAATGCAGAGTTGGCAAGAAGATATTATATGGAGAGTTATCCGGAAAGAAATATCCCTCATGCTCAAATATTTTCCAGTGTGCACAGGAGGCTTGCGGAATGTGGTTCCTTTAAAAGTTATAATGGAAATAGGGGAAGACCTAGAACTGCTAGAAACGTGCAACAAGAAGAAAGAGTGCTTGAAATTATTGAAGATAATCCAGGTATTAGTACTAGAAAAATTGGGAATGAAGTGCGGCTCTGTCAGGCTAGTTCATGGAGGATACTAAGAGAAGAACAACTCTACCCGTTTCATTCAAAAAAGGTGCAGGCTCTTTATGACGATGATCGGCCGAGACGGTTGGAAATGTGCAATCAGATCCTAGCTAAGTATGAACACGATAATCGATTAATTGGCGTCATATTATTCACTGACGAAGCTGGTTTCACTCGTGATGGCATAACAAATCTACACAACATCCACACATATGCTTACGAGAACCCAAACAATGTGGTAGAAACGAAACATCAGCGTAGATTTTCACTAAATGTGTGGGCAGGGATAATAGGAGATTACCTTATTGGTCCTCATTTCTTTGATGGCCCATTAACTGGTGACGTATACTTAGATTTTATCCAAAATCGTCTCCCATTGTATCTGGAAGATGTGCCATTGGAAGTAAGGGCCAACATGTGGATCCTCCAAGACGGAGCTCCGCCCCACTTTAGTATACGTGTCCGACAGTATTTGAATGCAACGTATCCTGAGCGATGGATAGGACGAAGTGGACCATTGGCATGGGCAGCGAGGTCACCAGACCTTAATCCTATGGATTTTTTCTTTTGGGGTCATTTGAAACAATTGGTGTACGATATTCCAGTAATCAACGTCGAGGATCTTCGCTTCAGGATAATCGAAAAGTGCCAAATTATTAAAGAAACACCAGAAATTTTTCATCGAGTTAGGCGACATTTTTTGAAGAGTGTTAGGAAATGTATTGAAGAAAATGGGGGACATTTTGAGAATCTTTTTTAGTTTGTTTAGTACTGTTTCATTAATTTTTATCAATTAAATGTATATCGCAATAATCCATAATATGAATATTTACTGATTAGCCATTATTAGTTATTTTAAGATTATAAATTAAATAGTTTAAAAAGCGAATTTATTTGATGTTAAACTGACAGCTCTAGTATACTTTGATAGCTATTTACCTGGTAGCTGGTGGTAATGAAATGAGAAAAGTAAATTTACCACTTAATTTTTAAGGGTGATTTACGTCTAAACCGTTGGGTTTAGCGATGTAAATAAAGAGCACCTTTTTTAAAGGCCTGGCATCAGTCTTTCAGAAATTATGCCAAAAACTACTGTAGCTGTCAACACTAAAAAATTATGACAAAAAAAAAATTTCAATGTAGGTAAAGTGCCCTCTAGCGGCAAACAATCAATGTGAATTGTTACTAAAATGATGAAGCGCAGAAGACTTAGCCTATCTTTCAAATATTAGTCAAATCGGTTTTCCTGTAAGCGAGTAATTCAAAAAACAAAAAATAAAAACTTGAACTTGGACGGCTTGTAACTCGAAAACGAATGACATTTTGAAAAAAAATTATATGAAGCTCTACCCTTATTTTGTCAAGTAGAATCACCCCCTTAAGTTTCCTGATCGATTTTTGAATCACCCTGTATATCATTTTTGCCAGCTGTTATAAATTTTTAACACAATAAAAAAGTAACTCCTTCCTTAATAAAAAAAACAAACAACGCTAAGGTAATCTTAACGAGTAATAACGAAAAAACAAACCGCTCCCTGAACTGACTAATTATAGATATCCTGTTGGCATCGAGCCAAATTTATGTTTTGCGGGACTCCTCTCATTTCTAACATTAGTCAGCTTTAAACTCATTCAAAGCGCAAGTTTTACAACTTAAGTTTGTCGTTTCGTGTAAACACTCGTTTTGCGATTTATATTTTACGTTTTACGCGTGATAATCGCCGAGATATAATTCTGGTGAATATTCGGGCAAACGATTGAAAGACAGACGTTGTACTTATGTTGTTTGTTGTTGCAGGAGGCTTTTGATGCGAGAACACGCGCTGGCAAAACGAAGAAAGACGGTGGAAGAGCTTTTACAATGGCACAAGAAACTTTTGGAAGAAGAAAAGGCCATAGAAGATCTCGAAAGCAAAGTAGAAAAGATCATATCGAAAATACCTAGCGAAAGTAATGAAGAACCGTCTAAACAATCGACGGACTTACCCAAATCGATTTCGGAAAGGGCTACAAGCGAGCTAAACCCTCCTTCAATGTCCCAACTAGTTCTAGATAGGCTGCTTCCTTCCAAAGAAAATGTGTCTGTAAAAAGCAAAAGCGTATCTTCGGAGATTACCAAGAACATTCCACAAGAGGAAAATTTATCAGAAGATTCAAACAAAGCGGTATCATCGGTAAATTATAGTGCAGATTTCGACGTCGATTCAGTTCCAGAAGTATTACCTCAAAATTCAGATGAAAGTAGCGTTTCTTCTATTAGTCAGCTCATTGATAATTTCAGTAAAATTGAAGATAACATTTTGAATTTAGGCTTAGTACAGAAAAAACAGTCTGTGGAGAGTGAAGATCAGGAAGTTTCTTCTCTAAAGAGTGAAGATGTTAGAACTGTTTCAAGTGTGGCAGAAGAAATTATCCAAAATGAAGAAAGAAGCCAGAATTCTTCACAATCTAGTCAAATCGCAAGTGAAATAGAAATAATTAAGGCACCCAAAGAAACGCAAAATGAAGAGCGAGAAAATCTTGCAGAGCAAATTATTATAGAAGAGCCAAGTAAACATGTTTCGACGGATGATGAAGACAAAAGCCGAACTAACCCTGTTGAAATTGCAGAAGAAAAAAGCAGCAAAAAGGATAGTGAAGAACACACTGAAGTGCGAGAAAATAACAGTGAAAGTTTGCGGACAGCTCAAATTGAAAGTGAAAACGCTGACAGGACATCTTCAGTTTTCGAAGAACTATTTTCAAAAGAACCGTTTATAGAAGTTATTAGTGTTAATGAACCAGAAATTATAAATGTACCTGATCTTAGTATTAAGAGTAGTTTAGGGGATGATGTAAACGATGAAATTCACGAAGAACGAACAACATCTAGTGCCGAGAAAGAAGACGAAAAAAGGATTGAATTAAGCGCTGATGAAGTTTCTAAAGAAATTTCTTCTGAAGCTAGTACAGAACGAGGAAACCTAATATTAAGTAGCCCTTCAAAAGAAACCCCATTGGAAGAAGATGAAGCCAAAGAAGAAGATGATTCACAAAAAATATTTACAGAAAATGAATTAGAAAATGCCTCGGTAATAATTCTAGATGACAACCACGTAACTAGTCAAGATATTAGTATAGTTGCTGAAATTCATTCTATTCACGAAGAAAGTAAACCTTCAACTAGTCATCAAGACTCATTTACAAATAATATTTTGCTTGACGCAAAGGAAGAAAGCTTACCTTCTGCTAGTTACCAATCTTCAGATAAAGAAATAGAAACAATTAGTGCTCAAATACGTTCTGAAGAACCCCTTGAATCGGCAACTAAGGATGATGCATCTACCTCACATCAATTACATGATATAGAAGATTATACTGCTAGTAATGTTGATATTCCATCTACTTCTAATCAGACTGCAGAACAAGCGTCTACTAGTCAAGTTTTTTCATTGAAAGAAGATGTAAGCAATTTTATTGAAGACCAGGATCATCATAATCATTCTATTTCTACATCAAATATAATTGAAGATGATTTGCAAAGTCTGAGAGTTGTTGATGAAGAAAGACAGTCATCCGAGAATAAGACAGACGAAGAAAAAGCTGCTTCGTTAAGTATTAAAGCTTCTGGAAGTCAAATTGGATCAGTGTGCGACGACAGAAATCGATCCCCAACCAGTATTAGTCGGGGGAGTCCTTTGGGCATCCAAGAACCTTCAGTGAGTGAGATAAGAAGCGTCACTACTAGTAGAGCTTCATTGCGATCGCCTGAATGTGTCGCAACTGCTGTGGTTAGTGAAAAGTCATTATTAGGTGAAACAAGTACCATTTCAGTACCAGAAGAAGAAAAACTGTTAGGAGTTTCGGCTTGTGAAGAAAAAAGTACAGATTCCAAACACGAAAAAACTTTGAAAGATCTTAGTAAGGTTTCTGGAAGCTATAAAATTGAATCTGTTGAAGAAAATCTCTCCGAGGCTTCAATATCTCAGGGAAAATTGTTGTCCAGTGACGAAAAATCGAAAATATTATCAAGTAAAGATAATAGTGAACCTTCTGGAAGTAGAAATTCAAAAGATATAAGTGAGGCTTTGCCTAGTACATCGGTAACAGTTAAAGAAAATGCATCAGTTGATGATCTATCTGTAGAAAGATCATCGATTATTGACAAATCAGAGATATCTACCTCGAAATCGACCATTTTATCACAAAAATCGCTTCCTTCCGAAATGCCCTCGTCTTCAATATCGCAGGAAAAATCACTCACACAATCAGAAAAATTAGATATTTCATCACAACAGTCAGATCTTACTTCAAACAAATCTCAGATAGTGTCCGAAAAATCAGATATCTCTTCTCAAAAATCAAGTTCTAGTTCGGAAAAATCACCAAAACCTTCATTGGACGTTAAAAAGCGAGTTCAAGAAATTCTGAATGAAGCAAGCCCAGTTGCGAGAGGCGACAAGAGTCCAAGAATGCAAGATTTGTGTGTAATGACGTATGATTTGATGTCCCCGACTCAATCGCCAGAATCAAGTGAGTTTATAAAAATAAATTTTATGAATAAGTTTTTGGTTAAACCATTTATTAATGACTACACAATCAAGTTTTTTATTGTTAATTTATTGAAAAGCTGCATTATAAAAATCAATTTTTATCTACTGGTATGTTTGGTTATAAAACAGTACTCATACAAAAATATAACTGTTATAATAATTGGTATTATATAAGGAGCCATTAAATAACAGAATAAAAAATAAATACAAAAATTGATAATATTTTTTATAAAATCTGATACTACATTGTTTGGTAATTATATAAGTTTCCAAAAGTTATTAAATTTACTAAAAAAATACAATGAAAATTTTCCTGTTTTTAAGAAAATTAGCTCACAAATATATATATTTTTTATACTGATTTCTACATAGTGTTTCTAGTTTTCGTATGTTTTCCTGCACTAAATTCCTTATAGGCCAGGAAACGGAGTATTAAAAAAAACTCAAATACTGCTTGCGATCTGATTGCAGAAAAGGGTAGAGAAAGAGTGTAGAAATGACGTCTCATCTCGTGTCCCAACCAATATTGGTTGGAACGTTGTTTTTTTTTTTTTAACAAATTGGTCGAAAAATTATTTTTCCCTGGTTTTTTGGATTTTACGAAAAATCTAAGGGATTTAGAGAAAAATGTTCCACAGACGAATTGTACGTCTTGAAAATATCTTCAAAAAGAGTGTTTGTTTGTCCAAATCGGTCTGTAAACAAAAAAGTTATTGCAAATTAAACATTAAAAATGGCTTATTTTTCAATTGTTAATAACTTTCTTAATATTTATTGAATTGTTTTCAACTTTTATCAGAATGTGAGTTTTAAAGTGCTTAAAAAGTGTGCGGAAGTTGGGCGCTGTCGGTCCAATAGTTTTTGTAAAATTGTAATTGTTTATTAGAAAAACGAAAAAAGTGACTATTTTTGATTGGCTGTACCGTCGTCTACAAAACGGCTACAGAGTTCTGTCAGTGCCCATTCTCTTCGTAAAGACTTAAGCTATCATGCAGTAACAAAAAAAGTGGATATTTTTCATATTTTGTTTATGCAAAATCGTCATGAAGATATGGGTAGTTTTTCGCTTATAAATAAATTAATTAACAACCGCAGGGGCCATTTTGTAGCTGTCATTTATATATATATATATATATATATATATATATATATATATATATATATATATATATATATATATATATATATATATATATACAGTGCCTTCATTTCAAAACGAACCATCCTTAATAACTTTGTTAAATAGAAAAATTTTAAAAAAAGAAAAAACACGTCAATTTAGATATACAGGGGGAAGTTTAATTTTGCATTTGTTAAAAGTCTGTCAATCACCTCCTCACCTCCAGCTAACCTCACTTTGATATGTCAAATGGGAACCCCCACCTTGTGACACATCATTGTAAGCAGCATAAAATTGTCTATCCAACCGTATAAAAAAAATTAAATCGGTTGACGTACAAGCGAATAGTGTGCAAAAATGTCTTGTAATAATGCATAATATATCGGCCTCGAACTTTGGTATGTCAAATGATTACCCTATAGTGTGATACATTATTTTAAAGGACGTACGATCTGCTATCCAATGATGTCAAAAAAAATTAAGTTAATAGACGTTATAGGCAATTAGGATGCAAAAATGTGTGTTAAATATAAGCAGTTTATTCAGTTTTATTCAGTTGAAGAAAATTATTTTATTAAATGTTCAAAATGTGCGCCGTTATTAGCGAGACAATAAAAAAGCCTATTTTGAAATTCCCCACGAACATTGGCAAGGGTTTCTCTGCTAATTCCTCTACATTCCCGAACAATTCGATCTTTTAAATCGTCAATATTTTCAGGTGGGGTTTTATAAACCTTGCTTTTTAAATACCCCCAAAGAAAAAAGTCTAGAGGGGTTAGGTCTGGAGACCGTGCTGGCCATTCAATTGCACCACGTCTGCCAATCCACGTCCCTGGAAAATGTTCATCAAGCCACTCTCGAATTGCCAAAGCGTAGTGCGGGGGAGCTCCATCTTGCTGGAAATGCAAATTATTTTCATTTAGTACCATAACAGCATTTTCATCCACTTGATTTTCTAAAGATTGCACAATGGCAGGGTATATTGTGTTTTCTAAAAGGTTTAGATAAATTTGCCCAGTTAAATTATCTTCCAAAAAAAATGGCCCGATGATTTCATTGCCATAAATTCCTGCCCACACGTCAATTTTTTCGGGATATTGAGTATGCCCTTCTCGGAAAAGGTGCGGATTTTCATTATCCCAGTATCTGCAGTTATGTCTGTTAACCAGTCCATTTAGAAAAAAAGTTGATTCATCACTAAAGCAGATATTCTTAGGTAAATGGGGGTCCTCGTCAATTCGTTGGCACATTAATTCGCAAAATTGAATTCTCCTATCAAAATCGTCTTCTCCGAGTTCTTGAAGAATTTGAATTTTGTAGGGAAAAAACTTATTTTGTTTTAAAACTTTATGCACAGAGCCAGCAGAAATGTTGGTTAAATCTGCGACCTTTGAGATGGATAAAGTTGGATCTATTGCAAACTGTCCTAGTACCTCGATTTGGCATGCTTCATCTACAACCCTTTTCTCAATATATTTTTTATTACAAACGGATCCCGTTTCTTCAAACTTTCGTACCAATTCGAGTACATATTTATGGCCCACGTTTTTGTCTTGATGCCTCTCGTTAAATGCTCTGGCGGTTCTACGAGCGCACCGATCTTCAGCTCCATAGAGAAAAATTATTTCTATTCTTTCGGCTAGCGTATACACCATTTATATTCACGTTTCAACTAGGCGTCACAATGACAATTTTAACAATAATAAACAACTGGTGTTTAAAGATCTTAAAAATTTTATTTATTGCAGTGATTTTTTGTACCTATCAGGTACCGCAAAAAATATCATTGAAATAAATACACTAGATTGATTAGACTGCAATGAATTTTGCGATGAATTTTAAAACAGGCTTAGTTTTTTTCTCGCAAATATTTTAACTGTTTATTATTTTAAAAAAATATTTATTTTAAATTTAAAATAATATTTTACTCTATGAAGTAGCCATTTGACATAATAAAGTTTAATGTGATAAGGTGTCTATTATTACCACACATCTTTTCTTACTATTCGCTTGTACATCAACAGATTTTGTTTTTTTTATTGGCTAAATAGGAGATAGTATGCCCTTTAAAATGATGTATCACACTATAGGGTAATCATTTGACATACTAAAGTTCGAGGCCGATATATTATGCATTATTACAAGACATTTTTGCACACTGTTCGCTTGTACGTCAACCGATTTAATTTTTTTTATACGGTTGGATAGACAATTTTATGCTGCTTACAATGATGTGTCACAAGGTGGGGGTTCCCATTTGACATATCAAAGTGAGGTTAGCTGGAGGTGAGGAGGTGATTGACAGACTTTTAACAAATGCAAAATTAAACTTCCCCCTGTATATCTAAATTGACCTGTTTTTTCTTTTTTTTAAATTTTTCTATTTAACAAAGTTATTAAGGATGGTTCGTTTTGAAATGAAGGCACTGTATATATATATATATATATATATATATATATATATATATATATATATATATATATATATATATATTAGAAGATTCTCGGCTGTGCGGACGATGGAGAATCTCCGGGTCCGGAAGAATGACGATAGCGCTGTTTCGTCCTAATTTGAGACTCATCAGGCCATTGTATCCGGTACAATTCATTATCCATATACAATTTTTAAACTGAAAAAAACAGTAGACAAACACGCATAGCGACATCTTTACGGATCACTCAATAACACAACAATGTTGTATGAAATTGCCATGTGATGACGCGACAGTAAAATAAAAATAGAAATTATATTAAACTTGACACACGAAGTATGCTACCCAAAGAATAGAGATCGCATCATTCGGCATCGATAACCAAACTAGCCGCATGCTTTTGCAGTTCAAGCAGGTGTCGCACCAGCGATCTCCCTCTGAAAACGCTGCGTGTTTTTTAAGCCAGCAATTATTAAAAAGAGAGATAAGTTATCGTCCGTATAATTTTAAATTAAAATAGAAGATTCTCAGCTTTTCCATTGTCTTGGAGTTTTCTGCACTTTTTAATACGAAATTAATGTATACTAACAATCTACGTCCGCACAGCCGAGAATCCTCGATTTTATTTTAAAATTATAGCAACGATAACTTATCTCTCTTTATATACAGGGTGATTCAAAAATCGATCACGAAACTTAAGGGGGTGATTCTACTTGACAAAATAAGGGTAGAGCTTCATATAATTTTTTTTCAAAATGTCATTCGTTTTCGAGTTCAAGTTTTTATTTTTTGTTTTTTGAATTACTCGCTTACAGGAAAACCGATTTGACTAATATTTGAAAGATAGGCTAAGTCTTCTGCGCTTCATCATTTTAGTAACAATTCACATTGATTGTTTGCCGCTAGAGGGCACTTTACCTACATTGAAAATTGTTTTTTTGTCATAATTTTTTAGTGTTGACAGCTACAGTAGTTTTTGGCATAATTTCTGAAAGACTGATGCCAGGCCTTTAAAAAAGGTGCTCTTTATTTACATCGCTAAACCCAACGGTTTAGACGTAAATCACCCTTAAAAATTAAGTGGTAAATTTACTTTTCTCATTTCATTACCACCAGCTACCAGGTAAATAGCTATCAAAGTATACTAGAGCTGTCAGTTTAACATCAAATAAATTCGCTTTTTAAACTATTTAATTTATAATCTTAAAATAACTAATAATGGTTAATCAGTAAATATTCATATTATGGATTATTGCGATATACATTTAATTGATAAAAATTAATGAAACAGTACTAAACAAACTAAAAAAGATTCTCAAAATGTCCCCCATTTTCTTCAATACATTTCCTAACACTCTTCAAAAAATGTCGCCTAACTCGATGAAAAATTTCTGGTGTTTCTTTAATAATTTGGCACTTTTCGATTATCCTGAAGCGAAGATCCTCGACGTTGATTACTGGAATATCGTACACCAATTGTTTCAAATGACCCCAAAAGAAAAAATCCATAGGATTAAGGTCTGGTGACCTCGCTGCCCATGCCAATGGTCCACTTCGTCCTATCCATCGCTCAGGATACGTTGCATTCAAATACTGTCGGACACGTATACTAAAGTGGGGCGGAGCTCCGTCTTGGAGGATCCACATGTTGGCCCTTACTTCCAATGGCACATCTTCCAGATACAATGGGAGACGATTTTGGATAAAATCTAAGTATACGTCACCAGTTAATGGGCCATCAAATAAATGAGGACCAATAAGGTAATCTCCTATTATCCCTGCCCACACATTTAGTGAAAATCTACGCTGATGTTTCGTTTCTACCACATTGTTTGGGTTCTCGTAAGCATATGTGTGGATCTTGTGTAGATTTGTTATGCCATCACGAGTGAAACCAGCTTCGTCAGTGAATAATATGACGCCAATTAATCGATTATCGTGTTCATACTTAGCTAGGATCTGATTGCACATTTCCAACCGTCTCGGCCGATCATCGTCATAAAGAGCCTGCACCTTTTTTGAATGAAACGGGTAGAGTTGTTCTTCTCTTAGTATCCTCCATGAACTAGCCTGACAGAGCCGCACTTCATTCCCAATTTTTCTAGTACTAATACCTGGATTATTTTCAATAATTTCAAGCACTCTTTCTTCTTGTTGCACGTTTCTAGCAGTTCTAGGTCTTCCTCTATTTCCATTATAACTTTTAAAGGAACCACATTCCGCAAGCTTCCTGTGCACACTGGAAAATGTTTGAGCATGAGGGATATTTCTTTCCGGATAACTCTCCATATAATATCTTCTTGCCAACTCTGCATTATCATTTGCTTTTCCATAACAAAAATGGATATCACAATATTCGATATTTGAATATTGGTGATTAGCCATTATTAGTTATTTTAAGATTATAAATTAAATAGTTTAAAAAGCGAATTTATTTGATGTTAAACTGACAGCTCTAGCATACTTTGATAGCTATTTACCTGGTAGCTGGTGGTAATGAAATGAGAAAAGTAAATTTACCACTTAATTTTTAAGGGTGATTTACGTCTAAACCGTTGGGTTTAGCGATGTAAATAAAGAGCACCTTTTTTAAAGGCCTGGCATCAGTCTTTCAGAAATTATGCCAAAAACTACTGTAGCTGTCAACACTAAAAAATTATGACAAAAAAACAATTTTCAATGTAGGTAAAGTGCCCTCTAGCGGCAAACAATCAATGTGAATTGTTACTAAAATGATGAAGCGCAGAAGACTTAGCCTATCTTTCAAATATTAGTCAAATCGGTTTTCCTGTAAGCGAGTAATTCAAAAAACAAAAAATAAAAACTTGAACTTGGACGGCTTGTAACTCGAAAACGAATGACATTTTGAAAAAAAATTATATGAAGCTCTACCCTTATTTTGTCAAGTAGAATCACCCCCTTAAGTTTCGTGATCGATTTTTGAATCACCCTGTATAATATTACATCGCACATTTTGTAATAAGGTGTCTTACATAGGAAAACATACGAAAATCTTAAAACAATGTAGAAAATTACTCGGAAGTTATTTGAACAATTTGTACGTAGGAAGTTATGTAGAATTTTCATTCTACTACTGTTATAAAAGCGTAAAAAATCCTGAAAAGTGTAAAATTTTAGTATTTTAAAATGTCATTTCATTATTTTTTTAGGTTCACCTTTAGAAGAAAGAAACAAATCATTTTCGTTGGGTAGCGAAGCAGAAGAACTCTTAAGAAAACAATTGGCAATAGAACAAGAGGTATGCCTCCTATTAAACACCACAAAAAAGACCATAAACACATTTTTTACACGAGTCATTTACGATCGTTGACATATATACAAGAAATATTAACATAAATTGAACTACTTTTAAAACTGTTGTATGAAAGTCGCCATGTTTGGTCATTTTCTTTGTCAAGGGTTTACTAAGAGAGGGGAAAAATCTTCGAAAAAGGGGAGAGCTCGAAACAATAAATGAGTTGAGCAGGAAAATTATTCATGTAAATAAAAAATTACATTTTGAAAAGGGGGTTTACGACTACCCCAAAATGCCGCTGTGTTTTCTAAAGTGAAAAGATACATAGACAATTACTTTTAACACTACGAAATTAACTATTTTTTATACAGTCTTATAGAAAAATTTAAAAATCCAAAAAATATTTGTTTATTAAGACGTACAAAAAAGTGTGAATGTTGTCGAGATCAACTAGTTGAAAGACGCCGTCGTCTACTCAGCAATGTTTGATTAATATGTATTCTCAGATGTAAAATATCAACATATATATAATTTTTTCGTTATTTTAAAAATATAGGCAATTTTTCCACCTCAAAAAAATTAGTTTTAAGTGCTTTTTAAACTCTCATTTTAGTTTTCAGTTCCGTTGTTTTTTTTTCGTCAAATGGACAATTAGTTGGTATTTACACTTTCCATTTTCCATTTAGTTAAATGGTTCGTTGAAGTTTACACAATTTATGTTAATTTTCAGTTTTAGTTAGTTTTGTAATTGCCTCAAACATAAATAATAAAGATCGAAATAATTAAAATGAAGCGAACTACGTAAAATAAATTCAAAATAGAAATCCCAGTGTAAAGCTTTACTTGTCTTAACGAGAAAAGAAACGTCTTTAATCCATAAAACGAGTCTATAGCTATATTCAATGAAACAGATAAATATACGATTTGTTTTCGGATTTTGAGACATTCTAATTAATAAACCCTATAAACGAATTTCGTAAAGCAGTAAGTTGCCTGTACATTAAGTATCGTCTTGTTTCTGTCGTTTATATGTTGTTTAGCAGCAGGAATATTATTAAATGAAATCCTATACGCGGCTAGGATAAAAAGTTTGTAACCTAACACATAATTCTCTTTTAAATATATACCCGGGGCTCCAGTGTTTTGTAGGCGTTTTTGTTCAAGTCTACAAAATAAGCAGTCTTCGCTGCGATGTTTTCTGAACAGGATCCGTACTCTTTCCTAGCAAGGATTTTTTTGAGGTTTAGAAAAAGGTCCGAGGGGGCCGAGCCGGATAAATAGGGTGCATACTTCAGTTCATGAATTTTTGGTCATTATCATGGCGCTCTTGCAGCTGACAACGTTGTACTTATGAAAGAAGGCTTTCTTCGTTAGACCTGTGTCATTTTTCCTTGGTGTTTTTTTTAACTGGTACACAAGGATAGCATAATATACGGCATTGACTCGTTTTTTACATGTGTTTATGGTCTCAGAAGCATGTGCAAATACTGAACGCGGCTTCTCCGACCTCCCGCCGGGTGGCGTATACGCCACCCGGCGCTTGCTTCCGATCTGTCTTTTGCACAGCCAGGTGCATGTCGGTACCCTGATGAGTCTAGTAGAGACGAAACATGTACCTCTGCCGTATCACTGTGGCGGGGAGGGTAAGTTTTGACTTTCTTCTCGGTATGGGGGTACAGGTAGGCCATCATCTCGATGGTGGTGGAATAGGATGAATTGCGTTTTATAACAATTTGTTCTAACTGTGCAACCTCTAACACAGAAAGGATATGTTGGAGAGAAGTTTGCATTTACTGTTCGCATTTTACTTCATATATATATATATATATATATATATATATATATATATATATATATATATATATATATATATATGTTTTTTCTTATTTTTTTTTTCTTGGATTTTTCTATTTGTATATTTTTTAAAGTTTTTGATTTTCTTGGGTGTAAAATCCGTTTTATTAATAAAACTGCATATGTTTTATTTGTTATGCATATCTATTGACGTTTCGGTCACAGTTGACCTTCTTCAGAATGATTTTTTATAACTATAATAGAAAAAAATTTTTGCTATATTATAACATAAAATTAATAAGTTAAATTTAAAACATACCTTATATAAGTTTTTGCCGAGGATCACAACTTAGACTACATATTGTTAACACATGGTTCACTTTTTGACCAGATACTACAAAAACCTTGCTTTTTGTGTCGCATCTTTATTTAAACTGAAATTTTATTTTATGGGTTCCGGTGGTCAAGGGTTTGGATTTTTTTTCGCCTTAAGGGTCCTTGCCTGACTATTATTTTTTTCTTATTTTTGGAGTGATTTATTTTTTAGATCATTTTGTGTATATTTAATTTATTTGGGGGGTTATTTTAGGATATTGTAATATATTTTACTTAGGTGTTTTGTATCAGCTTTTGTATTTATAGATTTCTTATTTTTTTGAATTGCGATCATTTCATAAAATTCACGCTTTTTTTTTATTGTTTTCTGTTTTGAGAATTTTTACATTTTCAAAATCAAAAGTGTGTTGTTTTTCTGTACTGTGGTTTGTCAATGCGGTCTTATTAGGTTTGTCGTATTTGTGTCCATTAATCCTGTTTTTAAGATGTTGACTGGTTTGGCCGATGTAAACTCCGTCACAATTTTTACATGGGATCTCATATACTACGTGTGTTTTTTTGTCTTTAGGTATTTTGCATTTTAAGTTACTAAAGTTTTTTTTTAATAGATTGTGCCCTTTGTGACTAACAATTATATTATGGTTTTTGAGGACATTTTGAAGTTTTTCTGAGAGTTGTGGTATATATGGTATCGAAACATATTGGTTTTGTTGTTTTGTTTTTTGGTGTTGAGGGTTTTGGTTGTTGTTATTGTAAAATTTGTGTATTCTTTTTTTGAAAGTATTTTTTATAATTTTAGTGGGATAACTGTTTAGTACTAAGGCTTCCTTTGCTTTTTGAATTGCTTCGTTTCGATATTCTGGATCGGATAATTTTATGGCTCGGTCTGCAATTCCTATTACTACCGATTTTTTTTGGGATAGAGGATGTTGAGAACTATAATGCAAATATCTAGAAGACCATGTTTCTTTTGTATACCACTGAGTTTTAATGACATTATTTTGGTGGTAAATTGTGAGGTCTAAGAAATTAATTTTATTTTTTTCTTCTTTTTCTATGGTAAATTGTAATTTTTGGTGGTAGGCATTAAATTTATTGAGAATATCTTCACTACGATTTTTTGGGATTGCTGTTATACAATCGTCTACATATCTATAGAAAAATGGTATATTGATGTCTAAATTGGATATAACCGTTTCTTCGAGGTCCTCCAACACTAGCTGGGCTATGACACTAGATATTGAGGCACCCATGGCGCATCCCTCTGTTTGTTTATAAAATTTATCATTGTAGAGAAAGTACGTTGATGTAAGCGTTTGTTCTACTGCGTTTTGAAATTCATTGAGGGGTATGTCTGTAAATTGTTTTATTTCCTCCCATTTTTTTGTTATTATTTTTTTTGCTAGGCATATTGGAATATTGGTGTATAAGGAAATTACGTCTAAAGATACCAGTATGTAGTTTTCGGGTAAGGTTGTGTTTTTAATTTTATTTTTAAAATCCGTGGAATCTTTTATGTAGTATTGATTTTTGTTGACCACATTTTGCAGTATGGCTTTTAGGAACTTTGACAATTTTTCGTAAGGTGATTGTATACATGAAACTATAGGTCTAAATTTAACTTATTAATTTTATGTTATAATATAGCAAAAATTTTTTTCTATTATAGTTATAAAAAATCATTCTGAAGAAGGTCAACTGTGACCGAAACGTCAATAGATATGCATAACAAATAAAACATATGCAGTTTTATTAATAAAACGGATTTTACACCCAAGAAAATCAAAAACTTTAAAATATATATATATATATATATATATATATATATATATATATATATATATATATATATATATATATATATGTACTATCCAACTAACTATTTGTTTCAGATCAAACTTTTGACAGAACAACAACAAAAGGAACAAGTGCAACAATTCTACATCAGGGAAATTCCGAACAAACCTCCTCCCCCCTATACGCCCCCGTCCAAATCAAAACCTCCTAAAACTGCTTCAATCATTCCAAGTTCCAAGGAAGAAATCGAACAGATTACGGAATACTCCGCCAAAATAATACACAAGGCGTATTTGTCCAACAATTTGGATAATATTGCTATTTCTGATAATACGCTGAATCTGATTGCCAAGAATATTGACAAGGGGTAAGTAATAAATAGTCTCATTTCCTTATATGTTTTTTGTGAATGATAAATATATCTGACGTCATGTTTGGCAAGGTGTTTGTTTGTAAGCAACTTCCTATTAACAGCGTTGTCGTTAGAATATGATTCAAATAACGTCATTCACACTATTCATTCTCACGCGCTTGTGACGTATTATTATGACATCTAAGGTGACTCAAGATGTAGATATAAAGTCAACGCAATATTATTATTCAACCTAATAATTATAATCTTGATATTAAATTTCATATGAAATTTGATTGCAAATTTATTTATGAAAAAATCTACATTTTTAAATTAAGAGAGTCCCGGAACCCATAGAAGATCAACTTGTGCTGTTCTTATTTAGTTTGGTTCGTTTAAATATTCACATCTTGGAACTTATTAGAACTTATTACATGAAAATTTGAGGGCGCATTAATCCTTGATTATACGACACGATGATGAGTTTTTCCCTTATTAAACATGAAGCATAAATTTTTGCTTGGAAAATACTTGGTGATTTGCTCAAGCGCTCAAAATCTCTGATTTCTGGTCCATACACTTCTTTTTCAGTTCCATCTGTTGTTTTAGAACCGTCTGTATGCCATTTAATGTAGTGTCTGTTGAGTTTTTGAATTCTATTTCTGCACCATTCATTTTTACAACTCAACTTTGTGTTAAAGTCTTTCACGAAGTTGAACTTGTTCATTTTATCTCGGAGCATGCTCCATGTTCGTTGGTTTCTAGATGAGAAAAGAGGTTTAAGGACTCTATTTCTCATCATTCTATATATATACATATATATATATATATATATATATATATATATATATATATATATATATATATATATATATATATATATATATATATATATGCAGGGTGATTCAAAAATCGATCACGAAACTTAAGGGGGTGATTCTACTTGACAAAATAAGGGTAGAGCTTCATATAATTTTTTTTCAAAATGTCATTCGTTTTCGAGTTACAAGCCGTCCAAGTTCAAGTTTTTATTTTTTGTTTTTTGAATTACTCGCTTACAGGAAAACCGATTTGACTAATATTTGAAAGATAGGCTAAGTCTTCTGCGCTTCATCATTTTAGTAACAATTCACATTGATTGTTTGCCGCTAGAGGGCACTTTACCTACATTGAAAATTGTTTTTTTGTCATAATTTTTTAGTGTTGACAGCTACAGTAGTTTTTGGCATAATTTCTGAAAGACTGATGCCAGGCCTTTAAAAAAGGTGCTCTTTATTTACATCGCTAAACCCAACGGTTTAGACGTAAATCACCCTTAAAAATTAAGTGGTAAATTTACTTTTCTCATTTCATTACCACCAGCTACCAGGTAAATAGCTATCAAAGTATACTAGAGCTGTCAGTTTAACATCAAATAAATTCGCTTTTTAAACTATTTAATTTATAATCTTAAAATAACTAATAATGGCTAATCACCAATATTCAAATATCGAATATTGTGATATCCATTTTTGTTATGGAAAAGCAAATGGTAATGCAGAGTTGGCAAGAAGATATTATATGGAGAGTTCTCCGGAAAGAAATATCCCTCATGCTCAAACATTTTCCAGTGTGCACAGGAGGCTTGCGGAATGTGGTTCCTTTAAAAGTTATAATGGAAATAGGGGAAGATCTAGAACTGCTAGAAACGTGCAACAAGAAGAAAGAGTGCTTGAAATTATTGAAGATAATCCAGGTATTAGTACTAGAAAAATTGGGAATGAAGTGCGGCTCTGTCAGGCTAGTTCATGGAGGATACTAAGAGAAGAACAACTCTACCCGTTTCATTCAAAAAAGGTGCAGGCTCTTTATGACGATGATCGGCCGAGACGGTTGGAAATGTGCAATCAGATCCTAGCTAAGTATGAACACGATAATCGATTAATTGGCGTCATATTATTCACTGACGCAGCTGGTTTCACTCGTGATGGCATAACAAATCTACACAACATCCACACATATGCTTACGAGAACCCAATGTGGTAGAAACGAAACATCAGCGTAGATTTTCACTAAATGTGTGGGCAGGGATAATAGGAGATTACCTTATTGGTCCTCATTTCTTTGATGGCCCATTAAATGGTGACGTATACTTAGATTTTATCCAAAATCGTCTCCCATTGTATCTGGAAGATGTGCCATTGGAAGTAAGGGCCAACATGTGGATCCTCCAAGACGGAGCTCCGCCCCACTTTAGTATACGTGTCCGACAGTATTTGAATGCAACGTATCCTGAGCGATGGATAGGACGAAGTGGACCATTGGCATGGGCAGCGAGGTCACCAGACCTTAATCCTATGGATTTTTTCTTTTGGGGTCATTTGAAACAATTGGTGTACGATATTCCAGTAATCAACGTCGAGGATCTTCGCTTCAGGATAATCGAAAAGTGCCAAATTATTAAAGAAACACCAGAAATTTTTCATCGAGTTAGGCGACATTTTTTGAAGAGTGTTAGGAAATGTATGGAAGAAAATGGGGGACATTTTGAGAATCTTTTTTAGTTTGTTTAGTACTGTTTCATTAATTTTTATCAATTAAATGTATATCGCAATAATCCATAATATGAATATTTACTGATTAGCCATTATTAGTTATTTTAAGATTATAAATTAAATAGTTTAAAAAGCGAATTTATTTGATGTTAAACTGACAGCTCTAGTATACTTTGATAGCTATTTACCTGGTAGCTGGTGGTAATGAAATGAGAAAAGTAAATTTACCACTTAATTTTTAAGGGTGATTTACGTCTAAACCGTTGGGTTTAGCGATGTAAATAAAGAGCACCTTTTTTAAAGGCCAGGCATCAGTCTTTCAGAAATTATGCCAAAAACTACTGTAGCTGTCAACACTAAAAAATTATGACAAAAAAACAATTTTCAATGTAGGTAAAGTGCCCTCTAGCGGCAAACAATCAATGTGAATTGTTACTAAAATGATGAAGCGCAGAAGACTTAGCCTATCTTTCAAATATTAGTCAAATCGGTTTTCCTGTAAGCGAGTAATTCAAAAAACAAAAAATAAAAACTTGAACTTGGACGGCTTGTAACTCGAAAACGAATGACATTTTGAAAAAAAATTATATGAAGCTCTACCCTTATTTTGTCAAGTAGAATCACCCCCTTAAGTTTCGTGATCGATTTTTGAATCACCCTGTATATATATATATATATATATATATATATATATATATATATATATATATATATATATATATATATATATATATTGTCTTCTTTGTCGAACTCTCCACTTATACAGGGTGTCTGGTAAATACCGCCTAATTTCTCGGAAACATACAGGGTATAACTCTAGTTTGTCCTAGAAAAAAAAATCTTAAAGTACCCCTTAACGGAAATACAGAGCCCTACATGGAACCCAGCGATTATATACAAGTCGGTTCAAAAATTTTGACCTGCCCTGTATGCTCCCGAGAAATCAGGAGGTACATATCGGACCCTGTGTATATGTAGAGGTGTTAATTTTAGAATTAATACCATAGCGGCCGTTGACCACGTTTTTATTTCTCAAATTATGTACTTCCAATCTCTCGTGTTGACTAGACTCTTTCTTTTACTTTATATCACTGCCGCATATGAAATGATTAGTCTCACTATTGCAGTGTACATCCACTGCAGAATATTTAAGTTAGTGCCTCAATTTTTCTCGTGAAGTTCCTACAAACCATTAGAACTTTTGTAGCCTTATTGATCACTTCCATGCTTATTCCAAAGAAGTTTATTTTCCAACCTTCCGACCTTCACTCAATGATTTTCTCATCTATTTTGATGGCTTTCAGGTTGTTTTCTTTTCCTTGTAAAGGTTATAAGATGGTTTTGGTAGGGTTAATATTGAGTCCCATCAACTGACCATTCTTTAGTGCGGTCAAATCTTCTTTGAACAATGTCGCAGAGAATATTCTCGAACTTGCCTATTGCGATTATTACCAAGCCATCGGTATAGCCATGATAAGGATATGCCGAGATCAGTCAGATTACAGAGGGGTCAATCTACAGTTAGACTTCACATAAGTGGAGAGGTAACAACTGATAGTAAAGAGGGCGGAAGTATTTTGCCCTATCTTTCTGCTATTCTGGTGGAACGTCGTTCTTTATACCCCTCTTTTTTCATACCTCTGGTGTATAACTTAATTTCAGACTGCTGCGACTAATGCACACTGTGTTAGATAGGATGGATTCCCTCCTATCCCCGCGAAAGCAGATCTTGCATATTCCTAATCACTATCTTTATTGAGTGGCCGAACTTTTTGGTAAGAATTGGCACCACACTATCAATGCACTCCACTATTGGAGTAGCGACTATAGCCCAGGATCTAGCTATACAATGTGTTACCATACTTCTTGAGCAATTGTACGTATTCCTTCATTTTTGTTGCCCAAGGGTTTATTCGGTAATTCCTTTGTCCATCTACGTCCAATCTCAACCAAATATGTATTCTGTATTTCAAGATTTCTTGCGGGTTGGTCCAATGTATTCTCTTTATCTACCACCAGACAAAGTACCTGATCATACCTCATAGACCCGTCCATGGTACCAGACATGATTTGTTCAACCATCTTTCAGGTTTTACGACTGTTAGCCTTCACACTTGAGAACTGTTTTTCATAATATGCCCTTTTAGTCTGGACATTTTGAGATTGGGTTTTCATACTTCCGCTATCAGGAAGTTTCTTGCCTTATTATATTATAAATTTTTGTTTTATATTTACCGCCCCACCCTACTGCTATTAGATTTCTTTAGAGGTTTTTTGTTCTTTTCTTAAATCGTAAGTTGAAGCTACCTTGTATATTTTTATAATATGTTTTAGGTGCTACAAATACGTTTTCGACTTGTGTAAAGAAGTAGCTATAGATCACTATAGTCAGTTTACCGTCGAAGCAGGTCCCTCGTGGTTACAATTAGAGAAAAAGGACGTTTTAGCACCCTCTAAACCGCTAGATGTAAAGGGCTTGAAGAAATTAATGAACAAGAAACTTCTAGAACTGTTTGGGATCGAGAAACAAGAAAGGAGAAAGGAAAATGCCATTATGAAATGGTCCAGGAAGAAACGGGATCATGTCGATGAAGTTTTGGTTCAGGTAATTTATAATCAACTAGAAAAACACGATCAAGTGTATTATCTTCTTTATAACTGCTGTTTGAACCAAATTTATACTATTACATTTTATGCATTTTACGTGAAAAATACTTACTGTCCCAAAAATTTCCCCTTTAAAGCCGTTTGCACACGAAGCCAGGCCAGTATTGTCTCCGTGTGCACCGTAATATTAGGACGGCACAGCTGTCTCAAGCCAGCAGCGTTGCCAATATACCTCGTTCAACTTAATTAATTTACTAACTTGCATTACTATCACTACTCTCGCTTTTTTTTGCTTTTGAGCGAAAAAGATAGTAACATTCTTTTTTATTGCACTAGTAGACAAGGATGGAGTAACAACGGGCTTATGTGTGCAGCTTAGCGTCACCTAGTGAATTGAAGAAAATTCGTGGGCTTTGAAGCTAAAAATCGTTTAGATTCCGTAGTATACCTGTTTTATAATTAATATAATGATAAAAATATAATAAATTATAACCCAAACGGTGAGTAAAAAAACGGTAGAGCTACCGTTAAAATGGTAGGGTTGGTAACACTGCTGACCTTTCCCACTGGACTGGCTTACTGTCCTGGCTTAGTGTGCAACCGACATAACAGCATGCCTTAAAGATTTTGGTAAATAACAATTTTTACGCTCACAAATCATCAGTAATATATTTTATGTCTATCACTTGGTTATTGATATGAACCTACCCATCTTGTGAAGTAGAATGTGCTTCTAATTTGCTATTTTTTGACGTAATTGTTTACGTTCACGTGAACATTTTATAAACTTATTTATTATGAAATAGTAAAGTCAGATTTTCTCAGATATATACATAAATAGTAAAAACACAACGTTGTCAAACCACACACTAGTTAAGATCAGGTGGTTTAAATGAGTCAAATGTAGTTCCGTATTTAATTATTTTTTTTATAATATATTCTGTTTCATTGATAAATGCCTTGCAATCTATTTTTAAATTATATTATTTATTATTAGTATTTTAATTTAATTTGTCAAATATTAGGTGTTGTTTGATTTTCTGGCAGCGGTGTGCTTGAGGATGGTGAAATGGCGGCGGGTCTATTCCTTGAACTCTCTAAGGCCTTTGACTGCCTGAATCACTCCCTGCTTTTTAAAAAATTGTCTAAATATGGTGTCAGGGAAAACACTTTCAACTGGGTAAAATCATATCTTACTAAAAGATCACAAAGAGTTGTTTTGAGGGAAGGAGACATTTTTTTAATGATTTTTTAAAATGATCTTCCAAGAATAAACCCCGATTACTGTAATATTCTTTTTAGCTATGCAGATGACATAAATCTTCTTCTTAAAAATAAATCAATCCTAAACCTTTTAAAGCAAATAGATGACAGTTTTAGACAACTTAAATTCTGGTTTTCATGTAATCATCTGGATTTAAATACTGAAAGAACTCAATGTGTTATTTTTAAAACATCTCAAAGAAATGTTACTTTACCATCCTCACTGACAATGGATAAAACAGAGATCGATACAGGCGATAGCAGTAAGATATGGACCATACATAGCAGCAGGCTTTCGAGTGTTTGCTACTCTTTGAGGGTAATATCTAGGAATCTTGACCTTATCGCCTCAAAGGCGGTGTATTATGCAAGTTTCTATGCTGTTATACAATATAGTCTATTCTTCTGGGGAGGAGCACTTGTCTCTGGAAAGGTGTTTAAAATACAGAAGAGAACCCTTCGTATTATTTTAAAATTAAATTATAAAATGTCATGTAGAGGACAATTTAAAAACCACAATTTATTGTGTTATAAAACACAAAGACAAATTCAAAGAGCTTGAAATATTTCATTCGTATAACACTAGGAGAAAAAATACATTCAACATACCAGTCCCCTCCCTTGCACTAACAAAGCAAAGCCCCTACTATAATTGTATAGTCCTATAAAACACTTTTATACCAGAAATTAAAAATTGGTAGAATGTAAAGCGCTTTAAGGACAGTCCTTTCAATTACTTTTGTAGTCTCGAGCCCTATAACTTGAACGAATACTTAGAGCTACGTCAATAACTTGTTTTTTAATTGTGTTGCTTGCACTTGAGCCTAAACTGTTCTTATAAAAGTCTTTATTTATATACACACTGTGTGTAATGTGATGTATTTTTTTTTGTTTTAATGCATAATTTTATAATACAAGTTTTATATTACAAGTGAATTAAAATAATTTATTTATACTTTGCATGTAAATGTATCTCTGACGTATTTCATACTTTGTACTGACGAATTGTTTTGAAATAAATTCTATTCTGTTCTATTCTATACTTCATTTGACTCACTTGGTTGTGAAAGAACCTCCTTTATACCAGTTTACGTGAAAAATATGAGTAAAACCTTCTCTCGTCACCAATCACTGTTTTTTATTGATCGGTCATTTATACTTTTGGTGTAATATTGCATTTTCTTTTTTCTGTTTAGGAGATGCAAGCTCAAGAAAGTAGCTGGACGAACTTTGACCGGGACGAGCTAATAGTAAAAGACAGAATTACAAATGAAATAATGGAAATGTTACTTAAGGAAACTGCTCAGGTTTTAAAGAAGACTGTACAGAAAAAGAGCGCCTCTCAGTAGTAAATTAAGTTTAAGAGTAAGCAGTAATGTATGTGCCAATGTGTATTGTAGTTTTTTATACCAGTCACTTTTTTTTTGTTTAATAGTGTATTATAAAATTATAGTTTTTTCGTATATATAAAGGAAACTTTAGTACATTTAGACGAGAGATTATTTCGTGCGTCCTGAAATAATGCAAAGCAGTGCATGCATTTTAGCTTTGTTTTATCGTATATTATAAACATGCTGTAAAGTAAAAATGATTTAAAATACGAATAAAATCGTAGAAAAAAATCATCTAAGTCACTATTTCTCTTAATCACATTCCATCGCAACTATAGTTAAAGTAGCGTACGCCACCTTACTGCATTTTTGTTTACCCAACTCTCTTTTTTGCCTTTTGCTCGAGTAATTAAAGTGGTCCGAACAATAATATGAAAAATTTCATTTTACTATGTTTGAAAACATTCATGTGCATAAATACATTCATTATTGCGTATAAAGCACGCCGTCTAAATGTACTTTTACAAAAATAACACACTGAATATTTTGACTGGTTTAAGAGCCAAGTTTTAGAGAATGACCATAGTTTTTCACCAATTTAAATTTAAATTCTTAGTTTCAAATTAGTATGCTCGAGAGGAAACATTACGTAGCCTTCGTCACTTTTTTTTTGGTTGTAAGCAAATAATCATTTATTATCCAGTTAAATTGGAATTCAACTTTGGAATGAAAGATAATAAGCTCTAAACTTGTATAAATCTTTATTTTGACATTTTATGTTAGCTCAAGAGTCTCAAAAACCGTTCTCTTGTAAATATCTCGTTCTGTTTACTCTAAATGATATTTTCACTTATTAGAAAAGTTGTAGAGCATCAAATTCTTTACAAATTTGATCTTCGGCAATATTTTATACAATCAGTCGTTCTTGAGATAAAGCGCAAAGAGTGAGAAGCACTTAGCTATAAGTATGATAACGCTAGATCAACTGTGGAATTCAATACGTAGAACGGTTCATAAAGTTAATTATTTACTAAAAATATTATAATTATGAAGAAACCTTGGTTATTTACTAATTAATAAATGATATTTATAGATATTATTCATGAATAATGCTATTTAATTAATTTATATTAATAATCAAAAATAAAAATGAAATTGTTTAAATACATTTTAGTTATATTTTTGTTTATCATCAGATTATCGTAAATCTTTTACAGTTCAGGTTTGAGACTTTCGAACTAACTTATAAAATGTTAAACCAAAGATTTATACGGGTTTATAGCTTATTATCTTTCATTCCAAGGTTTACCCCTTTTTTCACCTTATATTACTGTACTATTATAAATTCAAAAAAACAGTGAGCCAGATATTTGAACAGTCATGGGAAAAAGTCATGATGACATAACAGAGAATTGTTATTTTTAATAATTACACAGGTTTACAAAAAAAAAACGTGATGTATATTTGACCAGACCATTTTGTTCTTATATAATTTGACGCCCCGAATCCAAATTTTAGGCCCGCTGACCTCTGTCACGGCAGGTTCAAGATTAAATGAAGTAAAATTCATTAAATAAATTTGAAGAACTGGATATGTAGGTTTTTGAGTTCGGTGAATCCGTTTTTTAATCCTCTGAGGTCAGCCAGAGGTCATCTCAGGGTTATTACAAGGTCAAATTGAGAAAAATTCATTGAGTAAATCCGAAAAAGAGGATATTAAGGTTATAAGGTCACTGAGTCTGAATCCGTGGTTTATTGAATCCCCAAAGTCGATCAGAGGTCATTTCAAGGTGAAATTAAGAAAAATCATCTGAATAAATATCAAAAAGAAAATATGTGGGTTTTGAGGTCGTTGAATTCGGATTCGTGGTTTGTTTAATCCCCCAAGGTCAGTCAGAGGTTATGTCAGCGTCATTTCAAGGTTAAATTGACATTCACTAAATAAATCTGTAAAAGAAGAGAACCCACGCGCAGCTAGTTCGATATCTGTTACACAGCAGACAGACGAGCGGATCGAGTTTTTAAGACGAAACTCAAGGTTCTAAAATCACGTATTCCACGTGCAACTAGATTGATGGTCACTACACAGCAGACAGGCGACCGGATCAAGTTTTTATAAGTAGGCCAAAACATAAACTGTCACAACCACATATCCCAAGCTCTTCGAAAACCATATACCCCAGACACAGCATATATATAAGCCTGGGGTTTGTGTTAAACATTTATAAAAACTCGCTTCGCTAGCGTATTTGTTATGTAACGAATATTGATCGAGCGAATTCGAGAACTCTTAAATTCTCTTAATTCGATTTGTAAAAATTTTAGTAGCTGACTTTTAGAGGTTACACTCAGTGCCGTAACTAGGACGGTGCCCAGGCACAAGGTGCAGAAATGACGAAACCAGGACCAAGTTTTGGGTCATGCAATGTTCTTTTACCTAGTTTAATTTTTCAAGGGTGCAGTTATGGGAGCTTGCACCGAGTGCATAAAAGGTGACTGACGTCACTGGTTACACTGGTTCATATTTAGAAATCAGCGGCACAAGAACTTGTTTATTCAGTAGTGGGGATCCAATACATGGCTGCTTTAAATAATAGGAAAAAGGAATAATCCGGGCGAGTTCCAGACCTTGTTTCATAGACGGCTCCTGAGGAGATTAACAAAGGTAAAATTAATTAATAAATTATAAACTCGTAGAAAAAAAAACTAATACTATGAAATGTAAAACGCTATAAAATTCGTTACAATATCTTCTTTTTCAGATTTATTTTTAGTGCATTTCCCTCGATTTGACCTTGAAATGACCTTGAACATGGCGTGATAGAAATTAGCTGATCTCAGATTTAAATTTAGGGCTTCGAATTACGGATAAAATGGTCTGGTCAAATATGCATCAACTTTTTTTTTGTAAACCTGTGGTTATCTCACACATTGAATTTTTTGATGTTCTAGAACAAAAACTGGACAAGTAATTAATAGTTTATCCCTATCTAATGGTCACAAATTCTCATAACACACATTATAAGTTGTTTTGAATTGAAATAGTGACATTTAAAAAGCTTAATAAAAAATATGTATTTGTTTGAAGGTCATGGACAATGATGTTTCGTGCGAAGTAGTAGATATCTGTTCGACTTCCGTTGTCTTTATTTTTGTTGAATATCACGACGTTTCGGCTAGTAGTTATCTCTAGCCGTTTTCAAGTGAAACAGTTTCACTTGAAAACGGCTAGAGATAACTACTAGCCGAAACGTCGTGATATTCAACAAAAATAAAGACAATGGAAGTCCAACAGATATCTACTACTTCGTAAAAAATATGTAGTTGTGTTTTGGTATACATATTTTTATTTTTAACAATTTTTAGGTTCCTGTGTTACTTCGATTTTATTAAAATATTTACTAAAATCTCAACGACGGCTCTACAAGATTCAATTAATTGCATTTCCCATTTAAGAAAGAAATATTTTTTGAATTTTAGAATTTCTACAATGATTTTTATTTTAATCCTCCTGTAAAGTAATGTCCTTAAATTTGTATTTTTATGACATCCGTGGTTCTCGACTCGCCAATAAATATATTACTTTTGATGATGCTGATATATTAATTCACTAATTATATTGTCCTTTCTTAAAAACAACTCAAAAACAGTGAATGTGTGGCTAATGTTTCTTTATTAAATTGGGGAAAATAATATTCAAACAAAAAATTAAATTAAGTGTGGTCATGTATACTAAAAAATTGTTAAAATATAAGTTTTTATAAAACGTACTCTTAAGTGTGATACAACGTGATATTTAAAAGAATCATTTTTAGTGATTAAACATTTTCGTTACGTTGGTTGATCTTAGAGATCATTGTTTGCATGTACATTGATTAAAAAAAAATCAATGGTATGTATATTCACGGCAGCCACATACATACATATCGTACAGAAATTCCATAAATACTGACATTTTAATGTTTAAAAGAAGGTAGGTTGGTGGGCTTTGAATATGTTAATTAGCACTGTTTAACAGAAAAATCCATGAAATTGATACTATTTAGAGTGGGTAAAATACCGTTTTTTAAAAGGAAAACATATCCTATATTGAACTAGTTCCAAAGTGTTTCAAGGGAGTGAGACAGATGAACGAATTTGAATGAATAATTTGAAAAATATTTAATATCTAAAGCATTCCTGATGTGAAACGCCCACAGACGCCGTACAGTGAGCTTTGAAAATGGTGACTGAGATTTCAGCGAAACGTCGGCTGCTTTACAGTCCTGGAGACTTGGCAGATTCACGGGATATATAGTATGAGAATGTACCATTCATATATAAACTAACACAATAAACGAATATTTCTTTCTCATGAAAAAACAATATTCGGTTCAGGATGGTTTAAAAAAATTTTTTTCGACAGGTTTTCGGAGAATAATCACTAACCGTATCATGAATTTCTGACATATTCTTTGGTAACGAACCTGGCGACAGTTGTAAACGTTCTTTTTTATGACGGTAATATCCGAGACCATCAGCTTATTGGTAAATCGGTATCGTGTAGCAAGAACTGTTCTAATAATTTTGGCAGACTTTTCATATGTCATCTGTAGCTTTTTTTGCACACGTTAAAGCTTCTTTGGATCTGTTTAATGGTTATGTACCAAATTATTGTAAGGTCAGGGCCAGTTCGAAATATTTTTGTGTTTCGCTGGATACACTACCAGAATACCTCTCCACTTTTTAACTCTTGTATTTTGAAAATGCGTGATTTACCAGCAATAATAAATCTTGACCGCAGGAACTTTTTATTAAATTAATTGTTAAATTCAATACGTATATGTTCTTGATGCCAAAACTTTAGCGCAACTGCCCTTGTCAATGGGTTATACCAAAATAAGGAATAATATCCAAGTAGGTGATAAAGTGAATACCAAGAATTAGCAAATTACATCATTAACATTATAAGGGTCTTTATCTGACTTAAGCCGCGGTGTTGAAAATTATTTGAACCATCGATTGCGGCAGATACACTGAAAATTAGTGTTGAAAGTTTACTCGCTGCTAAAGCCTGTTTCAGTCACCAGAAATTTATTTTTTTCGCCAGAGAGCATCCCAGCGATAGTTTTTCCTTAATATCTTGTCCACTTCATAATTCGTACTTACCAATGTAATTTAAAAGATCGTTGTCGTGAATGTTGAAGCGTATTTTTATATATATAAGTCGATGTGATGTATATATTTTTGTTTTAGATGTAAGAATTCTCTTTATACCTCTTTTCGGATTAATACTTTAATGTTAGCAAGTTTGAGAAATATCGTTTTTTAGGTTATTTGATTTGTTTCAGAGAAATTATTTTCTATTGAAGAATATGCACGATATTAATTTTTTGTTTTGTCTGTTAAAAAGCAACAAATTAATTTATACGTAACAAACGATTTTGCTCAAAATATTACCGATTGTAAATAAACAATTATATGAATAAAAGTTAACGATATTGAATAGATACTGTTTTAACTAAAAATATTTTTTACTTGCGTTTAACGTTAAGTTTGCACGTTTCTTGAGTAATTTAGTTATAAAATTCAATTTAAAAATTTAGCTGAACTGATTCGAAATGTTAAAAAAGTTATTTCAAAATATGTATTATAACATGATAAAAAAAGTATATTTGATTAACTATTCACACAATTGGATAAGGAAAAGGTTTCAGTTTACTTTAAATTATAAAAATGTTGTAGAACTTTGCAATGTTAAGTTTTGCAAAATATTGATGTGGAAATATTACAAAAAAATATATAATTTATATAAATTTGCATAAATACAGAAATAATAAAATTTAGTATCTTTAACTCACACTTCATACGATATCTAATAAACTCTCTGTACTTTATTTTTATTATTTATACGAAAATAAAATCATTTTTTTAGAAATTATGTTTTATTTCTGAAGTATACCTAGCAACACAAAAAATCACCTAATACAAAAGACTCCTCAGAAACCTTATGGAAATTCGTTCCCAGTTAAAGTATTCATGGGCGCCCAGTCTGAAAAATTCTAGTTTTCGAGTGAGAGTCTTCGAAGCTGGGATTTTTGTTATATGCAGGGTAAGAAATTTCATTTAATGCATGCACATATTTACGCGAGAAAAAAATAAAAAAGTTAAATACAGAAGCTGTACGGTTCGAACAGAGATACCCAAAGGTGCTCTTGAGCACCACCTTTGAGGCAATTTTAAGGCCAAGAATTTTTAATTATCTTTGAGTCTCCGTCTGACTCGAAGGGTAAACAACGTCTCGGGATCGAGTTTCGAGGGGTTAAGTACCATAAATAATTTTGGGTCTGACATTTTCAAAAATAAAAGATGTGTTAAGTGCGGGCTCGTTTTGCTTTCGCGGAATGTGAATGCCTTTCTTTGCGCTTCGAACCAAACAGAATAAGTAATTGTAACAAACATATACAGCGTATGCCAAATGACTAACTCACAATACTGTGCTCCTGTGCCAAATATGTAGCCAAATATTTTATACGGTAATCCAAATCAATAGGTATAACCACAACCAGTAAACAGGTGTGCCATTTCCGTTGATACAAACACAAATAATACCAACCTTTTAGCCATAAAATCAAGATCTTCAAGGATCTTATCAACAGACAGAACTAGGATTGCATAACTGTGACAAACAAAATGTGGCTAAGAAGTCCCTAATTAGTACCAGAAAACAAATATGAATTGTTGACTACTTGCTACAGAAACCATTAGAAACAAAAAACCAATTCAGCCGTCTATCAGAAGAGACTGTAAGTAAGAGTTATCCAACATATCCATGAGCTGCTTAAAAAAAGTTACAAATGATATTTACATTGTAAAAACAATAAGCTTCGAAACAATAAAAGTTCAAGTCTTTGTGGCCGAACATTTCAATAGCCTCATTAAAGAACTTTATACCAGAAGTACACAATATCACACATTTCGACCGAAAACGGAGAAAACATTCAAATTTGTTTAAAGGTTGTAGACAGTGTTGAAGATTGTCCTTCCTAAATGTCATGGTGAACTGTTCAAACGAAACTATTAAAACTTCAATATACACGAAACCAACACATACTGGACAATATCTTAACCATAGTTCTAATCATTTTGTTGTAACAAAACGAGGAATTATACGCAACCTCTATAATCATGCTATATATTTATGCAATAATGCCAATTCATTGGAAAAAGAAGTAATACATTAAATCCGATTTACAACAGAATGGTTATCTTTTAAAATTAATTGTTGATGTTATAAATAACTTTAGAACAGTGACCACTAGATAACAAGAAATACATTTCTTCTTCACAATTCCATATCTTAAGGGAACCTCGGAGAAAATAAGACGAATTGCCTTTAAATCAGGAAATACACTTAGAGTTCATTTAACAAAAACAAAACCAAAAACTACCGATAAGAAAGAGTGTATTTACAAAGTTCCATGTAAGTGTGGTGAAATGTATATGACCTCTACAAGTTAGAATTAAGGAACATAAGACTTGTACACCAAAAAGGGAAACGTCGAGATCAGGTATTGCAGAACACTCCTGGGATAAACAACACCCTATAAGATGGTCTGAAGCTGTAGCAATATATATGAAACTCAACATGAAAAAAAGAAAATTTATAGAAGCAATTTACATTAAAAATAACGGAATCTTCAATAAACCCAGTGTTGAGATACCTAATCTTTAGCAACCACTATTTTGTAACATCAAATCATTGAGGTGTGTACAGTGAAGTGAAACTTTGAGCTTCAATGTACACAGTCCCTATATAAGCTTGTAATCTTAAGACAAAACATTCAGTTTATACTTGATAACGATTAGAGATACCACCTAATCTAAACGTTGTAAAAATAAACAAAAACAAAGACAATGCAAGTTCGACAACAACATTTTTGTCGACATTCAGATTCTCAAAGGTTTACACCACGAAACAGAAGTTGATTTATAAATGCAATATTACTGGAGGTTAGCCACGAAGGAGTAAACTTCCACAACATTAAACACCGAATTACAAAAAAAACACTACCTATGTTCTATAATTATTATTAAGCCTAAAGATATAACAAACACGTATATAACCAAGAATCTCATACGAAAAGAATAGTGCCCAATGTACCAGAAGTCAGGCCTAAGAACACGTTAACACTTATTGCCGAAGGTACTCATGAAAAACAAAGGAATGTACTTGAAAACACGCGATGATAAAGTAAAATGCGAGAATTATGGTGGAAATCATCCGGCTACTACTACAGAGGATGCCTAATACACAATTACAACAAAAAATGCTTGACAGAAAAAGGAATAATGCGACCACAGGCTCAGCCTATAACGACTCGACAAATACAACCAGGTATGTCATTTGCACAACTAGCCAATAACAATAAAATAAAACCTATTAATACCAACAGGCAAACAATGCCAGTAACTAACCAACCCGTCAAGAACTATATGAGTAAGCTTAAGATTTGCTGTCTACCGTTGTTAATAAATTAGCTTAATGTTTGGGGAACCATTTGGAACGCTAATGGTCTTCAGCAACATGCTCTAGAGTTTTTAACATTTATATACGAATATCGTGGTGGAGCTGTAGGTAAGGACCGCCCTAAGATTGGTATCATTGATGACCCGACGTACAGATGATGTCGAGGAGGATGAAACTATGGACCATGTACTCAGGGAGTGTCCAGCACTCAAAAGACTGAGGCAGACACATTTCAAGGATACAATTTTGTCACCTGAAGCTGTTAAGCGAGTTGTCATAGAGGCTGCTTGGATTCGCAAAGGCATTCGGACTCAATTTGCAGCCAGGTTGGAACAAAAGGGCCAGATCAAGTGTCACCACGACTTTAAAGACTTTCCATTTGAAAACTAGAATTTATCAGATTTGGCGCCTATGAAGACAATTTGGCCAAGAACGGATTTCCATAAGGTTGTGGTAAGTGAAGAACTGTTAGGGTAAAAGATTAAAAAGTACTAGTAAAAGAAAGTTCTTTGACAGATATATTAAAATCTTTATTTAAACAATAAATAAAGAAGTTTCTTATTATAAAAACATCGCATTAATTTGTTTAACTATAACTATATAACATATATATACATATATTTAAATAAATAAAATCACTAATCTGTATCCATATCAGATTCGCTATTATCCTCACTTTCGTCACTCTCACTTTCACTATCTGACCCTAACCATTCCATCTTTGAAGTATCGTCTTCAATTATAGTTTTCCATTCATCTAATTTTTTCAAATCTATACTGTAAAGGTCACTGTAAGTCAATTGCCTGTCTCCATCTTCAAACATTCCTAGAAAAGAACATAATATAAAGCCTCGGTATACAAAATTTAGGTTTGTGCAGCTTCTGCAGCGTGATTCATTAAAATGTCCTAAATTTATGCAGGAATTATATTTGAAATAATGACAATGACATATATTTTTACCTCCATATAAATATAAAACTCCATGCTTAATAGCCAATCCGCAATTCATCCTTGGACTTGGCTCAAATAACTTCACCTTTTCTTCAGTCGTCGTGGGTTGAGAAGATGTTGGTGTGGGGCCAACTGTTACTTTAAATACTCCGTCATCAGAAATAGTAGTAGATCTAATAGATTCTTCAATTTGACAGACTTCCATATCTTCTTGGGTATCTGCACCTTCATGTTCTTGAAAAAAAAATGAGGGATTTTAGAATGTGTAATTTTGCTGATGATGAATCATAATGGTTTATTAACGGCAATAAATCATACAAATTCCATTTTATATAATATGTCAAATAAGAATAAAAAATCTGAAACGAACAATCACAAAATATCACAAGTCACATCAATACTAAAAGAATAACAATTGACTAAAAGAATAATACTGTCACTACAGTCTATTATGTATAAAATTCAATTACTTAAAAATTCTTTAATAACCCTTAAATGAGTTGAGAGAGAGTATAAATGGGTCAATATTCCTAGGCAGTGAATTCAATTCCCTACTCATTCTGGACAATGGGGCGTTAAACGCATAGTTTGCCCTATGGTATGGTTCATTAAGAAGACTATGGACCCGAAGCACCCTCGGAGGTACAGAGAATCCAACAGCCCCCAACAATTCAGGAGCATCAACCATAGAGTTTATGATCTTAGGTCAAGATAGATGCGTCTATTATATAATTATACCAAGCTCATATGATCCCGTATTACGCTGAATGGCACATCTTGCTTAAAGCAACAAATTTTAAGAAACGTACCTGTACCTTCTCGATTTTATTTTTTGTAAATTTCACAGTTTGGTGACCAGAGTGGAGATGTATACTCCAATACTGATCGAATCTTTGAGAAGTATACAGATTTAAAACACTGCACACTGCTTAAATCAGCCAGTGTGCGTTTAATAAAACCAACAAGCCTCAAACCAAGACTCGAAATACTATCAACGTGCAAGTCAAAAGAAAGACCCTCATCAAATATCACTCCAAGATCCTTTATATGATCTGAGCGAGTCAGCATTGTATTGTGCAATGTATAATTATAAACTATACTATCTTTTTTCTTTGAAAAAGTAATGGCAGAACATTTTGTTAAATTAAGCTGTATGAAATTGCTGTCACACCATTGAGTAAAACTATCTAGGTCACCCTGCAAGGCCATACAGTCCCCTATCTCTTCAACAACCCTAAATATCTTTAAGTCGTCAGCATATAAAAAACATCTGCTTGAGATTATAGAATCCTCTATGTCATTCACGAAACAATTAAAAAGAAGGGGTGCCAAATGTGCACCCTGTGGAACTCCAGAGGTGACAGGTATATCAGCAGATTTAACGCCATCAATCTTCACCCTGTGTGTTCGATTGGAAAGATAACTTTCAAACCACATAAGAAAAACTTCGTGGATACCCATACTACTTAGCTTCATCAAGAGAAGCTGATGATCCACCTTGTCAAAGGCCTTGAAGAAGTCAGTGTAAATAGTATCCACCTGACAACGCCTCTAACAAGACCTGCTCATAAGCCAACAGATTAGTGACTGCAGAGCGACCACGGACAAAGCTATGTTGGGCAGTAGAGAAAATACTTATAAAGAGGGGATATATTTTTTGATGGACTATCTGTTCAAAAAATTTGCTAAATATAGAGAATTTTGAGATACCTCTATAATTCTCAACATTCGTTTTATCACCACACTTATAGATAGGGGTAATATAAGTAACCTTCCAAACATCAGGAAACACACTAGTGGACAGAGATACATTAAATATTTAAGATAATACTGTGAAGAGAATACACTGGCAACTTTTGATAAAATGAGGTGAAATACCATCCAGCCCCACTCCCAACCTACTTTTTAGATGCGAGATTGCATTAAATACATCCAAAGGCGTAGAGACCCAAGATCAGTTGACCCTGCACAGTTATGAGATCGGAGGGTACCGGAGTTACTAGAATACACAGATGAAAAAAATAACCTGAAGAGTTTCACTATGTCTGATTGATTATTAGCCCAAGAATCACCATAGGACATGTGAGCTGGGGAAACAACCTCTTTCATTTTTTGCATTCACATAACCCCAAAATGCACTATTATCAGAGCACATAGTTCCCTCCATATCCGAAATATAAGCATGGTAGGTACTTTCATATAACTGCTTACATGATCTTCTCAAATCAGAGAATACACAGAAATAGACATTTTAAAATTTCTGTGTGCCTTTTTCTTTTCCAAGATCAGTGCCTTTAATTCAGGGCTAAACCAATGAAGAAACTTCTTATTTTTAGCAATTGCTTTAGGTACATAAATATTAAAACATTCATTAAGAATATCATAAAACGTATTCAAAGTAACATTCACATCATTTTCATTAACAAGTAAGTGCCAATCAAAACAAGACAAATAATTATTAATTTCTAAATAAATGCAGTTTTTAAAATCATTATAGATACAACAGTACTGAAACTCATGCATTTGCTCAGGCATTGGGATCTCCAAGCTTAATGCTGGATGATAAATATCACATCTGATAATAGGGACATTTGATATATTCAATTTAACTTCTGGAGTATTATCAGATCCAGTACATTACCAGATATATTGGGAAATGAATTCAGCTGATACATATTTAAATACGCAAACAAGTCCAACAAAATGTCTGCATTTTGGTCTGAACCACTCGAGAAAACAGGAACAGCTCCATATTTATCATTCCTCCACATGATACCAGGCAGGTTAAAATCTCCACACGACAGAACTCCTCATATATCCATGCAGGAGAAGCAGGAGGAATATAAACACATCCTATGATCACTCTATACTGGTTAACAGTTATGGCAAAGACCTGCTCGATCCGGTTACAATTTAAATGTAGTTGATATGGTGGATGATAAGAGGTGTGGCTATAAAATAACGAGAGTGATGCTTCTACAGAAGTCAGAAGTATAATGCCTTCTCTTTAGAATGCGACAAATCAGTCTGTCCGTCGCCTTAGATTATATAAGAGCTGTTTTCTTTCTGTTTTACAGAAAAAATGATAGTGTAAAAGATTGTTGTTCTATTCTAATGCATCAGGAGGTTGTTTAATTAAGCCACTTATGCTCTAGAGATGAAGATTTGACTAAAACCGATCTAGAGGAAATGCTCAACTCCCACTGAAAAGGAAACCACTAAACTTAAAAAACCTTAATGGAGGTTTACAAAGGCTAACGAGCTTAGTAATTTATTCATAACAATTAACTTGTCTATGAAAAGAAGTCTTGTTTTTAAAATGAAAATTGTTAATGCACACCCGACTAGCAATTTGAGTTGAAAGATCTTTTAAAATCGGCAAAACAAGAAAAAAATTACTAAATTCCTTAAATCATTGCCTAAGCCTAATAATAATTATTAATATTGTTAGAATTTCTTATATGTTTTTTCGATTTATTTTAATAATTTGGAATATATCCCCTATAATCTCTTACAAATTACTATTAGATATTCACAGTTTCCATGTTTGGGGCATATTTGTGAAACATATTCCCCACGAAGAAGGAACTTTGAATACATCATATGAGCTTTCGTTCTTTATCATACGATATTTATTATTAATATTGGAAAAACTTAAAATTCTTAAATAAACCTACCTTCTCCAATATCTCCTTGGATATCTTCTTTGCCCTTTCTCCTCCGACTCTTGCTGTCTTTTTCTTTCTTTGCATTTAAAACAACTTGTCTCCAAACCATTTTTTCAAGGTCTAGCTGAAGAAAGTCATTGAAAAAGTGTCCAGATAGATTTTCTTCATCTAAAATAAGAGAAAAATAATTGATTTTTAACTTGCTTATAGGTGATTAATTTTTTTTTCAGGATTTTACTTATATACAAATTGCAACTTAATGATTCAAATAAACTCTAATCAGTGATTAAGAGTAATTATAAATTTAGTGAAGTTTCAAATGAAATATATAGGAATAGTAACATCAAAGCAGGTCAGGTTAAACAATGCACTACATTATGAAAAAATTTAAACAAAGTTATTTCTAGAATCTACTTTAGTTTCCTACCTTCTTCCTCGTCAAACACGCCACCAAAACAATACGCGGAGAGATTATTCACTGAAGTTACTACTGGCATACTACATCGGGGTGAGAAGTGCTGCATTCCTAGTTTCACTTGCTGCCATTTGTATTTGGTTTGGGTTGGATCATGCTCTAAAAGTAAAAATTATTAAGTGAATGGTTATACTTCTATAGAACATTATAAAATAAAACAACAATAAATACAATAGAGACAAGTTTTCACTAAAATAAAATTATTGACATGGTAAAAACTTACTGTCGAGACCCAAAATAAAGGAATCTGTGTAGACGTGACCTTTATCAACATCTTTTTTAATTCTTTCTTTACTATATCCTCCTGAAATAAGTATTTTGCCATCAGGTAAAGATACCATACAACAAGCAGACCTAAAAAATATTTAAATTTTTAAAACATTATTTTGCTAACTGTTTTTCCATCCAAATCTTTGATTATATTTTTTTTCTACCTGGATAAAAGTATTACATAATCAAAATTTACCTAGGGGCAGGTGGAGTTCCAACAGGTGTAATTTTTTTCCACTTATATGTTTCCAAATCAAAACTGTACACATCATTAAAATACTTATAATCTCGAAGATTATCATGGAAACCACCAAAGACAAAAAGTTGTTTTTTAACTAATACCATTCTGTGTCCACTTCTGGCACTAGGACCATCGGGTGCAGTAATTTTTTCCCACAGTTTCTTTGAAATATGGTAAACCTAAAAAAAAAAATAGTTATAAATATCTAGTGTTATGACAAATACACGTACAAGTGCTTTTTAGTAATTGTATAAGAAATAAATAAAAAATGTGTATTGTAAGAATTATAAAATCCCTATTTGATTTCTTTTGTCCTTTTCATGAATCACAGCTTAAGAGGCAAGGATAGTGTGGTGCAGGATTGGTTGGGCATGGACCTAAATGCCTTTAATAGCTTTTACTGTTCAGTGGCAACTGACATAACATCAAAAATTAATGTACAAAAAAGATCGTTAGATTAAACTTTCGCTCAGTATCTCTCCTGCCCACTCTTTCTAAAATAATTGAAAAACTGGCTAAAGGAAGAATAACAAATTTTCTTAGCCAACATAACATTCTGTTTGAATGTCAGTTTGGTTTTCAGACTTCCAACTACACTACGGGCGCAGTTTTTTCTTTTTTAGAGAAACTCTACATCAGTTTGAATGAGGGCGATGTCGCGGCTGCGGTCTTTTGTGACTTCTCAAAGGCGTTCGATTGTGTGAATCACGAAGTACTTTTGAGTAAGCTCGAATTGTATGGTATTAGAGGAGTGGCATTAAATTGGTTTGCTTCCTATCTTTTGAATAGGCAGCAAATGGTTAAGTACGATGGAGAATTTTGCAGTGTCTCTTCTCTGAGTTGTGGCGTCCCATAAGGTTCTGTTCTTGGGCCCCTGCTTTCTTTTATATATAAATGACCTGACCAAAATTGATATCCGAGAAACATTTATATTATTTGCAGATGACGCAACAATTTTATGGGGTGGAAAGAATGGCTGTGATTTAAAACATATTATCGAGTGTGACTTGATTAGAGTGAATGAATGGTGTGCTGCAAATTGTTTAAGTTTTCATTTTACTAAAACCAACATGTTAAGTTTCAAATCTACCTGTGATAGTTTAACTTTGAATAATCATTTTATAGGGAATAAGCTAGTGACTAGATTTTTAGGTATACTTATTGAAGATAAGTTGAAATTTACTGACCACATAATGGCATTAAATAAGAAGTTGGCTGCCAGGTGTTATGCGGTAAGAACAGTGTCAAGAGAATTAGATTCAAATGTGGCTAGAACAGTGTATTTTTAATTGATTGAATCTCATTTGAGAAACGGAATTGCATTTTGGGGATTCTGTAGTCGGCAGTTATTAAATTCGATTCTTGTCTTACAAAAGCGAGCAGTGCGTTATTTATTTAATGTAAAAATGAAGGAGCATTGTAGGCCTTTATTTAATCAAGGCAAAATATTAACAGTGATAGGCATTTTCATTTTAGAAATAGTAGGACTGATTCATAAAAAATATAAAAATTATTCAACTCCAAACCCATATAATACACGTAATAATGGCCTGCCATTGCCCATTCCCAGGACTACTCTCACTAAACAGTCTCTTATTTTTGAGGAAATTAAAATATATAACAAAATTCCTCTAAAGTATAGAAATATTAAGGACGATAAATTGCTTAGGAAAAAACTTAAGGACTTTCTTGTGACACGACCGTATTATTCACTGGAAGAATATTTTGCTGATCATTTTTAACAAGGTTTATTTGTGCTTTCAAAATGGGTGTAATGGTGTAATTTTATGGCTATTTTTGTCTTGTTTTACTTTATTTTACTTGACTGTAAACTTTTAAATTAATTGAGTAGACATTTATTTTATTTTATTTTAGGTATATGTTTTGTTAATTATGGACTTTTGTTTATTTACACTGTTTATTTTGATTACTGACTTTAATTACGTGTTTATTGTTATCATTGATCTAGGTTTTTTTTTTAGTTTTTTATTGTCACAATTTCTTGTGTTGCATATGTTTTTGTTTATATTTATTTTTCACTTTTTGTTCTGCATAGTGCTTTGTTACCAAAATTTCTTTACAACAATAAAGCTTATTATATTATAAAAAAATATATATATTTAGTATTTCTCTACTTACCCACAGATCTCTATAATGGTAAAATTGTGACTGAGTAGGGCTAGCAAATTCCCCTCCAAATAACCATAGTTGTCCCTGATTGGCTGAAGTAGCAACCATTTGATGCCCACACCTTGGTGGTGGTCCTGCAGGAGCTTTTACCACAGTCCATGAATTACTTGAGATGTTGTAGAAGAATAGATCATTATATACAAATGTCTAAAAAAAAAATAAATAAATCATACATCACAAAATAATCCACTTGGTTCAATGATAATTTAAGAGAGATAATACACCAATGTCAAAGTTTCAAAATAAGATTGCAACACTCTTTAAAAAAGCCCTTTTTTTGGTTTAGTGAATCGAAAATAGATAAAGAGAAAAAATACCGGTGGAGATTTCATCAAAAGTATGGCAGGATTATCATGAGGAAGAGAAAAAACTTGAAGAAAAAGACAATAGGGCCAAGACCATAGCTAAAGAAATTAAATTAAGAACATAGGTGGGTGAAAAAGACCATAGCATGAAGAAGATACAAGTGAAGATGAGAGGCTAAAAACCAGAGATAGTCTTCATGATGTATCGGACAGAGTTGTGTAAAGTTGAAGATGATTTTGTTTAAAATCCCTTCACAAAAAATTGCCATATTGGTGACTTTGTATTAATAACATTTTTAATTGGAAGTTGTAAAACTATTCAATATCGTTATGCATGTGTTGTTGAAAAGAAATTCTCAGAAAATGAGATTGAAGTGATGTCATTAAATGAAGATAAAATACTTTTACAGTGGTGGAAAATGACCTGCCGGTTATAAAAAAAGATATTTTAGAGAATTTGTCCTAACCACTGGTTAAAAATCTTGGAGATAGATAATTATTTTGAAATGCTGCAGATATTTCTGAATACTACAATAAGATTTAATTTCCTTAAGCAAAATTATACATTTTAATTTTTAAAATTTATTGACATCACGTTTTTATTTAAGTTATACTGTATGTATGACAGAGTTGTGTAAAGTTAAAGATGACTTTGTTTATAATCCCTTCACAAAAAATTGCAATATTGGAGACTTTGTATTAATAAAATTTTTAGTTGGAAGTTGTAAAACTATCCAATATCGTTATGCATGTGTCATTGCAAAGGAATTCTTAGAAAATGAGATTGAAGTGATGTCATTAAATGAAGATAAAATACTTTTACAATGGTGGAAAATGACCTGCCAGTTATAAAAAAAGATATTTTAGAGAATTTGTCCTAACCACTGGTTAAAAATGTTGGAGATAGATACTTATTTTGAAATGCTGCAGATATTTCTGAATACTACGATAATATTTAATTTCCTTACGCAAAATTATACATTATAATTTTTTAAATTTATTAACATACACGTTTTTATTTAAGTTATACTGTATTACATTCAACAAATAAAAGTATAATCTCATTTCTGCAGTTTTCATGTGTTGATTATTGGGGTATTAAAAATTGGTGTAAAGGATGATGAAGAGTCATAAATAAAGCATTGAAATTCCATAAAACCTGCCCATTGTGAATTATTGGGAGACCTTGAATTGCAGACTAACTACCTGATTTTTATAATTGAGTACTCGAATTGCAGACCAAACCAAGAAGGCCCCTTTTTAAAAAACCATGAATTGGAGACTAACCTTCATTTTATACAACTAAGGTAAAGGTAAGATATTTTTTATTTTAGATAAGAAAATTGTGAATTTTACAGAAATTAATTTTAAATCTGTTTATTAAACAACTAAACCAAAATATTACATACAATATATGAGGTGGTTCAAGTTTCATTGAAAAAATATATATATATATATATATATATATATATATATATATATATATATATATATATATTTCCAATAATTGTATTACATTACATTTAAATATTCCTTCAAATAGATTAGGTAATAAAATAATAAAATAATTATTGGTATCAGGTAGGTAGGTTATTGGGCAGGTAGATTTCAGATGGCCCTTTTATCTTTGGTCTGCAATTTAGGGGTTATTAAAAATACATTACAAATTCTGAAAATTGTTTATGGTCCCAACTCATGTAAGCCCTAATTATTGATGCCTTTACCATATCGTATATAATATTTTATTATTTTAAATTTCAATTTGTATATTCTCATTTTAGTATTTTTTATGTATTGTGTTTTTAACTTAACTTGTGTAAAATCTGGGTACCTATTCTCGTTCTTGAGAGAACGATCACTTGATGGAAAGTGAGAGTTGTTGTCACGAAAAAGTATGAAACCATATTCTGGGTAGCTTTTCTCGTTCTCGAGGGAACGATCATCTTGATGGAAAGTGGCCGTGGTTCTCACGAAAAAGTAAGAAATCGTATTCTGAATACAGTTTCATACTTTTTTGTGAAAACCACGTCCACTTTCCATCAAGATGATCGTTCTCTCAAGAACGAGAATAGGTACCCTGGTGTTTTTGTTTCTATCTATCTGTCTAACACATGGTTTAGATAAATAAAAATTAAAAATAGCAATTTAAGTTAAAGCAGATATATTGCATGCAGTCTTACCTTTTGCCCATTAAAATATTCTCCACCATATAAGATTAATTGATCTTTGTCTGGATGACCAATAAAGCTAAAATTCAGTCTGCGTGATGGAGGATCTACTTGGCTCTCTGTTACTTGTAAACGTCTTTTTTCTTGTTTTTCTATTTGTGCGACTATAGATTCTATATCATCCTAAAATAATACAAAAGGCTCAAAAATATGTTAAAGATTTAAAAAGTGATATAAAAAGGTAACACGCTAATATAACTCACCTCTCCGAGATCTTTTAACTCTTTTTTTAGCTTGTTGGAAACTTTTTTCTCTGTTTTTGCTTGTGTTTTTTCAGCACCTTTGCCCTTTTTCTTGTTCTTATCCTTTTTACCCATTTTGTAACAAACACTGTTTAAAAATACCAAAACTCAAAACACCGGAAAAAGTTAGGTTATCTAGCACATGCCACTCACTGACCTCTGTCACTCGATAGTACTAAACACCCCGGAATCTAAACACGGAATACCTCGATGTATTTTCAAAAAGTACATTCGTGTTCCACAAAAGTGCGTTTACCCCTTCCAACTTCATTGGGGGCGTTTCCGAGAAAATAACTTTATGGCAACCTTCGTAGCACGCCCCTTATTCGCCGTCTCTCTCCCGATCGGAACCTAACTTTCTTGTTCTGGGATCGGAAGAAAGAACTATTCAAATTTCTGAAAAGCCCAATTCCGTCCTACGGAGAGGTAAAAAGTTTTGTCTATCTCTGAAATTCCAGTGCAACCCTTATTGGTCGCCATTAGGTTCAATTATTTGTATGGCAACATTGAATTCCCTGCTAGTTTCTTATATTGGCGTGAATGTGTCGTGTATGAATGTTAATTCTATTGTTCCAACTAACAGATTTAGACAATAACTATCCCTTTCTATAGGATATCTAAAACATCGCTCTTCCTTGTTTTACTTGACAGGTTAATTGAGTATATTCAATAAAAAAGACCTGAATAATTGTTTCTGTAAAACAATATTTAACTTGAATTTCTGTTTTTAATTTCCTCAAAATTATAATTTTTCTGTTCAAAGCAATTCCTTTAAAGCTAATTTTTTTAACTTCTTAGGAACAGCGTAAATATGTAGCAATTTTATTATTTTTAGATAACAAACATGAAATGTCAGTTCTTATAAATAAATGAAAATGCTTTTTCTATGACTGTTTACATATTTTATTTTTTACAATAAAACTGTTATTTAGCAAAATAGCTAATATGTGAAATATGCGCCAGGAACAAATCGAGACTAATTTCTTTTTTAAATATCTGTTTTGGAAAAGATTAAGGAAATCAGTGAGTATTTTTGTAAATAACATTAGTATAATCTACATCCTTCTTCGGACGTAGAGTAAAAGTTAACGAAAAAAATTATTAAGGTTTTTTTGTTAAAATTATTTTCTCCTCTATACTTTTCGGGAACTGATATGTTAGGTAAAACGATATTGTTGTTGGTTAATGCACACCTAATTCAGGACTTTCTTTCTTTGTAAAGCCAGTGTGTTATGAAGTCCAAGTTTAGTCGCTTCAAAATGTTTACATCAAACAGTGCGTCATAGCTTTTTTCAGAGAGTTTATTTGTAAGACGCTCACCACAAACTTTTTGCTCATCTTCATGTATAAAACTATTTCCAGAAAAATGCTCTGAATTGAGTTACTCATCTGGTGTATAAAAGAATTATGATCATGACCAATTTGCTTCAGCCCTTGAATTTGAAGTTTCTTTTCTTTTAGAAAACTAAAATATTGATAACATTTAAAAATTATCATACATCATATCCATAAGATTAAACTTGTTACCCTTAGATTTACAATTTGATTCTAAGGTAAAATTTTAAATGAATTGTATGCTTCAAAACTTACCAATTAAAAAAATTCCAATTTACCAGATGAGGTATTTGCACGTCTTTCGATGAAGAATCGCATTTTTTAAAATACCAAAAAAACCCTTAAAATTCACGATCCTGTTTGAAATTTTCAGTAAAACGTTACATAAAATGTGATAAAATGCATAAAGCAGCAAAATCAAAAATAAATTATTGGCAAAGTGAAAAATATTCAGTTAATGTCAAAAATACACTTTCACCAATATAATAAAAACTGAATTCATTGTTGCCAAACCAATTATTTGCACGTAATGGCACGGAACATGGTGGGTTATTTTTAGTATAAGGGAACATAAGCAGTCCAGTTTTATATGCGAAGTTCGTGAGTGCAAGAAAGAACTTATATAAGGTATATTCTTTTGAGTAATTATCACTTTCAGTTCTGTCACTTGAAGTGATCATGATCACTTCGACCCAATGACAATTTACTCAAAAGAATACAGCCATATATGTCAATTTCGAGGAAAAATCAATGCCGACTTTGTTTTTTGAATAATAGATGATGCTATTATGAATTTATTCTAAATGTCAATCTTTGAGGTTACGTTGCCCAATTGAAAAATTTTGATTTATTTTGAACGGACATTGAAACTGTATTTAATTAAAAGTTTCTCTTTACGGCCTTTATTCATCTAACCTTACAATTATTTCTTAATAATCTTATATTTATCAAAAATGGGTCACTCAAGCTTGAGAACCACCCTAGGAGTAACCTTTGTTTCCCTACTGACTTCAGCTATTACAATTTTGGGGCTGTATCACGTTTTAACAAATAGAGGTGAAAGAGTCAGTGTAGGATGGTTCCTAGAGAGTACGTCGCCTCATATGTGGGCTGCTTTAGGTATTGGCCTATCTGTATCTTTGAGCGTTGTAGGAGCGGCAGTGGGCATTCACACAGTTGGTGTCAGCATTTTAGGAGGAGGTAAGCCTACTTTTTTTTTTTTAAATGTAAATAAAAGACAATATAGTTAATAATGTATTGTTTGGCTAAAAATTTTTAAATATATCAGAATTACTTTTTTATTTTCAGGTGTTAAAGCACCTCGGATCAAAACAAAGAACCTCATTTCAGTAATCTTTTGTGAGGCAGTAGCAATTTATGGTTTGATTACTGCTATAGTATTGTCTGGCTATTTGGACAATTTTACTTGGGAGATTGTGGTCAAAGATGACGATTTGAAATCCAAAAATTGGTTGGCTGGGTACCTTATGTTTGGTGCTGGATTATCAGTAGGTAAGTTAAAAAGTAAATGATAAAAACAGACTTTAAAATAAATATAAAAAAAATCTAGAGTGATCCATTAACTTCAAATGTTATGTTGTACTATATATTTTTGTATGTATGTATAGGTACAGTCAACCTACTTTGTGGAATCTGTGTAGGCATTGTTGGAAGTGGAGGGGCCCTGGCTGATGCTGCTAATTCTTCCCTGTTCGTTAAAATATTGATTGTTGAGATCTTTGGTAGTGCTATAGGTTTATTCGGACTTATTGTGGGGATCTTTATGGTTTCCAAAGTCCAAATGGGTGACAAAATTCATTAGAAAGTTGAATTCTGGTATTAATTTATTAGTTTTGAAAGGAAGTAAAAAGTAACGTTTTGTAAAGTTATTCTTCATCAGCTATAAATTAGAATTTGTTTTGTTTTAGAAGGTAAATGTTTACATTAGCCCTGTTGTGGACAGTATAGGGATCATTTCATTTATTAGTAAATGTAAGACAGTATTGTATTGAGAAAAAAATTTATCCTGATGGAACTTATTAGAGTAATGTCTGTTTCTACTATATCACTTTATTAATCTTAAAATTACTGTCCACAGAAGTGTTAAGAGATATTGTGTATATTCCTGTTAGTATTTAAATTAGAATTAAGGGACAAAGTAAATCTTTGCGTAACATGTATATGTATATGTTTTGAATGCATTTGAAAATTTTTAAATGTTGATGTTATATTGCATTTCTAATTATTAAAGAATGATAAATTTTATCTCTAAATGATAATTTTCAATATTAGACTGTTGTCAGTAAATGATTTGTTCAAAATATTTTATATTAATTGAAATTTTTGACAGACATGTTGTATATGTAGAAAACAGGTACCGACAACTAGACAAAGAAACCCTGATCACTCTTTTTGTCACACTATTGTAAAACATTTTGTCTTTTACAATGTTTCCACAATTCAAACCTTCTGATTTGCAATATTCTTTATTTTTATAGTGTTTTAATAACCTTATTTAGTTTACAAGTGATATAAAACATCATAACTTCTTTATTTAATAATGCAATTTAGCATTTTTTTCAATTTACTCAGTCAGGTTGTCTATATCTGATTTTTACATACACAAATTTCTTTGTAATAAATTTTTACAGGCATAAGATATTTTGAATAAATCATTTACCAGCTGTTATACTACGAGGTAAAATTTATTGCCTTTATATTTTTGTTTGTTCTTATCATTTCAAATTGCTCACAGGTACCACTCTTCAATATTTTTAAAAATCATCAGAAATATTTTCAAAATGTTTTATACTGATTTACTATTTTATAAGGTTATACAACTGACAAAGATTTTGTTTGATTATTAACTAACTTAAAATTTAATAAGTAAGGTAAAAATTTACAACAGAATGATAAAAACAAATTTATTAACATTGAAAATTAAAGTATAAATCTATAAATTAAACGTAATCCTAAAAAGCACGATAAAAAAGGCGAAAAGAGAAATGTAAAAAGAATTGTTTGAATGTAAACATTTTTCAAATGTGTAAATACACCTTTTAATTGAAGAAATCCATTATCTTCTTTTTAAACTGTGATGGTGAGGTGTTTTTTGTTAAATATTTCAATTGAAGCTTAGTAAAGAGTATTTTCATTGAATGTGAATGCGTGTTTAAGAATGATAAGGTTATGTCTGTATCTGGTTCTATAGGAGCTTGTTGCCCCAGTCGTAAATTGTCTCCTGTTTTTGTACATATATAAAGAGCACTTTAATATGTAAACTGATTGTATAGTTAGAAGTTTTCTATCTTAAACCACATTCTTGAAAGTTTCCTTAGCATCAAGTCAAAAATTGAATACTTGACTTACACTACTCAAGGGTCCCAGAGTATTATATTCTAGCTTAGGTGAGGTTTAAACAAGTGCATAGTGAGTTGTTATTAAGTGGGAATTAACACACTCTGTTTCAATCTAAAAAATGCATATCTTTCGTTAAGCTTAACAGAGACTTTTGTCAATTTGCTTTAACACAACAGTCTTAAATCAATATAATCCTAAATATTTGACTATGGGCTTGCTTTTAACTGATACTACTTTCGATTCTGATTTATAGAATGTGACTGTTACTGTTTTGTCTGAATTTAGGACAAGGTGATTCGACAAATGGTTCTGATGGAAATTAATTATCAGGTTTTACTATAAACTTCATTTCTGTGAGGAATGATGTAAGTAGTGAGAATGCATATCTTTTTATTCCTATAGTATGTATTTTTGGATAAGAAAATCTAAGTTGAGTGTGTCAAAGGCTCTAGACATATCAGAAAATAAACCAGCTATCATGCAATTCGGCTCTCACTTTTTTATTTCCTAGGAACTCGTTATATTTAAGACTGATTATATTTAGTCTGACGAAGAACAAAATCAAACTACTTAAAATAACTGCTCAAACACTTTTAAGAAGCTGTTTAGTAACAATATGATCTATAATTTTTGATGTTTTGGCTTTCTCTCGCTTTAAGAATGGGAATAACTAGATAATTTAAATTTAAAAGGCAAAATTCCAATGACGTTATTTATTATCGTTGTTTAGAGTTTTTTTTAAAAAGTTCTTCACATGCCTTTTTTAGAATAGTTGTTGGAATTATGTCGACGCCTGAAGATTTCTATTTTTCGACGATTTGATGGCGTTTTCTATTTCTTTTGTTGTTGCAAGGTGTATGTAAGTTGTGCTGACAATCTTAGTAGAAGACGCTGGCGCCATGGATAAGTTCGCCCCAAAATGGTCTTCAATTGCTCATTTTAGCAATTGTGAAAAAGAATTTTGCGAACGTTTCTGATATATTCTGTTTATCTATTAATGTTTCGTTGTCAACTTTAATAGATTGTAGTGCGTCTTTCTAGCCTGTCTAGTTCCGTAATTATAATATTCCAGACTGCTTTCGCCGGATTTACTGTCTGTTCAATTTCATGCCCATTGTAATTGGCTTTAGCCTCAATGAAGTTCTTTTTGTACTTTTTTAATTATATTTTATAGAATTGTTGAGCATTTCATAAGTTTATATATATTTGCGAGATCCTGTTTCATGTTATCTGTCAGCCGTGTGGTATTTTTTTTTGGGCATGTAGTCTTTCCTGGACATGCATAATTGAAATGCTAAGTCACAGTCTTCATAGAGCTTGTGAATGTTGCCTGAATCTAGGTGGTTCCACTTGGACTTCTCTAATAAAATTTAAAAGTTCACTCTGAAGTTGCAAGTTATGTTGTTGAACGAGAAAGAAGGATACAATGAAGAATATATATTAAAAAATAATATAGTCATATAATGAAGAATAAATAAACTAGTATGGTACCTCTGAGCACAATAATTTAGTCGATTTTTCAAGGAATTGCCCATAATTTATCACAATTACTTTTGGTTATTTGTGACTACAGTTCCCCTACTCTAAGAAATCAAAAAAACAATGATTTGACTATTTTTTACACAAATATTTAGTTGTAATGAACAAAGAACTTTTTTTATACATATGATTTAACTATGTCAGATGAGAATAAACAAAAATAACCAAATTCACTCATCAATAATTATGGGCTATTCGCTTAAAATTCTGCTTAGGTTAAGTTTGTTAGAATTAATATTTTGCCATGACACACTGAACTCGCATAGAATCTCCATTTATATTTTTTTACGTTCGCTTCTGTAAGACTGCTATTTTATTTTTTATATAACTTTTTTTTACCAAAGAAAAATGACTGCTCTTCTTTTTCTAGTCAATTTTACTGATTTGGAACTATTATGACTAAATTTTAGTTTTAGAATGTGTAAGGAGTCAGTACTAGTAACTTTAATATTATTTGTATCAATAAAAAAAACTTATTGAGCCATTCAATATAATTTCAAGATGTAAACAGTGATGGTCATAAGGTAGAACAAGTTTTTTTTTTACTTTTGTCATAGAGAGATTTTTGCTTGTTTCTATGGATATCATCATTTTAATTCATCTCAACTTTCACAAATATTTCCAGTGTATATACCTGGCGCATATTGTTTTATTATGTCTTTGTTATCTTTCTATTATTATAGAAAATATTCTTATATTGGGTGTGAAAAATAATGATAATTATGTTGGTTATATATCACAAAAAATGGGAAAATCTAGAATCATAATTCTCAAATTTTTTGGATATGTCTGCTTAAAAATTATGTAAATAAAAAAAATAAACCTTTTTAAAAGGGATTAAAAAGTATAAAATAATTTCTCCAAGTCCTATACAGATTCCTAATTCCATAGACATTGTCCTGAAAATTTGTGATTGTGAATTTTTAATAGATATGAAAATACTTCTACCACAAGAAAAGTGGGGTGCATGCAACATATAATACAGCCACGAGCAAAAGTATTAGGCACTCTTATTGTCTATCTCTGTTTTGACAAGTGTCTAGATAAGCTTCTTATGGTTTTATTATTGCATTGGGGATATGTTTGCACAGAAATAAGACAAAAACAAATAATTATGACACGCAGGTGTGCGTTAACACATTATTTCTTTGAATTAGCTATTTCACGAATTTTGTGAATCTAGTTTATCAAAGTTTGAAGTAGACACACGTGTTGTACACAATTATTTCTACCATATTTTTAAAAACTAACATTTATAGCGTGAATCATGACTAAAGAAACTGAACTTAGTGCAGAACAGTGCCTAAAAATTAAGATTTTACATGAATAAGGCTTGTTTCAGGTAAAGATAGCCCAAGAAGTGAAGTGCTTGTGTTGTGCAGTGCAATATGAATTAAATCGTTTCAAAGAGACCGGATCCCATGAAAACATGCAGAAAGAAAGTTACTACAGATCGTGATGACGGTTTTTGATTAGGCAGTCTCTACAAGGCAATAAAAAAACAGCTCTCGACCTCGCTGCAACTTTATCTGAAGTAAAAGGCAAATGTGTGAGTGCGCATACTATGAGAAGAAAGCTTCTTAAAGCTTGAATGAAAGATTACAAGGCAAGAAAGAAGCCGTGGCTATCGGAGCACAATAAGAAAAATCGATTAGAGTAGACCCTCAAATATAGAGATTGGACAGTGGAAGATTGGCCTAACGTACTATGGTCAGACGAATCTAACTTCAAAGTATTGTTATTTACGTTATGTTTTACGTTAAAACAAGTAAATATTTTTGAAAACAAATTCTACAAGAGAAATAATGAAATTTTAAATTAAATCAGTTTTTTCTCTTTACACAGGTGCTTGGTACTCCCGGTGTGATTTATGTTAGGCGCCGGGTGGGCGAAGAATACAACCCAGAATGTGTTGTGCCCACTGTTAAACACGGTAAAGGCTCAATTATGATTTGGCTTGCATGGTTGCCTATGGAGTGGGCGGAATGGTGTTGTGTGAGGGGCGAATGAACAGTGAGAAATGCGCTGAAGTTCTAGAAGCAGCTCTAGCGCCGTCGGTACCGCAAATTTTTGGCGATACAAACAGTGACGGAATAAAATTCCAGCCAGACAACGCCACTTGCCACAAATCGGCTCACATTATGACGTGGATATCTCAAAACAGTATTGATCTTTTAGGCTGGTCACCATAATCGCCAGACCTCAATCCAATTGAGCACATTTGGTCTATTTTGAAGAAAAAGATGCTTTAAGGCATGATTGGAAACAGTTATCCGTAGATGAATATTTTGAGCTGGTAGAGTCAATGCCGAAAAGTTATAAATCTGTTTTATTTACATACCCTTTGTTAAATTACCCCAAAACTAGTAATTTTGTAGGGTGCCTAATACTTTTACTCGTGGCTGTAGTAAAGAGTGTGGAGAGTAGTTTCATTGAGAAAAGTCACACAACCTTATTATCTGTTGCACTCCTCGTTTTAAATCTTTCAAGTATTTTCATAGCCATTAAAAATTCACAACCACAAATTTTTAGGACAATGTGTATGGAGTTAGGAATCTGTATGTAGGGTTATAAATCTGTATGGAACTAGGACAAATTATTTCATACTATAAAGCGTTTCAAAAATGTAGTGTAGTAATTTTTTTATGTAGATAATTATTTTCGGCTTTTTAGTCTTTGGTTTAAAATCGATTGCAAAAATTTGTACCAAACAGACAAAAATCGACTGCAAAATAAACAGACATACATATAAGAAAGCAAGTTATTATTGAAATGTCATCCAGTACTGAGCTATTTTAAAGTTTCAGATTTCTAGCTCCTTGGGAAGTTAGTTTAAACTCCATGACAAAATTTGCACTGAACATACAAACTAACAGACAAGAAAGTGAGCGTTAGAAAAAACGTGATAAGATAGTTTCTTCTGATATTAAAAAATTGTTTTCAAAATGCTAAATTTTGTAAAGATATTGATTGAAATCATTATATAATTGACCTATTAATGATAATCATAATTTATGGTCAATTCTTCACAGAAAAGGTCAGTTTGGTTATTTCATTAGAACTTTTTCGAGTACAAAATTATGAACCGAATTAAATTGAGACATATTTTTAAGAACTTATTTCAATGAGTACTATCTATCCTCTTGTTTTATTAAAAATATTATTTTGACAATCCATTTGACAATAAAGTAAAATTTTTGAACAAATAGAAAGCAATTTCTTTACAGAACTAATTGGGATTTATCTCCCATCTGTTCTAAAGTAAAAATTTTTTGGATTAATTTTTACACAAAACGTAAAAATTAGTACAAAATATTTCTGAAGTACTCCATAAAGAAGTTCCACTAAATAAGGGTTTTAAAACGCTTTGTTTCCGATATATACAATCTTTCATATCCTATTCATAAAATAGAATTCATCTATAAGTTATGTCCATCACTGAATTCAAGACTTATTGATAGGGAATCTTTTTCTGCATAAATTAATCATAATACATAAAATGTACTGTCGATGTATCTGCTCTCTAATAGATAATAACAAAATATTACCTCTATTTAGAAAAATAAAGAATGTGTTAAACTTACAAGAATTTTTTCTTTAACATTTATTCAAAAGGGATTATCAAAAATATAATTTGAAAAGTATAAAAAATACTTTTATCTAAACATTAAACTAAACCTAAAAACGAATCTCTGCTCAAAACAGCCAATCGGAGCTGTGAGAGAACAGATCTTACTAAACGGTTCTTAACGATTAAAACTTAAATCTACTAATTGTTAGAAATACAGAAAGTTTGTTAATTATACATGTTTTATTATAATAAGTTTTTAATTTCATCATAGAAAACGAGCACCAGCGCTGCACCAACACCTCGGAAAACATTTGAAAGGGCTCCTTTGAAAAAAGCAGCTGGACCTAAAATATTGACAAATACAGAAATAAGTAGTTTCTTTACCTGAAATAAATTTTAATTACTTTCTTATATACAAGTATGTGACCTGAAAATATACAGGGTTATTCACTCAATACGGCTCGAAATATTGCGGCCAAAATACGTGACTTTCAAAAAGTTTTACTTTTGGGATATATGGGGGTCTAATATAGTTACTTTTTAAAATTATTTTCATATTATACGGGCTGTCCAAAAAGCTCTGAAAGTATCAAAGTTCTGTTTTTGTAAAATGGAACACCCTGTATATTATTACATTTTTGGATTCTCCGATCAAAATAAGTGTCTATTTTAATAAGGTTTAAAGTACCTAAACCTTAAGGGTTTTTAAATAATTTGAATTTTGACAAAATCTAACCCAATTTCATGTTTGAAATACTTAAGAAGTTTTCAGGTTTTTACTTAAAGGGGAATTAAGAATTTTGTTTTCTATGTTTGACATGAAAATGTCTGTTAGGAGAGGGCTAAGAGGAGAACCCATTGGTAAGCCTGAATTTTGCAAATAAAATTTGTTATTAAACTGGAAATAGGTTTGTGATAGGCAAAGTTCAAAAGAGGACAAGATTTCAGTAGTAACTATTGGATTTATATTTCGTTCCTGTAACATTTCTTGGATAAGTATAAAACATTCATCTGTTGGAATATTAGAAAACATGTTTTTTATGTCAAAAGAAACTAGTATGGAGTTATCTGGGGTTTTTATGTTTTTTAGTTTTTGGACGAGATCTACTGAATTATTTAAACTGTGACTTGGTTTCATGTCAAACATAGAAAACAAAATTCTTAATTCCCCTTTAAGTAAAAACTATGTTCAATTTTGGTACAGATATGGGGATGATATTCTAGCATGTTTAAAAGGCACTACTAGACAGCTTCAAAAATTCTTACAATACATTAATAATTGCCATCCAAAAATTCAATTTACTCTGGAATCTGAAAATAACCATAAAATCAATTTTCTAGATCTCACCATATCTCACCTCAATAATCAGTGTAATTTTAAAATTTTTAGAAAACCAACGTTTACAGGTAATACTATATCTAATGATTCTTTTCATCCCTTACAACACAAAATGGCTGTATACAATTCAATGATACATAGAGCATTCTCTTTGTCTCTCTCTGAAGAAGATCTTCAAGAGGAACTAAATATCATTGAAATGATTGCAATATCAAACAATTTTTCCCAACAAACCAAAAAGAAATTAATAACTAAAAAACAAAAACAACTAGCTTTTAATTCAATATATCCCAAAATAAAAAATGATAAAGATAGTTCATCTTATATATATTTGTCATACTGTGGTATCCTATCGGAAAACATAGCTAATACTCTTTCCAAACATAACATAAAAGTAGCCTTTAAATCTCAACACAATCTGTCCACTATCCTTTACAATGCTAAAGATAAAAATAAATGTGATAAATGAGGAGTTTATAAGTTAAAATGTTCAGAGTGTGATATCTTGTATATTGGACAAAGTGGTAGAAGCTTTAAAACTCGCTTTTCAGAACACCACCGATCATATAGACTACAAAAAAACAGACTCGAGCTTTGCCAACCATTGCTTAGAACACAGCCACAGTTTTCCTGATTTAAGCAACACTGACATATTACATTATTCAACAAAGGGCCAAAAGTTAAATATTCTTTATAAACATAGTAAAAATAAAAATGTAAATTTGCTTAATGACCAGACAGAACTTGGGTTTTTCCCGTTATTTGTTGTTGCCAAATAATAATTAGTTCCCAAAATTTACTACCTCCCCTTTGTAATAATGTAATTTCTCAGATTGTTTTTATTTATTGTTAAATTTTCTCATGTTTCTGTATTGAATACTTAGTCTACCTTTGTAATTCAGTTTGAAAATGACTCTGTGAGTTGAAACTGCAGTCACTGTTTTCTTAATAAATTTAGTGGTATAAAACATAGTAGTTCCTTTTTAAACATTTCCCGAAGTATACAAAGTATTGTATATCAAAACGAGAATTACTCGAAACCACTATTTCTTTTTCAAAACGAACATTATTCACTTACAGTGTGTTACAAAATCACTAATGGATCTACAATGATATTTTTAGAATTCTGAAGCAACAGTGATGTTTGCCAAGCGGTCTTATAATTTTATATGCGATTTAAACCACAGTATATTATTCTTAACGCAGTTTAGAAACGCCGTTACAAATTAAATGTTTGTAGTTCCCTGTGGAATTTTCTAGTAAAATTGAATAAGTATACTTTTAAGTTTAATGCGAAATTGAAACTTTTCCTTAAAATATAGAGTCATCTAACTAAGGTCTATAAAAAAGGAATTTATTCGTTTTCGTAGTTTTTCCTTTTTAATATAGTATGTCCAAGGAGACGTAGAAATCTTACCTTCTTGCTGGTTTATTTTGACCCAGCAATCTAGAGTATTTTTATATGTCATCTGTTCCTTTTTGAGTCCAGACTGCATCATCATACGACGTCGTACAGTATCAAAAGGGTATGACATTATTCCCGAGAAAGCAGTGACAACCTAAAATATGAAATAAATAAATAAAGAAAATAAATACGAGCCGTGTTTCAAAAGCCATTGCTATTCTACAAGGTGCCCAATTGATGAAATGAACTCCTGTATATTAAGCATTTTAAAAAAATAGGTATATATATATATATATATATATATATATATATATATATATATATATATATATATATATATATATATATATATATATAATCATTTTTCCTTTATTTTGTAATAGAATAACAAAATGTCAAGGAGGAAAAAGTTTTGAAAATGCCTTAAATAAAGGGCGAAACGTCAATTGTTTTGTGTTTTTTATTAAATATAGAACCTAAACCCAAGAAAAGGCAAAATAAAGGAAAAATGATATAATCTATGGTTCAAGAATCAAGAATATATATATATATATATATATATATATATATATATATATATATATATATATATATATATATATATATATATTTCCAATAACTGTATTATATTACATTTAAATATTCCTTCAAATAGATGAGGTAATAAAAGTAATAAAATAATTATTAGTATCAGGTAGGTAGGTTATTGGGCAGGTAGATTTCAGATGGCCCTTTCATCTTTGTCTGCAATTTAGGGGTTATTAAAAACACATTACAAATTTTGAAAATTGTTTATGGTTTTTGGTCCCAACTTATGTAGGCCCGAAAAAGGCAAAATAAAGGAAAAATGATAAAATCTATGGTTCAAGAATCAAGAAAATATATATTATATATATATATATATATATATATATATATATATATATATATATATATATATATATATATATATATATATATATATATATATATATATATATATATATCAGAGACCAAAACAATTGGAGTATTTCCCGCTACTAGGAGTCTGAGACTTGGTAGTGGTAAAGGTCTCTGTTAAATCTGATGCGAATTATGTTGTAGCATCAGCATACTTTTCTGTAGATTAGGATAGCCCACCACCGGAGATGGTGAATTTAGTAAAATATTGCGAGAAGGAACGCTTCCAATGCGCATCATATTTTTTGGGGCTGTAGGAACATGAACCCCAGGAGGGGATCTGTTGGACTTCCTTAGCATTAAGGGAATTTTTAACAGAGGGAACATGCCTACTTTCATTACAAATAGAGGTGAGTCTGCCATAGATCTAACTATTTGTTCTTCAAATATGCAGCACTTGGTGAAGAAGTGGGAAGTTAGTCCGGAGGTGTCGTCGGATCACCGACATATCCTATTTGAAATTGGCGTTGGGGAAGATGTAGTAGTAGTGGAACACCGAAACCCTAGGACTACAAATTGGGATATCTTTCGGGAGGAGCTAGGAAGCAGACTCGTAGGGTTTTTATCGAGATACCGTGACGAAGCTGATGTGGACATCGCTGTCAAGCAAATCAGTGATGCACTTCGGGATTTATTTGAGGCTAGCTGCCAAAAAAGATGAAGGCCCGTGAATTCTAAGATATGCTGGTGGAACTTTTAAATTCAGAAGCACCGAACACGTGTTTGGAACCTTTTTAAAAAAAAGCGTTAAAACACCAAACAGAACTTAACTGGGAAGAATATAAAACTGCCCGGAGAGAATATAAGAAACAAATAAGGGACTCACAGAGGAACGTGTGGAAGAAATACTGCGAGGGCATAGAAAGTATACCCTCAGCATCACGAAAAACTACTGTCTAGAGTTCCTGATGCATGGATTGGAGCACTGGGTCTTCCTGAAGGAGCTCAAACCAGGACGAAGAGTGCTCTTTCCAAGCTCAGATCAATATGAGTGCGCTATTGAAGAACAATGGAATTTCCCCTTAGTACATCATGACCACAAGTTAGTGAAGTAAGTTAGGATTTTAATGGTTACATCCAACATAATTAAGTAAAAAATAAAAATGATCATATCTTGGACCTACATACATAACAACCCTGCCATATTCAATTTTGTAAAACTAATTTTAAATTTATAATTTACACCCTCATAAGCCACTCTATACCAATTTTGGATAAAATCGTGAGATGTAAAATTTTTAATACGCCATATTGAATGTTTTAAAAGTAATTTTAGATTCGTTATGTACGACTCCAAAAATTACCCCATACCAATTTTGGAAAAAATCGGACTAAATTAATTTTTTGTCCGCCATATCACTAGCGCCATCTTGGATTTTACAAAATCAATTTTGGGCAAAATAATATGGGACGAATGCAACAACCTCCTGAACATAACGCAAAAAATTTCAAACAAATCAGTGCCGCCGTTCCGGAGTAAACGATGTACATACATAAAAAAACATATAGCCATCAAATTTTGAACCCCCTTCTTTTAAAAGTTGGTTAAAAAGGCGAAACATTAGGTTAGGGTTTCATAGCAATTATTTTTATTTTTTCCTTTTCCTATATATTCTTAATGTTTTATCCAAAATATTAATTTACATTGATTTTAAATCAGAAAGCAGGGATTAAATTTTAAACAGTTTTTTGGTATCTCACAAATTAGTGAATGTTAATGTTAACACTTTGTTGAAAAATGTCTAAAAATGAAGTAAATAATCTGATTATACTCGTTCTATTTGTTGAATCTGAATTATTATTGTCTGTTTTTGTTAACTGAGCAGTTTATTAAAAATACCTAATGAGAGAAGTGTTGACAGTACCTGAGCTATAATCATTAAATTTTAAAAAGTTTTTTGGTATCTCACAAATCAGTGAATGTTAATGTTAACACTTTGCTGAAAAATGTCTAAAAATGGAGTAAATAATCTGACTATACTCGTTCTATTTGTCGAATCTGAATTATTATTGTTTGTTTTTGTTAACTGAGCAGTTTATTAAAATACCTAATGAGAGAAGTGTTGACAGTACCTGAGCTATAATAAATGAAATAATCACTGGTGTGTTTTTGGGATCTGGTAACATGCCTTTAGCAGTATCAAAGCAACCAAAATAAGCAGCTCTGTAGATAATAATTCCCTGGACTGAAACATTAAAGCCTCTATACAAACCAATAAGACCATCTGATTTGAATGTTTTAACGATGCAGTCTATCATACCATGGTACTGCCTTTCAGCTTTATTTTTACCTACATCAGCTCCCAAGCTAAAAATAAAAATATTTCATGTGTATGACAAAGGGGAAAATATAAGTAGTAAAACCTAAATAGGAAAATAAAATATTAGTTTTGTAATTTAACTATAATATATTCATTTGAACTACTAGGTTAAGAACTTTTTGTAAATGTAAGTAATAGATATAGTGAAGATGAAGATATTTGTATCAGTACACTCTGATGTAAGATTTAGAATAGTTCAGCAACATCAGGACCTATAGCTGCGCTTTTGTCGTCCAGTTTTCCATTCCCAAATTTCCAGAATGATCGCAGACAAGACCAGATTCTGTGCCATGAATATAATTACTACAGACATGTGAGAATATGAAGCGATGGTACTTTTCAAGCTGTCTTATACTGAATCGCAATAAAAGAGTAGTTGTTTGCTTTCACACATATCATCCAAAAATAACTACAGATTAGCTTGTTTAAAGTCAAAGTAAAAAACCTCCGAATTTAATGTCAAAATTTTCTTATTTTTATGAAAGTCATAAATACAAGAAATATTTTTGCAGATGAAAACTTGTAAAAAATCTTTGGAAACTTGTTATAAAAACTATTATTTTAATTCATATTTGATTCTTTGTACATAACATAGCATTAAAAAATTTTGTGTACAAATTAGCTTTTACCAACTCTTCGTCTCCATCTGCTTAGCTTTTTTAGTCCTTAAGAGACAATCGAATTAAAGTAAAAACATTAAAATCTGCCTAGCAATTTCCAAGTTAAAATAGTCTTACCGCGTTCTTGCATAATCCAATGGATATACAAAACATAAACTGGTTGCCCCAGCAGCTCCACCAGAAGCCAAATTTCCTGCAAAATATCTCCAAAATTGGGTCTTTTTATCCACTCCATCCAAAAACATTTTCTTGTATACATCTTTAAAAGCAAAATTCAATGCCTGAGTAGGAAAGTAACGGAGTACATTGGCTAAGTTTCCTCGCCAAAAGCTTACAAATCCCTGTTCTTTGGGTATACGGACGAAACAATCTATCATACCTATGGAGTAGAAGAGATTATAATTACTCTGATTTTTGTATATATAAATAAAATATCTACAAATTACCCAAAATAAAACATAATTCTAAAAATTAACTTTATAAAATTTTTCTCGATGCTGTAAAGTAGTCAGTCACAATACTTTATTTGTTGTAATATGTTTTTTATTCTCCTGAACTTAACAAATATTTGTTAAGTTTGTGAGAATAGAATTCTACATACATACCTTTTTACTTATTAAAAAGGATTGTCAAATTTAAAAAAATTTGCTACTCTCTCACTAAAAGATTTACTAGTTTTACCACTTAAAAAATAACAAATTTTTTAACAGTAAGTACATAAAACTTAGTAAAATCTATGCATCAGCGCACTTTATAGTCGATTTTTACCTTTATATCTCTGGTCCTCAGGAATTTGCTTTGAAATTTGTTGTACCTGCAACAGCAGTTTTACCCTTTCAATAGGGGCAACGGCTGTTTTTGCGACTGCTGCCGAAATACCACCCGCAAAAAAATCGATCAGAAAACCTTTTACATCGGTTGGCATTGCGAAAAATTTTAAATTAAATTATAAAACATAAAAATTTATATTTTTCGAATTACAAAACCGGTACTTTTACGCGGATATGTCAGTGAATGACACAGAGTAACAAGATTCGCAAGACGCATCGGTAAGATTCTCAGTTCACTATCATGCGACTTGAAAGGTAAAGACAAAGACGATGTATTCGTCGTCATTGGTAAAGATAAAGATGGGAATCTACCCAACAAGCATTGGGAGTAAAGGGAATAAACACTTGTTACGGTTTCGGAATGTTTTTTGTCGTTGTCTTCACTGAATCAATGTTTGTCAATAAATGCTAAATTTGACAAAGTTTATCGTTGTTCCACAGTGTGTGATTATAACGGCGTACCTAGTTTAGTTTGAACCACAAAAAGTATTCTTTGTGGTGTGAACTCGCAACTGCCATCAACGCGCACGATAGGCACACAATGTGAATTCCCTTTGAATTACCGACAACGGTTGAAACGCAAGCAAACATTCGAAAATATTAATCGGCAATGTTTGTTCGTGCATTATTTATGTCTCCACTGAAAATTTTTCCCCACTGATTTCGTTTACAAATGTTTTGTGCCTTTGGAGGATTCCCGCCTAAAGTCTACTCTATACTTCTAAGTATTAGTTGCGAGGTAATGTCGTATCGTACATCAATTTACACAGATGATTCCTAGTTAGAATGCGGTTTATCTTATATAAGTAAGTTCCTTGTAACCACTATTATTCAATTAATTTTAGGTCTCTTAGTATGGCTTTCTGTATCGTTTTATCAGAGGGAGTTCCCGAAAAATACATAGCCAAGCGAGTTCCAGTACTTCCAATTTGTGTGCGTGATTCGCCAACTGTTCTGATTTAACGTGTTGAGTGCCAGAGTATTTTTGGTGTGCTTCTTAGTGGGCCTAACATTTTTTTTTTATAGTTTTTGCTCTCCTAGTACAGCAAGTGACTCGGAGTTTCCCCTAAAAGGAATAATTTTCATGTTTGAACGCGCAACTTGTTTTGCAACATTCGTATTTAGTACCGTCGAAGGTGTATTTTGCAGTGTGACTATTTTTTTTCATACTGTGTGGGTAAAAGTGCAGAATATAAACAGATCGTTCTACAAACTGTGTTGATCTAAAATCGAAAATCATAACTAAACTAATCCGAAGAATTTTCCGAAGATTTTTTACACACCTATTTTCGGTAGAACTAAAATATGTTTTTTTTTCGTCGATCTTGCGTGATTTTTCCATGAAATCAAGATAAGTTTAGTTCAGTTATGATTTTTGTCTTTAAATCAATGTAACTTGCGGAATGATGTATGTTTGGCATCCCATTTTTGCACCTTTACCCATATTTTACGCTACAATACTGGAATGACCAGAATTAATTGCATTTCAACCACCAGTTTTCGAGCCTAATAAAATTTCAAATTCACGTCAACTTGGCAACATCCCATAGTAAATCACGTCTCATCATAATCATAGGCGTACGCCCAGAAAAAGTATCAAATGGCAAGTCTTGTTTAAAAAATTATTAAATATTGCGTAGTGTGAATTTTACTAGGAATGCCCAAAATTTAAAGGTAGGAACCGGAAAATACAAATTATATTAGTGAAAATTATTTTTTTTGCGGAAAAACCACGCGACATTGGCGAAAAAAAACAACTTATTATTGTTCTACCATCCGGAAATAGAAGGTGTGTGAAAAAATCATCGAAAAATTCCGTGTTTCCACCGTTTCCAAATATTACCTTTTTTTATTCATTAAAAACTGAAAGAAGTTCATTCTGGCTGATAAAATCATTTTCCAAAAAAAAAATTTTACATGCGTAAAATGGTAAGAGTAAAATTTTTCTGTTTGGACAATCTGCGACATTGTCGATTTACTTATCGTTACGCTTGCTTAAAAAGAGATCGTCCTCAGTACGAACTGCCACCAGGATTCTTGATATAAAAGCAACCCCTAAATGTCTTCTTGCAGCAGCATGATTATTATAATTTCCTTGAGCACAGACAGAGCATATCCTTCAATCAATATTAGCATTTTGAATAAAAATAAACGTAATGCAATAAAATAAATGCACTTTATAAACTTCCACCAATATACATTATTTACACAATTTCATTTAATGTAACGCATAATTTAAAATAAAGATTATTTATTTTTATTTTTCATTCGTTTCATTTTCTCAGTCAACACTTGTTGGATGTTTACACCTATCCTGTATGTACACCATCAAAAGGAGTAGGTGAGTCAAGGTCAAAATGTTAAGCCGAAGACTTTGGCCAAAGTGTTCGATGAAAATTTTTTTCAACCAAGTGAAATGCATTCAGAATGACTGCCTTCTGGATTTCTATGAAGGCCCAGCTTACCAAAATTTTCAGTAGTAGGCCTGTAGGTCAATGGTATATCGCTGCTTGACCGAGTTAAAATGAAGATTTTAGACGAAAGACAGGAGTTACCCACGTAATTTTCCGAATTGCCACACTCAAATGGAACTGGGCCGGACATGTCGCCTGAATCAGTGATGGAAGGTGGACGAAGAAATTATTCGAGTGGAGGCCGATATTAGACAGAAGAAGTAGAGGAAGACCCCCTACTCGTTGGACTGACGATTTCAAGAGAATTGGAACAAATTGGATGCAAATCGCTCAAGACAGAGCACAATGGACAAGAATAAGGGAGACCTATGGCAAAGGGCTGGATGAAGAGGATGAATATATATATATATATATATATATATATATATATATATATATATATATATAATATTTAACTGGTGACATGCAAATTATCAACGAAAAACTATAAAATTAACTTTATTTAGATAAAATTTTATACAATCTGCCATAAAATATTATTTACATTAACACCAAACTAGAAAGTACAGAGTTATGCTACTGGGAACATATTTATAAAAAATGTTTTTTTTGACAATACAACAAATAAGTATATCTTTAAAAGCGCTCTTTATTACACCAGCAAGTTTTTTTTAAATTTTTTTTAATATAGTTAATATATATATTGCAAAGTGTCCCACAGAATTTCCGCTGATAATACATACTACATATTTTATAATGGAGCCTCAACATTTCTACAATTTTTATAACATTATGCAAAAAAATCTTATAAAATAAAAACCTATTGTAACAAAAACATTCTTTCTAAAATTTATTTTATAAGGATTTCACAGTCTTAAAGTTTTCTTTCTTAGTTTTAAAATATAAATACAGGGTGATTACCTATAAACTATCAAACCTTTTAATATTCTTTTATACACTATGTATCCCATATTACAGGTGGAGGGGAGCTTCGATAAGTAACCACTCTGAATGTAAAAAAAATTGTCATTGGGAGCATTTTTTTTTCCAATTTATAATCAACGGGAGATAAAAAAAAATAAATAAATTTTTAAGCTGAAGAAAAAATAAATCAGGAAAACTTTGTTAATAAAATTATATTCTATGTAATTTAACGAAAAAAAAACTATTGCTTATAAAATAATGTTTAATTCTAATTATAAATCTAAACCTAAAAGTAGATATACCTAATTTAATATATTACGTTTTTATATAATACTGTTTCATTCTAATGAAAAATGGAATAATTAAAATGAGCGAAAAATGAATGTACGTCTGAAAAATAAATTTACCTAAAGTATAAATAAGTAAATGTCTAATAAAATTTTTATGGAATGCGAACTATACTGTATATACAGTTGATCTTATTTTAATTAATATTTATAGTGAGTCCTGTAGTTCATCTGTTATAGGGTTGTTTAAGAGGAAACTTTTCTTCTTATAGATGGGTTAATATTTTTAATAATTGGATTGTGATTAAAAAAATATGAACTTTGTTATGATTTTTTGAAATACTATGTATACTAAGATTTATTTCTAAAATTGGGACGGGTATTTACTACGTAATACTTTTTTATCATTTAAACAATCAATCAAATTCGGAACGTGGAACTACTTTGTATATATCGACTAGTTTTAATCAAGTCTTACAACTAATGATTAAGTAGTGCATATGTGAAAATTAAGATAATTGATTATAGAGAGCTAAATATAATTCAAACATAAATTAAGTTAATTACTGGAGAAATGAAAAAGAATTTATGGGAAGAGACAATATAAAATACAAGGTGGTTTTATGACTTTAAATTATAGGCTGCTTCGTAGGGTAATGCCACAGTGCCACTGCATTACTCAATTTCTTTCTAAGAATATTTTTTAAAATTATTATTACTTTACACTTTTTTGAATGAATACTTTTTTTCTCTATATTAATTTGTACATCTGGAAACACAGCAACAGCTTAAAACGCCTGGATAATTGGCAACATTTTATTGTGCCATTAATTGTTGCGACACAGAGGACAAATGGAAGATTTAAAGGGGCTGACATGTGAGTGAGAAAAAGGACACTATGTATTAATATTTTCCGTATGCAACTATGACGAAATTTGTGCCAGTCTCTAAATGACTCAAAAGCTATTTAAATAAATCGAATAAAGAACACAGTTGTTACCAGGTGATAAGTGATATTTATTTCAGCAGATGTTAACACCAGTGAAGCAGAGATGCACCTGACAATTAAAAAATTAAAAAACAGAAGATCACCTGGTACCGACCAAATTACGAATGAGATGCTACAGTACGGAGGCCCCAGCCTTGTCACAGAGCTCACTGTTCTATTTCAAAAAATACTCCGCACAACGTCAGTACCCAACGAATGGCGGAAAAGCATCACAATTCCGATCCACAAAAGAAGATTAAAGAAACAACCCGAAAACTAGAGGGGAATCAGCCTACTGAACAGTTCAACCAAATTGTTAACCAAAATACTGTCACAACGGACCCTAGACAAGTTAGGGGCGTGCGAAGAACAGCAGGGCTTCCGGAATAACCGCTCTACTATCGACGGTATATTTATTATCAGACGGCTGGTTGAAAAATCTATCGAATACGATAAACCGCTGTTTATTTGTTTTGTGGACTTTACACAAGCGTTCGACCGAGTCAAACTGGAACACATAACAGAACTACTGCGAAGAAAACAAGTAGACGAAGCAATCATACGCACAATATACGAACTGAATTCCAAAAACACCATGGTAATTAAAACAAATAACACAATATACGAACTGAATTCCAAAAACATCATGGTAATTAAAAAAATAACACTCTAACAGAGGAAATCCCACTACTCATAGGAATAAGACAGGGTGATAGCCTAAGTCCAACACTTTTCAATGTAATCATGGACGAAATCATTGATGAGGTAAAAAGCACAAATATTGAGTACCCAATGGGACACAACACCGTTCAGATTATATGCTTTGCAAACGATGTTTCCTTGACAGCAGATAGCGAGGACAACTTACAAAGAATGCTTTTCCATCTCAATCGAACAGCCAAACAGTATAATATGAAGATATCTGTGGAGAAAACGAAAGCAATGGTAATAGTAAAAGAACCGGTAAGATGTAAACTAATGGTTGATGACAAACATATCGAACAGGTTGGGAAGTTTAAATACCTGGGAGTACATATAACAAGTAACAGGGCAGTAACGGAAGAAGTACGCACACAAGCCAACAAAGCTGCCATGATATCAGGCCAACAAGAGACATAATCTGGAATAATAAACATATGACGGTTGAGAGCAAAGCAAGAATTTACATGGTGTGTGTAAGACCGATACTGACCTACGGCGCAGAAACAAGAAATGAAACAACAAAGACAAAACAAATTATGAGAACCACAGAAATGAAAACGCTGAGAATGATCACGGGAACAAGTTTAAGAGATAGAATAAAAAACGCAAAAATATGCGAGGACAGTAGAGTGAGGGATGTGAAGTGGGTTCGAAACCGTCGTAAGCAGTGGAGAGATCACGTGGAACGAATGGACGATGACAGACTAGCAAAAACCGTGATGAGAGAGAAACCAAACACCAAACGGCCGCCTGGACGGCCCCCCAGAACTTGATTCTACCTAGAAGAAGAAGAAGAAGAAGAAGAAGAAGAAGAAGATTTGATGTTTGTTTTGTTGGTACATAGTTTAAAACACTATTTTTAGTTATTTATTGTGTATTTACTGAAGTACATACATAATATTTATTTTTCAGCGTCGGTGCATGTTTTTGCATTGTTAATAAAAGTCGTTCTGTATGCCGCTATGACTACGAATAAAGTTAATTTTTAAAGACTTCTCTTGGCACGCTCCCTTGAAAGGAGAAACTACAAGTAAAGGACTTAGGACGGTTATTGCCTGAGTTAAAAAGTGGAAGTGGAGAAAGTCTCTCTGATGCAAATTTGGTAAAAATATGTGTTATGTTTCATGGGTGTTTTTTGGCTAAAAAATTGAATAGATCAACTTGTTCATAAATGGGATAAAATAACATGAAATATCTAAAGTTCACATATAATATGTCTTTAGCTGTTCTATGCTTGGTAAGATAAACAAAAAATACAGTTAAATTCTTGATTAAAAGTATTGTAACTGTTACAAAAGAAATTTTTTATTATTTATATCGTATCGAAGGTTTTAAGTAGAATGTGCTTCGAAGGTTACCATAAAAAAATTTACGATCATTTGACTTTAGTTTCATCCGGTATTTTTAAAAGACTTTCCGGAGACCCTGTAAATCGTTCATTATTCTAATCAATTTAATTGTTACAACTGTAGGTTGTTTTTTCCTAGGAAAGCCATTCATAAGAAGGCCGCCAAAACTAGTCGATAATACTCGTATTCAGAACCGCTTTTTGTCTCTCACTAAAACATTAAATAAGAACGGCTTAATTAATGAAATAATGTAAAGAAAATAAGCGAAAAAGCAAACTGGGTCAGTATGTAAATGAACCTACTGTACGAGTTTGGTGGATTTTAATGATCACGTCGCTTGTGTAACGCAATTAGTATTATGTAAAATTTGGGCCCTTTAAATTTAAAATTGAAGCCGATTTGTTTAAGAAATTTAAATTACATATACAGGATATTTCAAATCACGGTTTGGAAAAAAAAATTTCGACGTGAGATTTGGGATTTGGCACTTATACTATTAGGAATTCTTCTTAAAAAATTAGGGAATATATTTCTCTTGCTAATTATTATTATGTGTTCATTGACTGGTCAATTATTAATATAACTATCCGAAATTTTCTTGTAAATATAAATTTAAAGTGTTTGGAGCTACAGGAAACGCTGTTTGCTAAAAAATAATTATGGTGGTATACATAGTGTGGCGAAATACAAAGAATTAAGAAACTTGATTACTATTTTCTTGACAATGTTCTCACAGGGTGATATACTACATAAAACATGATATATTCATATGATAAACTAATAATACCAAAAATACTGTGTATTCAGTGTCTAAAACATAGTTTTATAATAATTTTTCGGTTGGAATATATCAATAATTATTTGTTTTTTAAATTATAAATGAGGGAGAGACAGAGAGAGAGAGCTATAGTTGTGTATTAGCGTCCTTTCTAGTTTTTTTTTTATATTTGGTTGTATACGGGGTATATTTTCTGTATGGTACAATGTTGTGTGAAATGATAATAGTGGTAGAGTAGCTCTCGTAGTAGAGAGCGGGTGATTTATTCAGGAAGTGTTCATATGTGGGTTTGCTATGCCCTATTCATAGTCTCGTCATGATAGAAAGATCTTATCTTGGTAAACTTGAAAGGGAGAATTAGTAAAAAAGAAGTTTTTGATTGTAATGTATTGATATAATCCAATAAGTTCCAGTTTAGATGGATAAGGTTTTGAGTTACGTTACGACGAGGGATTTTAAGACCATTGTGGTGGGTGTGACTTGCTACCCATAGGAATGCTAGGGATAGATTTTAATGAAGGGATATTTGTTTGATCTCTTGAGATAGAGGGTGTTCAAATATAAATTAATGGGATGAATGGAATTGAAAGAGTCAATAACTAGTCTTAGGGGAATTTACACGGTGCTGAACAGTTTTAAGCATTGCAAAAAGTTTCGCAGAGGGAATGGTGCCGGGAATGCCTTTTCAGCATTTTTTGAATAATAAAAAAACATCCACTAGAATAGGGGTGTATGGACCCAGCACTAGACACCATGGAAGCTTGGGCAAATTACCAAGCATTTTCCAGGCGGAAATACACGTCATGAGGAAATGTCCGCAATTCAGCAAAGAAATGGAGATTATTATCGTGTTGAATTGTTAAGAGCTACCAGTGTACTGAGTTATTAAGTAATCAGCTCCAAGATGGTCTGGGAATGTCTAGAGGAACTAAATGAATTAGGTGAGAATAATTTATTGAGACAAGTGAAGATACTTCTGGGGAACTACGACCAGAAGAGATGATTCAAATAATGCATAAGCTTGAGTAAAAACCAACTCAGAGTTTTGACAGGGGTCATGACGGGGCATTGCAGCGACACCTTAAGAAACGCGGACTGGTAGAAAGAGAAGAGCGCTGATTCTGTGACGAGGAGGACGAAACCTCTATTCATATTCTTTCAGAGTGCATCGCTCTAGAAAACCCTAGGATGTGGTTCTTAGGAACATACCAAATTGAAGAAGGGGAGCGACCCACCTTGAAGCCCTCCAACATCCTAAGATTCCGGAGGGAAATAGGACTGAAGGACTTGCTCTAGCCGATAAGGTAACTCTTACGACTTGGCAGCAGTAGGGGCGCACAACAGATCTTCTAGGTCGCTGTGGAGAAACCCCCAACTTTACGCACATACATACAACTTATTATGTGACTTTAGTCACACTTTTGTGGGTACCGAGGCACACCGGGGTAGAGGAGAACGAAATAGTAGACAAGCTCGTGAGAAGGAAGACACTGGAAGAACTAAAAAGAGAAGAAGAGATTTAAATAATTATTTGCAGTGTGTAATAAATGGGTGAAAGTGTAGGGATGCAGGCTAAGTTTAGGGTAGGTTGTAGCCTTCTGTTTTTACAATATGGAGGTTTCAGATTCACAGTATTACTGAGGGCTAGACTGGTATGAAATGCGCCAATATCAGTGTTATGTATAGAGTTTAGTATTTCTGCAGTACGATGTAGGAGCAGATGAGTCATAGTCAATTTTCGATAGAATTAACTTACATATTTTTATTAGAGATGTCCTACCTAAACCTCACCTCAGGGGCGGATCCAGCCTCTCTCTTGGGGGCGCGGGCGGTGTAATTACAAAAGTACAGTATGGCAAGCGAAAACCAGTTTTCGACGGGGGGAAGGGGGGAGACGCCAGCAACATTCCCATTTCTAGTGTAAAAGTTAGGGTCGGGCCAATTTTTCTGATTTCGAAGCTTTTGAGGGGGAGATCGCAAGAAAAAAACAAGTTATCGGCGAGGGGAGGGGGGTGGAAGCCAGCTGCATACACATTCCTAGTATAAGAGCCAGAATAGGATCTATTTTCCTAAAATAGATCGCTCTTGGGAGGAGGAAAAAACAAGTTACCGACGGGGGAGGGGGGTGAAGGCAACAGCATACACATTCCTAATGTAAGAGGCACAATCGGGAGTATTTTTCTAAACTAAGCTTTTGGGGGGGGGGGGGGGGGATCGCCACCTCTTGGATCCGCGCCTGTTTCACCTAGTGTTGACTACCATTCGGATGGTGTTTAAGTCTCGAGAACACTTCGATATGAATCTTCCAGTTAAGGGTTACCTTTAAGTTAGTGGGATGTTTTGAGAGTTTATGGTTAGGTTAGGGTTACTGTTGTAGTTCCTTTTGCGGTAAAAATGAACAAGAGAGGATTTGGTAGGCGAAAAAGACCTAAGAGATGGTGGATTTGTTAAAGGTTGTATACAATATATATTTAAGTTAAACCAGTGACTTTGGCTTTTCAAAGTGTGGTGGTTTCGGTGTAACTACTGTAAACAGTTAGTACTGGTCTCGATGTGAAAATTGTCCCAATGTTACAAGAGCAATGGAGACGGACTAAGAAAAGACATTGTTTAAGGGAAGCTGCAAGAAGCTATAATATATATATATATATATATATATATATATATATATATATATATATATATATATATATATATATAATAATAGTCAGAGGTGGATTGATGACATGTAGTTTTGAATATTATTTATGGCTATTACGAAGAAGGTAGGGTTTAGGAGGGCTCCCTGGGGTGTGCTGTTGTTTTGGGGAAAGCTTTCCGAGGGAGGGACAACCACGAATCCTCATTCTGCATTTTTGATTTTGCAGAAAGTTTGAGATGAATGTTGGAAGTTTTCCTAGGAAAACTCATTCTTGGAATATATTAAGTAAATAGGGATTTATGTTTGACGTTGTCGAATATCTTGATAATATCTAGAAAGAATGCAATTGTATGTGAATTTTGGTTGAAAAAATCCTGAATTTTTATGCCGAATCGAATCAGAGGATCAATGATTGATCCGTTTCATCTGACACATATTTATTCTTGGATGATAAATTTTTGTTTTTAATTGTTTGAAATCAATCATTATTTCCAATATGTTGTTAACATGCCTGTTTAGGGCTCTGGATCTAGTGTTGTTGGTTTTTATGGCTTGTGTATTGGAATTAAAAGATTCTAAGAATATTTTTATCTCTCCCTGTATTTAAATAGAATAATTTTGCAGTATTGAAGGTAAAAGAAAAATTTTATTTAAAAACATATTTTAATTATTGGTTGCGGTTTGAAATGGTGATTATTAGAGAATTTTCTGTGTAAAATTTTGAATTTTCTACTCCTCTCTTGTAGGCTTTGTTCGCAGGGACAATTCTTGTTATGTTACGTTTTATTTTTACCCTTTATATATAAGTTATATATAATGAACACCTTTTTCGAGAAAAGAAACAACAAAAAATGGACATGGGCTAGTCCCGATGGTAAAACGCAGTAGATTTCATCAGAAATAAAAAAGATATAATCAAAGACGTAAGTGTATTGAACAGATTTTTGACAGGAAGCGAGCACCGCATTGTAAGAGCCGAAGTAAAAATAAATATATCAACATGACACTCAAGAAAAATGGCAAGAAATGGGTAACTCCTGAAAACACAGATTCTTATAAGAAATGTATTGTCTCTACTTTAAATTATGAAAATAGTACGACGATAGATGAAATATTTGGAAACATCCAAGACTCCATAAATACAGCTATCGAAAAATTCTGCCCTAAGGAAGTGAAAGAACAAAAATTAAACCCAAGAATAAAACTATTTATGGAGCAGAGAAAAGAAATGGAAGACAAGAACACGCAAGAATATAGAACCCTAAACAGAGAGATATCAAAAGAAATCAGAAAGCATAAGAGACAACATAATACGGAAAAAATTAGGAACGTCATAGCTGAGAAGAGAAGTTTGAAAGTATTAAGAAAGAGTACAACAGGAAGAAAGGAAAAAAATGGCAACATAGTAACACACAAAGAGGAAATTCTACAATCTATCAAACTTTTTTACCAAGAACTTTATACATCAAACCAGCGACTGATCACAACCGACATTCCAAAAGTGCTAAATCAGGGATTGGGGAAATTCCAGAAATAACCGAGGAAGACCTCCTGAGTGCCCTAAGAGATATGAAAAACAATAGAGCTCCCGGAGACGATGAACTGGTAATAGAGTCAATCAAAGAAGGGGACCACAAATCATTAAAACTTTAAAAGTTCTATGTAATAAATGCATCGAAGAAGGAATAACCCCATCACAGTGGACAAATGCAACCATTGTTATTGTACACAAAAAAGGCGACGTTACAGACCTTAAAAATTATAGGCTGATCAGCCTCCTTAGCCACATATACAAACAATTTACCAAAATCCTCGCAAACCGTTTGACAAATAAAGTGGACTTTTTGTTTTCGAGAGAGCAGGCGGGATTCCGACCAGGCTATGAGACAAATGACCATCTTCTGACCGTCAGAGTTCTTATCGAGAAATGTATTGAGTATAATAGACCACTGATGCTTGTCTTCGTCGATTTCGAGAAAGCCTTTGATTTAATAAGTCAGTGGATCATCGATACTCCGCAATTATCAAAAACACATATGAGAATGCCATGGCAAATATCAGAACATCGGCAAATCAATCCACAGATAGATTTAATATCGCTCGAGGGGGACTCAGATATATATATATATATATATATATATATATATATATATATATATATATATATATATATATATATATATATATATATATATATTGAGATCTAATCTTCCTATATGCTTGAAAAGAAAGGTCTTTAACCAGTGTGTCTTGCCTGTTCTCACGTATGGAGCTGAAACACTTACTTTGACAAAAAAAAGAAGATTCGCAGAATACATGTCATGCAACGAAAAATGGAACGGTCAATGTTGAGAGTCACTCTTAGGGATAGAATACCCAATCACATCATAAGAAAGCAAACAGGAGTAAGAGACGCGGTGAAATCTATTTTATATCTAAAATGGAACTGGGCAGGACATGTAGCTAGAATGACTGATGGACGGTGAACAAAGAGACTTGTGTAATGGAGGCCTATAGAAGTAGAGGACGACCTCCTAGTTGGTGGACAGACGACATAAAAAGAGTGGCTGGAAATTGGATACAAGTGGCACAAAATAGAAAGAGATGGCTGGAATTAAGGGAGGCTTTCGCTCAGTAGTGGATAGGATAAAGCTAAATGATGATCTGTTATCCTACTGATTTCCTTTTCTACTCTAAAAATTTTATCGTTGTTCATATGCCAATCGTGTTCTATGTAGTATATCCTATATTATTAAACTGGTTCTATTTTGTTTTGGAATTATTCCCCTTTGATTACAAATTGGTACACGCAAAAAATAATACACAAAACATATACAATTTGTACAGGAATTACTTAACCGACACATAACCTATTTTTCAGTTAGGTGCCGTTTAGGTAATTTTTTGGCTTTATCATCATGACTGACTTTTTCAGAGTGTAGTCCCATCCTCTCCAGCGGAACCAGACGATTCCTGAAACAGAAAAAATATATTTAATTTATTTATTTATTTAAGTACTTAATAGGTATAATTTACAAAAAAAATGACCCAATTGCAAAGTACTTCTACAAAATTTAAATCTAAAATTAAAATCTAACCTAAGTTTAAATAATTGATAAAATTTCAACATTTCTTTTTTTAAAAGAACGATTATTAGCATTGATAATGTCTGCCTCGGATTGTAGTGCCTCGTACCATAGATTGGTACCGAAAAATTCAGCGTATTTAAAAAACTGGAATCATCAACCGTACCATGCACTATCTTAAATAAATACAAAATATCCATCATTTCTCTCCTTTTTTCAAGTCTCATAAGACCATACTTCTGACACAGCCACGTGGCTGACATTATCAATTGACACAGGTGTGTTTCTCTATAATACATATATTTAACAATTTTGTTTTTGATTTTTTCTAGTAGATATTTGTAACATTGATAGTAAGGATTCCAAATAACTTTTGCATACTCTAATATGCTACGTACAAGTGATATATATATATATATATATATATATATATATATATATATATATATATATATATATATATATATATATAACTATTTAATACAATTTGGATCATTAAATTCACGTGTATGTCTTACTAAAAACTCATATACCTGCACGGCCTTATTGCCAGTATGTATAATATGGTTACTAAATGTTAGTCCAGCATCAAAGGTCACACCAAGGTCCCTAATTTCTTCATTCTTGTTAGTTTCTTTCCCTTTATGTAGTATGTATGCAATATCAGTTTATTTTTCCGCACATAAGTAATTACAGCACATTTAGAAGTATTAAAATATAGTTTGTTTTGTTCTGACCATGCAACTGCTTTGTTTAGTTCTAATTCTAACTGCAAGCAGTCATTAACAGAATTAATTCTGTAATAAATTTTCAAATCATCTGCAAATAATAGATATGTTGCATTTTCTATTACTGCTGTTAAACTATTTATAAACATAATGAAAAGGAGGGGACCTAAATTGGACCCTGAGAAATGCCCGATGCCGGAAAAAATGACAATAATGAATACGCTTTCACAATAACTTGATGTTTTCTATCATATAAGTAATCAACTGAAGCAACCCTTTCTGAGAGCCAAATTTATATTGCAGCTTAGAAATTAAAATCTAATGGGAAACCACATCAAAAGTCTTGGCGAAATCAGTGTAGATCGAGTCCACCTGAGCTCGTTCATTCAAAGTTCTCAAAATGTTTTGAGTAATATTTATTAAATTTGATATTGTGGATCTGTTCGTCATGATGCTGTGCTGATGAATCGATATTTTATTTCTAACAGGGGCATAAATATTTTTATATATTATGCCTTCAAAAATTTTTGCCGAAACAGACAGAATTTCAATGGGGCGATAGTTTGTAACATCAGTTTTATCCCCTTTTTTAAAAATCGGACAAACTTTGACTTTCTTCCATTGTAAATAGTTTTGAGGCTTAGGTTGAAAAGTATTCGAAGGGGATATTTAAATGTATGAATACATCCCTTTATTAAATATGGTGGAACACTATCTGGTCCCACAGCCTTGCGAAATTTTATTTTTTTGACAGCCTCCAAAATATCTTCATCCGTTATTAAAAGAAGTGTAACTTGATCAACATATATAGTGTCATTAATTCTAGGTGCATCATCCTTGTCACTCTTATACACGCTATTAAAATATTGGGCGACAGCGTTACAAATTTACAAATTTTTATTATAATTGAAAAAATTCAGCTAAAACCTAAGACAGGTTTTCACTTTTAAATAGTTTTTTAATATTTAATATATTTCAATATATTTTAAAATATTATTAACTAAACTATTTGCTAAGCTTGTTTTTAATACATCACTACATAGTATAAAACAAAGTCGCTTTCTCTGTCCCTATGTCCCTTTGTATGCTTAAATCTTTAAAACTACGCACCGGATTTTGATGCGGTTTTTTTCAATAGATAGAGTGATTCAAGAGGAAGGTTTATATGTATAATAACATCCATTAAATAGTGGAGAAATACTGTTATTTTTGAGGTTTCTAATGTGATGTCGTTAATTATCATATTTTTTTCCGCTTACATTGCAAACGCAGGCTGAACCCTACGAGATTTATCAAAATAATGTACTAATTATTTGTACCCATTGAAAAGGTCTACAGAAAACTCCGCGATGGTATATGTCTATCTCTCATGGATATCCCACAATAACATTTTTTTGTCATTTACTTTTTACGACAAATAATGGCAAATTTTGAAGCGATTTTAACCAATACAGCATTAATCCTTATCCAATTAAATAGCTTAAATACATTGTTGATTTAATATAGATCTATATGGTCCTTTACAGCACAAGATTTAAATGAATATTTTCGAAGATATTACAGATTTAAAATTGCGGGAAGTAGCGCTTGCGGCGGTACTGGCCGACCGGGGCGGCGGCAGCGTGCCTATAAATAGCGCGTCGGAGGCCGATGTAATAATTGTTGTAAAAATAAAATAAATAGTCACAGTTTTTCTGTAGTGTATTTAGTATCAGCATTGCACCCGTGCGAAGCCGGGGCGGGTCGCTAGTAATGTTATATGATCTAATTATCAAGAAAACTAATAAAGCTTTTCTAAGGACCTCGCCTCATTTCCTTTGCGGAAAACTCTGACTTCTTTAAGTTTTGTCCCATGGTTCTAGAAGAATTCACAGATGGAACCTCTAGATCATACAAAAGAAAAATATTAAATGTAAATTCCAAGCCTAGTATAAACTTAGATGAAGTAATGATAGCTTTAAACGAAATGAGAGTCAAAAAAGTACCAAGGGATAAAAATAAATTCCTTGGAGAAATAACAAAACACGATGAAAAATAGTTAAAACATCTCTAAAACAAAATCATTTAATAATACTTAAAACCAGAGTATGTGATAGTTGCGTCTTCCCAGAACTGACATATTGCACGCAAACACGAGTGTGTAAAAGGAATATGGGCAAACTCCCGACACAACAGAGACAATGGAGAGGTCTAATTAGGGATAACACTACGACATAGAAAGCGGTGGAGAGGTGTCTATCACTCCCCATGCGGACAGACTACATGACGCCGCTTTTTAAACTCAACCTCTCCCTGGAGATACTTCTATCAAGTAGAGAGGATTGGGAGGGAGAACAAAATCTTCCGAAAAATGGATCCTGGTGGTATACTGATGGATCTCGACAAGATAAAAGAGTTGGAGCCGGAGTATTCGGCAGGAGCACAGGAGTCAGAGAGTACTACACTCTCGGACAATGTGTGACAATTTTCACTGCTGAAATTTATGCTATTCTGCAGTGTGCCGGGAAGATCGAAGGCAAGAGAGGAGTGGGTCGCAAAAAAATGTCGTGGCTATGAAATATAAAGCATTGGACATACATAAATAACACTGGCGAGCTTTGTCATGCCACTAAAAATAGACGTCTGGCCTTAAGATAATCGCCAACGCACTATAGGTGCACGCCACTATAAGAAGAAGTTACTTTAAAATTCCCAATTTTGGTGAATGAATCTGTTTTAAATAGAATCTAGTAATCTTAGAGTATCCTTATGAGCGGAACTTTAAATAATGAAATTGACAAATATTAACAACGCGTGCAACACCGAGATACAATTGTAGTTTCTACAGACATGTTAAATGGGTTATGTCATTATATAGGAAAAAATATGTCACGCCTTAACAACGAGGAAAATCAATCATTTTCCTTAAAGACGTAACAAAAGATTTCTTTTAAAATAAATATTTAATTTTACATAACACTATTAATAATTTAGGCGGAACTCACAACTTCAAAAAAGAACCATTTATAATAATTAAATAAACGTATGTATAATCGATAATTAGTGTGTGCTGTGTGCGTATCCTTTATGAGTGAAAAGGCGTGTACTTGAATGAATAATGTAAGTGTCACTTTCTATTGTTTTAAGATATACAGAGTGATCAAATAAAACGCTTCTATGAAAGAAATTACATTACTTAATGCTATCCAGTTAGAGTAAGAAAATATTTAAAGGCTTTTCATCATATATATTTATATATATATATATATATATATATATATATATATATATATATATATATATATATATATATATGTAATCGAAGCTTTTCGGGTACCCCGTAAGAGGTAAAGTATTGGCTCGGGAACAGAAGGTGGTTACTTTCTATAATTAAACAGTTTTTCATTTTGCCGCTCTATAAATAAAGAATTGTAAAATTGATTTCTGTAGTTTTAAACGTTAGTTGTGCTTTAATTATTTAGACAGTTAATTATAAGATAGCATAATGTAAACATTTGTAAAATGCCAATATTAATTAGCAAGCAATAATAAATTTGTTATAAAAATGACATGTATTTGTTTAAGTTTTAAATTTATTTTTTTTTTCGCATTTTTTACAATTAACTTGATCACCTTGTATAAAAGAAAGTATTAATAAATGCCATCATTTGGAGTATTTTAAATTAGAGTTTCAAATTGAAATAGCGTGACATGACAATAAAAATTTTGTTATGGCTACTTGAATCGGATTTGATAATATAATAACAGGCTGTCATAAAAACTATCTAAAAAATTAACTTGTGACATTGACTTTGTATGCAATGAAGACATAGAGTCTGGAATGAATTCATTATTTAAAAAACGCTGTTTTTTTTTTCAAAAATTGTTGGGGCACGTCGATTTTGTTGTCAGCCGTCGAGGGAGCATCACTTGAAAATGTCAAAACTGAGATGTTAGCGAAACGTCGTGAAGATGTTTCTACTGACGAACGGATATATATATATATATATATATATATATATATATATATATATATATATATATATATGTATATTTATACTACCAATTGTTAAAAAGATTATAAAAAACTTGTCAGTTTACCAGTGTGACGTCACTTCGGTCAAGTGAAAAGTATTGGCGGGAAATTTGAAACAGAATATAAAATTTATGATTTTTAAAGTACTAGTTGTATTAAAATTTTTTTAAAAAAATATTTTCGGCTACATTAGGTACTTATGCAAGGTTTTAAATACTCCTTAAAATAGTCAACCTTCCCATTGTCTATAAGTTTACACAAAATGTGTTTTAGTGGCAGGGCCACAATTTAAAAGACTAGGTCGGAAAACACGGCTTAAGAGTAATTTTAATTTTTTGTAGGAAACCGCCAAAAAAAAAATTGGGATTCGTATTTTAGGACCCCCACTGTCATGGTAAGAAGTAACTAGGCATTTGAGAGTGTAAATTGTAAATATTACCATTTGAGAAATCAAATATATGTAGAAAGTGTTTATAAAGATCAGAATTACAGGTTGACAGCAGAAAAATTTCTTCTTATCAATGAGAGAGCTTGTCAAAAAGGAAATATACATAAAAGTGCTATAATTAACAATGCTGAATCCTAACGTGAGATAGGTATAATTAAACATTTTTTGGTGTCAATTTTCATCAGTCTCAAAAAACATTTCTATTTTGGTAGTTTTTGGTACTCAATTTGTTTTTTGTGTCGCCTTCCACGTATCGCTAATTTTTGCACAAACTACGTTGGTTATTTAGTTTTTGGTTATTTTTTTGAGGAAGAATAAAAACTCACCTTGTCGAGCTGTTAAATCTTGAGGGTCATTTAAATAAAGCCCATTTAGGCCTCTTCCACAAGATTTCCACCACCAACCTCCTTTTAGCATTGACGCACAATTAAGACTTGATCTGTCATTATCTCTATAAGAAAAAAAAACACTTTTAACACAATAATATATATATATATATATATATATATATATATATATATATATATATATATATATATATATAAATAAGTAGATAAGTTTTTGTCCGTGTAATTTAAAATAAAATAAAATAAAATATTGGCGAAGCGGACGTGAAAATTTGTCAATCTACATGATTCTCGTGTTAAAAATGATGGTTTGTACCGACTGCGGTGGCCTGACGAGTCCCATATTAGGATGAAACAGCGCTGTCGCCATCTGGCGGACCCGAAGTTTTTCCATATTTTGGAATGCTCCGCATTTTTTAACACGAGAATCATGTAGATTGACAAATTTTCACGTCCGCTTCGCCAATATTTTATTTTATTTTATTATATATATATATATATATATATATATATATATATATATATATATATATATATATATATATATATATATAAATTTTAGATAAAACGCTCCGTTTTTTCATTATTTCTCCATTAAATATCATTCCTACTTTCCTGAATATTTTTCAATAAAAGTCAAATGAAAATGTATCAGTCAAAAATTACCTTATTTGAAAATAAAAGTAATGCAAGTAAAAAAAATTTAATATGAATAATTATCTGCAAAAAATTGGAAATAAGCCAATTTTTATAGCAAAAATGATAAAACAGTTTTTCTATTATCAGTTTATTTTATGTTAAGAAAAGAAAGGAAAATTGGACGAATAAAAAATATTCAATACTAAAAATAAGAAAATTATAACAATTTTTCGTTTATTATAATATATCTTTCAAATTTCGAATTATTCATAAAATATAATTTAATAAACACAAAAGAAAATTGATTCATACAATCTTGGAAGAAAAGAAAACCATAAAAAATACATAAATTTATAAGGAACATGATGGTATAATTTCTTTGTAGACCAACACATAAATTAAAATTTTTGGTTTAATAAATTTATGATTTAGTTTATTTATGATGAGATATATATTTACCTGTTATATGTAGAGAATGGACTGTTGTTACTTCCATACCAAGGATCATTAAGAGAATCTCCTGCATTGCCTTCATATCCATCTATTTCGAGTTTATAATACTCGGCTTCAGAATAGATTTTGAAGTGAGAATATTGTGCATACCTGCAAAAAACATTTATTTGTTATCTTCCATTAAGAGTAGAGTTTAAATCGTTTAAAAATAACTGTTTTCATTTTCATTTTTGGTGAGATTAAAGCAGATAGACTATATTTCTCAATTTTAAATTTTCAACTATTACGTAAATAAGTGTAACTTTTACATAAAACTAATTACGAAGCACTTGTAATTATATCCAATTATTTCTGCACTCAGAGTGTACCAGCATGCAAGAGTTCGGTTTTTGATTTTAATATACCACTTATAAAGTGAAGTTTTGATAATTCATTTAACGTGATAGAGCATTTATATGTTAAAATTCAAAATAACTCTGGAGGAATTCTAGACTACGCTGTAAAAAGGAAATGTATTAAATTTAATGTAAATGTGCTGGAAGCAAATTTCACAAACTTTTATTAAATGCATTAAATTTAATAATTTCCATTAATCTAAGTTAATTTAATCAATTAAATTTAATGTAATCATACATTAAATTTAAAGTTTGATCATTTCTTTTTAAGATGACTATGTACATTAAATATACAGCCAGTGTTCGTTGAGTTTGAGATAATGTTATGACACATTTAATGCACCAACGTTAATATGAGTTAGAAAAATTCTGTAACTACCAGGAAAATGAGGACATTTTTCTCATAGGTAGTGTCCGCTATCTAGACCGGTTTCGAAGTCTGGTTCCCGTCAGTACGGGGCAGACACGTACACCTCACTATACACGTACACCTCACTATACACGTCCTTTAAGCGACTTATATCATACTAAACAGAACGTTCAATACAAGTGGCGCCATCTCTCGGAATCTCATGCAATGTATATTGAATAATAATGTAAATTAGATACATCAGAACATCTCTTCCATCATACCCTAGATTTAAACAAAACGCGCTGCCCAACGGATAGGGGTCGCATTTTTCGGTACTGGCAAGCAAGCCTACCGCTATTTAAGCAGCCAAAGCCACGTGCCGCACCAAACGATCCCACCATGAGAGCATCGTTTAGCGTGTTTAAAAGCCAAACAATTAAATAAATATGTAGATAAGTTTTTGTCCGTGTAATTTAAAATAAAATAGAATAAAATATTGGCGAAGCGGACGTGAAAATTTGTCAATCCACATGATTCTCGTATTAAAAAGTACGGAGCACTCCAAAATATGGAAAAACTCCGGGTCCGACAGATGGCGACAGCGCTGTTTCGTCCTAATATGGGACTCGTCAGGTCACCGCAGTCGGTACAAACCATCATCTCGCCTTTGCATCGTATAAAGCTGAATTTATAATCAAACTTTGTTAATCTGTGTGGTTCTTGTATTATCAAGTGGACCATCGAGATGTCGCCTTTGTCGTCTTATTTGCTGTGTTTTGATTATAAATTCAGCTTTATACGATGCAAAGCCGAGATGATGGTTTGTACCGACTGCGGTGGCCTGACGAGTCCCATATTAGGACGAAATAGCGCTGTCGCCATCTGTCGGACCCGGAGTTTTTCCATATTTTGGAGTGCTCCGTACTTTTTAATACGAGAATCATGTAGATTGACAAATTTTCACGTCCGCTTCGCCAATATTTTATTCTATTTTATTATATATATATATATATATATATATATATATATATATATATATATATATATATATATAAATAAACTGTACTACGATAGAAAAAAAGGTAAATAACATCTTTTACCCACGAAGATGGTTATGTTCATTACATTTTTCACTCAAACCTTATTCCTAGCACATATGTTGTTCAAAGTAAAGTATTTTTATTGACTAGTTTTTGATTTATAGTTTTTAATTAATTACCCTAGAAAAAAGTGTATATATATTACGTAAAAGGAGTGTCCTGCTTTACTTGCGACATCGTTACCTTCGATAATAATTCAGGTTTTAAACTTAAATCTATTGTATTTTACGTCAAAAGAGGATTTTGCATTATAGGTAGCATTCCTTTATGTAACCAATTATCCTGCGGATTTTTTTAGTTCTGAATTGCCTTGACTCTAAATTCATCCCTGATTATGGGTTTACTAACTGATGAATGCGTAATTTCAGTTCTTAACATTATTATTGTTTGCCCGTATTATCGTTGAGAAAGTGTCATTATTTTACCAAAGAAGTATATTGAAGATGAGCGGTTTACCTTGAGAACTTATAAATATTTCGCTGGTATATTCGGTTAACAGGTCAAAAGAACAACCATACAAATACGTACCTCGTTTTGCAATATGTGATGCCGCATGTTAGAAAATATATTTGAATTTTCATACATTAAGATATTTAAAATGTCAAGTTATTTTTAAACTGATAGTTTCAGTAGTTTTGGTTTAATAAATCAAAAAATCTTTAATATAAAAAAATAAAAAACAATCGTTTAATTAATATTGTTCCGGACTTCCGATCTTTGAACACACACTAGTATTTCAAACGCTTTTTATTGTCAACTTCAATTCTAACACTTGTCAAATAATTCAAGTTACATCGACAATGTCTCAAACTCAACTGTCCTTGAAAGCCGATTTGGACCCTTTATATACCCTTTTTCCGGATACCGGAAGATTATGGATCTTTCTAGAAGGATTTTCATACTACACGGTGTAATAAACATAAGAAACAGGAGTAATCTGACGATTTCTATACTTTCTGTAATAGGCGTTCCATGTTAAAAATAAGGAAATCGAATTTCATAAAAAGTTCCTTCTTTCATAGACGACTCATCAGGAAATTAACAAAGGTAAAATTCATTAAAAAAATTATGAAATCGTAGAAAATAAACCTAAAACCCTACAAACTATAAACACAAACTAATGCTATGAAATGTATAACGCCAGAAAGTTCGTTACATTGCCCCCTTCCAAGCCTTAACCGTCCTGATCAACCTTTTTGATCGTTGACTTTCATCTTTGCATCAGGGCTCTTCTGAATTCGGTACACCAGATCGTTTAGTCGGGTCACTACGCTGTACGGACTTTCCCATGACTTTTGAAGGTTTGATGAACGCCCTTTGGTTCTTTTCGGATTGTATAACCTAACTTTTTTACCAACTATGAATACACCAGTATTGGTGAGATAATAGCGGATCTTCATTCTGTCGCTTTCTATTTGTAGTTTTTGACGGACTTTTTCGTCTAAGACCTGAAGTTGCTTACCAACTTGGTTAGTGCAGTCTTTCCAAGTTGCTTCAGAATCGGGTGGACGTCCAGTAAGCAAATCGACTGGAAAACGTAATTCTTTTCCAAAAAGTATGCTGGGAGGTTTTTACCAGTGGTTTCGTGAATGGCTCAACGTATTCTGATGTAATTATCCAACGTTCTGTTGAATCTCTCAACCATTCCATCTGACTGTGGATGTAGGGTGTTGTTCTAGTCTTGTGGATTTTCAGAAGCTTGCAAAGGTTCGTAAAAACGTCAGAATCAAAGTTTCTGCATTGATTACAGTGTATCTCTCTTGGCACCCCATATCTACAAATTCACTGTTCAAACAATATTTCAGCAATGGTGGTGGTTTCTTGATTTGGTGTTGCATTGACTTCTGGCAATTTACTGAAGTAATCCATAGCTACCAAAATATAGCGATTCCCGGATTTTCTAATAGGAAATGGCCCTGCTATGTCAACTGCTATTATTTCAAAAGAGACCCCTACATTGTACTATATATATATATATATATATATATATATATATATATATATATATATATATATATATGTATAATAATTTAATAATAATAATAATTTTATTACCACTAAATAAGATAGTTACAATAATTTTCTACATCCATGTATTTTTTGAATCCATAAGCTACAAGCAGCTTGTCTGGATGTCAAATAACAAACGCTTTCACTTTCTAATACACTGTCACAAAATAAAACAATTAAAATTCAAGTCAAATTAAAATTAATTAAATAAATTAAACTTATACCTATTTAAAGAGAAAACATCACATACATACATATCAATCATATTAAAAAATATTAACACAAAAAAACAATACCTAAAATCATCTTCATTTCCAATACTAATTTAATAACGGCACTGCATTAACAATCTGATGTTGGTTTGCCTTTATCCACGTAGATATTTTCACACAAAAAGAATATACATTTACAATTGATTTTATTTCTAAAGGTAACAAATTAAATAACTTTGGACCGATATACATAATATGCCTCTGCGATGCCGTATATAATGCCACAGGAAAGGTAAGGCCTCCATTGTGAACAGACCTGGTATGAACATTGTGCATAATCGGACTTTTATATTTATCACACTTCTTCATAAATTTTAAAACATTTTTAAAATACAATTGTCTAATAGTTAAAAGGTCAGCTTGTTCAAATAACAAGTCTGATGGAAACCGCCTTGATTTATTTAAGAATATTTTTATTATATACTTTTGAGTAACAGTCAACGGGTAAAGGATGCCACCACATGCACTGCCCCAAACATTCAAACCATATGCGAGGACTGACTCAATCAAAGCCTGGTAAGTCATTCGCAATAGCTTCAAAGACAGGAATTCTCTCAGTTGGTAGAACTTGTATATAGTCTTTCGAAGTTTTTTAGTGATATAGTTTACGTGAGCATCATATCTGAGATTCCGGTCAATGAACACCCCCAAGTATTTAACCTTGTCCGCCGCTGCCACAGACTCAATACATCCGCACTGTTTCTCACCCATAAGACATTCATAATTATGTACTAAAAGATTAGGATATACAGTATTAACTCTATTATTCATAGAAAAGGCCATGTAGACAGTTTTACTGACATTAATAGTCAGAAGATTCTGATCCATCCACAATCGTACCCTCGAAAAGTAATCCTCTGCTCTCTGAAATGTCTCCTGCCAAGATTTACCTTTAATTAAAATAACTGTATCATCGGCATAACAAATACATTCACTATTTTCATTTGGAAGAACAGTAAAAAGATCATTTATATATAGAGAGAACAGGACAGGACCCAATACTGTACCCTGCGGTACTCCAAACTCCACATTACCTGTTTTACTTAGTGTTTCATTTATTCTCCTGTGTTCGATTAGTTATATATGACTTAAACAGATCATACACGATACCTCGAATGCCAATACTTTCAAGTTTACTCAGTAATTTTTGGTGCGTCACAGTGTTTTGAATTTTGTATTAAACCCACGAATTATATAATCCGTTACATGCACTATTGCATCTTCCGTGCCTACTCCCGACCGAAATCCATACTAAGAAAGAGACAAAATTTTATTTTCTTTCAAAAAATCATCCAATCTGAGTTTAATGCACTTCTCAAAAAGTCGGCTGATCGAACTAGTCATCGTAATAGGTCGATAGTTTTCCTTATTTAATATATCCCCCGATTTATAAATTGGAACGATAACCGCGTTCTTTAAAATTGCAGGATATCTTCCTTTTTCAAATATCAAATTTATTAAATGTAAAAGAGGTTTTATAAGGCAAATATGATTATCTTTCAATATTTTAGGAGAGATATTATATATATATATATATATATATATATATATATATATATATATATATATATATATATATATATATATACACCTTTACAAAAATTAAACTGATTACATATTTCTAATACTTTGAGTAATGTGGCTAGAATTTGTACTCATGCAAATAAAAGACCAGCTTTCATCGAGAACTTGTTAATTAACTGGATTATTATTTTGCTTAAGTTATTTTTATAGAAGCAGCGTATAGAATTTCAACACATTTCTCTGACAAGTAAAAATGGAACAATTTTATTTTTATTGTATCCAAGTACAAATAATTATATACCATTTTCTAGGAATTTAGCAACGAATAAAAAATAAATCATTGCCTTTCAAAAACTATTAAAATCCAAGACAATATAATAAAATACAGAAAATCTGAAAAATGAACGCACACTAATCATATCAATTAATATTACAAAAAGTACCTCCAGGGGACATGTGGTATTATATTTAATAGCAGCAGCAACCCAATAAAAATGTGTTTTATAACATATTATCAAATAAAATATATAGACTTTACAACGAAAGATTTCTAGAATAACTTTATGAAGTGCCACATGAGGTAATATGTAAAAGTTAATACTGTGGTGATACTTAAAATGCTCCATTTTATAAAAATTTCTTAAATAATTCAGCTAGTACTTGTAGATATTTTAAATTGTTTTTTGTTTTCTTTTAAATACGCATAATTTTCGTCTCTTTCTTAACTGAACAATTTGGTTGTTCAGCTAATTAATTTACTTATTAAAATTAAGTTTAATATATATCGATATTTCTAGGTTACTTGCTGTACTTAAGTGAGGGAAAGTTTTGACTTAGTGTACGATTCAATATAAAATACTAATATATGCTGGTCACACTGTATATATATATATATATATATATATATATATATATATATATATATATATATATATATATATATATATATATATATATATAGTGTTGCATACTTCCTTCCGATCTGTCCTTGCACAGCCAGGTGCATGTCGGTACCCTGATGAGTCTAGTGAGAGACGAAACATGTACCTCTGCCGTATCACTGTGGCGGGGAGGGTAAGCCTTGACTTTCTTCTCGGTATGGTGGTACAGGTAGGCCACCATCTCGATGGTGGTGGAACAGGATGAATTGTGTTTTATTACAATTTATTCTAACTGTGCAACCTCTAACACAGAAAGGATATGATGGAGAGAAGTTTGCATTTACTGTTTCACATTTTACTTCACTTACATACGGAGTTGCATATAGTTGTACGTTTGCTGAATGTGATTTCAGCACTACAACAGCATAATGTGGATATAACCACTGCTAATGCATCTCACACGGAGGAATCTGTGAAACCCGTATAAACATATATAAGCCATCCGACGAGAGGTCGGCGAAGCCGCGTTCAGTGTTGCATACTTCCTTCCGATCTGTCCTTTGCACAGCCAGGTGCATGTCGGTACCCTGATGAGTCTAGTGAGAGACGAAACATGTACCTCTGCCGTATCACTGTGGCGGGGAGGGTAAGCCTTGACTTTCTTCTCGGTATGGTGGTACAGGTAGGCCACCAACTCGATGGTGGTGGAACAGGATGAATTGTGTTTTATTACAATTTATTCTAACTGTGCAACCTCTAACACAGAAAGGATATGATGGAGAGAAGTTTGCATTTACTGTTTCGCATTTTACTTCACTTACATACGGAGTTGCATATAGTTGTACGTTTGCTGAATGTGATTTCAGCACTACAACAGCATAATGTGGATATAACCACTGCTAATGCATCTCACACGGAGGAATCCGTGAAACCCGTATAAACATATATATATATATATATATATATATATATATATATATATATATATATATATATATATATATATATATATATATATATATATATATATCGGAACAATTAAGAAACGTCGCGAAGACGGAAAAGATATTTATTATTTTAGACGAAACATGGTTGAATGAATGAATATTATAACCAGATCATGTTGAGATAAAAGTGTACAGAGCTCCCGACAGTCATTTTCTGTTTCTCTGTCAACTTATTTAAAATTAATTACATTTTCAGAAATTTCTTCTACGTCAATATATTTGTTTTGTGCATTTTTGCAAGTTTGTCCGTTGCAGTTTGAGCAGTAATCAGTACATTTTAATCCATGCTTAATACAGCCACATAATGTGGAACACACTTTTATACATTTACAGCTTATTTCTTTCAATAGACTACCAGATATGTATTTTGAATTTTCGAATTCAATTTTAAAATAAGGGCTTCCCACCCCTCTTTTTTCACTTTTCATGCGCGTGGGCGACATTCTTTCCATTTTTATTAAAGTTTCCGACAACATAAACATTTAAATATTTGTATCAAAAAAGAACTCTGCAAGACTAAGTTTTTGGTTCAAGAATCAGGTCTGTATTGTTTATAGATTTACCGTAACAGGTTGTCAACTTTGACAGTTTGTATCTCGGAAACCAATTGACGAATTTGAATTTTTTTTTTTACGAAAAGAAGCATCTTTCCAAGTACTCTCAAACCATGTATTGCAAAAAAATATCCAATGAAAATCCGCCGAGATAATCTATTTGTTTATAAGCAAAAATATCAACAATGTCTTTAAACAATTCCTAAGGGAGTCCAAATCATCCGATTTTGATTCTGAAAAAAACGTTGGAAAACTTGAGTTCCTTAGTATATGTCGAAAATAAATTTAAATACCTTAACGTGATATTTTGGACAATTTTGAAAAATGGTAATTTTTTGTAAACGAAATGGGATTGCAAAATTATTGCGCAAAAATTATTCGTTCGATCCTAACGAATTTTAGCGTGTTATTTTATCATGGCAAAAAGTTTTCTTTGCTCTAATATCAAGGTCCTCAGAGAAATTTAAATGGTCGAAAAAAAAATGATTAAAAAACTGCTTTTTTACCTGTTTTTTTAATTATTGCTCTTTTGCAATAAGGGAAATATATTTTGAGATTTCCGACCAACCCTATCTTATGGCAAATTTAATTACAAAACTTGTTTTCCTCTTCAATTTTCCTCTAAAATGAATACCTTCAAAGTTACACGAGAGAAAAGTTGAAAAAAAAGTTTTTTTTTGTTAATTTTACATTTTTATTAATAAAAACAATGTTGCCCAACTTTTTGAAATGACGCATATCAAAATTATCGTGATTCAGGTTATTCTGATGGCTCTCATGCAAAAATCTCCATGTTCCAGTTCACATCCACCTAAAACCAGATAAGCCCTGGTCTAAGTACTTTTTACTATTATCATATCTTGGATTCGCAATAATCGCATAGAGATAGCCTCAAAAAAACGCCATTTTGGCACTCGCCTACTCTCTAGAGTATGGTCATTTAACGTTTTTTTAAAGCGATATAACAAAAATTGGACAAAACAATAATTATTTTTTTTAAATGGAAGCTAGGAAAGCACAGCTTCCCATAAATAAAAATATAAGAAAATATTCAATAAACATTTTTATTCGCAGCCAAATGAAACAGGTAAGCAATATTATTTTCATTCCTGTCAGAGAAAATTTTACTTCCCTCTTACTAGTAAATTTAAACAATGGGACCTTAAGAGGGTATATTTTTTTTTAGAGATTCCTATTTTTTTACTTGTATATCCTTGATTCGCTACAACCGCACTAATAAGAACATTAGGTCATTAAAACTAACCTACAGAATAACCATAGAAATAATGTATTTTTAACGATCTATAAAGATCAAAACACTTTAAACTGAAACAAAACCATTAATATGAGTTGCTTAAATTTTCATTATATTGTTAGTGCTGAGTAGTAAAATTTTGAAATTGAACATAAAAATGGCTACTAAAAATTAATAGTCAATTAGGAACTGCAATTTGTTGCAAAATATATCATAAAGACAACAAAACTAATTCCATCCTAGTACTCGATTTATTATTTTTGTAGTTTTTTGACCCGAAAAATTTGAATATTTCTCAAGGAAATCTACTCTTCATTGGGTAAATAAATTGTAAGAAATTAAATGTGGTTTAATATTGTAACCTGTTAGATAACAATGAAGAATTTTAATAAATTTGGTAAACAAGAATTGATTATTTATTACCAATATTTGAATATTTTGAATATTTAGAAGGTAATTCATAAACTTTTAGCAAAGTTTATATTTCGTGGAGCAAGTTCCACAATATCTTTAGGCTTGATAAATACTCCTTTATTTGTTTTAGATTAATTCTTTTTATTCAGTAAAACCTACATTGTAGTAGTGATAGACAAAATAACTTTATTTGTATGATGGGTTTTCCTTGTCAGCTTTATTCTGTTTTTTAATTGGTTGACTTGTTTATTATATGCTGTAATAAATCAATAAATTATATCGCCTAGAGCCTTTTGCATATTTACCCTATTATTATCGCATATTAATGTGATACTCAAAGTTTAATACGTCACAGTCTTATGGACATAGTAAACAACATTTAACACGGTCGAAGTTTATAACAACACGGCAATGTTTAATTACAAGCCATGGCTTTCACTTTCCAGGGGTTCGTTACACTTCCTGGAACCCACATCAGTAAAACTCTGCTGTGTTTTCCAGGCTAGCTTTGACTGAAAGATACATAAAGCTAATACCTTTAAAGCTGCCTCTTTACTCTGTTTTTTTGAATCTATACTTCAGCTTCAAGTCTTACCTAGACACTTTCATTGCAACCTCCTCTGGTTCAAAAACACCGGCTTCGACCCCTTTGATTTATCTGTATGCCAAAGCAGTGAATCGTCTATTATAGAATCGATACTCATTACTCATTAATATTTACCAAAATTAGTATATAGTGAACAGCAAAATGTCAGGGAAAAAATTTTGAAAATGCCTTGAATAAAGGGCGAAACGTCAATCGTTTTGTGTTTTATTAATTATAGAACCTAAACCCAAGAAAATACAAAATTAAGAAAAATGATATATATATATATATATATATATATATATATATATATATATATATATATATATATATACAGTGCCTTCATTTCAAAACGAACCATCCTTAATAACTTTGTTAAATAGAAAAATTTAAAAAAAAGAAAAAACACGTCAATTTAGATATACAGGGGGAAGTTTAATTTTGCATTTGTTAAAAGTCTGTCAATCACCTCCTCACCTCCAGCTAACCTCACTTTGATATGTCAAATGGGAACCCCCACCTTGTGACACATCATTGTAAGCAGCATAAAATTGTCTATCCAACCGTATAAAAAAAATTAAATCGGTTGACGTACAAGCGAACAGTGTGCAAAAATGTCTTGTAATAATGCATAATATATCGGCCTCGAACTTTAGTATGTCAAATGATTACCCTATAGTGTGATACATCATTTTAAAGGGCATACTATCTCCTATTTAGCCAATAAAAAAAACAAAATCTGTTGATGTACAAGCGAATAGTAAGAAAAGATGTGTGGTAATAATAGACACCTTATCACATTAAACTTTATTATGTCAAATGGCTACTTCATAGAGTAAAATATTATTTTAAATTTAAAATAAATATTTTTTTAAAATAATAAACAGTTAAAATATTTGCGAGAAAAAAACTAAGCCTGTTTTAAAATTCATCGCAAAATTCATTGCAGTCTAATCAATCTAGTGTATTTATTTCAATGATATTTTTTGCGGTACCTGATAGGTACAAAAAAATCACTGCAATAAATAAAATTTTTAAGATCTTTAAACACCAGTTGTTTATTATTGTTAAAATTGTCATTGTGACGCCTAGTTGAAACGTGAATATAAATGGTGTATACGCTAGCCGAAAGAATAGAAATAATTTTTCTCTATGGAGCTGAAGATCGGTGCGCTCGTAGAACCGCCAGAGCATTTAACGAGAGGCATCAAGACAAAAACGTGGGCCATAAATATGTACTCGAATTGGTACGAAAGTTTGAAGAAACGGGATCTGTTTGTAATAAAAAATCTATTGAGAAAAGGGTTGTAGATGAAGCATGCCAAATCGAGGTACTAGGACAGTTTGCAATAGATCCAACTTTATCCATCTCAAAGGTCGCAGATTTAACCAACATTTCTGCTGGCTCTGTGCATAAAGTTTTAAAACAAAATAAGTTTTTTTCCTACAAAATTCAAATTCTTCAAGAACTCGGAGAAGACGATTTTGATAGGAGAATTCAATTTTGCGAATTAATGTGCCAACGAATTGACGAGGACTCCCATTTACCTAAGAATATCTGCTTTAGTGATGAATCAACTTTTTTTCTAAATGGACTGGTTAACAGACATAACTGCAGATACTGGGATAATGAAAATCCGCACCTTTTCCGAGAAGGGCATACTCAATATCCCGAAAAAATTAACGTGTGGGCAGGAATTTATGGCAATGAAATCATCGGGCCATTTTTTTTGGAAGATAATTTAACTGGGCAAATTTATTTAAACCTTTTAGAAAACACAATATACCCTGCCATTGTGCAATCTTTAGAAAATCAAGTGGATGAAAATGCTGTTATGGTACTAAATGAAAATAATTTGCATTTCCAGCAAGATGGAGCTCCCCCGCACTACGCTTTGGCAATTCGAGAGTGGCTTGATAAACATTTTCCAGGGACGTGGATTGGCAGACGTGGTGCAATTGAATGGCCAGCACGGTCTCCAGACCTAACCCCTCTAGACTTTTTTCTTTGGGGGTATTTAAAAAGCAAGGTTTATAAAACCCCACCTGAAAATATTGACGATTTAAAAGATCGAATTGTTCGGGAATGTAGAGGAATTAGCAGAGAAACCCTTGCCAATGTTCGTGGGGAATTTCAAAATAGGCTTTTTTATTGTCTCGCTAATAACGGCGCACATTTTGAACATTTAATAAAATAATTTTCTTCAACTGAATAAAACTGAATAAACTGCTTATATTTAACACACATTTTTGCATCCTAATTGCCTATAACGTCTATTAACTTAATTTTTTTTGACATCATTGGATAGCAGATCGTACGTCCTTTAAAATGATGTATCACACTATAGGGTAATCATTTGACATACCAAAGTTCGAGGCCGATATATTATGCATTATTACAAGACATTTTTGCACACTATTCGCTTGTACGTCAACCGATTTAATTTTTTTTATACGGTTGGATAGACAATTTTATGCTGCTTACAATGATGTGTCACAAGGTGGGGGTTCCCATTTGACATATCAAAGTGAGGTTAGCTGGAGGTGAGGAGGTGATTGACAGACTTTTAACAAATGCAAAATTAAACTTCCCCCTGTATATCTAAATTGACGTGTTTTTTCTTTTTTTTTAAATTTTTCTATTTAACAAAGTTATTAAGGATGGTTCGTTTTGAAATGAAGGCACTGTATATATATATATATATATATATATATATATATATATATATATATATATATATATATATATGAGCGAAACGTCGGAAAAACTGTCTTTTGATTTTAAAATGGAAAACCCTATACCCAATATATATATATATATATATATATATATATATATATATATATATATATATATATATATATATATATATATATATATATATATATATATATATATATATGTCTAAATCAAGATATTTTTATCGAATCAATTACCTTAACACTAACAAATAACTATTTTCAATACAAAGATACATATTATCAATAACTAGACGGTTGTGCAATGGGTTCACCAATATCATCGACTGTTGCACAACTAGTCATGGAATAATTAGAGTCAGTATTGAAAAATACGAGTGTACCTGTAATTTTTTTTTAAACGCTATGTCGATGACTGTCTTGCTGCAGTACCCGAAAACCAAACGGACAATATACTTGATTATTTTAATAACTTTAATACCAAACTACAATTTACATCAGAAACTGAAACAAATAACAGAATACATTTTTCGGACTTAACATTATTAAGAAATAAAAACGACAAAAATATCAGTACAAAATGGTATAAGAACGACACATGATCTGAACGCTATCTTAGTTACAATTCACACCACCCTACTTCTCAGAAATTAAGTGTAATAATAGGACTAACTGATAGAGCACAGGCATTAACCTCACCAAAATATAGACCAGAATCAATTAAAAAAGTAAGAAATATACTTAAAGGAAACAATTTCTTAGAATCACAAGTAAATAAAATCATCAAACGGCGTATAAACTACAAGAAAATAAAAACCTAAAAACGAAAAACACAATGAAGTACATTGCAATGCCATGTACATAAAATTTATCTGAAAAAATTTCACATATCCTTAGAAAACATGACATCAGTGTATGCCATAAAGCCCAAAATTTGTTATCTTCACTATTTACTCTTCTTAAATGTAAAGTTCCTGTGAAAAAAAATCTAACCTTGTGTATTCCATACCAAGCCTAAATTGTCCTAAAAATACATTGGCATGACAACTAAGTATTTAGAAAACAGACTTAATGGGCATAAATATATGAAAAATGCATCGACTGCTCTACACAAACATGAATCAAATTTGAATATAAAAACACCAAAATTTTAACCCAAGACCAAAACTATCACATATTACTTGTCAAAGAAATGATACATATAAAGAAGGAACAACATACTGTCAATGATAAACAAGATATAAAAAACCTTAGCCAGATATATTAAAATCTAATTTGTTAATAATTAAAGTCAATAACATAAAGAAATAAACCAATAATTATATCCGACATGTATAAATAAATACATAAAAAGTCCAAAAAAAAACAAACAAACCCACAAATATATCGAATCTTGTCAATAAATTTAGTCTGCTTGTACTTGAAAGATGAATTTTTGTCTTCGAACATACCCCTGTAGAAGTAGCATAACGTCAGAACTAGGGCCCGGTTGTTTGAACGCTGAATAACGTAATAATATTTTTATTTATATTTGAAAAAGTGTTGATAAACAGTAGATATTTAATTTCTTGGTACAGACATACCGATTTTATGCTATCCTTTTCTAATTGCATTATTTAAACGAGTATCATCGGTACGTCCTTCGAACATACCCCTGGGTACGTCAATTCTGAAAACAAAGTATGAATATATGGTTGCCTAAATTTTTATTATTGTTATTTTCAATATGTAAACAATCTAACAATATTTACCGATAAAAATAAGTTTTTAAATCATCTTTTTGTTAATATTAATTGTAAACTTCGCATTTATAGTAATTTCTAACACTTAAAAACACCGAAAAAAGTCACGACAAGCAATTAAACTGAAAGACAAGATAAGTAAATATGTTTATGTGTGTCAAACATCAAAAAAGCGTCTCCCCCACCGACCATAAACAGCCTTCAGACAAATCTATTGTTTAAATCTAGAGTATGATCGAAGATTTTTGTGTTCCTATTTTAAAAAACTTATTTTATTTCATTACATAATTGTTTTTCGATCTTTTAAAATTGTGTTGGTAAATATTGAGTGGTTTTAAATCTGTTTTAATGTTTTATTGTAGGAATCTTGTAATAATAAACGTTTTGAAAAAGCTCATAATCATGGGCGAAATGTCAACATAAACAAGTTGTTTTTTTTTTTAAATTGCAAACCTATACTAAAATTTTAAAATAAGGGCTTCCCACCCCTCTTTTTTCACTTTTCATGCGCGTGGGCGACATTCTTTTCATTTTTTATTAAAGTTTCCGATAACATAAACATTTGAATATTTGTATCAAAAAAGAACTCGGCAAGATTAAGTTTTTGGTTCAAGAATCAGGTCTGTATTGGTTTAGATTCACCGTAACCGGCTGTCAACTTTGACAGTTTGTATTTCGGAAACCAATTGACGGATTTGAAACTTTTTTTTACGAAAAGAAGCGTCCTTCCAAGTACTTTCAAACCATGTATTGCAAAAAAAAATCCAATGAAAATCAGCCGAAATAATCTATTCGTTTACAAGCAAAAATATCAACAATGTCTTTAAACAATTCCTGAGGGCGTCCAAATCATCCGATTTTGATTCTGACAAAAGCGTTGGAAAACTTGAGTTCCCTACTATATGTCGAAAATAAATTTAAATACGTTAAAGTGGTATTTTGGACTCAGACAAACTTGAAAAATGGTCAATTTTTGTAAACGAATTCGGATTGCAAAATTATTGTGCAAAAACTATCGATTCGATCCTAACGAATTTTAGCGTGTTATTTTATCATGGCATAAAGTTTTCTTTGCTCTAATATGAAGGTCCTCAGAGATATTTAAATGGTCGAAAAAAATTGATTAAAAAACTGCTTTTTTTACCTTTTTATTTTTAATCACTACATAGTATAAAACAAAGTCGCTTTCTCTGTCCCTATGTCCCTTTGTATGCTTAAATCTTTAAAACTACGCACCGGATTTTGATGCGGTTTTTTTCAATAGATAGAGTGATTCAAGAGGAAGGTTTATATGTATAATAACATCCATTAAATAGTGGAGAAATACTGTTATTTTTGAGGTTTCTAATGTGATGTCGTTAATTATCATATTTTTTTCCGCTTACATTGCAAACGCAGGCTGAACCCTACGAGATTTATCAAAATAATGTACTAATTATTTGTACACATTGAAAAGGTCTACAGAAAACTCCGCGATGGTATATGTCTATCTCTCATGGATATCCCACAATAACATTTTTTTGTCATTTACTTTTTACGACAAATAATGGCAAATTTTGAAGCGATTTTAACCAATACAGCATTAATCCTTATCCAATTAAATGGCTTAAATACATTGTTGATTTAATATAGATCTATATGGTCTTTTACAGCACAAGATTTAAATGAATATTTTCGAAGATATTACAGATTTAAAATTGCGGGAAGTAGCGCTTGCGGCGGTACTGGCCGACCGGGGCGGCGGCAGCGTGCCTATAAATAGCGCGTCGGAGGCCGATGTAATAATTGTTGTAAAAATAAAATAAATAGTCACAGTTTTTCTGTAGTGTATTTAGCATCAGCATTGCACCCGTGCGAAGCCGGGGCGGGTCGCTAGTAATTGTTATTTTGCAATAAGGGAAATATATTTTGAGATTTCCGACCAACCCTATCTTGTGGCAAATTTAATTACGAACCTTTTTTTCCTATTCAACTTTCCTCTAAAATGAATACCTTCAAAATTACACGAGAGAAAAGTTGAAGAAAACCGTTTTAGTTAATATAAGCCCTGGTCTAACTTCCGTTCGTTCGTTTATCAGGTTTATATGAAAAGTTCACCGGCGCTTAGATTTCACTCGCTATGTTTTCACCAAAAATAAATAAACAATTAAGTGTCACATAAATTAAGTAATTTTATCAAAAAGTAATAAAAAAAAAGCTTTTTCCATAATCGTAATATTTTTAGTTTTTGCGAACCATTATTTAAATTTTCTGTTTATGTTTAAAATGCAAAATAAAAAAGCTATAAAATTCGGTAAACGGCGGCGAATTAACAAATAAAGCGTTGTAATCCCATTTTTATTGTTAGATTAAGAACCTGTTAAAATATAAATATGTTCAGTTAATTTTGGAAGTGTAAATAATACCTTGCGGATGTGTGTAAGCTTTCCTTTACGATCGTTCTTCATGACCATGACTCATACTAGACACTTGAAGATATTTTATTGTAAAAGTATTATATAATAGAAATCGGGTAATAGATTAGAGTCTATAAAGAATAAAATAGGAAACCGAACAATGTGATTTTTTTTTACTAAAAAGGTTATCGTATTCACCTGAAGATGACTGGAGATATCGGTCAAAACGTTGTGATTGTTAATAACAAAGATAATAGAGTCCAAATTATAACTGTAATCGAAGATACATTATTGGTTTTGTCTGTCAAACTTCTTTGCAATTTTATTATTATTAATTTAGAAGAAATATCTCTTACCTCTTATTTCCTTCAAAATCTTCCAATTCTACTCGTAACGAATATTCTTCGTTGTTTGTGAGCATATAGATGTTTTCGTTCCCTAACCAGAACTCTTTGTAGGGGTCTCCAAAACCATTTTTGTAATCGTTCCAATCTCGGTTGAAGTTTTCTCTGGGGATGCCGAAATCATTTCTACGTTGGATTACCTTTAAGAAAAGAAAAAATATTAAATTTATATATATATATATATATATATATATATATATATATATATATATATATATATATATATATATCATTTCAACAACAATATTTATAAAAACTTTGTTTAAAATATGGTAAATCTGTAAGACTAATATAAGAAAATGTAGATTATAAGTTAATTTTAACAATAAACTCAAATAAAATAGTACCTAATTGTAGGTAAAATATTGCTAAATACGATTATAATATTAATAAAACAAGAATTATCAATTTCAGCAAGTTACAATTAAAATTTAAATGTATACGTAAAATAGTTTTAGATGTAATCAAATTTTATTTAGCAATTTTATGTGCTAAATAATAACGAAAAGTAAATTGTAGATATATCAATATGCCAGGAAAAGTCCAAAATTTACATAACTCATAATTTATTTTCGTCAAATATAATATTTAGTTCATAATATCAATAATATATCAAAATTTCATTATAAATTGACAATAAGGAATCCATTTTGGTTTTATATTTCAAAGCTTAAAATTCCATCTAGTTGCCAGTTCACGTCAGATGGCCACCAATTAGAAAAAAATTAAAACAAAAATTTATACTACGTCACCGCTAACTATAAAGGCGAAAATTCATTTTTTTAACAGAGTGCAGATCAATCAGTTGTAGAATAAACATCGCTAGTCTAATTCGTAAAAAGTAACATAACCTCAAAATTTTCATGTTATTTTTAAAAGAATAAAAGAAGACAGTGCAGATTAGTCCGTGGTAGAGTAAACATCGCTAGTCTCATCCATTAAAAGTAACGTAACCTCAAAATGTTCATTTGTCATTAAAAAAAAAAGATTTTAGAGTTCTAAAAAGGGAAGAAATATAGAACATGGATAAAAAAATTCTGGAGATTAAAAAACAATTTTTTTAAATAAGGAAAAGAAGTTTACTAAATTTATAAATAAATAATATCACTACGCAAGAAGCTCTGAAAAATATTTAATAAATTAGTGATATATAAGAAGAAAAGTTCCATTAGTTGGCAAAAGGGAAAGGATTTTTAACTTAAAAAAAGGAAGAAACCTAGAACGTTGATTAAAAAAAAAATCTGGAGATTAAAAGGTATTTATCTAGACTTGCCTGAAAATAGTTTGATAATATATATATATATATATATATATATATATATATATATATATATATATATATATATATATATATATATATATATATATATATAATTTATTTTTGTATCTTAAACCTTTTGTTAAATATTTTTTTCTAATATTTTCCTGGGTATAGGTTTTTCATTAGAGAAACAAAGGACAATAATTTTCTTTCTGACGTTTCGCTCTACATAGCGAGCTTCTTCAAAAGAGCTTGGTATATTTATTTTACATCTACAAAAATTACAGAATTTTTTATATAATAAACATATATCACAGTAATTACATTTTTATATTTTTAATTTAATTAAAATTAATAAAAAACACAAAACAGATTTTAAAATAGTCTTAAAGTTTAAAATTCAAAATTTAAAACAATACAAACAGGTTAAAATAGTGAAGATTATAAAATAGTACATACCTTGAAAGTAGTTTTGTGTGTATGTTTAAAAATAAATTCAATTATGATCTTTGGTATGCAATTTGTATAGATAGATTTATTTTTATAAAAAGCAAAAAATAGGAAAAAAGATTATTATTTATTTTTTAATGACGTTCTTTCACCTGTATGAGTGTATATGAAATCGTTCCAAGCATCATTACATTATTTCTCATATTTATTATAGAGTCGCTTCAAGCATGTTTTATTCAAAAATCAAATTATAGTATATCTGACTTAAATTTTTGACATCTTGCTTGTCATTTACAACATTTTTATCTTTTTTTATGTGTATCATTTCTTTGATGACTAATTTATGATAATTTCTGTCCGTATCTAAAATATGGGTGTTTTTAAAATCAAATTCATGCTTAGATGTTTGTTCATGCTTATGTAAAGATGTCGATGCGTTTTTAGTATACTTGTGTCCATTCACTCTATTTTCAATATATTGTGTCGTCATGCCAATGTATTTCTTAGGACAATTTAGGCATGGAATTGCATATATTACGTTAGATCTTTTTTTGGTGGGAACTTTGCTTTTTAACTTCGTATAAAATGACAGAAATAAGACGGATAATAGTCTTCATACAAAATGGTACACAAAAGATACTTGGTCGGGCCGGTATTTGAATTTTAACTCTGAACATCCAAATAAACAAAAAAATAGTGTCATAATCGGCTTAGTTGATCGAGCTATAAAATTATCTTCACCCGAATTTCGCCCAGAAGTGATAAAAAAAGTGGAAGAGGCCCTAATAATGAACCATTTTCCTAAACTACTCATAAAAAAATAATTAAACAAAGAACCTATTTACATTATAACACAAACAAAAAAAATAAAATTAACAATACCAAAACACAAAACACTTTCATTGCATTACCGTATATATACCAACTGTCTGAAAAAATAAAATATATTTTGGATAAACATAACATAACGGTATGCCATAAGGCGAACAATTTACTTGGGTCATTTTATACGAAGTTAAAAAGCAAAGTTCCCACCAAAAAAAGATCTAACGTAATATATGCAATTCCATGCCTAAATTGTCCTAAGAAATACATTGGCATGACGACACAATATATTGAAAATAGAGTGAATGGACACAAGTATACTAAAAACGCATCGACATCTTTACATAAGCATGAACAAACATCTAAGCATGAATTTGATTTTAAAAACACCCATATTTTAGATACGGACAGAAATTATCATAAATTAGTCATCAAAGAAATGATACACATAAAAAAAGATAAAAATGTTGTAAATGACAAGCAAGATGTCAAAAATTTAAGTCAGATATACTATAATTTGATTTTTGAATAAAACATGCTTGAAGCGACTCTATAATAAATATGAGAAATAATGTAATGATGCTTGGAACGATTTCATATACACTCATACAGGTGAAAGAACGTCATTAAAAAATAAATAATAATCTTTTTTCCTATTTTTTGCTTTTTATAAAAATAAATCTATCTATACAAATTGCATACCAAAGATCATAATTGAATTTATTTTTAAACATACACACAAAACTACTTTCAAGGTATGTACTATTATAATCTTCACTATTTTAACCTGTTTGTATTGTTTTAAATTTTGAATTTTAAACTTTAAGACTATTTTAAAATCTGTTTTGTGTTTTTTATTAATTTTAATTAAATTAAAAATATAAAAATGTAATTACTGTGATATATGTTTATTATATAAAAAATTCTGTAATTTTTGTAGATGTAAAATAAATATACCAAGCTCTTTTGAAGAAGCTCGCTATGTAGAGCGAAACGTCAGAAAGAAAATTATTGTCCTTTGTTTCTCTAATGAAAAACCTATACCCAGGAAAATATTAGAAAAAAATATATATATATATACATATACTAACTTATAATGAATATTTGTAGTTAGTAATAAAATAAATTGTTTAATTTGCACTGTAATAATCTGTAACAATATCAGTCTTAATATAAACGGCATACACAAATATTTTTTTTAGATTGTTTAAAGTAAAATTACGTGTAATAAGACACTGGTCATTTTTAATTTTCCGACATTATATACAACGTTGCCAGATTTAATAATCTTAAATCCAAGAAAAGAGAAACAGTGCACATTAAATAATATTGAGAGTTTTAATTAGGAATAGATAAGGTTATTTATAAATATTCTATAAAACTGCACCAACTGACATATTTGTATTATTTTAATAAAGTTTATACTTGTGTTTATGAATCATTGGTTTGACTTTTCTAATAATAATAATAATTTAATCTGAACTCACCTAAGAAAAAGAAAATTGACATCAATGTTTTTAAACATCTGATCACGAAAAACGGGATACATTCAGAAATACAGCACATGTGTGTTTGTGAAGTTTTTTATTAAAATAAAAAAATTTGGTTCAAATCAATTATACATAGGTATAGTTATTTGTGCCTGGCGCCCAAAAATTTTAAGAAAAAGGGAAAAATAACAAGCGTGTATATATATATATATATATATATATATATATATATATATATATATATATATATATATATATCGCCAATCTTGCGTGGTTTTTCCATGAAATCTAGATAAGTTCAGTTCAGGTTAGTTCAGCTCAGTTGAGGATAGTTTAGTTTTTAGATCAACGTAGCTTACGGAACGACCTGTTTATGTTTGACATCCCGATTCTGCTCGTTTACCTACATTTTACACAACAATACCGTAATGACTATAACTAATTGCATTTATACAATCAAGTTTTCCATCCTAATGGAATTTAAAAACCATGTCAACGTGGCAACATCGCATCACGTGTTTGGATTGGGCTGGAGGCACAAATATGCAGACAGTGGAAAATAGGTAGCCTAAAGAAGATTCCCATAATTCTATCAACAACTGACGTAGTACTGCAGAGTCTTCTGCTTAATATCAAGGAATTGAGCACTAGCGAATACCTCTATAAAGCAGTGCGCTCACTGGTTCCGCTCGGTTCAGACCGCTCGGCTCCGCGCAACCGGCCCGTTTTTGTTTACATGTAAATAAATGAGAGACGCCGATGCTGAAAGCGCGGAAGCGTTCTGGCCGGTCGGAACCAGTGAGCGGGCTCTCATTTATTTACGTGTAAACCAAAACGGGCCGATTGAGCGGAGCCGAGCGGTCTGAACCGAACCGAACCAGTGGGGCTATGAAAAAATTCAGTACTACTTGATAAACAGGATCTCAGGTCTGATGGATAGATGGATGGCAAACAAATCGTACCGTAGCAGGTTGCAGTTATTATACTCCAAACGAATTTTCCCCCTATCCTCCTCATTTTAGATAGGCACATTTTATATTTGCCTTTAGCAATATTACTTATAAAAATTAGTTTTTATTATGTCTCGAAAGCCAAACCAACGTAATAACCCATTTTTATGTTTATATAATTTTTATACGTAAAAATGGTATCTTCGATAAAGAAATTTAATACAGTACCTTGAAATTAGATGAAAATAATCAATTAATTCTCAAAAAAAAAATAGAATGGAGTTTAATTTAATGGTGCGAAATGAAATGATTTAGATTACACAAAACTACAATTTAACTTTTGTTTTATTTGAAATAGTTTTAAACCGTTTGAAATAAATGCACCATGACGAAACGGGTTTGATTTATCCATGGTCATATTTTATAGCCAATAAAGGTAATCTTTAATCGGGTAATTAAATTACTCCACGTCTTTGTTTTTCAATTAATGGTACTGATATTCTAGAATTTTGTTGTTTTACGATACCATAAAAGTAATGAAATCACTTATATGTTTAATGTTACGTTGTAACACAGTACTATAAAATATTGAGAAATACGGTGAGTATTCTGGGCGGACATTCTGTCCCATGTAACGAGAATAGGACTTTTTTTTACCCTTATTTGTAAATGGACTTGTTATAATAAAAAAATTCAATCAATTTTAAAAAATTACAGTAAAAAGTAAAATATAAATTGACTACCGTTTTATATTAAAATGAACTTAATTGTCCACCGCAGTAGTTGAAGGAGTTAGTGTCACGCCTTAACAATCTAGATCACAATCGTGAGGGGAGAATACTTTCTGCTACATATTCCAGAGGGGATTTAAATACACTAAACAATGGTGCGAGTCGATGGGACTAAATGTCAACTTCGACAAAAACCACCTTAGTAGCATTTATAACCTGAATATATATATATATATATATATATATATATATATATATATATATATATATATATATATATATATATATATATATATATATATATTCTCCATTCAGACAGAGAAAACGAAATAATATATAAACAGCTTATTTTCTGCAAATACAACTCCGATCCTCTCTCGATACGCGTTTTGACTACCTGCGAATGTTACTCTCGGTCCGGTACAGGTCCACTGACGAGACCATAAGGTGCTCGAAACGTGTATGGAGAAAGGGTTTGCAAGTCGACTTGCAACCCACATGAAGCTTGTGAGACGAAATTAATCTCCACATCTTAGATAGGCAACTCCATATACGTTCCAATGTATTAACTTGGATTGCATTGGAATTGTACACTAGCAAAGTAACAACGTTTCCAGGCATAATACTATAATACAGACAAATTATTAATGATATTTAAGCGAAGTAAATTAAGTTATTTCAATAATTGACTACTGTTCGCGTATAATCTAAGTAAAAAATTGATTTAAATTTAATCATTAAATTATCAATTAAAAGAATATTTACACTTATATTTATTAGTATATTTTATTTAAATTTACAATTTTATGGGGGGTTGCCCAAATCTGCGAACCCAAGGAAAATCCGCCACTGCTCTGAAGCAAAAATTATAGCAACAAAAGTATTAGCACATTTACAAAATAGCGAAAGCACTATCGAACTAAACCATTTATCGATGACCCAGTTTGCTACCAAACAAATAGAACAGCTCAGCGTAAGCGTGTACAATCTGCACTATTATCCATTAAAAACTGAGATATTTATTTTACCATTTACAATCTAAAATCAATCGAAAATCAGTAACATATAAATTTCCTACTAAATGGCTAAAAAAGTACGCATGAAACCAGAAGCGGTACTATTACGTTACTAAACTATTTACAAGCGTGAAAATGTAACAAATATGGTAAAAACTTGTTTTAACTCTCGTACTCAAATCTTATTTATGTTATGTTACACTTTTTTCTTACTTTGTTGCATGGAAATGTAACAAGAAAAACATAGTTGTACCATTTAAGACAATTATATAGAGTGGCTCTTGAAAGTACGTCAGATAATTATATTGCAATTAAATGCAAATGATTTTAATAACCACTTTTATTCAACTGCTGAAGATGTAATAAATAAGCTTGAAAGTTCTCCACAGCTTTTTGAAGATGACCTAAAATCTATGCCACTGAAAAACATCCCGCCCTTTAAATTTCAATCAGTTAGTTTTAGTGATGTCGATAAGGCTATATCAGAAATAAAAAATACTAACAACAAAGGTATTGACGGGATTAACACAAAAATTATTAAAAAAATTAAAGATATCAATTCAGCACGTAACAATATTAATAAATCAATTCCTAAAGTTTTCAAAACTGCAAAGGTGGTACCCCTCTTCAAGAATAAGGGCTCCATTGATGACTGTAACAATTATCGCCCCATATCTTTGTTACCAACCTTGTCAAAAGCCTGTGAACGAATTTTGAAAAATCACTTTGAGTCTAACAAATTAATTGCCTTGAACCAATTTGGATTCCGAAAAAACAAGATCACAACTTTAGCTATTGATCACTCTACTAGTAATGTTTTAGAGGGCTTTGAAAAATATCTTGACGCTCATGCATCCTTTTTAGATCTCACACAGGCTTTCTTCTAAAAAACTACCCTTCTACAATTTTCAGGCTGGTGTCATTCAGCTACTTAATTCAAATATCTCGTGATCAGTATGTTCGCTTTGGCCAGTGTAATTCTAAAAAACAATCCCTAAGGTATGGTGGACCTCAAGGGTCGGTATTAGGCCCTATCTTATTCCTCACCTATATAAATGACCTGGTATACTGTAAGGGTAAGGGAATTAGCACTATTTTGTTTGTTGATGACATGCCTATCTTTGAATAACTCCAAATCACAAAGTATTAATTTTACTTTAAAAAATAACAATGCAACAGTCTTTTATATCTTAATGTGCAATGGAGGCCAAATTTCTGGGAGTACACCTAGATGCAGGTTTAACCTGGGAACAGTACCTTGTTAATCTATCAAAAAAACTATCCCGACAACTGTTCCTATTCATTAGTAACTTCCAAAGAAACTCTTCTAATAGCATATCACAGTAACTTTCATTCTCTTTTGGCTTATGCTATTCTTTCCTGGGGTCATTCTAGGGGTCATACTAACAACAAAGAAAAGGCAATCATATTATTGCTGGGCTTGGTTATAGAGAAGAAGAGAAGTTTAGATATCTACCCGACCAAGTTGGTTTGGTGTACCATTCAGTAAAGTTTTGTTTTTTCTGCGTATAAATGTCATATCTAGAAAATTTATTTTATTATTACTTTCTGCTTCGTACGTGAATTGTAATTTTTCGTTGAAACTGTTAAACTCTTGGAGAATTCCATTTATTTTATCCTGTGGTACGGCTGTTATGCAATCATCGACAAACTGTTTGAAAAATATTATAATAAATTTTAATTTTTCTAAAACTTCTAAATTGTTTCTCAAATCACTCAAAAACCTAAAAAAATAGTGTTACAATCGGTCTGTCTGATTGTACCATCTCTCTAACTTCTCCAGAATTCCGACTAAGAATACTACAAAAAGTGAAAAATACACTAATAAATAATAATTTCAATGAAAAGACTATCACCGAAATAATTAATAAACGAACATATAAATTTTATAATAACCTAATAATAAGAAGCATAGAACATAAACAGCAAAAATATGTAGCATTACCTTACACTAGTGAACTGTCAGAAAAAATAAAACACATTTTAAAAAAGCATCACATTATCGTACGTCACAGATCTCATAATAAATTAAATTTACTAATTTAAAAAGTAAAACTCCCCTCATGAATAAGTCAAATGTAGTATATTCGATCCGTTGCTCAAATTGTCCCAAAAAATATATAGGCATGACAAGCCAATTGCTAAAGAACAGATTAAATGGCCATAAATATACGAAAAACGTCTCAACAGCGTTAAACAATCACACACAGGATGAAAAACATACCTTCAATTATAACAGTAACATAATTAAAAACAAAGATATGAATTATCAAAAATTGCAGATAAAGGAAATGATAGAAATTAAAAAAGATAAAAACACTGTTAACGACAGAACGGATATGGTAAATTTGAGCCACATTTACACCAGCCTAATTTAAAGAAAAATATTAAATATTCGATCCTGTTAATAAACATCAAAAATTGAATATCCTCTTAAACATAAAATAAAATGTATGCGTTCTTTCGGTTTTTTTGGTCCATTGTTAAAATATAAAAAATAAAACACTCGCATTCCATGTATCCTAAGTACCTAAATACATGATGTAAAAATTTCTTTTCATTATTAATAAATAAATTAAATGTTAAGGGATGTACTGGTAACATTAAATACTTTTTTAGAAATTTGAATAGTTTTTTAAAGTGTTTGTTTATTTTTTAAAATTGTAAACATGTTTGTGTATGAATGTTTTTAATTATATAAAAAATATTTTTTAGGAAAATCAATAAAAAAAAACAAAAAATTTTTGAAGATGCCTTAAATAAAGGGCGAAACGTCAAATTGTTTTTAATTTTTTTGTTAAATAAAGAATCTAAATCCAAGAAAGGGCAAAATAAAAAGACAATTTATATATATATATATATATATATATATATATATATATATATATATATATATATATATATGCCCGTAGGTCATTTTTCCTTCAATGTTACATTTTAAAATGGCATCCTAAAATTATGTTATATGCATAAGTAACTGAACATGAACTACATTACACGAACAATTATTACTTACTGTCCAACCTCCATCAGCTATTTCTTGGTCGCAGAAAACTTTTAGGAACCAAAATGTGGTACCTCTGATTTGTAGGTAATATACTCCGGAATTTCTCATACCAGCTGTGTAGATGTCTGCACATGAGTAACCCTGCAAAAATAAAGAAATATTGTTGGTAATACTAATAATTTTCTTTATATTAAGTTAATTTTTTTATAACTATTAGGTTGATAAGATACAATATGAGGGACTGAAAATTGTACATTTTCCGATTTTGTCTAAAATTGATATTGCGGGGTTCTTGGGGCGTATACAAACGCAATATGCAGTATAAAATGTATCGGGCTAAGAAATTTACGTCTTAAGTTCTTTAAATGTCGATATTGGAAGGTTTTGGGGGCCTATATTATCAATCTAAAATTTGAAATTTAAAATAGTGGATTTACTATGACAGACCAAATATTTGTTTGACACAATTTCACTGGTATTTGGAGAACTCTAAGAATCAAAGAATTTTTAGTGGTTCATTTTAGGGTGATTTACAAGTTTGGATAAAATGGGTACTTTTTTGCCACCTTGGAATCATTGCGAGGTACACTAATCTCGATTAGTACTTAGTTCAAATAATTTATGGATGTCATAATGAATTCAAAACTAAAACTCGAAAAATAAAATTTTTATAAAAAAAATTGAACCGACTTCTAAAAGTGCGCTAAAAAGTGAAAAATAACGATAAATTTCTATATGAAATTGAAATTTTTGAATTCGGCGCCAAATTATTTCTAAATAAAACAAATAACTATTAATATATATAAATTATGGTAAGAAAGCAATTACAAACAAAGTATTTTTAATCTATTTATGCGAATCACATTTTGTCAGGTATTAGTTTGGCGCCGACTTCAAAAATTTTAATTTCATATAAAAATTAATATTAATTTTTCATTTTTTAGTGCACTTTTAGAAGTTGGTTCAATTTTATTGATAAAAATTTTATTTAGTAAAAAATCAGTACTGAATTGAAGACTGGAGTGATATATTCTATATGATCTTATAAAACACAGGGGGAAAATAGTGCTGTCAACCAACTTTTGCGTGTCCGTGAATTTTTTAACAAAATTTTCCCGACTTCGGTAATATCTTTACTGAATTTTAGGTGTCTGTGCGAATGAAAAAGTTGATATATCTAGACATATATTGCTTTTGCTCGATTTGGTTTAAAAAAACGATTTGCCTTCTATTTTTTCAAAGCTATTTAAACCATCGAGACAGATTTACATATATCTTCATTGTGGAACATATAGATGTTACTAATAAGCTGTTTTTGACATCCAAGTTCAAGAAATGTTATTTGACTTTTATTATTTTTGTGATACATAATTTTTTTTATAAGATTTAACAAATGATCTCACCTTTTTACTACAATTTTTTAATCTAACGACTAGAATGAAGCTTTAGAACTCACCTTGCATAAAATTTATTCATAATGGCCGGATTTTAATTTTATAGAAAATAGTTTTAACCACAATGTAAGGCGTAAAGTTGAAAATGGCAACTCATTTACACATTTTCTCTTAACAAAGTGGCAAAATGTTTTTTTCCGTTACCCATTTCCTATATCAATTTACTAAGTACTGTACTAAAGTAAAATGTAGTTTTTATTGAAAAGAACTCCCACAAATTAGTATAGAAAGTATCATAAAGTACTAAACGTGGTACTGCATTATCTGCTTGTAGTAAGCTATGCATCTATTTTGTTCTGTATAATAGAGAGAGAGAGAGGGAGAGAGCAAAGCATAATGTATAATGTCCAGTATATTGCATTAGGCTTCTTTATCATTTAAGGATTTTTTAATTGTTTTCAGTGTTGATGCTGGTAGCCGTTACTATGTGGTAGTTAATCATCTTCGGGAAATATTTAAAAAAGAACTACTATGTTTTATACCATTAAATTTATTAAGAAAACAGTGACTGCAGTTTCAATTCACAGAGTCATTATCAAACTAAGTATTCAGTACAGAAACATGAGAAAATTTAACAATAAATAAAAACTACCTGAGAAATTACATTATTACAAAAGGGAGGTACTAAATTTTGGGAACTAATTATCATTTGGCAACAACAAATAACGGGGAAAACCCAAGTTCTGTCTGGTCATTAAGCAAATTTACATTTTTATTTTTACTATGTTTATATATCTCTAAAGATTCAAGAATATTTAACTTTTGGCCCTTTGTTGAATAATGTAATATGTCAGTGTTGCCTAAATTAGAAAACTGTGGTTGTGTTCTAAACAATGGTTGGCAAAGCTCGAGTCTGTTTTTTGTTGTCTATATGATCGGTGGTGTTCTGAAAAGCGAGTTTTAAAGTTTCTACCACTTTATCCAATATACAAGCTATCACACTTTGAACATTTTAACTTATAAACTCCTGATTTATCAAATTTATCAATTTGATCTTTAGCATTGTAAAGGGTAGTGGACAGATTGTGTTGAGATTTAAAGGCTACTTCTATGTTATGTTTGGAAAGAGTATTAGCTATGTTTTCTGATAGGGTACCACAGTATGACAAAGATATATAAGATGAACTATCTTTATCATTTTTTATTTTGGGATATATTGAATTAAAAGCTAGTTGTTTTTGTTTTTTAGTTATTAATTTCTTTATGGTTTGTTGAGAAAAATTGTTTGATATTGCAATCCTTTCAATGATATTTAGTTCCTCTTGAAAATCTTCTTCAGAGAGAGGCAAAGAGAATACTCTATGTATCATTGAATTGTATGCAGCCATTTTGTGTTGTAAGGGATGAAAAGAGTCATTAAATATAGTATTACCTGTAAACGTTGGTTTTCTAAAAATTTTAAAATTACACTGATTATTGAGGTGAGATATGGTGAGATGTAGAAAATTTATTTTTTGGTTATTTTCAGTTTCCAGAGTAAATTGAATTTTTGGATGGCAATTATTAATGTATTGTAAGAATTTTTGAAGCTGTCTAGTAGTGCCTTTAAAACATTGTAGAACATCATCCACATATCTGTACCAAAATTGAACATGGTTTTTGCTTAAAGGGGAATTAAGAATTTTGTTTTCTATGTTTTACATGAAAATGTCTGCTAGAAGAGGGCTAAAAGGAGAACCCATTGGTAGGCCTGAATTTTGTAAATCAAATTTGTTATTAAACTGGAAATAGGTTTGTGATAGGCAAAGTTCAAAAGAGGACAATATTTCAGTAGTAACTATTGGATTTATATTTCGTTCCTGTAACATTTCTTGGATAAGTACAAAACATTCATCTGTTGGAATATTGGAAAATATGCTTTTTATGTCAAGAGAAACAGTATGGAGTTATCTGGGGTTTTTATGTTTTTTAGTTTTTGGACGAGATCTACTGAATTATTTAAGCTGTGACTTGGTTTAAAGTTAGTTATTTGTTTGAAGAATGAATTTAGTTTTATACTTAGTTCTCTCGTGGGGCTGTTTATGTATGAAACGACTGGGAGAATGGGACTTCCTGGCTTGTGGTTTTTTATAAGGCAATAGAGTTTTGGTGCTTGTAGGTTCATATCAATTATTCTTTTTTTATCGAATTCCGAAAAAATGGCTGTTATGTTTGACAGGGTTTGTTGCAATTATATTTGAAAATCTTCTATTTTATTGACATATTCAACTTTTGGTAAACTAACTGTTGCATTTGATTTATCTGCTTTTGTTATTATTAGATCATTATCTTTTACATTCTCTCTTATGCTTTTTACTGTGTCTAAAGCTGTCCCTACGGATGGGACACTGCACTCTATTAAACTTCAATATTCATGATTTTTCGAAATGTTTTGCTCGTCTTCGAATTTCAAAAACAGTGATAAAAGTCATGATCACGTATACAGGGTGTTGAAAGTCATCAAAAATGTAGAATTAATCTTAAATAAAATACTGGTAGTTGTAATTTTTTTACAAATTTTATTTAACCAACTTTTTCTGAAATAGAAACGTAGTTTAGCAAAATATAACAAATAATTTTACCTTTAATTTATTTTTTTAAGCAATGTTGTAAAACCTTAATAAGTTTGAAATAAGAAGATAATTATTCCTTATGTAGACTTCCTGCTAGAATAAATTTTTTTAATCTTTTTCTAAATTTTTCGGACACACATGCATTCATATCTGCATGAAAAGCAATTTCGGGACAGTTGATAAAGTCAAAGAGGCTTGCACTAAAGCTCTAGAGGACATTTCGGAGGAAGCCTACCGTGATGTCTTCGAAACTTGTACATTTTGCTGGAAGCTATGTATCGACCTAACAGGAGCCTATAGTGAAACATTTAAATGTGTCGTTCCGATATGATCAAAAACTTTTTTTTATCGATTTAGTGATATTTCTTTTCGGACAAACTCTGTAGACTTAACGGATATCCTGAATATTGGATTACTCCATGGAAAATAGACTTTCGTCAGTAACAAAAATGTAACATTGTTTTTTTTTTTACTGGAATATGTTCATTTCGGCATCCTATAAAACATACCTCGATGGTAACTCTGAAAGACCTGTGCAAAAAAAATGGCAGACCAAAAATTGTCACGATTTTCGGTTTTTGAATTTATCTCGAAAAGTAAAAGTTGTTTCGAAAAATGTTTCAAATAAAAGTTGTAGAGAATTAAAAAAACCCATCGATTCATATAATATAAGTTATAGGTGGCGCCACTAGTTATCGAGATATATTTTTTTTTCGAAAATTTACGGTTTTTTTTTAAAGGACATTTATTAACAAATTATCGATTTAAAATTTAACATAAATATAGGTATTATCATTCTAAAATAGTATGTGAAACCCGGAATCTGTGAGTTCTTTATTTTCCGAGAAATTTGATGTCAAAATTGAACATTATACCTCAATTTTCCGCTTTCCTAATTAAGATACAATGCTCAATTTTAATGAAAATTGTTTGTATTGTTTTTTTTTTCAATCGTGGACCGAGGAATTTTGCAAAAACCAATTTTTGCACCAAAAAAATTGAGATAACTTTTCTCCGGATGGAGATAATTTTTTTTTAATACGTGCATTGGATTTAGATGTATCATTTGCGATCTAAAAAAAATTAATTTTGGATGAAAAAAACGTTTTTTTTTTTCAAAAATTCATAATGGCGTGGCAAATGAATATTAAGGGCTCAAATTTGCAGAAGATGCTTTTTAATACTTGTACTTTACCTGTTAATTCTTTTGATCCAAGAAATACATCTCCATACGATCTGTGAATCTTCGAAAATTGGGCCGAATCTAACCGAAAATAGCTGCTGCAGGCCGCTGTCGGCAGGTTGCCATAGTTCAGGCGCATTATTCACTGGCGCTTCAAGGAAACTTATGCATCACAAGTAATATTTATAATATTAATGTTGTTTTATTAATATATATGACAGTAAAAATTTGTGTAGTCATATTATTTATTAATTTGTTTATTAACAAAATTTTTACAAAAAATTATAGAAAAAATCGGACAAATATTCAATTATATATTACATATTATACTGTTTTTTTCCTTTATATTATAATTACCTAATAGATTATTAACAACATTTTTACGAAAATTTCTATTTCTTTAAATTTTAAATTGGTAATTTGTTAATAAATGTCTTTTTTTTTTAAAAAAAAAAGCAAAAACCGTAAATTTTGTCGAAAAAAAAATATCTTGATAACTAGTGGCGCCACCTATAACTTATATTATATGAATCGATAGGTTTTTTAATTCTCTACAACTTTTATTTGAAATATTTTTCGATACAATTTTTACTTTTCGATATAAACTGAAAAAACCGAAAATCGTGACCATTTTTGGTCTGCTTTTTTTTTCACAGATCTTTCAGAGTTACCCTCGAGATATGTTTTATAGGATGCCGAAATGAGCACATTCCAGCAAAAAATTGTTTTGTTACTGACGAACGTCTATTTCCCATGGTGTAGTATCTTATATTGGCTAAATAAAGTTTTATAAATATATGACAATTAACTGCAGAGCTATGGAAAAAATATCTTATTTTTGTCTTAATCCGTCCTGCCAAGTCAACTTGAAAAATGAAAATTTCAGCATGTGTTTATTACGAAAATTCCGTACTTATAATGATTAACCAACCAAACTTTTTAAATGTATTAAAACGGAACACCGGACATTGTCAAGATAATTTTAAACGTCAATTGATTCTATTATACAATTTATAATATTGATATCATAGAAAATTTCCATTTTTAAAATTATGCTAATATAGAAAGTATAAAATAGTATGAATAACAAAAATAACGAATATACTTCCTTATTTTATCTTATCGTCTCTCGAATCTATTTCTTTATTATTATTATTCCAAGAACTAAATTAATTTCAAACACTGTACCCCATTTTCCGGGTACTATCCGTACCGACAATTATCTTACGTAACAGATCGAAAATATATATCTCTGCCTTATATGACGTGAAAGTCACAACATGCACAAAAAGAGACATGTTAAATTTTTAAATTGTCTTACACAGGGAACAACGGTACGACTAACTTGTAAAGACCGCTAAAGTACCTTAACTTTCTTTACAGTACTGCCCAAAATTGTATGAGAATATTTTTTGTGAGGTTTTGCCGGTAATAAAGTGCGGGCGAATTAATAGAATCACTACATAGTATAAAACAAAGTCGCTTTCTCTGTCCCTATGTCCCTTTGTATGCTTAAATCTTTAAAACTACGCACCGGATTTTGATGCGGTTTTTTTCAATAGATAGAGTGATTCAAGAGGAAGGTTTATATGTATAATAACATCCATTAAATAGTGGAGAAATACTGTTATTTTTGAGGTTTCTAATGTGATGTCGTTAATTATCATATTTTTTTCCGCTTACATTGCAAACGCAGGCTGAACCCTACGAGATTTATCAAAATAATGTACTAATTATTTGTACACATTGAAAAGGTCTACAGAAAACTCCGCGATGGTATATGTCTATCTCTCATGGATATCCCACAATAACATTTTTTTGTCATTTACTTTTTACGACAAATAATGGCAAATTTTGAAGCGATTTTAACCAATACAGCATTAATCCTTATCCAATTAAATAGCTTAAATACATTGTTGATTTAATATAGATCTATATGGTCCTTTACAGCACAAGATTTAAATGAATATTTTCGAAGATATTACAGATTTAAAATTGCGGGAAGTAGCGCTTGCGGCGGTACTGGCCGACCGGGGCGGCGGCAGCGTGCCTATAAATAGCGCGTCGGAGGCCGATGTAATAATTGTTGTAAAAATAAAATAGTCACAGTTTTTCTGTAGTGTATTTAGTATCAGCATTGCACCCGTGCGAAGCCGGGGCGGGTCGCTAGTATATTATAATTTGGAAAAAGTCTGAAGAATTAAATTTAAATTGGTTTGACTTCCATTATTTAGTTATTTTTGTTATACAAGGTGAAGCAAAACCTGAATGGATATTAACTAATAAGTATTTTAACCTTTTTTGTACATATTCAGTAATGTAGGTAGCATTAAGGATAATGTAAAAATTATTTTTGGTTTCAGTACTTTTTTTCTGTATGTTTTCAAGTATGAATTTAACTAACCTGAACTAACGTCAGTGAGACTTTTATCAATTGAAAATCAAAAAAAATTACTTTTATATTGGAGAAACTAGTTTGTTCTGTTCTCTAACATAGTTAGACACGAAGATCTGTCTCAGGTTACAAGGAAGTGTTGGGAAGGTTGGAAAGCAGCGTTACCAACCGTACGGTAATTACCGTACATGTACGGTATCAAAAGTAACAAAAAATATGGCTATTAGCTCATAAGTTTTATAGATAACTAGCGACCCGCCCCGGCTTCGCATGGGTGCAATGCTGATACTAAATACACTACAGAAAAACTGTGACTATTTATTTTATTTTTACAACAATTATTACATCGGCCTCCGACGCGCTATTTATAGGCACGCTGCCGCCGCCCCGGTCGGCCAGTACCGCCGCAAGCGCTACTTCCCGCAATTTTAAATCTGTAATATCTCCGAAAATATTCATTTAAATCTTGTGCTGTAAAGGACCATATAGATCTATATTAAATCAACAATGTATTTAAGCTATTTAATTGGATAAGGATTAATGCTGTAGGGGTAAAAATCGCTTCAAAATTTACCATTATTTGTCGTAAAAAGTAAATGACAAAAAAATGTTATTGTGGGATATCCATGAGAGATAGACATATACCATCGCGGAGTTTTCTGTAGACCTTTTCAATGTGTACAAATAATTAGTACATTATTTTGATAAATCTCGTAGGGTTCAGCCTGCGTTTGCAATGTAAGCGGAAAAAAATATGATAATTAACGACATCACATTAGAAACCTCAAAAATAACAGTATTTCTCCACTATTTAATGGATGTTATTATACATATAAACCTTCCTCTTGAATCACTCTATCTATTGAAAAAAAACCGCATCAAAATCCGGTGCATAGTTTTAAAGATTTAAGCATACAAAGGGACATAGGGACAGAGAAAGCGACTTTGTTTTATACTATGTAGTGATACTGTTGCTATATTATTAGAAAAATATCGACATTTAAAAAGAAAAAAAGTTGCAACGAAACCATTTTAGTGATGTGTTTTCCAAAATAGGGATTAGTAACATCAAAAGTGAAGAGGCTTTTGTGGTATTACTCCCTATAATTGTATATCTACATAAAATTTACCCTCCCAATAAAACCCTTTGTATACTCTCATATGTCTATGGGTAAAACCCTCATTTAGCTTTATTGCTAATTTATCTATAATCGATTGGTAAACTAGCAGAAGCATGGTACTTAGCTTGGCGGTTTTCGCAGTGAAATTATTTCATTTCATTTCAAGATACTTTTTTCAAAATCTAATTTTTTTTTAATAGGCAGAAAGGTAAGAAGTTCTCGCATGTCTACATATTTAACAAAAACCTCTTTACATGAACTGCAGAAGTATACACAAGCTAAAGGAATACCACCAAAGGCGAATGTATCATATCCACAAGAAAAACTTGTTTTTCCTTCTACAAATGCATTTTACAGGCAGTTACTTTGTTTTTTAGTCTCAACGACGCGTCTTGTCTTTTCCATTAGCTTTGATGTACTATTATTACTTGGTATTTGCCAGTTTTTATATGATTTATTATTTACACGACAGATGCAATTTTTATTTCGTCATTTATGAGAAAATTTCCATTGTTGGTTTTTTTGAAGTTATGCAGAAACTTCTTTGTAATATAACATATGATAATAATACTATATATATATATATATATATATATATATATATATATATATATATATATATATGTATATATATATATATATATATATATATATATATATATATATGTATATATATATATATATATATATATATATATATATATATATATATATATATATATATATATACAGGGCTGGGTTTGTGGGAGGGAAAGCGGGGCTACTGCCCCGGGACCTCCACAAGAGAGGGGCCCCCACAATAGAGTCGGATTAAAATCTATTTTATTTTAAAATAAATAAAATAAATAAATCGAAATAAAAAATAGTACAAGTATTTACTTTGAAATTCAACAATAGAACAAAAAACTTTATTAAATTTAAAATATTAAAATTAAATTATTTTTCTTTACTTAAGATCAAATTTTTCTAAGTCAGAGGTGTGCAAATTTTATTACAGACGCGCACTTCTTGTTTCAACGCTTTACTAAATTTGAAAATAAATAATCTAAATCGAAACCACGAGATTTGTGAGGTATTTTCTTCTGGAACGCTGAAAAATAAGTAGGCCAAGAAGGAATGTCTGTTTGCTGACGCCAGAAATCACGAGATTTAGGTAAAAAAAACATTATTTCTCGATCATGAGACTTTTTCTTGGCAAAGTAGGTCAAGAAAGGAATGTCGGTCTGGTGACGTCGGGATCACAAGACTGTGGTAAAAAACTAACATCACGCGACTTATTCTTGCAAAAGTAGGCCAAGAAAGGAATGTCGGTTTGCTGACGTCGGATCACGAGGTTGGGGTAAAAAACCAACATCACGCGACTTTTCTTGCAAAACACGCAGATTCGAAAAATCCAGATTTCTGCCAAGATGTCACGGCAGATGTTGTTTAAATACAAGCCATCTCCCTATGAAAGAGGCAGTTAGTGAAGAACAGGTGTTAAGAACGGTTAATTGAAAGAGTTGAAACAGTTAGTTTCAAAAGTACTTAGACAGTGCTAGTAGAGTGCTTCGCCGTACAGTAAAAAATGTTTTAAATACTGTTTTAAATACAACTCTAACAGTAAAATTTTCGGGTGTGTTTTCTAGTCCAGTAGACAGTTTAGGCGGAGTTTTGAAATGGGTTAAACTAAACTTTTAGCTCGCCCTGCGTAGCCGCGACTTGTGGGTAAGAGAAATGCGGACTATAAAATGTAGTAACGTAAGTAGGAAAGTGAGCGTCTTGTCAATTTTAGTTTTGTAAAAATAAAATAGAAGAAACTTTATGTTGCTCCCTAATTAAGTTAAATTATCGTTGATTTCTTTTTGTAAACTAGTCCCGCTCGTACATAATTTTAATAAACCTTAATCTAAAAAAGCTATCATGTTTGAATGGTAACAAAAGAGCTTACAAAGAAGTTCAAAGCAGTAGTAAGTACTCTAGGACCTCGTCCTGCTCTCCTTATTAACTGAAGAAGCTCTAGTTCCTCGAGAAGTTGGAAAAACTATAAGAAAAAAAAAAGATAAAAGAGGGGCTAGGTGTTACACTAGCACAAACATAATAATATTGTTCCGAATATTAAAAACAGTATATCCATATTTGTTCACTACATTCTTTGTTGAAATAATTTTATTTGTTAGCAATAAATTTTTGAAAGACTTGACGGAAAAAAATTGTTCCTTTTATTCGGAAAATAATTAGGGGCCTCCGCTCCTTCGTGGCCCCAGGGTCTCCAGATCTCCAAATCCGGCCCTGAATATATATATATATATATATATATATATATATATATATATATATATATATATATATATATATATATATATATATGTGGAAAAGTTATTTTATTCTCCTTACGACCGTTAAGAAAGGGGACAGACAGTATATTTTCTGCAAATTTCACTCTGGTTCTCTCTCCATACTAGTTTCGACCACCTAATGGGATCATCAGTGGAGCTGTAACGAACCGAGAGCAAAATGTACAGAAAACAACCGTCTACTTCAAATCCACAAATCGTAAAATATCGGTAGGATATTACCCGCAGAACTTGATTTGTATCTTAAATCTTTTGTTTACATTTTTCTTTAATATTTTCCTGGGTATAGGTTTTCTTATTTTACGATTAAAAGACGGCAATTCTTTTGACGTTTCGCTCTACATAGTGGGTTTTTTCAAAGTTGCGTTATATTAAAAATTAATAAAAATAAATAGATTTATAATAGTCTTAAAATTAAAACAAACGATATAAAGGTTAAAACATTGAAAACTATAAAATAGGACATACCCTGAAAGTAGTAGCTTTGTACGTGTGTTAACACATATCAAATGGTACGTATAATTTGTTTAGATTTTTCATTTTTTTTTTGTCATTTATCACAACTTTGGATCTTTGAATTTCCACCATTCCGTAAAATTATTTTTTTTTTAAATTATTCTCGGTTTTAAGGATTTTAGTGTTATTGAAATTCAAATGATGATTTTTTGTTTTTTCAAGGTTAGTTAAGGCTGTAATATTTTTCTTGTCGTATGTGTGGCTTTTTGGTCTGTTTTCTAAATATTGACTTGTTTGCCCTATGTATACGTATACGACATTACTTTTCTTAAATTTAGAAGTTTCTGATTTTAGCTTGGAAAAATTTTTTGCTAATAGATTACGAGTTTTATGAACAACTTGCAATGCGTATTTTTTGAAAAGGTGTTGGAATTGCTATGACAGACCATGGGATATATATGGACATATATATATATATATATATATATATATATATATATATATATATATATATATATATATTTCATTATTACCCTTTGGTTATTTTTTTCTATTGCTATTATTTTTAATTATATATTATAAAAAATGTTGATCATGGTTTTGAAAATTTTTCTAAATTTTGGATCAGACAGTTTTATTGCGCGGTCAGCAAGGTCTACCAATTTTTTTTTTTTTGAGTACAGGATGGCACGAGTTAAAATTAATGTATGTTGAAGACCATGCATCGTTTGTATACCCTTCCGTCTTTTACACTATCATTATCACTGTGATGTAGGGTAGTATCCAAGAAATTAATTTTTCTGTTTTCTTCTATTACTATGGTGAATTGAAGTTTTTCATGGAAACTGTTAAATTGTTTTGAGACATCGTTACTTTTATCTTTTGAGATTGCAGTGATACAATCATTAACGTATCCATAGAAGCAGAGAACTTCATATCTGAGTTCTTTTAAAGTTTGTTTTTCTATTACTATTTCTGCTATGATACTTGAAATTGATGATCCCACAGCACATCCTTCAATTTGCTTATATAACTGGTCTTCATATGAAAAATAAGTAAGTGTAAGTTCTAGTGAAGTAAGGAATTCATCTTGAGGAATATCAGTACATTTTTTTATTTCGTTCTATTTTTTTTAATGACTTCTATGACAAGGGTAATTGGAATGTTTGTGTATAGTGAGACTACATCCAGTGATACAAGTACATAATCGTTAGGAATAGTTATATTTTTTATTTTGTCTTTAAAGTGAAATGAGTCTTTAATATAGTCCGTAATTATATGACATAAATATATTTTGAAGATTTTTATAAAAAAATTCTTTGGTTAAAGAGCATAAAAAAGAACATATATATATATATATATATATATATATATATATATATATATATATATATATATATATATTCTCGTAGTATTACGGATAAAAATTAAAATCACGATGTCTGGTCGATAAAGAGAAATGCCACAAATAATCAATATCCTACCGACACGTTCCGCCCGAAAATAAGTACAAATATCAATTCCAACTATATATAAGTACGTCAACACAGGGTGTCTGGGAAAGATGCCAGCGGACCCACATGAGTCCAATCGCAGGTATCGTGGACGAAACACCGCTGTAAAATTTTAGGTCAATTTCACAGATTGTATATCATGGTTACGAATACAACATGGCATCCCTGGACATGGGACCTTTGCGGGGTTTTCAGAAAATATAAATAGCTGTGAATTCTTCAGGGGAGGGACCCAAAAAGGTTCAGAGACTAATCTTACAACATTCATAACAAATTAACAGTTTTCATACAGGAAAAAATCTAACTTTGAATTCTTCAGGGGAGGGACCCAAAAAGGTTCAAAGAGATAGATATTTCATACATTACACCATGACGCAGGATTCTCAGGGGAGGGATCCAACAGATTCCTGACATGGAATTTACCCCGCATTGAGTCTGCATACAATAGCGACTGGATCCGAGTAATTCGCCCAAATTTGCAGCGCGTCGTTGAGTTCTTGGGCACCCAGCTTTCCATCTTGATTCGTGAACAAGACACAGATCACGGAACAATATTGAAAGTGGTTGCTTGAAGGGGGACGTGTCGTAGTACTACGGATAAAAATTAAAATCACGATGTCTGGTCGATAAAGAGAAATGCCACAAATAATCAATATCCTACCGACACGTTCCGCCCAAAAATAAGTACAAATACCAATTCCAACTATATATAAGTACGTCAACACAGGGTGTCTGGGAAAGATGCCAGCGAACCCACTGATGAGTCCAACCGCTATATATATATATATATATATATATATATATATATATATATATATATATATATATATATATATATATATATAAAGTCAAATTTAAGACTAGGATTAATATTGAAGTATGCGCGTTTTTTCGGTCTTTCTATGACCTTAAACATAATTGAATGGGTTAGGAAAATTGTAAACGAAGATAACCGGGTCATTTACCAAAAAGTTCAGGCTTCTTCAGCTGAATGAGCGATGAGATATGTGCTATAATTTGTAATTGATTCCCAGAAAGCAATGATAATTGATTTGTCTCGCAAAGATAGTTTTAGGTTTTATCAACATAATTCCAAAACCAATGGCGTTTGAGAAATAAGCTTCTTCTTCTTCGAAATAGGAATATTTATAGCTTTTTAGGAATTTAAATGTTTCATACCAATAAATTACACAGTATAGGTTGATTAGGAGTAAAAATATTTGCAAAATATGAACGAAACTACAAATTTAATGAAGCTTCTAACGAGATAAAATCTCATCGATTTCACAATAAATTGTCACGATAAATGTAATAAATTTCTTGATTGTAATCGCTTCATAATAACTTTCACACGAAATAATTATGATAAATATATCAATTTTACGAGGAAGATGCAGTTATTGGTAAGAATTTCAGATATTTAGAACTCACGACATTTGATTTGATTAACCTTAGGTGACTTCGTGATTTTATTTAGTAAGCGACATTCTTTGAAGAAGCGATTTCGTGACATTGTAATAAAATTTTATATCATTTACTTTTAAATATTAATAGTCCGGTCAAAATAGACATTGAAGGTTACATTAATTCGCACCTTGCTAAAAATTGGCATGAATGTTGGGAACCCTATTATACACAATTTGTCAATTATCCACATCAATCCGAAGTGTGGAAAAAAATTTATTCAAGGTCAAATATTGCAAAAATCGGTTTTTTGAGTTTTCCAGCTAAACGGTACGTTTTATAATAAAAATAGGTGAGACAAAAATTATTCATCATGCAATTATCTATAAAAATTGTTCATACACTTTTTTTCCTAAGAATCACCATTTCGGAGATACAGCGATGCAAAATGTTGAAAAAGTTGTATTCTTCATAATATGCATGTCAATTACCGTAATATACGTTACAGAACGATAATATAAGTAAAAATATTAATTTTCGTAGCGTATACATACATATTATACAGTTTTAAAAATATAAACTCCAAAAAAAAACCAGTCCCTCATTTTATATGACCGTACGGCCTTGAGCAACATCTGTCTGCTATTCAATTGTCCACGTGGCGACGCTCGTATACCTGCTCCTTTTTGAAGGGCCTCCCTAGATAGAATAGTATTAGTTTCAAGCATTCTTTCGTAGTAAGAACACGTAGTTATTGCTTATATTTTCAAACAAAATTTGTGCAGTTTTGTGTTTGTAATAGAAATGTCGCAGTTGTGCTTTATTTGTAATAAACATTTGACCGAAAGCGAAACAGTTACTGTTGATCGTGGCCTAAAGACATTAATTAATGCAAGTATTGAAAGAGGTGATGAATTTTCGGAATACCTGAAAGACCAGACTTCTGTGACAGTTCATGTGCAGTGTCGAAAAAACTATACTCGGAAGGGTACAATCGCTGCATTGAAAAGAAAACAGGATGAAGAACAAGCTAGTACATCAAAAATAAGTCCACCTCGTACTAGAGCACGCGTAAGAGAACCATTTTTTTGTTTTAAAAAGTGTTGCTTATTTTGTGGCAATGAATTGAATGAAGAGCTAGAAAACAGAAAAGCACTGAAGTATCGGCGTAAAATTTTTCATGTAACAACACTTTCATTCAAAGAAACAATCCTGAATATAGCCCAGACTCGTTCTGATCATGTAGCAAAAGCTGTTATTACTCGAATTGAGTTCGAACATGATTTAGTTGCTGCCGAAGCTAAGTATCATAAAGACTGTCATAATGCCTTCTTGAGACCGACTACGGGGGGTCAAGCCGGTCGTCCTCAATCTGAAAGTACGAATCTTTTAATGGAAGAAATATTTGCACACATCGAAAATAGTGATGATTGTCAATTTTCATTAGACGAATTACAAAATATTTGCAACAATTCGTTAGATAATAGAACCATTAAGTTACGATTAAAGTTGAAGTATGGCGATAAAATTATTATAACAGAAAAGTCAGGAGCATCAACATTAATATGTTTTGTTGATAATCACTATGACATTTTAAATCGAGCTAGCTACGAAAGAAAAACAACAAATGAAAAAGAAGAGCGATTTAGAATCGTGAAGGCTGCGGCAGCAATCATTCGAGAAGATATTCAATCTGCAGTTTTTGATAATTCTCATTACCCCCCGCCAGGTCGTATGATTGAAGATATTAACAGTCAAATTCCATAGTCACTGACTTATTTTTTGGAGAAAGTTATTTTGAAAAAAAAACGATTTAATTTACAACATTTGAAATTAGTATGCACAAATATTAGCCATAGTATTATGACTGCTGTGTAGCTTTTTAACTCAACAGAAGCACAATAGATCGTGGAATAGGCCTACCGGGGAAACCACGTAAAAAAAAACGCGCCATGTACACTACCTCATAGGTGGCGCGGAAACGTGTGCATATTATGAAGAATACAACTTTTTCAACATTTTGCATCGCTGTATCTCCGAAATGGTGATTCTTAGGAAAAAAGTGTATGAACAACAACATTTGACCTTGAATAAATTTTTTTCCACACTTCGGATTGATGTGGATAATTGACAAATTGTGTATAATAGGGTTCCCAACATTCATGCCAATTTTTAGCAAGGTGCGAATTAATGTAACCTTACCCCTATTTTTGATGCTAACTTGACCGGACTATAACTAGTTATACTTTTTTTTATTGCAGGTACTGTAGAGTAAGTTGATATTTTTAAGCCCAAACAGGAAACAATAAGTCAAATATAAGTTTTTCTAAATTGGTTTGCCAAAATTTGAGCAAAAAGAATTGAAATATATTACATACAATATATTTTAACTAATTTCATTGAAAATAAATACGTAAATTCGGTGTATTAACTGAAATAAAAGTGCTTTGTGAAGTGAAACTTCTTGTCTTGAGTTTTTCCAAGAAAGTGGGGAAAAATAGTGAAAAATCAAGTTCAGAATCATGTTCTACGACTTCGAAATAAAGCGTTGGTATCGGAATTTTGTCAAAAAAGCAACAATTTCCCTACTTTTCACTCTTTACGAATTTTTACTGAAAATACTGCTACAGAATTTTCTTGAGCAGGTGTTATTAACGCATTAATAAACACGCTACAAAAGGAAAATTAATTTCCAAGTTCTTTCATTCGTAGAAATTTGGGAAAGTCTGATAAAACCTCTTCCACAATATATTATGGGAATTTTATTACAAAACCAATGGACACCGAGCCGTGACGTTTCGAAAATTTTTGTTTCAGCACTTTGTCTTTGTATTGTATGAGTTATTGATACAGTTCTATAATTTTTGTAATATTTTTTACTCATATTTTTGAATTATGGCATTGAAAAGTAAATAAAATTAAATATTTTAATTGATCGGCTTCAGGCATATTAACTATCCTGTATGGAAATATAATTTTTAAATCCTCAACGATTTCTAGTTCTCAAAAAAATTGCAGTGGCAAACCCCCGACTATTAATAAGATCATACTTTCAAAATTAAATTTCTTTTATCGTATTCTCACAAAGAAATCTTAAATTGACCCGAAAAAGTGTGGTCTTTATTCCTTATTAGGAGTAGAAATGACTGCACCTCTTTTATATCGGAACCAACAATAAATTTGCTACCATTGCTGATTCTATATTATTAGCAGGAAATAAATGAGATTCTTTTGGTTTTTATATAATTTTGTTTATATAATTTTATAAACATATTAGCATTCGAGTATCAGTTTTATTTTTGATGTGTCACAACCAGGGGCGGATCCAGCCTGTCTCTTTGGAGAAGGTGGTGATATCATAAAAGTACAGTATGGTAAGCGAAAACAAGTTGTCGACGGGGAGGGGGACATCAGCAACATTCCCATTACTAGTGTAAAAGGCAGGGTCGGGTCTATTTTTCTAAATTTGAAGCTCTTGGAGACGGAGGGGGGGGGCGATCACAAGAAAAAAACAAGTTGCTGACAAAGAGGATGCCAGCAGCATACACATTCCTAGTATAAGAGGCAGAATCGGGTCTATTTTCCTGAACTCAAAGCTCTTGGGGGAGGGCTATCGCAAGAAAAACAAGTTATCAACGGGGGAGGAGTGCCAGCAGCATACACACACATTCCTAATATACAAGGCAGAATCGGTTCTATTTTCCTGAACTCAAAGCTTTTGGTAAAGGGGGGGATCACAAACATACACATTCCTATACTCCATTCAAGAACTAAAGAGAGTAATAAAACTGTTACCGAAACCTCCAACGTACCTGCTCCAATGCCGCAGGTAACTGAGGACCGCCGTAAATCTAATTATATTTAATTATATTTAAAAATATTATAAGCTTTTATAAATTTACTGCAACAATAAAATTTCTGATAGTTCAATTTAATTTCTGTCATTGAGCAAAGTACACCTTACAGTGTGTCCTTAGTGATTTATCTTATTTGCGCTTGTTTTTATATATTATTTGAGATTCGTGAGATACCCAAAAGACATGGCTTCCACATCTATATTTATTCCAAAATCATTAAACCAGGGAATTTTTTCCTCAACGAAAAACTTATTACGATGAATGTTTATGATGCCTTAAGATATCAATATCTAGATAATAATGGTAAAAGCCCTGTTGAGATGTGTTCCAACATGACAGGAGTTGGAAAATCTACTATGTACCGAATACTGAAGCAGAAAAAAACGACTGGAATTGTTAGTACACCCAAGCTACATTCGATCACAGACAGACAAAAAACCTCATTGGAAGAAGAGATGAAAACTGCAATAAAAGAAGTTGTACATACATTTTTTTATGAGAAGCAGATCTCAACCGTCGACCAAATTCTAACTAAAAAAAATTAAAAAGAACTGAACTCAGGAAATTGCTCAAAGAACTTAATTTTTGCTGGGAAAAATCAGATAGGAAATCTGTTCTTATAGAGCGTCCGGAAACTGTCCGTTGGAGAAAGAAATATCTCGTTAAGTAAAAGGTAGAGTTGCTAGAAATAACACAACTTACAAAATTAGTAATTTAACTGAACTTTTTAAACATCTTTTTAAATAAAGTTACTGCGGAAAATCGGGAAAAATCCATATAATAAAAGAATAAAACAAAATGTGGAAACTCGATCTCATAATCGGTGAAATAGAGGAACCAATTATAATTAATTTGAGCGAAGATAGCTTCACTGACTTTGATTGGGAATTAGATACGTAATGTTTACCAGCGCAAACACAATTTATTATTTAAATTTTTGTCTTTGTTGTATTTTATTGTTTAATGTTGTTTATGTGTTTTTTTTTTAATTTTTTTACATATTTTTATTTTAGTGTGTCCCACTCTTTAATTTTATATAGTATAATTCCAATTAGTAAGTTTCTTACTATTTTATTATTGTGTTTGTGTCTTTTTCTTAAGCGTGTAGAATTAACATGTTTATTTTATTTTTTGAGGCTACTGATTTTGCCAAAGACACCGGACTAAAGAACACAGGTAGTTTGCGAAGAAAAAAAGCGTAAAAAATGATTTATTACTCTCTTTAGTTCTTGAATAAACTATAATATAAGAGGCAAAATAGGGTCTATTTTCCTGAACTCAAAGCTCTTGAGGGGGGGGGGGGGCGATAGCCCCCTCCTTGGATCCGCGCCTGGTCACAACACGGTATTTCCTTGCCTGAAAGCCTCAGAAATTGTTATAGGGTTGGCTTTCACATTACTTTAAAAATATGCTCTATAACAATCCCATAATTCTTATAAGTTGACAAAATCTAAGCGCTCCATCTAAAAGGAGTTAGAAGCAACTTTATCCGACTCAAGAAAACTTAAAGGAGGTTATTTTGTATATTTTTGAGTTTTTTGAAATGCTTTTAATCTAGAACCGGGACGGTTGGACTTACGTCTCTGGACTGTTTTTGAAGCCTGTTAACTTGTTAAGAAAACGTTTGTATTTAGTTTATTCAAGATTTGTGATTCAATATTGCATCTGAACTTAAAAAAATTTAAGAATTAAGGGGTAATTCAGGGAAGACTTTTAGTTTTTTCCTCTTGCTCTACCAAGTTTTCAATTTTTTCTATACATAATTACATTTTCGGGATTGGAGATTTAAGATGTTTTCTTTGATCTGTGTTTCACGCTTCACTTGCTGCCAAAATTTCAATTTCTTAAATATATGACTAATGTGGCTTTGATGAAAACTAGCTTGTTAGTGTTACCACGAGATCTTGTATGGTTCAAAATTGATACGAAATTACCAAGGATTGTTATATGATGAAGCTTAAGAATTTCAACTGACAATGTGAAAAATTACAAAAACTTGTTTAAAATTAAACGTCACAACAATCTCGAGTAATATTAATATTAATAACATGATCTCAATAATAAATATTAAGAAGACAGCTCGAATTATTGCAATTCATCGAATACATCATAACAAAAAAAAATAAATTATTAGAAACTTATAGAAAGCTTCCTAGTGCTTCCTGAAATATTATGAATGAATATGCGTTCGTGATGCAGACGTTTTAAAAATGCCATTCAGTATGATTAAGATTAGTTACGCACCTAGAAATTCGTCTAGACAAACAACGAATTAGTTTACATCTATTTTAGTTCAGGGACGGATTCGAAGATTGTTGACTTTTTATTTTTAAGATGTCTTTGAGAATATCGTGAAAATTGTGTATGTAATTTGATTATTATTACATTATTTTACCAAAGTGTAAAAAAGGCATATAGGCCAGCGGAATTAGCATCTGAAAAAAAATTATTTTTTAGTAGACTTCTGATTACGTAGAAACCTTCAGAATAATAATAGTAATTATGTAGCATCTTCTGTTTCATTTTCTTTTTTGGGGAAAATTTTTTATTTAACAATTAGGATGCGAAAAAACAGTTTTTCGAGTTCTAGGAAAAGCTATTATTTTTCAGTAAAAAAGTTTCAAACAAAAGTTGTGCGCTTGCAAAATGTTTACAAAATGATCGGATTTTTCCGTTAGTTATGCAAAAAAACCTGCTAAAATGGCGTTTATTTAAAATTGTTTATAAACAATAGAAAAATATATTGCATTAAATTTATACTACAACTAAAGGAGCCTCTTGTTATATACAACAAATGTGCAAAATTTCAAGCAAAAATATTCAATAGTTTTTTGCACAGTGAATTTGTTTATACCTTTTTATGTTATTTTTGATTGTTTATTCTCATCGATCAGCTCGTACAGCGTTTTGGGGGAAAGTTCCAGACTTATACTAACAATAACAAGAAAGAACGAAATGAATTGTTGATCTTAAATTGTTGAAACGGATAAACAAATTTGGGGTTCGTTTTTTTGGTTATAAACAAATAGAATAACTCTTCGACAATTATTGATATCAAAATGCCGATAAGTGGACGCGATAGCTGGAGATTTTGACGCACATCTTGAAAAAAAAAGTTGTGTACGACCACTTGAAGCTGAGATACAGTACAAACTTAGCTAGGCTGCGGCAACCTTACATTTAAATTGATAAAAAGGTGGAGCTTACCCCTCTTAGTCGGTACGAAGGGATATGCAGAATTGCCACGTTTTCAACATAAATCCGAAAATTTACATCTTTTATACTTGTTTCTAACAAAAGCATGTATATCACATTAAAATACTGATATCTAATCATTGCCAATATTGTAAATTGCTTTTTATGAATGAGACGGCGTATCAGCTTGGTGTACCATTTAGGAGCGTCAAAATTATAGCACAGGATAGGAATTCTTGGTATATTTTTTCTATGTTGCAAGGCTTGATTGTTACAACGTTCCCTGTGTAAACTTAAACAAATATAATAAACCAAGGGATAAAAAAAAACTTGTACCCGTAGTTTAGATCAACTATCCAATACGGCAACATTGCATATACATCATTCCTTGCCGTTTTACTACTTATACTAAAAACTTCTTCTTCTTCAAATGCTTTCTCCACTGCGGAGGTTGGCAATCATAACAGCTATTTTAATTTTTGAAGCAGTTGCTCTAAATAGTTGTTTTGAACTGCATCCAAACCATTCCCTTAGGTTTTTTAGCCATGAAATTCGTCGTCGTCCTACGCCTCTTCTGCCACTTATTTTGCCTTGGATTATGAGCCGTAAGATGCTGTACTTTTCTCCCCGCATAATGTGTCCGAAATATTGCAGTTTTCTCTGTTTTATTGTGATCTCGCCTTCCTTTTCTTTTCCCATTCTTCTCAACACTTCGGCGTTCGTAACTCGATCCACCCACGAAATCCTCTGAATTCTTCTATAGGTCCACATTTAAAAAGAGTTAAGTCTTCTCATTGCCTCTCGATTCAGTGTCCATGCTTTCATTCCATAATATAGAACAATGTATACGTAACATTTAGTCAGTCGTATTTTCAGGGCTAACGTTAGATCTTTGCTGCAGATAACCTTTTTCATTCTAATAAAGTTGGCACGTGCTTTCTCGATTCTGGTTTTTATTTCGACGGTATAATCATTATTTTCTGTTATTAGGGTTCCCAAGTAAGTGTACTTCTTAACTCTTTCTATGTGCTGGCCTCCTACCATTAGGGTTTCATTATTATTGGTGTTGTTCTTACTAATTATCATGAACTTGGTCTTTTTCGTGTTGAGAGAGAGTCCATATTCTCCACGAACTCTTAATATTTTATTCATTATTTTTTCTAGGTCTTTCAAACTATCAGCTATTATTACGGTGTCATCTGCATACCTAATATTGTTGATTAAAACTCCGTTTACTTTTATCCCTGTTGTTTCAGATTCAAGACTTTCCAATATGACCTCTTTAGAATAAGCGTTAAATAGTAAAGGTGACAATATACACCCTTGTCTGACTCCCCTTTGCATTTCCACATTTCCGGATATTTCCTGTCCAATTTTTACTGCCGCTCGCTGATTGTAATACAGATTTGATATCAACCTTAAATCTCTTTTATTCAAATTTTTGCCTCTGAGAATCTCTATCAGTTTGTCATGTTTGACCCTATCAAAAGCTTTGTTGTAATCTATGAAGCAGACATAGAGGTCCTGATTGATATCTAAGCGTCTGTGAGTAAGCACATTAAAAGCAAATAATGCTTCTCTTGTACCCACCCCGTTCCGGAAGCCAAACTGTCTGTCACTAATATCCAGCTCCAATTTGGAATGTATTCTAGCGTGTACAATTTTTAAAAGGGTTTTTAAAGTATGTGACATGAGACTGATTGTTCGATAGTCACTGCATTCTTTTGAATTTGCTTTATTTGGTAAACATACGAATGTTGATGTTAACATTTCTCGGGGGATAGTTCCTGTCGTGTAAATTGTATTAAATAATCTCACCAAAATTTTGTCATTGATCAGCTTCAACAACTCACTTGGCATTTCATCTGGACCAACAGCTTTATTAGTTTTTATCGACCTTAATGCATACATGATCTATGCTTTAGTAATTTCAAGCCCCATGTCACCGCTCAGACTGTTTATAGAAGAATTTTCGTGTCTTTGATCTTCAAATAGTTTTTCTATGTAGTCTTTCCACCTGCATAATTTTTGTTGTGTTTCCATAATAATGGTTCCCTCTTTGTCTAGCAATACGTTTGAAGTTTTTCTCTTTTCTATTCCAGCTAGTGCTTTGACTTTTGTATGCAAGTTGAAGTTGTCGTACTTGTTTTGCAACTCCTCTATTTCTTTGCATTTTCCAGAAAGGTACTCTTCTTTTGCTGCTCTTATTTTTCTTCTTATTTGAATTTGCAACTGTTGATATCGGGTCTTGTTTATTAACAATTGAAAAACAGCCATTTAAGCAGGTTTTTTGCAATAACTAAAAAACAAATTATTCGCTTTAGATGAGCTTGAGCTCATATTGTAGACATTTTCAGAGCGCACAACTCTTGTTTGAAACTTTTTTACTGAAAAACAATAGCTTTTCCTAGAATTTGAAAAAACTGTTTTTTCACAAATTAATTGTTAAATAAAAAATTTTCTCCAAAAAAGAAAATGAGACAGAAGATGCACTTATCATTCTGAAGGCTTCTACATAATCAGAAGTCTGCTAACAATAAATTTTTTGCAGATGCTAATTCCGCTGGCCTATATGTCAACTATATAATAAAGAATCTAGTTACTAACTAATTTTCTTAAAACTCTTACCTTAATATCTCGTACATTCGTCACAATATCTGACGTCACAAAGGTGGAATTATTTAAAAGAGGTTTATTCTTTACACTCGGGAATATCACTCCTCCTTTCCTCTTCTCAGGTCTCTTTTCAGTAGGAGGGGTTGTATTACTGTTAGCATTATTGGCAACATTGCTATAATTACCATTTTGAATAATAAATGTCGATTGTGTATTAACTGGTGAGGGGAGGGTTGTGTAAGTTACTGGAACTGTGGTGTCAGTTGAAAAATCTTCGTCAAAGTTAGTCGAGTCGTAATCTGGAAACCAAGAAATTTTTAAAGTCACTCAAAATACACCCTGGCGTGTTGTACAGGGTGAGTCAACGATTGGATGAAGTAGGTTTGTGCCTTTTCGGTGAAATTAACAAAGAAACTATATTTATTGTTTGATACAGTTTATTTTTACGCAGATTTTAAAAATATTTAGGACTCTACAGGGTGAGCCAAAAAACTAGGACAGCATAAAGTTGTATTTTTTTAAATAGAACACCCTATATACGAATCGTATTTTCGATTTAGCTTATAATTTTAAATCTTTTTTATTAAGGGTTTACTATAACAAAACTTTATAGTTTCTGAGATAATTAAGTTTAAAGAAAAAAAGTCACATTTTCGAGCATCAATTCAATCCTAAATAACGTTTTCAATTTTGCGACAAATATATTCAAATTTGGAATTTAGCAAGGCCAAGGACAAGTTAACATAATTTTAACCTAATATTTGCAATAAAAGCTACAGGGTGTTGAACACATCGGCTCAAATTTGAACAAGTTTAAATGAATAAATATCTTTTTTTTTTAAATGATACACCCTGTATATTTTCATGTTATTTAATAGAGTAATAAAAACCCTAAAAGTTTTGTTCAATATATCCTATACCTATTTATAATAGTTCTTGAGATATTTCAGTTTTTCTTATTTTCCATACTTTTTTTCAGAAATAGTCTTCATTATCATAGTATCCATGTAAAATAATAAAAAGAAACTACGGAAACAAACAGAATGTGGTTAAATATGATGAAATACATTATTCGTTATATTACAACGGCAATAGTTTAATTAAACATAATGTGAAAAAATTAACACAACAATAACGACAAGGCAAATACATATTTACTTTTATACTAAATTGAAACAAAAAAATTACCTATTAAATACTGAGATGAATTATTTCTTTTTAATAAGTGTTCGAATAAACGACCCTCTTGTGCAATGCACAAATTTAGTCTTTTTTGCAGATTTTCTCGGACCCTGGACAAAATTAGTGGCGTTATTGTTCTACAGGTATCCCTAATCCTGTTTCGCATATCTTCCACTGTTGTTGGTGGATTAACATACACCTTATTTTTAATATAACCCCATAGGAAGAAATCTAATGGGGTGATGTCGCAAGGCCTTGGTGGCCACTCAATGAAACCCCCACGTCCAATCCATTTTTGTGGATATCGTTGGTCCAAAAACGCACGAACTTCACGATGGTAATGCGGAGGCGCACCATCGTGCTGGAACCACATACTGTCGAGCTCATCCCTATCGAGACCTTGAAGCAGTTGGGGTAGTTCTTCTTGTAGAAAGTTCAGGTAATTATGGCCATTTAGTGGTTCATTAAAAAAGTGGAGTCCAATAATTCGATTATGATGAATACCACACCAAACATTTAATGACCAGTGGTTTTGATGTTGCACCTCTTTAATCCAAAATGGGTTTTCTGTGGCATAATAATGCATGTTGCGTCTATTTACGGCACCGTTACTTCTAAAAGTAGCTTCATCACTAAACATTACCTTGCATAATAAATTTGGATTTAATTGAATCTCCGCATTTATTGTACGACAAAAGTTTACACGACTTTCAAAATCCTGTCCATGCAATTCTTGGTGTAATTCCATGTGATATGGATGATACCTATATTTCTTGGTAGTACGATTAGCGGTGGATTGTGATGTTTCACATAATGCTGCTAACTGACGGCTACCAATATAAGGATTTTCCTGAACATTTAACAATACTTGTAGTTATTTTTCTTCATTAGTTACTGGTTTGTTGACCACTTTACGTTTTGGATAACCAACAGTACCAGAAGAATCAAATCTTTGCATTAAGTTTTGAAAAGTATGGGTATTAGGCTGGCGTCGATCAGGATACTTCATTTTGTAAATTCTTTGAGCAAGAAGGCAATTTTTTTGAGCCTCTCCTATTGTATAAATCATATCTATTAACTCATTCTTTGGAAAATTCATTTTACAATATAAGATGAATGCAAAAAAAACCAAACTACACTACATAAAAACCAAAAGAAGTGATTGCGGTTATAAATTTGACACACAGAAAAATGTTCTTTTACATTGTTTTTGCCATGGCTACTATGATAATGAAGACTATTTCTGTAAAAAAGTATGGAAAATAAGAAAAACTGAAATATCTCAAAAACTATTATAAATAGGTATAGGATATATTGAACAAAACTTTTAGGGTTTTTATTACTCTATTAAATAACATGAAAATATACAGGGTGTACCATTTAAAAAAAAAAAGATATTTATTCATTTAAACTTGTTCAAATTTGAGCCGATGTGTTCAACACCCTGTAGCTTTTATTGCAAATATTAGGTAAAAATTATGTTAACTTGTCCTTGGCCTTGCTCAATTCCAAATTTGAATATATTTGTCACAAAATTGAAAACGTTATTTAGGATTGAATTGATGCTTGAAAACGTGACTTTTTTTCTTTAAACTTAATTATCTCAGAAACTATAAAGTTTTGTTATAGTAAACCCTTAATAAAAAAGATTTAAAATTATAAGCTAAATCGAAAATACGATTCGTATATAGGGTGTTCTATTTAAAAAAATACAACTTTATGCTGTCCTAGTTTTTTGGCTCACCCTGTAGAGTCCTAAATATTTTTAAAATCTGCGTAAAAATAAACTGTATCAAACAATAAATATAGTTTCTTTGTAAATTTCATCGAAAAGGCACAAACTTACTTCATCCAATCGTTGACTCACCCTGTATGTTGCCAGATTGTGTAAAATAAAGTAAAAATATTACCTGGACTAATACTGGGTTCAGCTAAAAGAATATCTGCTGGAACAGGTCTCTGAGCCAATGTTGCCACATCATCTTCTTGTTTCTTGAGCCTCTTTTCAACTTTATCGAGATTGGCGATGATTTTGTTAGTTTTTGATCTAAGATCGCTGTGTATTTCGCCTATTGCTCGCTCTTGTCTTTGCGTTTGCGTTAGAAGTTCGTCCGATTTGGGTACAAGATCGTCTACTGAGCTTTTAGTGCCCACTACTACATTCCATACCTTAAAAATTTATTATAGATGTTTACAAAAAGTCACATGCTAGAGTAGGTGTTAAAATATGGCAAACAAGCTAAAAGATTTTCAGAATTCTAAAATGTTACTTGGATAAACCAGTCCTGCGAATATTAAAATTTAAATAATAAAATTTTATTGAAAACGACCACACAAAATTTATAAAAATGTATGACAACAGTCTAGAACATATGAAGTATCAACTATTACAGTGGCGTAACTAAGAGTATGTGCCCCCCCCCCCGCAGATCTTTGAGTGTGCCCTACTACTTTGCACCCATATTGATCTTTGTCGAAAAATAAATATACCTCGATAACTAGTTGCGCCACCTATGACTTATACTATATGAATGATAGGTTTTTTAATTCTCTACAACTTTTGTTTAAAATATTTTTCGATACAACTTTTACTTTTCGAGATAAACTCAAAAAACCGAAAATCGTGACCACTTTTGGTCCGCCATTTTTTCTGCACAGGTCTTTCAGAGTTACCATCGGAATATGTTTTATAGAATGTCGAAATGAGCGCATTCCAGCAAAAAAACCAATGTTACATTTTTCTTCACAAAACAGCTTTTTTATAATTTTATAAAATTAAGTATTAAAAATAAGGTTAACTTTGTATTTGGTTATCTATTCAAAAAATTTGTAGTTTTCAAAATATTGGCGAGGGGTGGCGGAAATAAAACAATCGAACCCTACAGAATTGTCACTATTTCGATCCGATATCAGCAGAAACAGAAACGTCACACTTAATTTCTAAAAGGTTAGCTTTCCTTGTAACAAATACTCCAAGTAACTATTAACTAACTTCACAGTTTAATTCGATTTTTTTTCATAAAAAAGGTTTTTCATATTTTATAGAAAAAAGTAAAAAAGAATCGCTATCAGTACTAACCTCATCCATTTTCTCAGATACAGAGATCATAGGTCTCATCTGTTGCACCAAACTATCGATTTTACTTGTATGTGTCACTGGTCTCGCAGTAGTTGTTGTAATACCAGTTCTATTAAAATGCTTCAACGATTGATAACCCGCTGAGTCATCAACGATAGCATGATGAATATCACTAATCATATTCAATACTTTGACCAAATTCTCCGTAGCAAAGTTAATATGGTATTGAAGCTTCTTATCTACGGAGCTAGTAGACTCACGAAGCTGACTCAACTCTTTGGTTACGTGGTTTAAAACTTCTGTATTCAGAGCTTTCGAAATTTCCACTACATTCATACTCACTGGCCTTTTTTCGCTGGCTTCAACATTGATATCATCAGTTTGAAGATAGTTATTGTCCAACTGATTCTTCAAAAGGTTTAACTTCGAGTCAATATCACTTACTTTCTGATCTAGAGACACCAATTTATTATTCAGAGTCGCAGCGTCTTCGAAGGATTTTTCTCCAGTAGCTTCAAAAGGGCTTTTGCTTGATGTCTGAAATAGTTTTGAGTCAAGGTTTCTGAGCTTGGCGATTACTGACTCGGTTTTGTCGATGTTATTGTTGACTCGTGAGTCAAGTCCTTCGACTCGCCTCATTAGGTGTTCGACTGCTTTATCTAGGTTCTCAATTCGTTGAAGTTTTGAATCCAGCGTGGAGATAATTGCTTCAAATACGTTGAAAAGGTGTTGTTCTCTGAAAAAAAAAGAGAAAAAAAATTATAATTTGGTGAAAGGAAGTTTTAACAAGATTTTTGATATTTTAAAATATTAGAAGTTGTCGACGAAATGGTATAAAAGAAAAGGTTTAAACAAGATTCACTTTTTTAATTCGCCCTGATTTATCTCGAACATTTTTAGGTTTTTTTTAGATACTGTGTAAGTTTTGTCTCCCCACTTCTTTCAAAAACAAATCACATGAAGAAAAAAGTTACATTTGAAAATCAATGCGGAGTAAGTATTTGTTTTATATTCTTAAAATTTTCTTTTTAATTAAGGAGGGTGATTTACCACAACAAGGAAAAATATTATTAGATTTTTTTGCCTTCTTAAATCTAATGTTTTTGGTCGCTTATTGGATCTAATTTTTACGAATATAGCTTTTGAAGTGGTTGCAGTAGATGCACCCATTCTTTATATTGACAAGTACCATCTTGCTCTTTCTTTTGTTTTAAATTTAGTATATGATCCTGACCTAACTATTGATCATGATTACGTTTATTATGATTTTAACAATGGAAATTATGTAGAAATCAATAACTTTTTGGGGAGTTTTGATTGGGACCAGTTACATTCCTCGGAGAATGTGGGCACAAATGTTGATATATTTTATAATATTATCTTTATGGCCTTTGATATGTTTTTTCCAGTTTGCAGGTCAAAAAAGCCAAAATTCCCCAATTGGTACACAGAAGAGTTGAAGCAATTGATTTTTAATAAAAAAATAGCTCATAAAAATTACAAAAAAACTGGATCACTTGCAAGCTATTGTATTTTCTCTAATATGAGAAAGAATTTTAGGATGTTATCTGATTTGTGTTATAAGAACTATATTGCGAGCATAGAGAATTCAATTAATAGTGACTGTAAAAATTTTTGGAAATAAGTACTAGGAACAGAAACTTTGAAGTGCCGCAGGTTGTATCGTATCGTTCTGAATTTACTGAGGATGGTTTCCAGGTGGCCAAGTATTTTTCTGAGTTTTTTGCCTCTGTATACTGTGATAAAGAATGTGATAGTTATAATATGGAAAACATTATGTGTGTTGAAATTGAAAGTTGTGATATTGATGCTGTGGATGTTTATAATACGATAAATAATCTGGGTAACAATCTCTCTGTTGGTCTAGATCAGGTTTCAGTAGTATTTTCGAAGAAGTGTTGTTGTGTTCTTGTACATATTTTGGGGCCCTTATTTAATCTTTCTGTTTCCAGTGGTAAATACCCAGATATTTGGAAACTATCATATGTCACACCAATTTTCAAGAATGGAGATAAATCTTTAGTGATTAATTACCGTGCTATTAGTAAAATATCATTGATTGTCAAAATTTTTGAATCAATAATTGATTTCAAGATTAAGCCTTGTTTTCGGAATGTTATAGCTGAGTTCCAGCATGGTTTTGTGGAGGGGCGTTCGACGGTATCTAACTTGCTTGTCTATGAGCAATATCTGGTAGGGGCTTTGGAGGGAGTGAATCAGGGGGATTCTATATACAAAGATTTCTCAAAGGCATTCGATCGTGTTAACCATAGTCTACTGGTAAATAAATTACAACAGTATGGTATTTTTGGAAGTCTATTAAGTTGGTTCCAAAGTTATCTGTAAAATCGAAAACAAATAGTTAAGATTAAGGGTTATACTTCTGAGGTGGTTTTGGTCACATCAGGGGTGCCACAGGGTTCCCATATAGCTCCACTCCTCTTTAATATATATATATATATATATATATATATATATATATATATATATATATATATATATATATTAGCGACATAGGTAATTTTGTTACTGATTCTAAGTTTTTATTATATGCTGATGATCTTAAAATTTATAGAGTGATTAATAACGAGATTGAATGAATGGTACAGAATGAATGGTATGGAGCTGAATACGGATAAGTGTAAAGTAATGAAGTTTTACAGGAAGAAAAATTTTATACAATATAACTACATGTTCGTTGACAGTCTTTTGGAGTATATGAATTTCATAAAGGATCTTGGAGTATTCTTTGATAAAGATTTGAATTGTAATTATCATGTTAATTACGTAATAGCTTTGAAACTGTTAGGCTTCATTAAGAGATCACTGACTGATTTTTCTAATGTCGAGTGTTTTAGAGTGTTGTATTGCACATATATAAGATCAATTCTAGAATGTTTGTCGCATTTGGTCCTCATATTACAAAACTTATATTGATCTAATTGAAAAAGTTCAGAAAATATTTCTGAGGTTTGTAGTCTAGAGGTTAGGTATTTTGAGTGAGGATATTGTTGACAACGAGATATTGCAACTCATAAGACAGAATAGAAGAAGCTTTATTGATATTTGTACATTGTTTAAGGTAATAAATTGCTATATTGATTGTTCTGAATTACTGAATGCAATCCCTTTACATGTTCCGCCGAGAGTTCTGCGTGGCGGCGATATATTTCATGTTTCGTTCCATAGAACAAATTACAGTGTTTCGTCTGCTGTCACTAGATGTTGCATTAACGCTAACAAAGTGACTTGAGAGACTGACATCGATTTCTTTTTTGATGGGTTGTGGTCTTTTAAGGGAAAAGTCAAAGAATATCTGTTTTAGCATTCTTATCAATATTTTAAAAATTGTGTTAAGGCTTAAATAGTTTTATATAGTTTTACTTTTAATTTTATTATACTGATTGACGATGGTGGTGTACACATTGATTTGTATTATTTTAAGTAATTTTACTGTTTTTTTATGTAATTTTAATTATTTGTAAAGTGGATGGTCCGTTAATATACATTATTATTATTATTATTATTATTATTATTATTATAATTAAATGAAAATTATATACGGGATGTCCGGAAAAATGTGAGAAATCTTCCGTACATGAAAAAAACACGTGTTTTTTTTTTTCATATCCGGGAGATTTCCCACATTTTCCCGGACATTCTGTATAGATATACAGAAAAAACTTAAGTTCGATTCCAGTAAATATCTTTGGTTAACTTTCTTTGCAGATGATTTCTCCATAAAAAGACAGATAAATCTGGTGAGAGCACTCTGTAATCACTGTTATGTTCCTTGTTCAAATATTACGTTATGATTTTTAAACATGTTTTAATATTGACTAATTGGAGATATCCAATAAAAAGGTTAGTTTTATTATCATTGCAATTTAAGCCATGATCTTTAAAATTATGTCGGTTAAATCATTTTACAAAACGAGCGCCTGGTCAAATATTGCATAATTTCGACATAAATATCCATAAATAATTGTTGGGTGTCAACAACCTTTATAATAATAAATTCCGAATAATTTCGAACTTGTTAAAATATACTCTTGAACAAAATTATTGTATGTCGAACAAATTCAAAATAGTCCAACCGTGTTTTTATTATGTAACTTTATAATGTCAATTGCGTAAATTAACAACTGAATTATCTCACTGCTTCAGTATAAAAATATCTACAATTGTTTCCACAAAAGAAGAAAATGATTAGATTATTTGGGATAAATTAAGACCCTCGCGTTTCGGTACATCTTATCAGTCCTGATGAAGACTTGGAATATAGCAAAACGTACGCATTAACTTAGATAATAAATCTGATTTATGGTTACTTTTTTACAATTATTTTTCAAATGTCCGCTTTTTCGTTCAATTCTAGCCTTTTTGAATTTTCCGAAGGATCCACTCGCGATTCGAAAGAAAAATTCCTAAAGAATATTTTCGGATCGTTCGCGTCAGTTTTGCTACCAATAGCGATCATAGAATGGTACAAAGTAAAATAAAAATATGTTTAAAAAAGGAGAGGTATAGGATGATCAAGAAGAAGAACAAAGGGACACCATGGATGAAACCATCAGATGTAGATGGTTTTCGGCAGTGTATTGCCGGCCTAATTAGTAGCAGAAACTGATGCTAACGACCTAAATAATAAATTAACAACTGCCTTACTAGAAAGTCAGAATAAATTTTGACTTAAAACCCAAAAAGAAGAGAAGCTCAGTCAAAATACCAGACAACTAATGCAGAAAAGAAGAAGAATGAGAAGCGAAACATATACTAAAGCTGACGAAATACAAAAAATAAATAAAGAAATATCCAAAGCTGTTAGACAAGACATTCGAAAATACAATCAAGAATAGATCGAACATACCATTGAGAACAATAAAAGTATGAAAGTATGGAGGAGAAAACTAAGAACGGGAACAAGACAAATAATCAAGGTGAAAGATAAGAATGGTCAGTATTTAACAGACAGAGAGGAAATCCTTAAAGTAGTCGAAGATTTTTACAAATTACTATATAGAAGCCAAAACAAAGAGAATAGCAAAGATCAAATACCAGAAGTATTGACAAGGAAAAAGGGCATTGTCAACACGGATCAGAACAAATGCCGGAAATCACAATAGATGAAATAAAACTAGCTCTAAGAAAAACTAAGAATAACAAATCTCCAGGCGAAGATGGTGTAGTTACTGATGCAATCAAAATCGGAGGTGTTTGTCTACTTAAAAAAATAAAAGACCTTTTTAATATGTGCCTTTTGGACAGGACAATACCCGACAAGTGGCACAATGCTGAGGTAATAGTGATTTACAAAAAAGGAGATTCCCATGATTTAGAAAACTACAGACTAATAAGTCTTCTTAATCACCTATTTAAACTTCTAACAAGAATAGTAACGAATCGACTTGAGAAAAAACTTGATTTGTACCAATAAATAGAGCAAGCGGGGTTTCGTACTGGGTATGGAACAAACGATCACCTACAGAGCATCAAAACGGTAACAGAAAAAAATATCGAATACAATCGACCACTCGTTCTGGCTTTTGTGGATTTCCATAAGGCCTTTGATACGGTAGAGCTTGACAAAATTATGGAAGCATTACAACCATGTCGCGTTGACTATCGATACACAAAGTTAATTTACACTATATACAGGAATGCAACTATGTCGGTGAAACTACACAGAAAAACGGATCATATCCCAATTGGCAGAGGAGTCCGACAGGGTGATACCTTATCGCCTTAACTGTTTACTGCAATACTAGAATAGGCTTGTAAAAAACTTAACTGGGAAAAAAAGGCCTTAATGTAGACGGCCAAAGATTAACAAATTTGAGGTTCGCGGACGACATAGTTTTGTTTTCCGATAATCTCAAGGATATATGTACAATGTTACATGAACTTCAGCAAGTGTGCTCCAATGTGGGTCTTAAAATAAATATATCAAAAACAAAATTTATGACCAATCTGGTACCTAGTAGAAATATTAATATTGGAGACAACAAAGTGGAACTTGTGGAAAAATACATATACCTTGGACACGAAATAAAGATCACAAGAGATAATCAAACATGCGAGCTACGAAAAAGAGTAAATCTCGCATGGGCAGCCTATGGAAAACCTAAAGACATCTTTAAAAGCGATATACCAATTTCTTTAAAACGTAAATCATTTGACCAATGTGTGTTACCGGTTATGACCAATGTGTGTTACCGGTTATGACCTACGGTGCCGAAACTTTGACATTGACAACTGCAACTTCTAAAATGCTGCAAATAGCTCAGAGAAAGATGGAAAGGTCAATGCTAGGTATATCGCTGCGTGACCAAGTTAGAAATGAAGACCTGAGACGAAAGACAGGAGTTACCGACGTAATTTCCCGAATTGCCACACTCAAATGGAACTGGGCCGGACATGTCGCCCGAATCAGTGATGGAAGGTGGACGAAGAGATTACTAGAGTGGAGGCCGAGATTAGACAAAAGAAGTAGAGGAAGACCCCCTACTCGCTGGACTGACGATCTCAAGAGAATTGCAACAAATTGGATGCAAAGGGCTGGATGAAGAAGAAGAAGATGAAGTTTGCGTCGAAATGATAACCCCCTTTTTTGCCAACTAAAAAAGATAATTTTTTTACTTGTATTAACTAAGTGAAAACAGCTCTGTGAACACTTGCTCTTATTGTGTGCATTAGGGGGTTTTCAGGAAGTTCCAAGGGGTTCTCCGAGGTGGTCTCGTATAAGTATTGATTTCCTAGATTTAAATAAGGACGCTAAAAACTAAAAAAATTGTTGATGAGCCACCTTTTTTTTTCTCATAAATTTTGTTAGAACTGAGAAATTTTGATTCGGTTTTTAACATGTTATAGGGATAATTCACAAGGAATTCCTGTAAAATATTATTACGATAAGTTTATTACAACCGACAAAAAATTGTTGGTTGGCGAAATTTATCGCCTTTCTGTGTTTCTTTTCCAGCCATCATGTTTCATCTTATTTTTATGAATTTTTTTCTTTCTTTTACTCTCTTTTAGATGTCTTTCATATATTTGTGTAACATTGTTATTACCCCCCACCTTAAACACAAATTGAACCTACAAAGAATTAAATCTATAATTTAACAAGTAACCGATATTAAAAATTCCATTTAAAAGTAAAAAATCAATTATCAACTGTTGGACATTACAATTAATTTAATAGTTGAAAGTGAAATTTAAAGTTTATAAAAGTACCTCTATAAACTATTAAAAGATGTACAATATTTAGGAGGCCATATTGGATCAGCCATATTGAATTAAAAAAAAATCAGATTCGTTATATGCGACCCCGAAAACTCTCCAATAACATTTTTGCAAAAAATCGGACAAAATTATTTTTTTTGTCCGCTATATTGGATCCGCCATAGTGAATTTTTAAAAAATAATTTTAGATTCGTTATGTGCGACCCCGAAAATTTCCCTATACCAATTTTGGAGAAAATCGGAAAACAATAATTTTTTTGTCCGCCATATTACATCCGCCATATTGAATTTTTTAAAAATAATTTTAGAATCGTGATGTTCGATCCCAATAATTCCCCCATTTCAATTCTGGAGAAAATCGGATAAATTAATTTTTTTGTTAGCCATATTATCAGCGCCATCTTGGATTTTTCTGCACCAAGTTCATCCAAAATGATATGAGATTATCGCAATAACTTTCCAGCCGTTCCGGAGTAATCGGTGTACATACATAAAAAAAATATATTGCGATGGAATTGAGAACCTCCTTCTTTTAAGCGCCAGTTAAAAAGAAATGTAAGTATTTAGATTCTAAGCCAGGAATCTATACTTATAAGTAGCATTGTTCTAATTGACTGACTGATTGTCATATAACGCCCAGCCAGACTATTAAAGACAGAGTTATGAGATTTTAGGAAAAGGTTAGCAATACCATGTAACGATCCACAAAGAAAAGGATTTTCAAAATTCAAATTCACACTCTAGAAAAGTGAAAATAGGTAAATTGTCAATTGATAAATTTATCAATATCTCTGGTCCAGTATAAATATGGACCCGGTTGCACAAAAATTCTCTTGAATGTAAAATATAATTAACACGGTTAATGTTGAATTTTTTTTTGCATGAGGAAATAGTGGTGTTGTAAGGTGAGCTTTTTGATTCTTTTTCATGTTCAAAAATTTATTTAAACTAGATACATTTAATTTATTCCTTTTCCTGGTGGTTTCCGTACTATTTTTTATATCGCAATTCGAAGTAGACAACTAAAAATTTTAATATGCACGATATCAAATAAAATTCGCACTAGCGATTTTCTAGGTCTTAGCTCCATGGTTTTATTTTAAAATTTAAAATAACGAATTCGATATGGTAAATTAAAAATTTTATGCTTGATTTTAATCAAATTTGGTGGTTTTAAAGGTCGCAGATTACAAATTTATAGATAAATATTTGAAACATGGCGAATTATTAGTATTTAGAGGGTTTTAGGGCTGTAAACAATATTTTAAATCTATCATGGAAAGATTTTACTCAATTATCTAATAAGGAAATATTGCTTAAATCGATAGACTATTTTATTTATTTATTGAGAGACAGCACTGCCCATTTTACAATAATTAATTACAGAGCTAGAGTGAAACATAACAATGTGAAATCAATAATAACACTAGTTTACAGTACATCTGTTGCCGAAGAAATTTTAGCTGTTGTTGACTACATATGATATGCTAATTTCAAATATATGAGTAGAATTTTTTTATCAGCTCTAGTTTCTGAGTTTCAGCTACGTAGATATTTTTTTTTTTTTTTTTTTATTTAAGAATTTATTGCAATCTTGTCACATATGGCAAATGAGCAATTTGTTTCAAACCTAATCTTAACTAGTGTTCTCTTAAAATCTAAGTCTTACTCTACAGCAATCCTTAGTGTCCACTATAATAAGTATCACTACTCGTGTACACAATATCCGCACTTTGCTCTGCTTTTGTTGGACTACCACTTCACCAATTCGAATGGTTTAATCCTTTTGAGTCTTCTTGTGATGTCAGTGTTATCGAGAAGTTGAATCGCTTCGATATTGGTGTGATGATGTAATCGTTGTTCATGCCTTGTAGCAGCATTCGATATGGCTTGTTCCACGGTGTCCATTTTCAGATCTCTGTGTAGGTCACTATTACGGATATACCAAGGAGCATCTACTATGCCTCTCAGTACCTTGTTCTGGTATCGTTGAATGATTTGTAAATTACTTTTACTGGTACACCCCCAAAGTTGTGCACCATAGAGCCAAACAGGTTTCAAAATTTGCTTATATAGCAGTATCTTGTTACTTATAGACAATTGGGATCCACGGCCTAGTAGCCAATACATCTTTTTATATCGAATCCCGAGCTCTTCTCGTTTTTTCTTTACATGTACTTTCCATCTAAGACGTGCGTCCAAGTGAATACCCAGATATTTGGCAACATTTTCAATCGGAATCTGTGTGTCATTAATTCTAACTGGCAAATTTTGAGCTTTTTTGGTTGTAAAATTTACGTGAACAGACTTTGCCTCATTTAGCTTTATTCTCCAGGTTCTGGTCCATGTAGAAATTTGGCTCGCTGCAGATTGTAATTTTTCAGTAGCTTCTTCATGCGTATTTCCAACGGCTAGGATAGCTGTGTCATCGGCAAATGTGGCGATTGTGTTTTGCTCTAGAGGAGGAATGTCACTGGTGTAAAGGACATACAGTATAGGTCCCAACACACTCCCCTGTGGAACTCCTGCTTTAATATGCCTAAGGTCTGAATAGGCCTCTTCTTGCTTAGTTCTAAAATATCTATCAGTCAAATACGATTCCAGGAGCTGTGAGAACTGGGTTGGTAATAATTCTCGCAACTTATGAATTAAGCCTTTATGCCACACTCTGTCAAAGGCTTGCGCCACATCCAGAAAGATAGCTGAGCAGACCTTTTTCTCTTCATAAGTTTTTTCGATTATATTTACTATCCTGTGTACTTGGTCAATAGTCGAATGACTCTCTCTAAAGCCAAATTGATGATTGGGGATCAAGTTCTTTTCTTCAATGATTGATTTTATTCTCTTTGTTAAGATCTTCTCATATAATTTTGAGATCACTGGGAGAAGTGAAATGGGTCTATATGAGGTTGCTTCGTTGGGTGGTTTTCCAGGTTTGGAGATCATCGTCACCTCTGCTACTTTCCACATTTGAGGAACATATCTCAGTCTGAATGAGGCGTTGATCAAATGTGTTAGTTTTCTTATTGCCTTTTCTGGCAACTGTTTTAGGATTTCCCCGGTGATTAAATCAAAGCCAGGAGCTTTCTTAGGATTAATTTCTGAGTGGATGACTTCAGAAACTTCCTTCTTCGTGGTTGGTGCAATGTTTAGGTTTATCTGCATTGGTTCTTCCCAATCTGGATTTTCATCTCCGTCGTTGGGTTGAAATATAGATTCTAAATGTTCCGCAAATCGTATCGCTTTTTGCATATTATTGCGAGCCCAAGTCCCATCAGAGTTGCGTATTGGAGGGTTCTGAAGAATTGGTCTTTTTAATCTTTTGGTGGATTTCCACAGTGAATAATCTGTGTTCTTGTCAGCTGTCAATTCTGTAAGAAATTCACCTATTGCCTCATTTTTTATCCTTTGTATTTCTCTCCTGATATTTTGGGAGTGATTGTTCAAAGCTGTTTTGTCAGCTGGATTTCTGGTTTGGTGCCATTTTCTCCGGAGTTTTCTTTTCTCATTGATCAGTATTCTAATTTCTTTCGGATAATTATTACCTCGAGTTCTTATAGGAATTTCTGGTGTGTTTTTCCATGCAGTTTGTTGAATATTTTTAGTCACAGTCTCAACTTCTTCATCCAGCTGTTCTTTTGTCTTCAGTGGTACGGAGAGATTAATGCAATTTTCTAGGTCAAGTCTAAAGTTTGGCCAGTCTGTCCATTTATTTGTTAGTCGAGGTGGATTCTCTTTCTTTATTATATTATCACTTAACGTAAGTAATATTGGGGAATGATCGGAATTCATATCCCAGCCTTCTTCTATTAGCAGATAGTTGGTAGAGATATTCTTGACGATAAAGAAGTCAATCAAATCAGGAATTTTGTTGGGATCAGTAGGCCAATAAGTAGGCTTGCCGGTAGAAAGGGTTTCGCAATTCAGTTGCCTGCAGGCTGCTAATAAGTTTTTACCTTTGGTGGTTGTTAATCGAGATCCCCAATGGATGTGTTTCGAATTGTAATCACCTCCAATAATAAATTTTTGTCCTTGAGTATTTAAGAAGTCTAAGTACTGCACTGTTCCGTAGATATAAAACAGAAAGAAACATGTATATTTACTAAGAAAAAAATTATTAAAAATCAAGTTAATCATTGAGTTCCAAAAAAAACCTCGTTTTAAAGCTCTTCTCTGATGTGCAGACTTAGGAAAATCACGTGTCAGAGACAACAATACTCATACATCATATTCATATTCCAGAAACCCTGATGGCGCTCTTCCATGACGCGTAAGTCCTGATGCATACGCTCTCCCTGCTCTTCTCTCATATCTCCCAAATTTTCCGGAAACCTGTCTAGGTGACTATGGAGGAAGTGGAGTTTTATGCTCATATTGCACCCCAAATTTTTAAATTCTAACAGAAGGTCTTCTACAAGTTCAATATAATTTTCTGATTTTTTATTTCCGAGAAAACTATGCATCACAGAGACGAAAGCTGTCCAAGCCCTTAGTTCTAATTCAGTCATAGAATTTCTAAATTGTGTATCTTTCGTAAGTTGTCTAATTTGGGGGCCATCAAAAATACCGGTTTTAATCTTTTCCATAGTGAGATGAAGAAATTTTTGGCAAATGTAAGAAAAGCAGTCCCCGTCTTTATCTAATGATTTAACAAACTTCATGATGCGCAGTTTTATATGTAATGGTGGAAGGAAAATTTTGTCACGAGCTACTAGTGAATTCTGGACTACATTTTGCTTTCCAGGCTTCATATTTTTTCTCAAGGGCCAGTTTCTTCTTACCCAATGCTCCTGTTTAGCTCTACTGTCCCAAAGACATATAAAACAGGGAAACTTGGTGTAATCACTTTGTTGACCGAGAAGAATGTTCACCATTTTTAAATCAACACAAATTTGCCACATACGGTCATTGTACTGTATTTTATTTAAGACTAGCGAGATGTTACAATATTCTTCCTTTAACTTTATACTGTGGGCAATCGGTACCTCAGCGTATTTATTTCCATTTTGTAGTAGAATATATTTTAGGCTACGTTTTGAGCTGTCAATGAATAAATGCCAGTCGTTTGGTTCGTATTGTTTCAAGCCCATTTTTATCAACAAGTTTTTAATGTCTGAACAAAAGGTAATACCGTTTCCTTCGGAAAAATAACGCCGTAATTCTTTATCTCTTTCACGATAAAAAGTTATTTTAGTATTTGAGGAAATTAAATTTTTTTCTTTCAGTCTTGATGCCAATAATTCCGAAGCTTGTTTAGAAAGATTTAAATCTCTTACAAGATCATCTAATTCATTTTGGGAAAAGCATTTTGGCTCATTTGATATACCTTCAAAATCAGCATAATTTTGTGATGCGCTTGGTCCTTTCTTGTATTGTTCTAAGGGTTCTCAGATATATTTTTAGGCACTGAAAAGTCAGGTGAATGGTGCACTGGACGCTGAACACAACTAGTACTTGGGTACTGCCATTTAGCTCGATTTTTAGTGTTTAGAGCGTTTATGTTCACGCTACAAAAGTAACAGTCTTCGAGATGATTTTGTGGTGTTCCAAATTTAAAGCCACTCCTTTTACCACTTTTCCATAATCTTAAATATTCTACACACGATTTACAAACACAATTAGGAGCCCAAGACTTTTCATTTTTATCTAAGAGCATCCCAAAATACTCAAAATAGGTATTTTTCATCACCTCTGATATAACATTTCTACAATTGTTAAACACATATTCTCCGCATATATAGCAAAAATGATTTGGATTGTTTAAACAACGTCTCCTTGAACTACTCATGATGCAAAAACTTCAGATACTAATCTTAACACAGTAAAATACGTACGTTTTCGATCAATAAATACGCATAAATGATAAAAATCGAAAGTAACTCGAGCTGCACAAAAATTTTTGAGGTTAGATTTGACAAAAACAGGTCATAAGTGAATATTATTAACCATAGTGAAACTTTACTTAAAAACGGCTAGAGATAACTACTAGCTGAAACGTCGTGATATTCAACTAAAATAAAGATAATGGAAGTCAAACAGATATCTACTACTTCACAAGAAACATCATTGTCTATGACCTTCAAACAAAACCCCATTGTCCCTTTTTTAAATTTCGGCATAAAAGTTTTTCTTTTTCCAAATTTAAGAGCATGGCTCATCTTCCTCAGGTGTCCTCGATAAACGTCAAGAAAGGTGAGACGGCTTGGTTTTTAGCCGGGTCGGGCGGTTATGGTGGGTCCTCTCCGGCACCGCCCGCGCGGTGCCCTACCTTTTAATTTCCGGAACAACGTCCGATGTTCCAAAGTTTCCAAACTGACCCTGTGCATATGTCATCCTTTGAAGCGGAATTTAGGCAATTTCTGGGAATCATTGATGATAGTAGCATAGCGTTTAACCTAATGCCAGCTAACCCAGAAGCATCGGCATTTAGGCTTCACCAAACACAACCAGAAGAGACAACTCCTGGTGGACCAACTCACGAGTGCTACAGGACAAATAAAATTCAGATATCAGAAACGGTTATTAGCGCAGTGCTGCCAGCCTTGTGAATAGGAAACAGAAAATTCGTTTTTCAAAATTCAGGAAAAATACCCTAGCATTGGAAAATCATCAGGGCCCGGGATTCTCAGAGGGGTTAAGACCATTCAGCTCGGCGTAAATGTCAGAAATAGATATGGCGAAGTTGGAGACATTTATAACACCTGAGATAGCCATTGAACACTTTACAGTTACATCAGTGTACACTTTGCTGAAATATTTAGCAAAAAGTTCAGCAAACCCATGACCATGATTCAAATTTCTTGTAATAATTTTAGTCTTGATTATAAATAAAAAACAAACCAGACCAGTGTTACATACATATGTCAGTTTAGCGGAAATTTGACAATTTTTATTGCCGAAAATCCGACTCAGGTGAAACATCACTTTTTCTTTTTTTATTGCTCCGTCACGCCTTCTTAAAGTGTTATATGGGACTATAAATTTGTCAAAAATCTCATAATAGTCTTAATTTCATTAAAGGTGTGTAAAAGAGCAGCTTTTATTGTTTATGGTGTAATTTGGGAATTTTTATTGGACTTCAGGCAAAGTTTATATTAAAGTATTTAGGTGAGTTATTTAGGCTGCCAGACAATAGTAAATAAGAACATTAAAAATATGTAATTAACTAGCTTTTAAATTTAAAACTATGTAGAGGGTGTCCGGATTACGTTGTTTTTGACCGGTAGCTCCGCTATTTTTAAATTTAGCGGGATGCGGTTTTTGCGAAGTGGTGCTACACACCAATAATAATGAAACCCTAATGGTAGGAGGCCAGCACATAGAAACAGTTAAGAAGTACACTTACTTGGGAACCGTAATAACAGAAAATAATGACTATACCGTCGAAATAAAAACCAGAATCGAGAAAGCACGTGCCAACTTTATTAGAATGAAAAAGGTTATCTGCAGCAAAGATCTAACGTTAGCTATGAAAATACGACTGACTAAATGTTACGTATACAGTGTTCTATATTATGAAATGGAAGTATGGACACTGAATCGAGAGGCAATGAGAAGACTTAACTCTTGAAATGTGGACCTATAGAAGAATTCAGAGGATTTCGTGGGTGGATCGAGTTACGAACGCCAAAGTGTTGAGAAGAATGGGGAAAGAAAAGGAAGTCGAGATAACAGTAAAACAGAGAAAACTATAATATTTCGGACACATTATGCGGGGAGAAAAGTACAGCATCTTACGGCTCATAATCCAAGGCAAAATAAGTGGCAGAAGAGGCGTAGGACGACGACGAATTTCATGGCTAAAAAACCTAAGGGAATGGTTTGGATGCAGTTCAAAACAACTATTTAGAGCAACTGCCTCAAAAAATTAAAATAGCTATTATGATTGCCAACCTCCGCAATGGAGAAGGCACTTGAAGAAGAAGCTACTTTTGCTTGAAACGAACACGTAGACAGAATTTTCACAGCACTCTTAGTTTTTTAGATACAGGGTTATTTTGGGACACCCCTCGTATTTCGGTTATCTTTTTACTTATCAAAAAGGTAAATATGATCACAAATAAAGTTTTTCACGTAAAATTCAATAGGGTCGTTAGTTTTTCTCTAAGTACTACTGTTTTTAGATATAAATCAAACTTGTGTTTTTTTTTAAAATAAAACTCCCCGTATATTCATAGATCGTTGCATTCAACTTACTAAGGGCTTTTCAACGAGATATAAAACTTAATTAAAAAGCCATTAAATTATAGTTTTCAGTTTACATGTTTTAATTTTTTTAAGAGGCAGTAAGAAACAAAATTAAAAAAAAAACTTTCAAAATGCGAATGTCAAAGTCTCAAATTATTATAAGGCACTTGCTTGAATATCTACTGCTGGTGTCAATTTTCAACTTATTATTACGTATTATTCATAGTTCACTTATTATTTAGTCAGTTTTTGATATATTATTTAGTCATTTATCTTCCTATGATATGGCTGCAAATAAACCCTTTGAAAACCTCCACAAAAATGTTATGCTTTGTTGTTTCATACAATGCAATTAAGATTGTGATGAAGCTACGCAAATGTATTTAGATATGTATATGTATCATTAATTGTTATATTCTTGGATTTTTATATTCATATTATTATATATAGGTATCTGGAAAGGAGGCAACCCCATAAAGCGATATTTAACCTCATTAAAAGTAATTTAATAAATTTCGGAATATTCTTCAAGACTTGACCAAAAGTTTACAATAAGCCATAACAAGAATTCCAGGAAATAAACGTCTTGGCAAAATTTTTAGAATTAAATTATGTGCGTTAATAGATGGTTTATCGTTATAAGAAATAAGGGATGATATCTTTGGGCGTCAAAATACCATAATTCGACATCATTTCAAATAAAAAGTAACGTCCATTTTGTTTTGTAAAGATATCTTAATCAGAAAAACTCAGGAATTTAAAAAAAAAAACGTATTCGGGGGTAGCTCACCCTCTTTTACTTGTTTATTAATAAATTTTGTTTCTATTTGTTGACCGTGTAGTTATTAATTTATAAAAAAATTAACACATGTTTTTTTCTGACGTTTCGGTTTATTTTATTGATTAAACCATCTTCAGAGAATTACTGTAAATATGAAAAGGAATATGTAAATTTATGCTATATAAACTGAAAATTTTACTTTCTTACCTAATGTTAACAGGTGGTTCACTTGAAAAACTTACATTTAAATATTTTATTACTTTAATACAATATAATTAAACATTTCTTATTTAATATAAATATAAATATAGATAACTATTATTTTTTGATGCATTTTTTTTTCACATCTGGTTTGTTGTGCTTTTGACAGAGTACTACCAAAGGGTTTGAAAGTTTCTGGACCATCTGCAATTTTATTGCCCTATTAGATTCGTATATACATTACTTAGGTCATTTGTGTCCGTTCTGAAATTCATTGTACCGGGTGTTCTTTTAATATGAATCATTTCTTTAATTGTTCTTTTTTTGTAATTAATTTCTTTGTCTAAAATCTCCACGTTGTTAAAATCGATGTTGTGCATGTTATCAATTGCATGTTTGGCTAAGGCGGTTTTATTATCGTTATTGTGATGTCTAATGCTGTATTTGTGATTTTGTATTCTATTTTTTAAATATTGTTTGGTTTGACCGACATATGTTTGGTTGCAATCTAAGCAATTGATCTTGTAAATGACATTTGTTTGTTCGTCTTTAGGGATATCAGGTTTAAGTTTTGTGTAAAGGTTTTTGAAATTATTCGAAGGTTTTTCAGCTATTTGGATATCGTATGGTTTTAGCACTTTTTTAATGGGATTAGTAATTTCTGGTATATACGGCAATGATATGTATTTTTGGGTTGATGGAACATTGTTTGTTGTTGGCTGATTGTTGTTATAAATTTTATCTACTCGGCTTTTTATTATGGGTTCAATAAATTTATTTGGGTAATTGTTTTTCGCTAAAGTGTCTTTAACTTTTTTTAAATTTTGCGGTCTAAATTGTGGATGGGAAAATTTGATAGCTCTATCGGTTAGTGCTGTGACCACACTCTTTTTGTATTTTATGGGTGCTACAGAATTGTAATTTAGGTATCTCCCTGACCATACCGGTTTTGTGTACCAGTTTGTTTTTATTTTACCATTGTGATCATATGGAATAGTAATGTCGAGGAAATTAATGGCTTTATTATTTTCTTTTTCTAATGTAAATTGTATGTTATTATGATAACTATTAAATTTATTGAGGGTGTACTGAACTTTGTCTTCCGGTATGCATAATATACAGTCGTCGACGTATCTTTTAAAGAAAAAAGGTTTGTAATTTAGTTGTTTAATTACACTTTCTTCTAGAAGTTCCATGACAAGGTTTGCTATTGTTGCAGATATTGGTGAACCCATGGCAACACCGTAGATTTGTGAAAAGAAAGAATCTTGAAAGCGAAAAAAGGTTTGCGTTAAACATAATTTGGTAGCTTCAATAAAATCATTTTTTGTTAATGGTGTGAAGTTTTTTATGTTTTCCCAATAATTTTCTATGCTTTGAATAGCTAAGTTAATGGGGATATTAGTGTATAGGGATACCACATTAAAAGATACTAATATGTGACCTTGAGGGATAGTTTTATTTTTAATATAGTCGCAAAATTCCCATGAGTTTTTGACATAATAATCATTTTTACCTAGAAGTTTACTGATAATATCCGATAAGTATTTTGATAAATTGTATGTGGGTGACTGTATATTACTAACAATAGGACGAAGTGGGGTGCCTGGTTTATGTAACTTTGGAACGAATCTAATAGGGCAATAAAATTGCAGATGGTCCAGAAACTTTCAAACCCTTTGGTAGTACTCTGTCAAAAGCACAACAAACCAGATGTGAAAAAAAATGCATCAAAAAATAATAGTTATCTATATTTATATTTATATTAAATAAGAAGTGTTTAATTATATTGTATTAAAGTAATAAAATATTTAAATGTAAGTTTTTCAAGTGAACCACCTGTTAACATTAGGTAAGAAAGTAAAATTTTCAGTTTATATAGCATAAATTTACATATTCCTTTTCATATTTACAGTAATTCTCTGAAGATGGTTTAATCAATAAAATAAACCGAAACGTCAGAAAAAAACATGTGTTAATTTTTTTATAAAGTAATAATATGACCGAAACCCAAAAAAGTAAAAACTAATTTATTAATAAAGCACGAACCCTTACAAAAACTTTCTGAAAATTCTAACCATTCCAGGTTTAAATTACATTAAGGTAACTCACATTCTACAATCTTCAAATTATCATATTTGGCAAAAGAGAATTTTAAATATTTATTTTTTTGCAGTTCTGTAATTTGCGCTTCCTCCCAATTTAATGTCAGTAATTTTGTAATTAAGTTTTTTGTAAGAGCTTAACACAAAAAAACATTCTTGCATTTAAATTTGTTATATCCAGTGGGCAAACTAATTTTTTTTGAACTTATACATAACTAAAAAAAAGTATAATTAATTATCGGTAATTAATTTTCTTCCGATCAACAAGTTAATTTACTAGTTCCATAAAGAGCAACTACATTTAGACCTTGATCTTTTTTATTTAATTGCAGGGATTATGAAAAGCAGTCAGTACTGTACCAAGTGGACTCGTTTCCTGATCTTTCTAATGTTATAAAACGAATAAAAATTAGATTAAACTAAATTAATTCTTTGACATTATATAAGAATTTTAATCCTATTTATAAATAAAATACTTCCCATTATTTATCTATAATGTCCGCTAATATATTAAATAATCCGGCAGAAAGTCCTATAAGTTAATAAATTAGAATAATTTAAAACAAAACAGGAAAAAAGTGTCACCAAACTTTCTTAAAACTATTTCTGAATTTGTCATATTCTCGTACATTCCTGTACTATATTTTGATTCTAGTAACAACACAAGTTTCTAAAAGGTTAGTATATCAGATCCTAAATTAAATCATAAATTACCATAAATTGATTTCGAAATGTCAATTTTAAACTTTAAACTAGTTGTTATAAGCTTAAAATAATTTTAAATATTAAATAATGTCTCAAATATAAATATTCTAATATTAACGTGTAAAATATGTAATCACTACATAGTATAAAACAAAGTCGCTTTCTCTGTCCCTATGTCCCTTTGTATGCTTAAATCTTTAAAACTACGCACCGGATTTTGATGCGGTTTTTTTCAATAGATAGAGTGATTCAAGAGGAAGGTTTAAATGTATAATAACATCCATTAAATAGTGGAGCAATACTGTTATTTTTGAGGTTTCTAATGTGATGTCGTTAATTATCATATTTTTTTCCGCTTACATTGCAAACGCAGGCTGAACCCTACGAGATTTATCAAAATAATGTAGTAATTATTTGTACACATTGAAAAGGTCTACAGAAAACTCCGCAATGGTATATGTCTATCTCTCATGGATATCCCACAATAACATTTTTTTGTCATTTACTTTTTACGACAAATAATGGCAAATTTTGAAGCGATTTTAACCAATACAGCATTAATCCTTATCCAATTAAATAGCTTAGATACATTGTTGATTTAATATAGATCTATATGGTCCTTTACAGCACAAGATTTAAATGAATATTTTCGAAGATATTACAGATTTAAAATTGCGGGAAGTAGCGCTTGCGATGGTACTGGCCGACCTGGGCGGCGGCAGCGTGCCTATAAATAGCGCGTCGGAGGCCGATGTAATAATTGTTGTAAAAATAAAATAAATAGTCACAGTTTTTCTGTAGTGTATTTAGTATCAGCATTGCACCCGTGCGAAGCCGGGGCGGGTCGCTAGTAAAATATAAATAAAAAACACGCAACTAATTTTGGAACAAAAATACTTATTTTTCTATAATATTACTTAAAAAAAAATAGTTTTGAAAATTATAAAAAATCTACTTTTATGACTTTTTAGTGTTTCCATCTTGTTGTAAGAACATGCTATTTAACTGATTTAAAGGCACATTCTGGTATAATATTTTCCAGTAAGAATTTCTTCATATATACTCCATAGAAAATAGACTTTCATCAGTAAAAAAAATGTAACATTGTTTTTTTTTGCTGGAATGTGTTCGTTTCGGAATTCTATAAAACATATCTCGATGGTAACTCTGAAAGACCTGTGCAAAAAACAGTGGCGTACCAAAAAATTGTCACGATTTCCGGTTTTTCTAAAGTTGTATCGAAAAATGTTTGAAACAAAAGTTGTAGAGAATTAAAAAACTTATAGATTCATATAAGTTATAGGTGGCGCCACTAGTTATCGAAATATATTTTTTTTCGATAAAATTTACGGTTTTTGTTTTAAAAAAAAGACATTTATTGACATTACCGATTTAAAATTTAACATAAATATAGGTATTATCATGCTAAAGAAATATGTCAAACCCGGAATCTGTGAGTTTTTTATTTTGCGAGAAATTCGATGTCAAAGTTGAAAATTCAACCTCAATTTTCCGCTTTCCTAATTAAGATACAATGCTCAATTTTAATGGAAAATGTTTGTATTGTTTTATATTTTGAAGATCTATTACAAAAAATTTCTTTCAATAGTGGGCCGAGAAATTTTGCAAAAACCAATTTTTGCACCAAAAAAATTGCGATAATTTTTCACCGGATGAAGATAAAAATTTTTTAATGCGTGCATTGGATTTAGATGTATCATTTACGGTAATTTTGGACTAACAAAACGTTTTTTTTTTTCAAAAATTCATAATGGCATGGCAAATTTATTTATTTATTTATTTCGTTACAAACTCTACAGAATATATCCAATTATAGAGTAGGGAAAAGACCTATTGCTACTATGACTAAATAATAATCTAGTATTTATATAATTTCTAATAACAATTTCTTCAAAAAAAAATAATCAAAATGCTCATTTTCTAGTTCGACCCTGCAATTCAGAAATTATTATAACAAGAAATATTCACATATGAGCACTAAAATATCACTTCCATCTAGCAACCTAGTGTCACAAATTTTTTAGGATGTATCTTAAAGAAACTTTTGGCTAAATTTTGTTGTTCTAAATAATTTTATTTTAATTCAATAGCTGTAAAGATGTCGAAATTATTGTAAACAAAATTTTGATCACAAGAAATAATTCTTCTAAAAAAATATTACTTACTTCTGAGAAGAAATTGGTGCGACAACCAAACAAATTTCACCAATCGTCTAAGTAAAAAAGTGTTTGGGAGTGACTCATCCTCTTTTACTAGTTTATTTCTGGCAACCCCGAAAGGTGTCAACTTGAGTTAATTATGGTATTCGTGAAAAACAACTTTGAAATAATTCCATTAAATTTGCAGTGGGGATAGGTGAAAGTGTGCCAAAAAAAGCAAAAATGGTTCCGTCTGCAGGAAAAGTCATGGCAATAGTTTTTTGGGATTCACATGGTGTGGTGCTTATAGACTATTTAGAACAAGCCAAGACGATCACCGGGGAGTATTATGCTTCACTACTGGACCGTCTGAAGCATGTGATTAAGGCTAAACGTCCACATCTTGCCAATAAAAAAGTGCTCTTTCATCTGGATAACGCGCCTGCACACAAATCTATGGTTGTTGCTGTAAAACTCCATGACTTACGTTTCGAAGTGCTTCCACGTGCGCCATATTCGCCGGATCTGGCTTCAAACTGGCTCAAACTTGAAAAAATGGCTCGCTGAACAAAAATTCCCTTCAAATAACGAGGTCATAGGAGCAATAACCGCTTATTTGGTAGAGTTGGACAAATCGCATTATACTACGGATATTAAAATGTTAGAACATCGTTGGTCTAAATGTATTGAAGTACAAGGGGACTATGTTGAAAAATAAATAAAAACATTTTCAAAAATCTTTTGTTTTCTTTATCAGGCCGAAAACTTATTTCTTTAGATTAATTTTTTTTTCATTAAATTTAATTCTATTTATCCACTAAATAAAAACAGGTAATATTTATTTTTAAGCACTATTTTCAACAAAAAGCGCGAAAAACAATACATAAAATATACGAGGCCTTTCAAACGTGCACTTTATTGATCTAATTTTATTTGAAATATATTTTATCAAGAATAAATTTACATTTTAACCGACTTCTAAAAGAAGGAAGTTCTCAATTCGTCGACTAAGTTTTTTTTATGTATGTACACCGATTACTCCGGAACGGCGGCACCGATTTGAATGAAATTTTTTACGTTATGTTCAGGAAGCTGCTGCAGTGGTCCCATATTTTTTTTGGACGAAATTAGTGCAGTAAAATCCAAGATGGCGCCGCAAATATTCTTCTTCTGCTAATGCCTATCCGTTACCGGATGTTGGTGAGCATAATGGCTATACGGATTTTATCTACTGCTGCACGAAATAAGCCCACAGTTGATGTATTAAACCATACTCGGAGATTCCTCAGCCATGAGATTCTTCGTCTTCCTACACTCCTTTTGCCTTGTAGTATAAGCTGCAAAAGCCAATACCTTTCAGGATTTCTCATGATGTGGCCCAGGTACTCAAGTTTACGCTTCTTTACTTGATACAAGATTTCTTTCTCTTTTTTCATTCTATGAAGCACCTCTTCGTTGGTAATATGATCTACCCATGAAATCCTCAGAATGTGACGGTATTGCTAAAATTCGAAAGCTTCTAATTTTTTGCATGATGCTTCAGATAGCGTCCATGATTCAACGCCGTATAGGAAAGTCGAACATACGTAGCATCTCAATGTTCGCATTGTGGTGTTTAAGGATAGGTCTCTACTTTTGAATATTTTTGCCATTTTAAGGAATGTAGTGCGGGCCTTTTCAATACGGCATCTTATCTCAACCGAGCGGTCCCATTCTTCATTGATATTTGTTCCCAAGTAGATATATTTGTTAACTCTTTGGATGGGTCTGTTATGTATCAGTAGTTGGCCGTGTATGCGTTTATTTTTAGAAATAATCATGAATTTGGTCTTTTTTGTATTCATCTGCAGTCCGTATCTTTCACTTACTTCTACCACTCTGTCCATCAATCTTTGGAGTCCTCTTAAATCATTTGAGATAATTACCGTATCGTCTGCGTATCTTATGTTATTAATACACTCGCCATTGATAATCACCCCGCCGGAGGTATTTTCCAGGGCTTCTCGAAATATGTATTCTGAATATATGTTGAATATCAATGGCGAAAGTACACATCCCTGTCGAACTCCTCTCTTTATCATAACTTCCTCGGATTCCTCACTTTCTATTCTGACTGAAGAGGTCTGGTTCCAATAAAGATTTGCTATAATTCTTAGGTCTTGTTTTTCTAATCCAGCTGATTCAAGAACTTCCATCATCTTATTATGCTGAACCTTGTCAAACGCTTTTTGATAATCAATAAAGCACGCGAAAATATCGTGATTAACATCCCGCGCTCTTTGGAACAAGACTTGGATACTAAAAAGTGCCTCCCTAGTACCTAGGGCATTTCTAAACCCAAACTGGGTACAACTAATCTGTTCTTCGCAAATCCTATATATTCTTTGATGAATTAATTTCAAGAAAAGTTTAAGAGAGTGACTCATAAGGCTAATCGTACGAAAGTCTTCAAAGTTTTTTGCACTTGATTTTTTAGGTAGCGTTATAAATGTACTTTTGAGCCATATTTCAGGTATAATTCCAGTGGAGTATATTTCATTAAATATATCTGTAAGCCATCTGATATCTTCTTCATTTAATAGTTTTAAGAATTCATTCCGGATATTATCTGGCCCTGGTGCTTTCCCATTCTTCAACCCCACTATGGTTCGAGTAACCTCATCAACGGTAATCGGCAAGAAATTTGGTACCCGGTAAGTGGGAGGATTTTCCGATCTGCTTGGGTCTTCGAACAACTGGTTTATGTATTCTTTCCAAATTTTTATTTTCCCTAAGCGATCTACAATGATGTTACTGTTGTTATCCTGAATTTTTCCGCTTACATTGAATTTATACAGATCCGATGTCTCTTTTATTTTCTTGTGCATGTTGAAAGTATCGTGTTTCTTCTCAAGTTCTTCTATTTCTGCACACTTTCTTTCTATCCATTCTTGTTTTGCACACCTTATCTTACGTTGGATTAGTCTTTGCATATTTTGGTACTCCATTTTACCTCTTTCCAATAATCACCTCGCATTAATCAACTCTAATATTTCATCTGTTATCCATGGTTGTTTTTTAATCTCTTTGTGCTACCAGAAATTCATTACCAATACTTTGAAATTTTTCAGTCATTTTGGGAAGAGTCGATTCTACGCTGTGTGAGATTTCTTTGAGTTTTCGACATTCTTCAGTTATTTTTTCAGTTATTACTTGGCGTGTTTGTTCATTCTCTCTGAGTTTCCTTATATTCCATTTTTTCCTGTCTATCCTTTTCTTTACCTTTTTAAGCTTGTTTTTAAATTTGCCGCAGAGAAGAGCATAATCTGAATGCACGTCAGCGCCTGGGTATGTTTTAGCCACTATGCAACTGTTACGGTACCTTTTATTTATTAGTAAATAGTCTATCTGGTTTCTTACAATATGACGCAACATGGCGGCCAAAATTTTTTTATTTTGTCCGATTTTCTCCAAAATTGGTGTGGGGGAGTTTTCGGGGTGGCACATAACGAATCCAAAATATTTAAAAAAAATTAAATATGATGGATCCAAGATGGCGGATTAAAGATTCTACATATCTTGATTTTGTATAAAATCAGTGTTGGGGGATTTTTGTTAGTGTTAATTATGAATTTAAAAGTCTTTTTTCAGGATTTAATGTGACGAATCGAATATAGCGGATTAAACATTTTATATTTTTCAATTTTGTTCAAGGGTGGGACTGAATCGTTTCCGATTATGTAAATAGCGAATATAAAATTATTTTAAGAAAATCTAATATGTCAGATGCAATTTCAAATTTCAGGATTTCATCCAAAATTGGTAATAGGGGGCTTTGAAGGTTTTTTTTTGGAATTTCAATATGGCACATCCAATATGGTGGGTTGAAAATTTTACCTTATTAGCATTTTTTCATATTGGGTATTAGGGGGTTTTCAAGGTCGTGTATGATGAATATGAAGTCAATTTTTCATGACGATTAGGTTGATAAGATACAATATGAGGGATTGAAAATTTAATTTTTTCCGATTTTGTCTAAAATTGATATTGTGGGGTTCTTGGGGGTATATAAACTCAATATGCAGTATAAAATATATTGGGCTAAGGAATTTATGTCTCAAGTTCTTTAAATATCGGTATTGGGTGGTTTTGGGGCCTATATTACCAATCTAAAATTAATTCGATATTTAAGATAGTGGATTTACTATGACAGACTTAATATTTGTTTGACACAATTACACTGGAATTTTTAGTGGTTTATTTTAGGGTGATTTACAACGTTGGATAAAATATTATGTACAGATTGTACGATATAAGAACTACTTGTCGCGTAAAATTAGGGTACAATCTACGGTTCCTCAGGGTGCGCATTTGGCCCCTCTTTTGTTCAACTTGTTTTTGAATGATGTCGTCAAGTCTTTTTCGCATGGAACGGAACTGCTTTTCGCTGATGATTTAAAATTTTTTAAGTGCATTAGATCTTTGCAGGATTGCATTGATTTGCAGTCTAATTTGGATGCATTTAATGTATGGTGTACTATTAACAGGTTATACCCTAACATTGGAAAGTGCAAGACCGTGCGGTTCTGTAGAAAGAAGACTTTAATTGAGTACGATTATAAGATTAACGGTGTGTCTGTGGAATTGACCGATTCTATATCTGATGTTGGTGTAATATTGGATAGTCAGTTAACTTTTAAAGAGCATATACATAATATCACTAATAAGGGATCTGACTTCAACGATATTATTTGTCGTAAAAATGTTTATTGCAGTGTTGTGCGTTCTGTATTGGAGTATGCTTCACCAATATGGTCACCTTTCTACAATGTACACAAATTGGAGCTAGAAAGGGTGCAGAAGCGCTTTTTAGGATTCGTAGCTTATAAATTAAGTGTTCCTAAAGAAAATATCAACTACCCTCATTTACTACTCCAATTAAATTTGAAGCCTCTTGAACATCGCAGGGAATGCATTGACTTACTTTATCTATTTAAAATCGTTAATAGAATAATAAATTCTCCAGAACTGCTAATGCATATTGGTTTCAATGTGCCTCAGAGAAGTAGTCGATGGGTTGAAGTGTTCTCTGTGGATGTTCATAGAACCAACTACTCCACCTAAGCACCACTAAATAGAATGTGCATTTTAGCTAATAAGTTATCCCGTGATCACGTTGATCTGGACATTTTTAACATGTCCTTAAATAGATTCACATTTTGTCAGGTATTAGTTGGGCCCCGACTTCAAAAATTTCAATTTCACATAAAGATTTATAGTTATTTTTAACTTTTTAGAAGTCGCTTAATTTTTTTTTGTAAAAATTTTATTTTTTTATTTAATAGCTATAAAAATAAAAAGTGTGAGAGTTATTTCAAAACTGCAGAGAAGAGAAATTTTGCAATTTATTAATAAATCTTCTTATATAGATATTGATCATTACTGGTTATCAAACTAAATGACATTTTAAGAAAAAGAAAAGATTTTAAAGCTATGCTTTCGTTTACACTGCTTTTATCGTTACCGTAAGAAGGAAAGCCTTGCAATGACTTTCTACATATACACCATAAGAAGTGCCGCAAAGCTGAAAATAAATCAAATTAATTTAAATAAATGTGTCATTATCCATAATTAAGCTACGTAATTTATTAATAATTTCGATAATATTTATGGAACATTCAATTATTTCGTATTTATGATATATGTAGATGTCCGGGGCTTGCCTTATGTCCATTTTATATATTTATTATGTTCATTACGTTATACCTAAAACGTTTTGAGGAAATAATGTACATTTAAGGATAGTTTGGTAAGTAATGAGAAAGTTTTCTATAGATGCTTGTTCTGGTTTTTGAATTTTTTATTGTCGGAAGACACACCCTTTAAGAAAATCTATTTAATTTTCGTTAAGTAGATACAGGAAATACACAATTTTAATAAATTAAAATATGAAAATTTTTTCCTAATTTGTTCTTGAAAATAAAGAATTATTATACGACGTTTCGCCTATGATTTTTTTTGGAAAATTTTACTCAATTTTAAAACCATTCACAAATCGTTACATAATTTGTTTTACAAATGTTTAGTAGCACCTAGGTGTGCAAACACCTGGGTGTACCAAAAAAAAAAACAGTGACCCCATATATATATATATATATATATATATATATATATATATATATATATATATAAATAAATAGATAAGTTTTTGTCCGTGTAATTGAAAATAAAATAGAATCAAATATTGGCGAAGCGGACGTGAAAATTTATCAATCTACATGATTCTCTTGTTAAAAAGTACGGAGCACTCCAAAATATGGAAAAACTCCGGGTCCGACAGATGGCAACAGCGCTGTTTCGTCCTAATATAGGACTCGTCAGGCCACCGCATTCGGTACAAACCATCATCTCACCTTTGCATCCTATAAAGTTGAGTTTAAAATCAAAAAACAGCAAACAAAACGACAAAGGCGACATCTTGATGGTCCACTTGATAACACAAGAACCACACAGATTAACAAAGTTTGTAAAAAACCGCCATATGGTGACGCGACGGTGAATTAAAACAGAAATATGTAAAATCGAGTACACGAAACGCGCTGCCCAAAGGATAGGGGTCGCATTTTTCGGTACTGGCAACCAAGCCTACTGCTCATTTTAGCAGCCAAAGCCACGTGTCGCACCAAACGATCCCACCATGAGAGCAACGTTTAGCGTGTTTCAAAGCCAAATAAGTAAATAAATAAATAGATAAGTTTTTGTCCGTGTAATTTAAAATAAAATAGAATCAAATATTGGCGAAGCGGACGTGAAAATTTGTCTGGCTTTGGCTGCTGAAATGAGCGGTAGGCTTGGTTGCCAGTACCGAAAAATGCGACCCCTATCCGTTGAGCAGCGCATTTCGTGTACTCGATTTAACATATTTCTGTTTTAATTCACCGTCGCGCCACCATATGGCGGTTTTTTACAAACTTTGTTAATCTGTGTGGTTCTTGTGTTATCAAGTGGACCATCGAGATGTCGCCTTTGTCGTCTTGTTTGCTGTTTTTTGATTTTAAACTCAGCTTTATAGGATGCAAAGGCGAGATGATGGTTTGTACCGAATGCGGTGGTCTGACGAGTCCCATATTAAGACGAAACAGCGCTGTCGCCATCTATCGGACCCGGAGTTTTTCCATATTTTGGAGTGGTCCGCACTCTTTAACACGAAAATCATATAGATTGACAAATTTTCACGTCCGCTTCGCCAATATTTGATTCTATTTTATATATATATATATATATATATATATATATATATATATATATATATATATATATATATATATAAAGATTCTGTTTTACAATTACATTTGGGTATTAAATTCTTAAAGTCACTGTTCTATAACAGACACGTACAGCGTACAGCCTTATATACAATTTATAATTTTTATCTAAACATAATTTGAAATTTGTCCACATAGTACTGATATACAAGTGATCTATCTAACTCTTATATTAATTTTTTTTGTCTGCTTTATATCTTTAATTTGTTTCGGTAAAATGTTGTAAATTTTAGGATTTAGGTAATTAATAAATTTGAGGTCCATGTTGTTGTGACTCAGAGGTATTTCCACCATCTGATCCGCTCTACCACAGGTGTTATGCTTGTGATTGACATAATTCAAATGAGTTTTATTTTTGTAGATATATATGGAAACCACATCTTGAATTTCTTCAGAAAAAAAGCAAATAGGATGCAGGCGCGGATCCCAAGGTGTTGAGTTCAGGAAAATAGACCCGATTTTGCCTTTTATACTATAGTTTATTGAAGAACTAGAAAGAGTAATAAATCATTTTTAACCCTTTTTTTCTTAGCAAACTACCTGTGTTCTTTAGTCCGGTGTCTTTGGCACAATCTGTCAGACACATATATTTTTCATAGGAATGGGTTAGAAATTTTATAATCAAAAATACCGGTCTATAATAATGGACTATTTGAGTTCGATAACAATAGATATTTGGATGTGTGAAGCGTTAAAAAGGAATTTAATCCTTGTCATAGGGGTCGGAAGGAGGTTTATTTTATCACTAAGTATTTATGGCATAGAATATTATTTAGGTTGTATCTTCCCTTTAACGATGTTCAAAATACGGCACTTGCCAAGTCCAAATTGCATTTCGATATTTCCGGATCTAAAAAGGAAACAAAATTATTATCGACCCTGTACATTCTCAATACAGTTTTGAGCCACTCATGTGTCACTGAGTCGAAGGCCTTATAATTCACGTAGGCAGCAAAGAGGTTTCTTGGGTTGATACAAGCTTGGTTACATATGACGGAGTCAACAATCAATTGTTCCTTGCATCCCATTGCTCCCCTCGTGCATCCTTTCTATTGAGTTGCAATGATGTTATTTTGCTCACAATGTGCATAGATGCGTTAGGTCAAACAGGAGGTGATCACCTTATACAGTGTGGGAAGCCAGGTGATTGGCCTATACTTAGCTGGGTAATATGTGTTGTGTTGGTCCTTTGGTAGGAGGTACGTAATACCTTCGATCAAGAACAATGGTATTTTTGCTGGGTTAAGAAAAACATCATTAATAAGGTTAGCCAGCTGACGGTGCATACACCAGAACTTTTTGAGCCAGTAGTTCTGGATCCCGTCGAGACCTGAAGGTTTCCAGTTATGGGATTCCTTGATTATTCTTGAAATTTGGTGTTCTTCATTGATTCAACCAGCTGCGATGTTACAATTGGCTGGTGTGGAAAGTTGGTTTCCCCAGAACTCTCCTACCTACTCTCTATTGGGATACCTATTATCTGCCATATTAGGTGGAGAGTTTAGCTTGCGCGTTTTCGGTTATTGCTGGTCTTGTATCTCTTTAGCCTTCCTGCAATAACAGAGAGCTTCTGTTTCAGCGTATCAAGGCATTGCTGAGCAGTAACATTCGCTGGGTCTTGTTGCGGATGATATCGGACACGATTCATGATTTCTTCAATTCGCCTTTGCAGTCTATTTGTTATTGTGTCCCTGATATACTCCGTCAGGTGTCCTATATCTATTCGAAGATTTTCAATATATGTCTGATATTATTATATTATTATTATTATTGTCATCGACAAGTTATTACGTAAAAAAATAAATAACAGGAACTTATTTGTAATTATTAGTTTATCTCTCTTCTTATAGAAAAAAAAGTAGATATTTTTGCTTCATTTTAAAAAATACTGAAAAAAAATATTTCCAGTAGTATTACATAAGTTCCATTTTATAGTGCTCATTTAAGTTTAGAATAGGTGTAATTTTGCTTATTAGAATGTGACATTTTTAAGTACCAGTATATAAAAGTAATAATATTTTATGCAATTTTTTTATTTGTTATAAATACTAACAATATAATTACTAAAATTACTAAACTGATTATTAGTTATGTAATGCGTTTATTTTTTCTTCTTAGCTCATCTCGATGCTAATAGTAGTGTGTAGGTGTTAACGCTGGTAACAGGTTACTACTTCGTGTCTTTCATATGTTCTTCTTTTATGTTTCTCCGCCCATAATTCCTATTAAATATTTATCTTACGAACGCCATCCTTTATGTTGTTTCAAATCTGTTACCTTGTACACATTGAATTGTTTCTGCTCCTGAATCCTCAGAACAATATGCAGTTAATGCCTGATATTTGTATAGAGAAGGATAAGGAACTAGGTTGGCGTCGCGGTAATGCTACCTGAACATCCAAAAATAATTCAGAAAAAAATAAGAGAGGCCTAAGAAAATTAAATGAGAGAAAAATTCTCATAAAGCCTTACAAGTCAAACAGTTTTAGTAATCATCGGAAAATGAAAGACATGATTTGAAAATATAGTAATAACAAAATCATCTTTCTATACATGGATGATCTTAAAGTGATGGCTGCTACCAGAAACCAGCTGGAATAGCCGCTTAAAATTCAATTCTTCAATTTTTTTTTGTTGCCCTGCCCATTTTAATATTTTTTTTTTATATTTATAAGTCTTAGCAACGGTTTTTTAGTAGCAAGTCGTCCAAAAATTCCGATTTCATGAAGTCTCCGACGTACATATACTTTCAAATTATAATATATTAATTATAATTTGCAAATTTTTATTAATTTGCACAGTTATATCAGAAACAATGAAACGTCTATTATGTAAAGCAGTGTGAACAATATATCTGTCTTCTTTAAGAGTTGTTTTCTTCAGATATTCTCTATTACGTCTACAAATAGAGCCAGTTTCCTTAATATATTTTCTAACGTTGTAATCAATAGTACCTTATATTTTTCTTTAAATTCTATAAAATATCGTGTAACGTTCTTCATTAATTTTACAATTATGAAATTTTTTGTGTCATAAAAAATATGAAAAAGTTTTTTCTCTGATTTTTCTTTTAATTATATAATATACCTGTATTCTTTATACAAAACGTGCCTTTTTTTTATTTATACTTGTTTTCTAGCTTGTTTAGTTTTTTAAACATACGCGTTTTTAATAAAAAACATAGTTTTTTACAAAAATTCATCTAACTTTGGTCCAAATGGACCGAATTTAACGTTTCACCGCTCACTTTAAAAGTGAAGCAATACTCTTTCAAACCGTTTTAGTTTTTTTATTCTGCAATATTGGCACTTAAAATTATCACTATATGGAGGACAAAAGAAAATATGGAACATGCTGAGGAACAGAAAAAAACCAATCAATGAATATGTTCAACTAAGTCCAATCGACAGCCAACAATGGGTCAGCCATTTTAAGGACTTACTCCAGGCACCAGCTACAGAAAACAACGTAGACGAAAACCAACAAGAAATCACAGAACTAACAGATGTTAACATCAGTGAAGCAGAGATGCACCTGACAATTAAGAAATTAAAAAACAGAAAATCACCTGGTACCGACCAAATTACGAATGAGATGCTAAAGTACGGAGGCCCCAGCCTTGTCACAGAGCTCACTGTTCTATTTCAAAAAATATTCCGCACAACGTCAGTACCCAACGAATGAGGGAAAAGCATCACAATTCCGATCCACAAAAGAGGATCAAATAAACAACCCAAAACTACAGGGGAATCAGCCTACTGAATAGTTCAGCCAATTTGTTAACAAAAATACTGTCACAACGGATCGTAGACAAGTTAGGGACGTGCGAAGAACAGCAGGGCTTCCGGAATAACCGCTCTACTATCGAATACGATAAACCGCTGTTCATTTGTTTTGTGGACTTTACACAAGCGTTCGACCGAGTCAAACTGGAACACATAACAGAATTACTGCGAAGAAAACAAGTAGACGAAGCAATCATACGCACAATATACGAACTGAATTCCAAAAACACCATGGTAATTAAAACAAATAACACTCTAACAGAGGAAATCCCTCTATCCATAGGAATAAGACAGGGTGATAGCCTAAGTCCAACACTTTTCAATGTCATCATGGACGAAATCATTGATGAGGTAAAAAGCACAAATATTGGGTACCCAATGGGACACAACACCGTTCAGATTATATGCTTTGCAGACGATGTTGCCTTGACAGCAGATAGCGAGGACAACTTACAAAGAATGCTTTTCCATATCAATCGAACAGCTAAACAGTATAATATGAAGATATCTGTGGAGAAAACCAAAGCAATGGTAATAGCAAAAGAACCGGTAAGATGCAAACTAATGGTTGATGACAAATATATCGAACAGGTTGGGAAGTTTAAAGACCTGGGAGCACATATAACAAGCAACAGGGCAGTAACGGAAGAAGTACGCACACAGGCCAACAAAGCGGCCATCATATCAGGCCAACTAAGAGACATAATCTGGAACAATAAACATATGACGGTTGAGAGCAAAGCAAGAATTTACAAGGTCTGTGTAAGACCGATACTGACATACGGCGCAGAAACAAGAAATGAAACCACAAAGACAAAACAAATTATGAGAACTACAGAAATGAAAACGCTGAGAATGATCACGGGAACAAGTTTAAGAGATAGAATAAGAAACGCAAAAATACGCGAGGACAGCGGAGTGGGGGATGTTGTGAAGTGGGTTCGAAACCGTCGTAGGCAGTGGAGAGATCACGTGGAACGAATGGACGATGACAGACTAGCAAAAACCGTGATGAGAGAGAAATCAAACACCAAACGGCCGCCTGGACAGCCCCCCAAAAGATGGAGAGACAGCTGGATTTCGACGTCAAACGAGGATCGATGAGGCATTGTATAGATAACAGAACTTGGTTCTACCTAGAAGGAGAAGAAGAAGAAGAAGAAGAAAAGGAAGAAAATTATAACAGTATAAAGATCATCAAAATTTTTTCAGTTTTTTTACTTATTTATGATACTGTCTAAACAATATGCTTATGGGTTTTAAAGAGAAATGTAACGGCTTTTTGAAGCTAGTTACCTAAATTTTAAGATGCTGTTGGAGTTTTTACACTGCGATTATTTTTTTTTGAAGTTATAAAACTTTTTGTGTTTTTAGATTTTCATATAGATATGGCAGCAGAGGAGTGTACATTACGTTAAGATTACGTACCAGTTGTTCTTCATTCCTTTTTATTTTTTGCTACATAATCTTCTTGTTTTATACAAGAAAATTAATATACATTCAGTTCTTTTGTTATTTTCATATCGGAAAGCATTTTTTTTGGATCTCTTACATTTATAAATATAACTTAACTGTACTAATATTAAGGCACCTAATAAATTATCTAGTTAACTTTTTACAACGTTCTAATGCTCCTTCTATAATTAGACTAAACGGTAGTACCCAAAAAAAAATCATCAAGGTACGACTACATGCGTGAGAACCAATTTTTAACGTCATAGGTAAACCTACATAAGAAAACCATTAATAACAAAATCAAAAGACAAACGTAGAACAAATTATTAAAACGGTTATAGATAACGTCAAATAAGAGCTCATTAGAGATAAGAAACAGTTGGCTATTGATAGTTTAAAAGAGAAAATTGTTCATTAATAAGATATATGACCAATAAAAAGGCAGTATTCTAGTTTGAAATTAATGAAATATTAGATATAAAATAAGGAAGTTATAAATTGTTGTAACTGTTAATTAAAAAAGGTTGTTAACAATTATTATTTTCAATAACATATTATTTATTTGATTTATCTGATACGCATATGCTAGGAAGTTGGTGTAATTATTAATACAATGTATTTTTATGTACGTAAGCTGATTGGTAAACTAATTTTTATTATGTTATTTTTTTAATAACTTTCTTTCTTAAATTATATACAGGATGGCCTATAAAATGCTTTATAAAGTTAATAGATATAAGCTTAAATTATTTAGTTTATACTTGGTAACAATTAGAGACAAAACCTAATCGAAACGTCGAAAAAATAAACAGAAATAAAGACAATATAGAGGTTAGGTGTGTTTGCTTATCATGACGAAAGCTGGTAGTTGCTTGTAATTTTTTGCTGCTTTTAATTCGTAACTAAGAAACAGAGCATGTCTGTCCTTAATATATATATATATATATATATATATATATATATATATATATATATATATATATATATATATATATATATTGTTCTAAGAAACAGCATAGTTACCCAACATATTTGTTAAGTCCTCGTGAATTCAAGTTGGGGCATTAACATGCTCTATTTTAATATTAACACATTGTACTCATCAATTTACACGTCTGCCTAGTTGACTGAAGAACTGGCTGATTTGAAATCTAGCATAAATGATTTTTGAAAGTTTAGTGGGTGTGCAATAAACAAAATTAGACATGAAGTAGGTGAAGGATGGAACCTAGGGATCAGTCCTTGTATAAAAGTATAGTCACATTATTGTTTCAATACAACTTTCTTTAATTAACCTCTGATGCGTTTTAGAAAATATTTAATCAAGTAATAAATTTAACTGACTTTTAAGTCAGTATTCTTCAGGCTTTTGTTTATATTTTGTCGTAATTGATACTCCCGCTGTGCTAAATCAAATTTTTAATACAGCTCAACGTGGGAACAAAAAATAAATAAAGGATTAAATAAAACACTGAGTTGGTAATTTCTGATTTAGGCGAAGCTTTGTACGTCAAACGATGGATGTCATTGTAATGATAATGATGGTGATGAATTAGAAGTCCTGATCTGTAGTTTTTCGCGTTTAGAATATAATAATTCTTGATGTAATTCAAATTTATGCATGGTAATTAATACGCAAAATACTCTTTTCGCTCTATTTACCAAGAATTCAAAGTGTAGGCTAATCCAATTAAAAGTTCTCTTAATTAATTTACCATGCAATTTAAATAACTGATCTATATGTTTTTTTCATTGATAGTGAATTACTGAATTGTGAGTATAGTTTATCAGTTAAGGAAACGTCCATTAACGAAGTTATATTGATACAGGCGCGGATTCAAGGGGGGGGGGCAGTGGGAGCGATCGCCCCCTCCAAGACCTTTGAGTTCAGGAAAATAGACCTGATTTTGCCTCTTATACTATAGTTTATTCAAGAACTAGAAAGAGTAATAAATCATTTTTTAACCTTTTTTTTCTTTGATAACTACCTGTGTTCTTTAGTCCGATGTCTTTGGCAAAATCTGTTAGACACATATATTTTTCATAGGAATGGGTTAGAAATTTTATAATCAAAAATACCGGTCTACAATAATGGACTAAAACGTAGTCTTATTCTCTCAAAAAATTCGGAGTTATAATTTAAATACTTACAAAATACTCATTGTCAAAAATACAAGAAGTTAAACATATATAAAAGAATAAATTTGTCCATATAATATTAAATTGTTTTTTGGGGCTGTCGGTTATTTTATTATTAATTAGAAACATTTTTAGGATATTTGACGTTTCAGATTATTTATTTCTTAAACCATCTGCAGAATTAAAATGAAACACTAAAAATGGTTTCAAATGTAATTAATTTTTATATGTTACAGAAAATTTAAATAATAAAGTGTGTTTACGCTGGTAAACAGTACGTATCTAATTCATAATCAAAGTCGGTGAAACTATCCTCGCTCAAATTAATTATAATTGGTTCCTCTATCTCACCGATCATGAGATCAAGTTTCCACATTTTCTTTTATTCTTTTATTATATGGATTTTTCCCAGTTTTCTGCACTAACTTTATTCAAAAAAATCTTTCAAAAGTTCAGTTAAATTACTAATTTTTTAAGTTGTGTTATTTCTAGTAACTCTACCTTTTACTTGAGAGAGATATTTCTTTCTTCAACGGACATTTTCCGGACGATCCATAAAAACAGATTTCCTATCTGGTTTTTCCTAGCAAAAATTAAGTTCTTTGAGCAATTTTCAGAACTCAGTTCTTTTAATTTCAGGTAAATCCCGATCCTCATTGATTTTAGTTAGAATTTTGTCGAAGATTGGGATCTGCTTCTCATAACAAAATGTTTGAACAACTCTTTTTATTGCAGTTTACATCTTTTCTTCCAACGAGGTTTTTCGTCTGCTTGTGGTCGAATGTAGCTTGGGAGTACTAACAATTCCAGTCGTTTTTTTCTCCTTCCGGACATAGTAGATTTTCCAACTCCTGTCATGTTGGAACACATCTCAATAGAGCTTTTAACATTATTATCTAGATATTGATTTCTTAAGGCATCATAAACATTCATCGTAATAACTTTTTCGTTGAGGAAAAAATGCCCTGGTTGAACGATTGTGGAATAAATATAGATGTGGAAGCCATATCTTTTGGGTATCTCACTAATCTCAAATAATATATAAAAACAAGCACAAACAATATAAATCACTAATAATACACTGTGAGGGATACTTTGCTTATTGACAGAAATTAGATTGATCTATCAGAAATTTTATTGTTGCAGTAAATTTATAAAAGTTTATAATTTTTAAATATAATTAAATATAATTAGATTTACGGCGGTCCTCAGTTACCTGCGGCACTGGAGCAGGTACGTTGGAGGTTTCAGTAATAGTTTTATTACTCTCTCTCTAGTTCTTGAATAGGGTATAGGAATGTGTATGCTTGCGATCGCCCCTCCCCTTTTCTCAAGAGCTTTGAGTTCAGGAAAATAGAACCGATTCTGCCTTTTATATTAGGAATGTGTATGCTGCTGGCACTCCCCCCTCCCCCCCGTTGATAACTTGTTTTTCTTTCGATAGCCCCCCCAAGAGCTTTGAATTCAGGAAAATATACCCGATTCTGCCTCTTATACTAGGAATGGGTATGTTGCTCGCATCTTCTCCCCCTGTCGGCAACTTGTTTTTCATGTGATCGCCCCTCCCTCTCCAAGAGCTTCAAATTCAAAAAAAATAGACCCGATCCTGCCTTTACACTAGAAATGGGAACGTTGCTGGTGTCACCCCCCCATCGGCAACTTGCTTTCGCGTACTTTTGTAATATCAACCCCCCCCCATCGGCAACTTGCTTTCGCGTACTTTTGTAATATCAACCCCCCCCCCCCCAAAGTCTGATGCTGGATCCGCTCCTGAATTGATATAATATAAAATCATTTAGTTCATTTTTTTAAAATACAGTTTATTAAGCTATAATATATTATATAATAAATATTCTAACTAATCTTGATTAAGAAGAATATCTAAATACTTAAATCAGTTCCGTAGGTCACTGCTAAGAACCCTTTTTAAGTTCGATGAATAAAACATATTGTATATTATGTTTTAAAATAGTAGGCCGTGTCAATGGATAAATAAAAGAATCACTTATTCGACTAAAGCCTGTTTAAGTTTTATTAGCTTGTCAATTTGCAATCTGTCTGTTTAAAAACTCAAAAATTTCAAAATTTCGAAAAGTATAATATGGTAGATTGTTATACTGCGTGTAATGAACACAAGCAGAAAGAAAGCCTTTGATTTATATTTTGAATGGTATCCGGAGCGCGAACAATTCCAACCCGGCAATTTTTACGAGACTAGAAGAAAACTTAATCAATTTTGGATCTGTTAGACACAGAAAAAGACGTATGAAAAATTATAAATGTTATTGCATGTGTTATGGCCGATCCTTCAACGTCAAGCTGAAGTATTGAAATGGATGTTGGGGTTTTTCATAAAAAATCATTAAAAATTTTACATTTTCGAAACACTAATAATACTCCATGGAAATTAGATCAAAAAAGAGCGGTTTTGTTAACAAAAATGCAACATTGGTTTTTTTTTTGCTGGAATGTGTTCATTTCGGCATCCTATAAAACATATCTGAATGGTAACTCTGAAAGACCTGAGCAAAAAAAAGGCGGACCAAAAATGGTCACGATTTTTGGTTTTTTGAGTTTATCTGGAAAAGTAAAAGTTGTATCGAAAAATGTTTCAAATAAAAGGTGTAGAGAATTAAAAAGTCTATCGATTCATTTAATATAAGTTATAGGTGGCGCCACTAGTCATCGAGATATATTTTTTTTCGACAAAATTTACGGTTTTGGTTATTAACAAATTGCCGATTCAAAATTTAACATAAATATAGGTATTATCATTCTAAAAAAGCATGTCAAACCCGGAATCTGTGAGTTTTTATTTTTCGAGAAATTCGATGTCAAAGTTGAAAATTCAATCTCAATTTTCCGCTTTCTTAATTAAGATACAATGTTCAATTTTAATGGAAATTGTTTGTATTGTTTTATATTTTGAAGATTTATTAAAAACAAATTTTTTCAACCGTGGGCAGAGAAATTTTACAAAAACCAATTCTTGCACCAAAAAAATTGCGATAACTTTTACCGGATGGAGATAATTTTTTAATGCGTGCATTGGATTTAAATGTAATATTTTCGATCACAAAAAAAAATTAATTTTGGACGAAAATTTTTTTTTTTTTTTTTTTAAATTTATAATGGCGTGGCATATGAATATTAAGGGCTCAAATTTGCAGAAGATGCTTTTTAATACTTATACTTTACCTGTGAATTTTTTTGATTCAAGAAATACACTTCCATACGATCTGTTAACCTTCAAAAATTGGACCGAATCTAATCAAAAATAGCTGCTGCAGGTCGGTATCGGCGGGTTGCCATAGTTCAGGCGCATTATTCATTGGTGCTTCAAGGAAACTTATGCATCACAAGTAATATTTATAATATTGACGTTTTTTTAATTTATATGATAGTAAAAATTTGTTTAGTCATATTAATTATTAATTTGTTTATTAACAAAATTTTTATAAAAAGTTATGGAGAAAATCATACAAATATTCAATTGTATATTACAATATGTAACTGTATTTTTCCTTTATATTATTATTATCAAACAGTTTATTAACAAAATTTTAAAAAAAATTATAGAGAAAATCATACAAATATTCAAATATATATTAATATTTTATTAACAAAACTATGCTTTTTAATTTTATAAGTTTGTATTAGGACAAATTAATATCATATCAATGATTATTAATTTGCTCCTAATACAAACTTATAAAATTAAAAAGCATAGTTTTGTTAATAAAATATTAATATATATTTGAATATTTGTATGATTTTCTCTATAATTTTTTTTTAAAAACTTTTGTTAATAAACTGTTTGATAATAATAATATAAAGCGAAAAATACAGTTACATATTGTAATATACAATTGAATATTTGTATGATTTTTCTCATAACTTTTATAAAATTTTGTTAATAAACAAATTAATAATTAATATGACTAAACAAATTTTTACTATCATATAAATTAATAAAACAACGATCAATATTATAATATTACTTGTGATGCATAGTTTCCTTGAAGCACCAATCGAATAATGCGCCTGAACTATGGCAACCCGCCGCTACGACCTGCAGCAGCTATTTTTCGATTAGATTCGGTCCAATTTTCGAAGGTTAACAGAATCGTATGGAAGTGTATTTCTTGAATCAAAAAAATTCACAGGTAAAGTAAAAGTATTAAAAAGCATCTTCTGCAAATTTGAGCCCTTATATTCATATGCCACGCCATTATAATTTTAAAAAAAAAAAATTTTGTCCAAATTAATTTTTTTTTGATGATCGAAAAATATCATTTAAATCCAATGCACGCATTAAAAAATTATCTCCATCCGGTAAAAGTTATCGCAATTTTTTTGGTGCAAGAATTGGTTTTTGCTAAAATTTCTCTGCCACAGGTTGAAAAATTTGTTTTTAATTAATCTTCAAAATATAAAACAATACAAACAATTTCCATTCAAATTGAGCATTGTATCTTAATTAGGAAAGCGGAAAATTGAGGTTGAATTTTCAACTTTGACATCAAATTTCTCGGAAAATAAAAAACTCACAGATTCCGGGTTTCACATACTGAAATTAATTCAGCTATCGAAAAGCAATTATTTTAATTAAAACTGTGTGAGTGGGCGAATAATTACAAGGCTTGAAAGGGGATGATATCTATAACTCCATCCTTCCAACGTCTACGGACATTTACTTTAATATAGGTTTCTAATTGATAGTGTATAACCACATATAATGGATAAGTATGTTAATTTTAAAATGAAATGTCAAATGGGAAATTAATGAATAGTCTTTTGATCGGCGTAGGTATTGCAAAAGGTTTTGTTTAAATTTTAACATGACTTACAGATGATGTTTACTTCCTTGTTTTCCATTTGGGTTTTTTTGTTTTTTGGCATTTTAAAAGGTCGGGCGGTTAAAGGTCTTTTGTTTAGTAACGCGACAATACTTAAAATAGAAATATATTGTGAGCGCAAAGAAACAATAGTTATATAGCATTTTTGTTAACATATACCAAGGGGGTTTTAATATATATACAGTCCGTTTTTTTAATCTATCTGTTTAGATCCCTTGTTAACCCAAAAGGAATTACTTATAAAATATTATAATGATTATGAAAAGTCGCCATCTGCAGACATGGTCAGGTATGGTTATTTTCTCTTGAACAGTTTTCGAGATAATATCAGAACGTATATAAAGGGTGTTTTTTTATAGAAGTATAGAACTTTTAAATGGAATAAAACAAAGATAAATTTTTTAAATTGACATGAAATTTACTTTATTCGAAAGATAACCTTCTGGCATTATAATTTAAATATGACTTCTGGCATATGACCGCCACGGCTGGCTCGGACGTAGTCTAATCTGGAGGTCCAATTTTCGATGACTTTTTCCAACATTTGTGGCCGTATATCGGCAATAACGCGGCGAATGTTGTCCTCCAAGTGATCAATCGTTTCGGGCTTATCGGCGTAGACTAGCGACTCCACATATCCCCACAGAAAATAGTCTAGTGGCGTTAAGTCGCGCGATCTTAAGAGGCCAATTCACGGGTCCGAAACGTGAAACTATGCGGTTACCAAACGTTTCCTTCAATAAATCAATTGTGGCACGAGCTGTGTGACATGTTGCGCCGTCTTGTTGAAATCACAGCTCCTGCACATCATGGTTGTTCAATTGATGAACGAAAAAATCAGTAATCATGGCTCTATAGCGGTCACCATTGACTGTAATGTTCTGACCAGCATCCTTTTTAAAGAAGTAGGGACCAATGATTCCACCAGCCCATAAAGCACACCAAACAGTTAGTTTTTCTGGATGTAACGGTGTCTCAACATACACTTGAGGATTATCATCACTCCAAATACGGCAGTTTTGTTTATTGACGTATCCATTCAAACAAAAGTAAGCTTCATCGCTAAACAAAATTCGCTTATGAAAATCGGGATCAACGACAATCTTGTTTTGGGCCCATTCACCGAATTTACGCCTTGCTAGGTGATCGTGTGGTTTCAATTCTTGCACGAGTTGGATTTTGTAAGCACGCAAATCAAGATCTTTCCGCAAAATCTTCCATAAAGTGAATGGACACATATCCAATTCCTGTGCACGAGCAGCAATGACTTCTTCTGTACGCACTGTACAACGTCTCTGTGGATGCGTATTATCATTTAGAGTAAACGTGGTGCGAAAACGTTCCATAGTTAATCGAATTAATTGCTCTGATGGACGATTATGTTGATCGTAAAATGGACGTAGTGCGCGATACGTATTTCGAACAGAACCATGATTTTCAAAATAAATTTGCACAATTTGGAAACGTTGTTCAGGCGTCAGTCTATTCGTGTTGAAATGCCAAACCAAACTAAACATAAATCACTTGACAGCTGACAAAATGGCCGCCAGTTAAAAAAGTGTTGCCAACTTAAAGTTTTATACCTCTATAAAAAACACCTTTTACATACAAGTTACGATAAGAAAGCAATTACAAATAAATAATTTCCCAATCTTTTTACGTGAATCACATTGTGTTAGGTATTAATTTAGCACCGTCTTCAATAATTTCAATTCCAAATAAATGTATATAATTTTTTGCTTTTTAGCGTGTTTTTAGAAATCGGTTCAATTTTTTTGTTAAAATTTTGTATTCATTTGATGAATGATATATTGATTTTCTTCAAAAAAATTACGAGATATGTACAAGTTATAAAATAAGGTTTGGAGAAAGTTAATAAAAATAAAGTGAAATTATTTGACTAAAAGGTTACATGTCCATTTTCACCAGTGAAGTACATAGAAATTATCTCAGATAATTAATCTTAAAAAAATATAAAATTACTAACATATCTGGTCTCTTGATATATAGACAAATAATTTCCATTAAAATGGAGCATTGTATCTTAATTAGGAAAGCGGAAAATTGTGGTTGAATTTTTAACTTTGACATCGAAATTCTCGGAAAATAAGAAACTCACAGATTCCGGGTTTGACATAATTTTTTAGAATGATAATATCTATATTTATGTTAAATTTTAAATCGGTAATTTGTTAATAAATGTCTTTTTTTTTTGTAAAACAAAAACAGCAAATTTTATCGAAAAAAAAATATATCTCGATAACTAGTGGTGCCACCTATAACTTATATTATACGAATCGATAGGTTTTTTAATTCTCTACAACTTTCGTTTGAAACATACAACTATTACTTTTCGAGATAATCTCAAAAAACCGAAAATCGTGACCATTTTTGGTCTGCCATTTTTTTTTTGCACAGGTCTTTCAGAGTTGCCATTGAGATATATTTTGTAGGATGCCGAACACATTCCAGCAAAAAAAAACAATGTTATATTTTTGTTACTGAGGAAAGTCTATTTTCCATGGAGTAGTAAAAAAAACAAAGCGATCGAATTTAACACCTTCTTTTAGAAGTCGGTTAAAATGCGAAATAGACGCCTTAAGAAGAGTTTACATATAACCGAGCTGCAAATTTGTTTCCTAATAAAAACTTATCCAAAATGTCCCTGCAGAATTTTAACTCAGCTTCTACCTGTTTTACTGCTAAAATAATGGTATATAGGGCTTTCATTTCTCAAAGACTTTCAGAATATAAATGGCCAAATTCAAGTATTTTTTGGTAAAGAAATTCTTCCCTAAAAAACTACTCACTTTTTGATAATATTCGAAGGCCTTTGACAAAAAAAAATTCAAAAATATCTGATAAAAAATATTTGTTAATAATTTTTTAAAAATAATATTTCATCGGTTTACTTACCTACAAGTAACATCAATTTTCAAAATTTTAATGTTAATTTCTCTCGAACTAAATATACTGCTACGTCACGGGAGAGAAAAAGAATTAAAATGTTTAGGAATTCTTATTAAATATTTAATGCTTCTGTACAGGTGGTTATTTTTTTAGTGTTGATCGCTCCTTCTTTTAGGGCAGTGCCTAGGTTAGCATGCCGGAGATTAGGGGGGGGGGGTTATATAAATTCAAAGCGCCACCTGTTTTAGGCCCGTTGGTAAGAAGAAGCGATGATCTTATCGAAAACAGGAAACAACTAGATCCCAAAATAAAACACACCGATTCCAAAAACAATTAATATCTATATTTAACAATAAAAAAAAGGATTTTGTTTTATAACTATGTGAATTCTATCTTAAACTAAAGCAATATGTGACTATTTGCTACCTGGATTAGAACAATTTTGACAATTGTCAAAAAAGAAACAATGAACAACACTACTGCAAGTATGACGTCATCTGCGCCATACGCTAAGTCGGTTTAGATGTAGGTCAGGCCCTAATTTTCACTATCGGCTGAACTGAATAACCTTACTTTTTATGTAAAGTTGTATTTTGCACAAATAAATTATCTAGTAGGCCGGTTAAGTCTAAAATTATGTTTACTTAAGCCTAATTAAAAGTGTTAGGCTATTAATATGTGAAGTGATGTCTTAAATTACCTAGTGTATACATATACCTTCGGTATATGTACAAGGTATTTTAAATGAAATCAAAAAATAAAGTGTCCTGTAATTGCTCGCATAAAGTCTTATTAGTTCCCAATCACAGGGGAAAAAGGAAAGTATACATTAAAACCGGTAATTTCACTGTTTATTACGAAGTTCTAATACCTGAAAGGCAGTTTTGTCATTAAATCCAAACACTTTCGGCAAACTGGATAGCCGATGGCCTCTATGGAGCAGTGGTGTGTAATATGCCGGCTCTGGCATGCAAATCTAATTTTAGGCAGGAAGGATAAGTCCCAGTATATTAAAAACTGTTTGTGGCATATACCTGATTGTCTTTAAAGGTGCACCAAGTAGTCACAACGATGGTGTGTTAGCTTTTTAGGTGAGATCACTTTCACTAAAGTGTACTTAACGAAAAACGAATACAATAAAAACTTTGTTTATCCTCAATATTTGGCAAATGATGCCTTAACGCACTAAACTATGATTTTAGCAGCAAACAGGAATAAAAGTAGTATTATACTCTGAGAAAATCAGCAAAAAATCTGCTTTCTGGGTTTATGCCAGTTTTCATAACCAAGGTTTGGCCCAGACTCTCTCTACTGACACTCAAGAGCGCCAAGAAAAAACAAAAGATTAACTAACTATACCCTTGATGAAAGTGGCAAAAGTGGAGTGTTTGATACATTTCTAGGCACACTTGATTTTTTTTTTCCAAAACCGGTTTTTGATGTGACAGTGACAAAAACTTTTAGCTTTTATTTTATATGTATTAAAGAGACTACTTGATGAAAATAAGAGTTTAATTTATGGTGAGTATGGCTTGATTGTTGGTATTTTGGTAAAATTATTTATAGTTTTGTTCGTAAAATAACAAAACTGTAACAATACTTTCATTTAAATTGCGCTGTATCTTACTTTTTCATCTATACGATTTTGGAGTATATTTATCGTTTTAAAACTTAACGATTGTTATGGAAAAATATGATCCATTTATGAAATTAGAAATAAATCGTGATAAATATTATATTTTTAATAAAAGTACGTTTTTGGTCTTACTAATCGGCAGCAAAACCTCTACAATAATTATCTATAACTTAAAAAAATTACTATTAATATCACATTCTTGAGTACTTATGGTGTGTCTATTACCAATATCTACAAGTCAGTTTCTTTTAAAGCCTTTCTATAATGCAAATACCTTAACGCCAAAATACTGCTTAAGGCAATAGGTGATCTTTTCAGTTTCTGGTGTTACACATATAAAATTATAGATCTGTATGCTTCGTAATATGATCCAGATTCAATTACTAATATCCTTTAATATGGAGCTATTGAATAAGTCATGTTTTATTTGTAGACTTTCCTTAGCAGAAAATAATTTTATGTAAATTGTTAAAATTATTTATGGCAATTTTTTAATCAGTAATAATGCCTTGGGTTTGACACTGTTTATATTTTCAACTTAATTAAGCAATTTCAAGTACGTTTCCTGAAGGATAAATTTAATCCAATAAATACGATAAATGCGTAAATAAGTCCATATTCTCGGAGATGAGTACAAAAAAAAAAACAGTTGAAAGAGACGCTTGGAGAAAATTAACTAAAATTCGGTAAATAAAACCGTTAATACAACTACTCCAGTCATTTGGTAGTTTTACCTGGAAAATTTTCCGGGAGTTTTGAAAATTGGAAATTTTATAGATTTTGATTTGCTCTTTTCGAATTTCGACTTTGCCACCTCGTATCTCTGCCGCTTGCGCCGCCATATTAGAAAAATGGCGCCTAATAACAGTTTTTTTACAATATCTCCTTTCCGACGCATTTTACGACAAAAACATTTATATACAAAATGAAACTAGAGAAAATTTCGTACAATTTAAGTATTTACAATTTTTTTTGTAAAATCAATAGTTTTTGGCGTACGAGCGCCGCAAAGTACATTTTAATATGCGTTTTGGAAAAAAACTTATTTCCACACCACCTTGAGGTAGAGTAAGCGGCGTGTTTTTTTTCGTAGTGTTCTCTGTAGATCTAATCCACATGTGATGCACACTTTCAAAATTTAGCGCAATCTCCTTCGCTTTGCTGTTCCTGATGGATCAGGCGTTGCGAGTTCGTCTTGGGCACCGATCGAGACGTCGCAGACCGAAATTTCATCCGCATCATCTGCGAGGGATATAGCCACAATAAATCTGAAACGGATGGCATAACTACTTCCGAAGCTGCACGAATGCTACCAATGAATCTTTATTGTTTTTAAGCCCGTATCGTTTTTTTTTTCACAAATGTTTTTAATGCAATGGTACCTAAACTACCAACGACTGTTGCTGTAATCGTGGAATAATTTGATCAGGAGCGATAGCAGTTGTAGGTGTTACACAATGGATACCGCTCATGGCATGGAAAGTGTTACTACCATCTAATGTCTGCGTATTGAAATCAGCGTTGTCAAAAACATATTGTGAAAATGCGTTATCATCGATATTCAACGGTGCACGCATAATAGATGAAACTTCGAACAACATTGCCTCGGTGTATGAAGAGCAAAATCCAAGAGATGATAATACATCTATTAATCGCCGAGATCCATACTTATAAAATAAAAATGCAGCTAGTCCGATCTGTAATGATGATATAAAAGATTTCGGCCTTGCCGCTGCAATTATAGAATGGGCGAGAGCAATGCTTTTTTTCTTCCATCTTTCAAAAGACGCTCGTTTGTTTCTTAAAATCACTCCATCTAGGAAAACGAGTAAAGTTTCAGGTATATCTGACTCAGAGTCTTGAAAAAAATTATCTGATGGAGGATAATGTTTTGTCTCATAGAGCGAATATCCTCTATAACAATTTCTGCTGCTGTTTTTACAATACGCCGACGTTCTTGTCATTACTTTTTTGATTGTACTAGGCTTCCGTTAATAGCTTAAACCCTGTATTTCGGAAACAAACCACCGGAGCAGTGACGGCAATTAAAATATCATCACCGTATTTTTTGAGGAGTTGTGCTTTCACCATTTTTATGTGTGGACGGTAATCACCTTCAATTTTGGCCATCAATTCCTCCAGAGAAAACTGACATTCTGCTCAAGATAAGAATAAATGACAGCATCGCAGTATCGATCTCATTTGCATACGGACCTTTTTTATATTTTCAGCTGGTGGTGCTCGATACAATTTTTTCATGCAGGAATTGTGGTACTGTGCATCGGCTGCGACCAAATCATTCACATGCTCAAGATGCTCAACAATTGCTCGACCCCAATCATCATTACGAGCTTTAGCAAGTTCTGAAATACTATTTTTCATTGATAATTTCCTCACACTATATACAACATTATGCATCAGTTTTTGTTTTGCTAAAAACTCCGCTGTTATCTCATCAGCGCATAAAAAACAATGGTCTTTGAATGAGAATGTTGGGTGCGAGGATCGCAGTAGTGGTGGAGGTGTCGTGACATCGCTTCCTCTACGCAATGATGCAACGATTAACTTTTCATTATTATATCGTTTTCGACATACATCATGAACCATTTTGTAGTCCCGCCAAAAGTTCAACTTTATTGTCTTTTCTTACTTACGAAAAGTCTCCAATTCTTTTTCCTTCACTTCAATTGTTTCACTTTCTAATAATGGATTATTACAAATAAAACAATTTGCTTTATCAGAAGCCATGGCTCTATAAACACAAACAACACTGTAAGACGATAGACGTATACTGATGACTCAGACTAAACTAAATACTTCTCTTGAGTTCTACCGACAGATGTTTCGTTTAAGGTCGAGAGAGGGACCCGACACAAAGGCGACGCATTACCCTTATACCTGTTTTTTTAATACCTGCGACAATAGTAAAATATTTTGGAGAAAAAAACATGGTGGTGTAGATGAATAATACTTTGCGGCGCTCGTACGCCAAAACTATTGATTTTACAAAAAAAATTGTTAATACATAAATTGTAGGAAATATTCTCCAGTTTAATTTTGTATATAAATATTTTTGTCGTAAAATGCGTCGGAAAGGAGACATTGTAAAAAAACTGTTATTAGGCGCCATTTTTCCAATATGGCGGCGCGAGCGGCGGAGATACGAGGTGGCAAAGTCGAAATTCGAAAACAGCACATCGAAATCTATAAAATTACCAATTTCCAAAACTCCCGGAAAACTTTCCATGTAACCCCTTTTTTTTTGACCAAATGACTGGGCTAAACATGGAACCTGAAAAGGGACATGGTTGTTATTGACGTTGCGAAAATTAAAATAATAAAACACTCATTAATGAAATACCTCCATTGGGAACCTATGATTCAGAGGGACACGTATCCTATAAAAAAATTCCAACTCCCCAGTTAGTCTTCTATCTGATATATTAATGAAGCAATTTGTGTTAATGGAATGTTTTTATTTCTATTAAGTAATAAAATAAAACAGTATTACCAGAAAAAATCTGAAAAATGTAAATTTTACAGCATTTATGAACAAATCAAAATAATTTATTAACAAATTTATGTCAATTTCAATCTATGTTTACGGAAACTAATAACATACATAATCCTTATATGCAAGTATGTAAGAAGTATTATTAGCCTTAATGATTCCTATATTAGGTAAGTATAATATTATACTACATCTTAATATATATTTTCTGAATAAAATGTTATATTACTGATATTAATTGGTTTAAGAAGCTGAAACTTTATCAATAATGTTATGTTATTTTATTAAGTTAAATCATGATAATTCTATTTGATCCAAGACTCAAAAAAACTAATAGTGGTTAGATGACAAGTTGTTTTATACTTTCATCGTGACAGCTGCTGATGTTTTGCAAGATAATCAGATTAAGATGAAGGTGCAAGAAATTTTTTATCACTGATAAGCCGTTTGGTCGTATATTATTTTGAACAATATTTTACACAAAAATAATGTGTACTGACTAGAACTACATCACCTTAGTTGATAGGGGTTTCTTCAAAAGTAGGCTTTTGTTAAACGAAATTTAGTTTAGATTTGTGTTTGTTGATAACAAATATAGTAATCGTAACATAATGTTCTGAATTTAAAAAAAAATACTGCGGTAAAACGTAGAATATTCATTATTATTTATTACTAGACGATAACGTCGCGGAATTAAGGCAAGCACATTCTGAAAAATATTGAATTTATTTACGAACAGTCAATGGCTGCCCATGTGTAGTATCACAATCAGGGGCGGATCCAGCCTTTTTCTTTGGGGAGGAAGGAGCGGTAATATCACAGAAAGCAAGTTGTCGACTGGAGGGGGGGGGGGGAGACAGCGGAAACAGTCCATTTATAGTGTAAATGGCAGGGTCGGGTCTATTTTTATAAATTTAAAGCTCTTGGAGAGGGGGCAGGGGATGCCAGCAACATATACATTCCTCAAATAAGAAGCAGAATCGGTTCTATTTTCCTGAACTCAGAGCTCTTGGGAGGAGGGGGGGCAATCGCAAGCAAACACATTCCTATACTCTATTTAAGAACTAGAGAGAGTAATAATACTGTTACCGAAACTTCCAACGTACCTGCTCCAGTGCCGCAGGTAACTGAGGACTGCTGTAAATCTAATTATATTTAAATATTATAAACTTTTACAAATATACTGCAACAATAAAATTTTTGAAAGTTCAATTTAATTTCTATCACTGAGCAAAGTACACCTTACAGTGGGTCCTTAGTGATTTATCTTTGTTTGTGCTTATTTTTATATATTATTTGAAATTAGTAAGATACCCAAAAGATATGGCTTCTACCTCTATATTTATGCCAAAATCGTTAAACCAAGGCATTTTTTCCTCAACGAAAAACTTATTACGATGAATGATCAATATCTAGATAATAATGTTAAAAGCTCTGTTGAGATGTGTTCCAACATGACAGGAGTTGGCAAATCTACTATGTACCGAATACTGAAGGAGAAAAAAACGACTGGAATTGTTAGTACTCCCAAGCCACATTCGATCACAAGCAGACGAAAAACCTCGTTGGAAGAAAAAATGAAAACTGCAATAAAAGGAGTTGTACATACATTTTATTATGGGAAGCAGATCCCAACCGTCGACAAAATTCTAACTAAAATCAATGAAAATCGGGATTTACCTGAAATTAAAAGAACTGAGCTCTGGAAGTTGCTCAGAGAACTTAATTTTTTCCCTGGGAAAAACCAGATAGGAAATTTGTTCTTATAGATTGTCCGGAAACTGTCCATTGGAGAAGGAAATATCTCTCTCAAATAAAAGGTAGAGTTGCTAGAAATAATACAAGTTAGTAATTTAATTTGAAAGATGTTTTTAAATAAAGTTATAGCGGAAAATTTTTTTTGGGGCAATGGGATTTCCATATAATAAAGTAAATTAAATTAAGATGTCAGTGCAATAGAAATAAAAATAACACTTCCAAATGTCTATTGTTATCCAACCCAAATAGTCCATTATCATAGACCGGAATTTTTGATTATAAAATTTCTAACCCATTCCTAGGAAAAATATATATGTCTAACAGATTTTGCCAAAGACACCGGACTAAAGAACACAGGTAGTTTTCGAAGAAAAAAAAGGGTAAAAAAATGATTTACTACTCTCTCTAGTTCTTGAATAAACTATAGTATAAGAGGCAAAATCGGGTCTATTTTCCTGAACTCAAAACTCTTGGGGGAGCGGGGGGGGATCGCCCCCACCGCCCCCCCTTGGTTCCGCGTCTAGCCACAATGCAATGACACTATTTAATTTTTTCTAAACAATTTTTTTACTTTAATTTAATATTTTGATACAGTACAGTGGAAAGATGGTCTAATGGGGCTTCTATGTGAGTACAAAAGATGGAGTTATGTATTAATATTTTCCCTAGGATGTAATGATGAAATTTGTGGCAGGCGCTAGAATGACTAGAATGTAATAAAAAAAAGAAGACACTTATTACCGGATGAGAATTTAGTTTTTTATCCCGGCATTCGCGTATGCATTACCAATAATAAAATTAAACTTTATTAAATATCCGGAAACGACATTTTTCGTAATAATTCCAAAATAGGCCTCACCTGATTATTAAGAGAAATTAAAACGGATTCCTTTAAAGACAATATTAATTTGGGTTTCTCCTTTTCCGAGAATAAAAAATGGTTGATACGGTGTTTAAGGTTCCCGAGATATTTATAAAAGTACCGACAAACATGTGAAACAATTAAGGAGGTACCGTATTTAATAATGAGATCGTTTTATCTTGAAGACGTACCTAGCGATGTTAACAGAATTCGGGCTCGTAAAAAATGCGTTCGTTCTTGGTTTTATTTTTTTAATTATATAAAATGCAAGACTATTAATGGCCCTCAAAATATTTGTCGCAATTTTACAAGAAATGATACTGAAGATCTTTTGCCAATTAATAACAGTATATATATATATATATATATATATATATATATATATATATATATATATATATGCAATAAATACTAATTTTTAATTACATTTTGGCAATATATTGAAAATTCAGAAATAAAATAACAAAGTTTTCTAAATTTTACTTATTAACGGGCGTACTTTGTGGGCGCAATATTAATAATCGTCACAATATTTATATATATATATATATATATATATATATATATATATATATGGTTATTTTTTTGTAAAAAATAATTATTATAAAATTATAATTAATCTTTACCAATTTCAAATATTCAAATTTTCTATATATAGATATAGATGTGTTCCTACCTGTAAATTGACTCGTTCTCAGGTAAATTCAGATGTTAATAAAATATCAGAATAAACAATCAAAACACAGAGAGTAAAACAACATATAAAAATTTTATTTAACAATAAATATGCCACAATATAATTTTTTAATTTCCAGATGGAATTTAATGATCAATACTTATTTCTAGGCTAATCAATATTACTTTTCAGCTAATTTGATCTACTATACATTAACTTTTAACTCCCTGGATCACAAATCGGCAATTTCGTAATTGTCTACTAGATGGCTATAGTGTTATTTTACAAGGAAAGCGTCGTTTATTTTTAGAGAAATAATTACTAATTTAAACAAATTATCGTGTGCTGTGTTGCGATACAAGATGTTAATATTCTTTTAAACCTAATATTTATTATGATAAATATTATTATTTTCTATCAGGTTATTACACAAAATTATAATTTATTAATTTTATTATTTTTATTTTAAAAATAAGTTAGATTAATTTTTGATACTAATGTCTGAAAATTAGGGCTTTCTACTGCCTTATCTTATATATATATATATATATATATATATATATATATATATATATATATATATATATATATATATATACCTTGTTATGCTTTCTTTTATTTCGTCCCAATATATTACCAAACACAATTCCAGATACTTTATTTATTTTCTCTTTTCAAAAATCCACCAAGTCTCCAAAAATATATTAGTTGTCGTTTCCTGTGAAGTAAGGAATTGACAAAAATATTTGCCAAAATCTCGTCTGGCTAAGTTTTTCTTAGTTGGATTCGAATAATTTTCATCTATATTCTTCTAATCAATCTCTTATTTGCTGTTGTTTGAGAGTTGCACAGTTATATAATAAACAAAAACTTATAAACTTTTACTAATTGCTTTAAAAATTATTAATTTCTTTATACTTGACAACAAAAATCACACATAACCTCATAATACTAAATATTTAACTTTTGTTTACTTGTGACGTAGGAAGAAGTTTTGTTTTTTTAAAACAAATGAAAAATTGAGGTTGTGTAAAGTTTCGGGAGCTCGAGAAACGCAGTGCTCCCAGTAACCTGATTATTTCAACTCTCTGGAAAATTCCTACACATTGCCTTTTTATAGTAGGCCAAAAATAAGAAATTTCTGTTTATTGATTGGTATGATTTTTGACACTAGACAACTTGATAAATTTTTATATCTTGAAAAATTGAATTATATAATGGCCTATTTATTTTACCAATTTTTGACTGGAATTTTAATGTTTTTTTTTAATATATTGACAGAAATTTGACTTTATTTTTTTATTTTTTGATTGTATATATATATATATATATATATATATATATATATATATATATATATATATATATATATATATATATATATATATATCTATATATACAATCAAATTATTAAATACCGTAACAACGTATTATTTATTGTGCGACAATCCGATAGAAATATCTAGGTTGCCCTAACGTTGATTACGTCACTTTTATAGCACTTACACTACTTTATAGCCGGTTGCTACACCACTAGGAAACATCGTATTAAACTTAGTTACCACGTTTTTAAGAAATTTGTAAAAAATCAATATTTCTTTAAAATTTTGACGTCTTCTACCGCCTTAACGAAGCAGTATCGTTAGTTCACTTAAATCGACCTATTTTGACGCCAACAGTTTGTGATTAAACGTTGTAACGTATTTTCCGGACACCCTGTATAAAATATGCAATGGGATGGGCCTGTGGAGTCTACTTACATTTTTTATTTTAGGACGGTTTATTAGTATACTAGCTGAGAGAAAATAAATTATATCTATCATAGAAAAAATTAAATAAAAGAACTCATTCAGAATTCCATTTAATCACATCAAATTAACCAATGGCAACCCACTGGTAATCTCTTTATGTTTAAATCTGATAGGTACATAATATCTCGTTTACTTGAATTATTGTGGGCAGTAAAAGCTTTTATTGTTTACCGAAGATCCATAAAAATATTTAATTTATTTATTTGTATCTCGTGCAATAGGAACTATTGCCAATCTCAGTGGGCGATCCGTTACTCTCAGTGAAGGTAGTGTTACAATAATAATAATCATTCTTAAGATAAAGGCCAGATTATTTATAGGCGACGATAAAATATTCAACTGCAAAAAAAGACAAATATGCAACCTTGCTTACAGCAAAACAATAAGATTTATTTGTCTTCTACGTATTGGGTTTAACTCCCATTATCGCTCATCCTATCATTCCAGCTCTCTTCCAGTTTTGATTTTTTTTCCTGCTTGTCTTTCCCGAATCTTAGCTTGAGTTGCTATACCTTATTCATAGGAGGCTATTTAATAGACTCACGACTTTTTTCTTGATTATTTCTGTCCCTTATCGCTTCATCTGTGTTCTATTCATGCCCAAATATTTATGTACATGGCGAGTCCCATAAGTTTTAATAGTGTATGATATATAACGCGAAAAAATTACAAAAATTTATTCAATAAATGTTTTAATCAAAATAGTCTCCATTGGCACGATTTTTAACCTTTTCATGCCTCTCCTCCAACTCCTCTTTTGAAATATTGTTTAACTTTGTTGTCACGGCTCCTTTTATCTTGTCTAGCGACGTAAAATGGCCCCCTTTCGATCCATCTTTAATCTGGGGAACAGAAAGTAGGCAGGGGGACTCAAATCAGGCGAGTACGGTGGATGACTGAGCGCCAATATTTCTCTAGCACTTTTACCAGCTTTAAAGCAAAATTTATTCGCAAAACGTTGTTTGTTGTTTCCATTCATCGTTGATACTACTACGTGAATTGCTAGTGAACAGCTGCATGTGATCCAATGGACTTGAAAATTTGTATGGGTAGAGGGGAAGGTTGTAATAACTAGTTACAAAAATTTCATGAAGATGGCGCTAGTAGTACCGATTTTAAAGCCACAGTCTTAAAACTTATGAGACATACTGTGTACTTCGCAGTGTGCTATGTTCTTCTGTTGATTCTCCATATATCAAGGGTTTGTTGAGTTCCCTCAATGCATAACTATTCTGTTAAGTTTAATTAACTTCCAAGACTAGTGACGGATCCAACCTTTCTGAGAGGGGGGGGGGGCGATATCAGCACAAGCGAAAGCAAGTTGTCGACGGCGAGGATTGTCAGTGACACTTATGTTTCGAATGCAGCAAGCAGGGGCCGGTCTTTGTTTCTGAATTCGAAGCTTTTGTGGGGGGGGGGGGAGGCAATTGCCCAGTTCTTCCGCTAGTCTTCCCAAATTCAAATAGTAGTATCAGTGGCCAATCCAGCCTCTCTCTTTGAGGGAGAGCGGTGATATCACAAAAATATAGTATGGCAAGCTAAAGTAAATTGTTGACGGAGGGGGAGGCGCCAACAACATCCACATTCTTAGGTAAGAGGCAGGATCGGGTCTATTTTTCTGAATTCAAATTTTTTTTGGGGGGGGGGGGGGTCGATCGCAAGCGAACGCGATTTGTGAACGAGGAAGGAAGTTAGATGTCAATGACATTCATATTTCTAGTGTAAGAGGCAGAGTCGGATCTATTTTCCTGAATTCGAAGCTCTTGGGGGGGAATTGTCCCCATTGGATCCGCTACTGAGTAGTATAGATATAATTACAATTGTGGTTACGTAACAATGATGATATCATTGGGGATAAAGGTATTCGTACACTATGTTCGTACTAATGATTAACCAATTCTCAGAAAGTGTTGAATGCAAGAAGAAATGCAGGAATAAAAATATTTCGGCCAAAAACATGTACCATGAATTTTTTAACTACATACGACAGGTTTATCCCCCCTCTTTTAAAGACAATTGTTAAGAATATTAATAATTAGCTTTAATTGGCTATTTCTTAATGCCACCTATTCCTTTCATACCTTTCTTCTATAATAATGGCAACATCGCAACGAATACTTCGCATTTTCAGTAATACAATGATTGATGACGTTTACGAAATGTACTTTTTATTGAAAATACAAGTTTATCTAAATTTTTTTGCTAAAATTTGTTCAAAAATAGTTGAAATATATTACATACAATGTTTTTAACAAGTACGATTTAAAATAAAAACGATAGTCTGGCGTTATCATCAGAAAATAAGTACTTTGTAGAGAAAATGTGATATTTTTTAATTTTTGCGGAAAAGTAAGGAAAATAGTGGAAAACCAAGGCCAATTGGGTTCTATGACCTCTTTTCTGAGATTTTATTTAATCGCTATATTTACCATATATATATATATATATATATATATATATATATATATATATATATATATATAGGGTGTTTTTATAGAGGTATGAAACTTTAAGTTGGCAACACTTTTTTAACTGGCGGCCATTTTGTCTGCTGTCAAGTGATTTATGTTTAGTTTGATTTGGCATTTCAACGTGAATAGACTGACGCCTGAACAACAATTCCAAATTGTGCAAATTTATTTTGAAAATCATGGTTCTGTTCGAAATACGTATCGCGCACTACGTCCATTTCACGGTCAACATAATCGTCCATCAGAGCAATTAATTCGATTAACTATGGAACATTTTCGCACCACGTTTACTCTAAATGATAATACGCATCCAAAGAGACGTCGTACAGCGCGTACAGAAGAAGTCATTGCTGCTGTAGAGCGTAGCGTAGAGAAAGACCCGAATCAGTCTATCCGCCATCGTGCACAGGAATTAGATATGTGTCCATTCACTTTATGGAAGATTTTGCGGAAAGATCTTGGTTTGCGTGCTTACAAAATCCAATTCGTGCAAGAATTGAAGCTACACGATCACCTAGCAAGGCGTAGATTCGGTGAATGGGTCGTTGATCCCGATTTTCATAAGCGAATTTTGTTTAGCGATGAAGCTCACTTTTGTTTGAATGGATACGTCAATAAACAAAACTGCCGTATTTGGAGTGATGATAATCCTCAAGTGTATGTTGAGACACCGTTACATCCATAAAAACTGACTGTTTGGTGTGCTTTATGGGCTGGTGCAATCATTGGTCCGTACTTCTTTAAAAACGATGCTAGTCAGAACGTTACAGTCAATGGTGACCGCTATAGAGCCATGATTACTGACTTTTTCGTTCATCAATTGAACAACCATGATGTGCAGGAGCTGTGGTTTCAACAAGACGGCGCAATATGTCACACAGCTCGTGCCACAATTGATTTATTGAACGAAACGTTTGGTAACCGCATAGTTTCACGTTTCGGACCCGTGAATTGGCCTCCACGATCGTGCGACTTAACGCCGCTAGACTCTTTTCTGTGGTGATATGTGAAGTCGCTAGTCTACGCCGATAAGCCCGAAATGATTGATCACTTGGAGGACAACATTCGCCGCGTTATTGCCGATATACGGCCACAAATGTTGGAAAAAATCATCGAATATTGGACCTCCAGATTAGACTACGTCCGAGCCAGCCGTGGCGTTCATATGTCAGAAGTCATATTTAAATTATAATGCCAGAAGGTTATCTTTCGAATAAAGTAAATTTCATGCCAATTTAAAAAATTCATCTTTGTTTTATTCCATTTAAAAGTTCTATACCTCTATAAAAAACATCCTTTATTATTAAATTTATTTGTTATTTAGTTATTAAATAGAAAGTAGCAATTTTGGAAGGTAAACATTTTAATATAGCTTGTTAAGAATACAAAATCAAAAGAATTTTTCAAATTCATTCACAGTTCTTGTGTTCCGACATTTTGCAAATTCTACATGCCTACTATTTTAGTTGTAAAAAATTAAAATTATTTAAATTGGTTAAACAGTTTCCAATGTTACTTCAGACACATAAATAGACACACATTTTTTATCGCTTAATAACGTTGGTATAAATATCGGCCGTATTTTCGCAACATACAATCCCTTCCGATTAGTAAAAAAAATGTAGAGTGAAAAACGACTTTACTTTCCATTCGATAAATACGGATCCAATTATTTCGGCCACACCCTGTATATAAATGGTAACTGCACAAGCACAAGTATTATGTAACGCGTACCGGTTGTTAAAGTGTAATATTTATTAATAAGATTTATAACACATTAAATAATTGTTGACGTATACCAGTAAACTGTGTTTTGTAGAATGTACTAAAAACATGCTCATAGATAGTTAACTGGACTTTTTGTCTGCGTATGCAGAGTGAACTGTTTAATTGCATTCATTTGCTTATTTAAATGTCAAATTACTTCATATTATAATATATAAATTATTTAATATTGTAATATCTAACGGGTCGTAGGTTGTTATAATATAAAAAAATTACAGTTGTGTCGTGGAAAAGTGATTTCATTAATTTTTTATAAAACATTGCTATTCTTTAACGTTTATTATAAATGTTTACATAATAGTATGTTGTTATTGGTAATATTAAGAGCCAAAGTATTTATTTCTCAGCTGTTATAGAATTTATTTTTTTTTTAAATACGTGATTGGCATTTTACGCCCCCTAGCTCTTAGATTATGGTTCCCAATCTTTTTTTTTTGCGAACCTCTTCTAAAAACAGGGATAAATTAGAAAACTTCCTGTGTAGTAATTTAAATATTAAATGAAACTGAAGAATGGGGTTATTATATTGTAATGGAACAAATGTTAATTATTTTTCATTGTTCAATGTCAACTATATTTTGTTAAAATAAATAATTAAATAATCACTCTGTGAATAGATATCCACGGACCAGCATATTAAAGAAAGAAAATAAAGATCTCATAACAGATATAACAGAAATCCTACAAACCTGGCACGAATATTTTGACAACTTACTAAATATAAAAGGCACAGCTCTCATCACAAATACAATATACCAGGGAGCAGAGGAACAGGTAGAAATTCCATCACTGACAGAGATCAAAAAAGCAATTAGCCAACTGAAGAACAATAAAGCACCCGGGAGCGACAACATAACCGCGGAGCTTATAAAATATGGCGGAGATCAGCTACATGAAGCAATACAAACCCTTGTGGAGAAGATATGGGAATCTGAAGAACTTCCAAAAGAATGGAACGAAGGGATAATTATCCCAATACATAAAAAAGGAGACCGATCAGTATGTAAAAATTACAGGGGAATTATGTTACTAAACGTTGCCTACAAGGTGCTATCCAACATACTAAGAACCAGAATATCCCCTTACGCAGAAGAAAACCTCGGGGACTACCAATGTGGCTTCCGACCAAGAAGATCAACTGTTGACCAAATATTTACTATTGGGCAGCTTCTGGAAAAGAGTTGGGAATTTAACAAAGATGTACACCAGCTGTTCGTTGATTTCCGCCAAGCATATGATAGCATTGTAAGAGATAGTGTATGGATCGCCATGGAAAAGGTAGGCGTGCCAAAGAAGATTATTAATCTGACTAAAATATGTATAGAGAATGCAAGGGCGAAAGTCAGAATCGGTAAGCACACTACGGACATATTCTCTATTGCCAGTGGTTTAAAACAAGGCGATGGCTTATCGCCACTACTCTTCAACATAGTGTTAGATATGGCCATCAAAGAGGCTAACATAAAACTGGAAGTATTCTCAAACCAGGGCCCCGGAATGATCCTAGCATATGCAGACGACATCGATACCGTAGGAAATAGCACAACTAAAACAAAGGAAATGTTTATCAGAATGGAAAGGGAAACAAAAAAAGTAGGACTCAACATCAACGAAGAGAAGACCAAACACATGCACGTAAACCGAAGAGCAGGTAGGGATAGAATAGGACAGAATATAACTATGGACACATACAATTTTGAATGTGTGAAAGAATTCCAATATCTAGGGGCCAATATAACACACGACAATGATGTGAGCAGTGAAATACGCACACGAATACAAAAAGGTTTTAAGTGCTTTTATGCATTGCAGGAGATACTAAAATCAAAGCTGCTGTCCAGATCAGCCAAAATCCGTATATATAGAACAGTTATTAGACCGGTAATAACATATGGCTCAGAAACCTGGACCATCACAAAACAGAACGAATTGTTATTAAGACGTTTCGAACGCAAGATATTAAGAAAAATATATGGGCCTAGAGTAGATGAAACAACGGGACAATACCGCATCCGAACAAATGAAGAATTAAAGAGCTTGTATGATCAGCCAGGCATCATTAACGAAATAAAAGCCCAAAGACTTAGGTGGGCAGGACATGTTCATAGGGCCCATGACGAACGTCTCATCAAACGAATATGGGAAGAGAACCCGACCGGAAAGAGACCCTTAGGTAGGCCCAGACTAAGATGGAGGGATAACATCACAAAAGATTTAAATGTACTGGGAGTACGAGATTGGAGTAACGACATGATGGACCGAAGCAAATGGAGGCAGGTCGTGGATGCAGCGAGGACCCACGAAGGGTTGTAAAGCTACAGAGAGGGAGAGAGAGAATAGATATCCCGTGGGAATAGGGTAGTTATATTTTTATCACTATCCACGAAAGCCTAAAGGAAAAATAAATCAGTTATCGAGCCTAACTTTTATTGTCTTTGCCATTTAAATGTTTTCTTAAAAATATATAAACTCAGTAAATTTATGAAGACATAAAACCAAGAGACCCTTTCTAAGATTTGGCTATAGATCTGTCGAAATAATCCTACTCTGATTATGTAAGTAAAACCAGACGTGTGAAGGGTAGTTTTTAACATATGGTATATGAAATACCGTTAAAATGTATTAAAATATTGAACGATTTTCCCATTATTAGGGAACAAAAGAATAATCAAATAAACTCATTATACTGTAATATAACGTTTGACCTGTGTAAGGAATCTAATATAGCAATTGTTTTTCCTGATTGCAAGAAAGAATGCTTTAAATACCAGCAATAGGAATAAAAGGGCACTCAGGTTTTTTTCACAGACGTTATATTATCTTATTCCTTTAGTTATAGAAAGAAATAGAATAGTTTTATTAATTGTATTTATATAAAAATTATTATTAAGACGCTCAGAGGCAAATTCGGGAATCAAGCATCCGGTATAGAATAGCTAACGCCTTCAGCACGTAACGATGGAAACCATCGAACTTTAAGGGAAAGAAATTGACGTTTATAGGGTTCCATCGGGTAATATGGGTACAAAGGGGAAACAGAGGGGTGTCGAGGGGGTGTAAGATTCAAAGACACTCTTTTAAGGAATAGTAAAAGTCAGTCACAGTTTGAATGTCGTTAGAACGGTACCGTGAGTACCAGTGCCGTAGAATAATTACGTCATGGGTATAATCGTCGGGGAAGAAGATTATCTTTGTTTAATTTGGGAAATTAAGAGATTATCGTGTGTTATTTTAGTGGGGCATTTCGCGATTTTCATACGGTTCGATTAAGTAATATAAATAGCTGTTTTTCGCGTTTTATTTCTTTTTTTTTTGATTAACATTTTATTAAGCAATTTATACGTGTTTTTTCAAAATTGGGTTTTACGTTTTTGGTTAAAATAACGGCCTAGAAGAGCAACTATGTAACTTTTTCGTAATTGTTATTAGTTTTAAGTTTCTCATTGTAAATAGTTCGTTTTTCTATTTATTTTTGTTAAATAGATTTAAGTGTTTTGAGAAACTTGTTTTATTCAATTTAAATAAAACCTTCACGCGAATTAACTTGCGGGCGAGCTGTTGCGAGACCTACAAAACAAGAGATGTCTTCTGACCAACTAATTAGCAGCCTTTCCTGAGTCCTGAAGTTCTCTGAGTTGTGGTTGGTAAGCTTAAATAACCATAGTTGTTTGGTACTAAAGCTGCAAGAGAGAAGATGCACGACCAGACTTCCAGAGTGTCTTTATTACTGTGAAATTTAATTGTAGGTTATTAAAATAGTTACTAATTAATATGGGGCAAAAAATGATTATAGATAAAATGATTAACGCTACCTCAATATGTCAATAGTAGGAGTCTATAATCAAATTCTGTCACAATATTTTATTTTCCACGTTCTGCCAAAAACTGTTTTTACGTGAAACTTTAAGGCATAAGACAGAAAATTATAATGAGGTAGAGCAAACAATTGTTTCCCATTTAAGATAGTTAAGAAGAGGTGGGAAAGTGCTCCGAAACAAGGCAAAAGAGTAAGCGTGGAAGCTGGCAAAAGTATTTCTGTTGGAGGAGACTTAATTAATACTCTTGTGGAGAAAGAACCTCCAGAGCAGGAGGGAAAAATGCTTGAGGACCAATCCCCTGGAATGTTCCAAGATTTATCAGATCTTTCTGACGTAGGGGAAGCCCAGAATAATTTGGATTTAAGCAGTGAGGGAAACAATGAAAACTAAATTTTTGGTCTTGGAGACTTTGTGATAGTAACGTTTTCCACCAACAAGCGAGACAAATTTTTTGTTGCTAAAATTGAGCAAATTAGTGAGACACACAATAACTTTACTGCCAACTCTTTCCCAAAAAATTGACAAAAAAAGAAACAATGTGCAAGACATATCAGAAGGTAAACAGGGCCAAGTAATGAGAAAAATTTTCGGAAAGTCCTGAAGAAGAGGGCAATATATATTCAAAAATCTTTTTAATTATAATCTGGAATAGACTATTTTTTGATTTTTGTTCTTTTTTTTTTTTTTGTTGTAGGCATCCTCACTACCATTTTTTTTTTTAATTTTTATTGGAATAAGATTTTGTTGGTCGTTGTTAAAACATTAATCAACAGAAACCTGTTTACGATAAATATGTACTTTTTTGATAATAAATGTACTTTTCTATTACTAGTTTTTAAACTTTTTTTTAAAATTTAGAAATGAAAGTTCTTGCAAAAAGAGGATAAATGATTGGTTTCACCCTCGAAGTTGCTAAAGTGAAATATATGTGAAATGAAAGGGGTGATCTTTTTCACCACTTAATACGGTGTGAGACCGATCAACTTTCAAAAAATATATTAAAAAAACTACACCGTGGTTCTTTTGACAGTATAAATGCTCGAAATTTCAAGCTTTAACATATATTTTTTTCTGGATTTTTATTTTTGTAAGAAAACCGGAAAAAAACACAAAAAACTGCAAATTTTGAAGATATTTAGGCTAACTCCTATTCCCTTTTGAGCTAAAATATTTTGTTTTTGTCGCAGTTAAAGGTGTGGATTTTTTTGGAACACTTGAATTACACAGTCTTAGGTTTAAGGGTAGTTTATCTAAACTGTATGGGGATAGTTTATAAGTATTACTTCAGATCCAGTGCAGTTTCTTATCATTAACAAAACTCAGGTTTTTCCAGCTTTTTCTGCAGTTATTGCTATTTTGGTTTGAATTTTTTATACATGAGGGGTAGTTATCACACATTCTTGGGGATATATTGCAAATCCATATATATATATATATATATATATATATATATATATATATATATATATATATATATATATATATTATACATGAGGGGTTGTTATCACACATTCTTGGGGATATATTGCAAATCCATATATATATATATATATATATATATATATATATATATATATATATATATATATATATATATATGAATAGTTGGGTTATTCCGGGTTTCAATCCGTTCGTTCAAAAAATCGTTTTCACGACGTTTCGCCAAAATCTCATTTGGCATTTTCAAGTGCGGTTCGTCTCGTTACTCGCTGGGAACTGATGGTGGCCTCTGAAGAATTTCGGGTTTTGTTTAGTTGGCTCGCTGCCTGATTGGGTGGGCGGCTTCGTAGGCTCCTCCCTTCTCCCAAGTGCGATATATTTTGTTCTTGTATGCAGGTCTCTCGTGTACTAGTTGATTTTTGTTTTTTCCTTTCATGATTTTTTATTAATATTTTCCATGTAGATGAAAAATTTATAGCATCGTCTCGTTTATTTAGCTGTCCCGCTTTTTCGATTTCTAGGGCCTCTCTTATGACGCGTACCTTGTAGTTCTGTACTGATGCTATTTCTTTTGTTTTTTCGAAATCGATGGTATGCCCGGTTGTTTGGTGATGTTGAAATAGGGCTGAGGTTGTCTGTTTGTTTTTGAGGCTATTTTTATGTTCTTGGATTCTGGCTGATATACGCCTATTTGTTTGTCCTATATAAGTTTGATGACAATCTGCACATGGAATGCTGTAAACGCCATGATTTTCAAGGTTGGTCTTGTCTTTGGGGTTTCCCAGGATGTTGGCTATTGTTTTTTGTGGTTTAAATATGGGCTGTATGTTGTGTTTTCTTAAGATTCTTCCGATTCTGTCTGTTATTCCTTTTATGTATGGTATTATGGCTTTGTTCCTTGTTTGATCTTGGTCTTTGGTCTTTGTTGTAGTCTCTTCTTGTCTTTTTATGGCTTTCTTTATATCTGCTTGTGAGAAACCATTCCGTTCTAGAGCTGTTGAAATGTGTCTTATTTCGTCTTGTTTTGTGTCAGGTTCTGTTAGGCGGAGTGACCTTGATACTAATGTGTTGACTACTGCCTGCTTTTGAGAGGGATGATGATATGACGCTGCATTGAGATATCGCTCAGTATGTGTGGGTTTCCGATATACGCTAAAGCCCAAGGTGTTGTTGAGTTTCCTAGTTAATAACAGGTCCAAAAAAGGAAGTTTCTTTTCTTGTTCGATTTCTAGCGTGAATAGGATTCTGTGGTGGATATTGTTCAGATATATGAGGAAATCGTCCAGGTGTTCTTTTCCATGTGGCCATATTATAGCACCAGTACAGAACTACAAGGTACGCGTCATAAGAGAGGCCCTAGAAATAGAAAAAGCGGGACAGCTAAATAAACGAGACGATGCTATAAATTTTTCATCTACATGGAAAACATTAATAGAAAATCATGAAAGGAAAAAACAAAAATCAACTAGTACACGAGAGACCTGCATACAAGAACAAAATATATCGCACTCGGGAGAAGGGAGGAGCCTACGAAGCCGCCCACCCAATCAGGCAGCGAGCCAACTAAACAAAACTCGAAATTCTTCAGAGGCCACCATCAGTTCTCAGCGAGTAACGAGACGAACCGCACTTGAAAATGCCAAATGAGATTTTGGCGAAACGTCGTGAAAACGATTTTTTGAACGAACGGATTGAAACCCGGAATAACCCAACTATTCATTCTACCATCCGTGAAAATCTACGATATAACATATATATATATATATATATATATATATATATATATATATATATATATGTTGTTGCGTAGTGTTTCTCGGATGGGAACATGTGATTCAGTATTAATCTGGGAATACATCCGTTCGTTCGTTTGGTTTCCTGTAGAGGTTTGTAGTCGTTTCGCCAAAATTCCATTTGGCATCTTCTGTGCTTTGTGGTTGTAGATCAACTGAAAGAAATTCAAGGTGCAGCTTGCTTGACACGCGGTTGCAGATGGTAACGGTTGGTTGGCGTTGGCTCCGCCTCCCTCTCGAGTGCCGCCGTTGGTGTCAGGTTAAGCGTGGCATGCGTGTCGGTACAATGGTCCTGTTTAAAGAGAGTTTTCCAAGTGGAAGGTAGATTGAGTGCATCGTCTTTTTTATTCAGAGTGCCGTTCTTTTCAATTTTGATGGATTCACGAATCAATCTTGATTTGCTGCCTGGTATCAAAATTAATTTTGTGTCCTGTCTTGTGCTGGTGTTGAAAAAGGGCCGATATTATCTGTTTGTTTCTTATACTGAGTTTGTGTTCTTCTAGTCTAGCTGATATCCTTCTGTTGGCCTGGCCTATGTACGTTTTATTGCAGGTGCCACATGCGATTTTATATAAGCCTTGATTTTCTACGATTGATTTTGTCTTTTGGATTTCTTAAAGAAGAGCCTATTGTTTTATATGGTTTGTAGGCTGTAGATATGTTGTGTTTTCGGAATAATCTGCCGATTCTGTCTGTTGTGCCTTTTATGTATGGTAGCAGAAATAAATTTTACCTTTTTCCTGTCTATACAGAAAAACTGCTCCGAACATTTTATAATATTTCACATATATACAGTATGCCTGATATACTCCACGAATATCAAGTAACTGGCTGTAAACGCACGAAATGCATGGAATAATTTTGGGCCTCGAGTGTTGGCCGCACCAAGTAAACAGGCCTAAAGAAGTATCATAATCAAATACGCAAAAACACGATCTAAATGTAACATTTTTTTATTTAGCGACAGAGAGAGACATCTGAGCCTCTAAAGTTGGTGCTACCTATCAAATTTTCCCAACACTGCGACGCAATCCTAACGTACTGGGTATTCGTCACATACTTGACGTGACATTTAGCATAAATTTCCCTGGTTGGAGGTAAGCTATCCCAGTATACAAACATTCACCCTGTATAAGTAGTCCATACTAACTTTTATTTACACCATCATTATATACTGTCCATACAAAGACACCGCCGTTCAGTAATTTTCATAAAACCTCTCATTATCCGCTAATAATTCTTATAAAACAACTTTTACAAAAAATAAATCCCGTAAAAGAGCAGCTTAATTGGACTTCGTTATAGGTAATGGCCAAATAAATTCGGCAACAATGTTGTCGCGGATAATATCCGATGTAATTTTCGAACGCAAAAAATGATATTTTACTCTGATTGGTTTATTTACTTGTATGACTTTTACGTACTATAAACGGAAAAGAAAAGAGAATCGAAAATTGCATTCGGCAGCAGTTTCTTTGTTCTTGAAGTACAAGAAATGGTAATAAAATATCAACACGGAGGAATAAAATCATGAGCTAACAACCAGGACTAATATCTATAGGATTTATATTGCAAAATAACTGGTACAAGGACTGAAATTTTAAATATTTAGAGATTATGAAATCAGTTATTTTTCACCGTCAATTTAACATTCGTAATTATGATCCAGCTTAAACCGTTTATATCGCATTTTGAAGTCGCTTTAGTAAAGTCAACCCCATTACATTTTAGCTTTGACACGAGTTATTCTAGTCGCTTTCAAGCGCTTTTATTCTACCTTTTCAAGTGACTTTTAAAAGCCATGATTTTCATCATAAAAAGTTACTTATATCTAACTCAGGTCAAATAACTAATCTAATTCGCAACCATCGAAACTGATCCAGAAGCAAAGGGCCTAGATCCGGCAATCCTATTTAGAATAGAATGGTTACCCTTTAAAATTAACGTAACCAACCATCAAACGAATCACTTTTTTAAGTATCCACAACAGATTATGCAATGAAATAAGTCATTTCTCATTTTAGTAATTAATAAACTGGTTACATTGTGTGAACATTTTTTATCATCATAATCTTAGATATGGATAACAACTGTTATTCACACCTGTTTTATGATGTCAAAGGTGAAACTTCTTTAATATATAATTTGTATGTAGTATGAGATCATTATTTTTTTCTAATGTGCAAATAAAACTAAAATTTAAATTAAGAATATTGTATGTAAAAGATGTTTAAGTTTTCAAGTACTTAATTATCCTATTCCGGGAACAACTGAAAATAAATATTAACAGGTCTTAAAAATGTCATTCTAATCGACGATCACTCCTCTACTATATATATATATATATATATATATATATATATATATATATATATATATATATATATATATATATCTTATGACGCGTACCTTGTAGTTCTGTACTGGTGCTATTTCTTTTGCAATACCCAACATCCTGGGAAATCCCAAAGATAAGACCAACCTTGCAAATCATGGCGTTTACAGCACTCCATGTACAGATTGTCAGCAAACATATATAGGACAAACAAACAGGCGCATATCAGCAAGAATTCAAGAACACAAAAATAGCCTCAAAAACAAACAAACAACCTCAGCTCTATTTCAACATCACCAAATCACCGGACATACCATCGACTTTGAAAAAGCAAAAGAAATAGTACCAGTACAGAACTACAAAGTACCCGTTATAAGAGAGGCCTTAGGAATCGAAAAGGCGGGACAGCTGAATAAACGAGACGATGCTATACATTTTTCCACCAACATGGAAAACATTAATAAAAAAACAAGAAATAAACAACAAAGATCAACCAATACACGAGAGACCAGCATACAAGAACAAAATATATCGCACTCGGCGTAGGGGAGGAGCCTGCGAAGCCGTTCGTCCAATCAGAAAGCGAGTCAGCTACACAAAACTCGACATTCATCAGAGGCCACCATCAGTTCTCAGCGGGTAACGAGACGAACCGCACTTGAAAATGGCAAACGTCGTGAAAACGATTTTTTGAAAAAACGGATTGAAACCCGGAATAAAAGAAGTTTGCAGATGTTTCGCCAAAATCTCATTTGGCATCTTCTCTGCTTGCTGGTTGTAGATCAACAGTTGCCAACTTCTACAAGAAACCGAACGAATGGATGTATTCCCGGATTAAAACTGAATCACATGTTCCCATCAGTGAAACACTACACAACAACATTCTACACCTCGACGGGGAGGAGATATTTAAACAAACCAAAGCATATGAAAAACTGAGAGAGAAAGTCTGCATATTCCTATGCGATCTCACCTTTTTAATAAGATGCAGAGACAACAACGTGCAACAAGCTGTTACAAGGATAAACTAACACAACATCACAAGGAGAACAGTTTCAATATTGAAAAAATCCCGAAATGCCCTACCTAGAGAGGAAATACGGAAAAATATATATATACATATATATATATATATATATATATATATATATATATATATATATATATATATATATATATATATATATATCACTACATAGTATAAAACAATACGGAAAAATATATATATACATATATATATATATATATATATATATATATATATATATATATATATATATATATATATATATATATATATATATCACTACATAGTATAAAACAAAGTCGCTTTCTCTGTCCCTATGTCCCTTTGTATGCTTAAATCTTTAAAACTACGCACCGGATTTTGATGCGGTTTTTTTTAATAAATAGAGTGATTCAAGAGGAAGGTATATATGTATAATAACATCCATTAAATAGTGGAGAAATACTGTTATTTTTGAGGTTTCTAATGTGATGTCGTTAATTATCATATTTTTTTCCGCTTACATTGCAAACGCAGGCTGAACCCTACGAGATTTATCAAAATAATGTACTAATTATTTGTACACATTGAAAAGGTCTACAGAAAACTCCGCGATGGTATATGTCTATCTCTCATGGATATCCCACAATAACATTTTTTTGTCATTTACTTTTTACGACAAATAATGGCAAATTTTGAAGCGATTTTAACCAATACAGCATTAATCCTTATCCAATTAAATAGCTTAAATACATTGTTGATTTAATATAGATCTATATGGTCCTTTACAGCACAAGATTTAAATGAATATTTTCGAAGATATTACAGATTTAAAATTGCGGGAAGTAGCGCTTGCGGCGGTACTGGCCGACCGGGGCGGCGGCAGCGTGCCTATAAATAGCGCGTCGGAGGCCGATGTAATAATTGTTGTAAAAATAAAATAAATAGTCACAGTTTTTCTGTAGTGTATTTAGTATCAGCATTGCACCCGTGCGAAGCCGGGGCGGGTCGCTAGTATATATATATATATATATATATATATATATATATATATATATATATATATATATATATATACATATATATTATATTTTTTTACGTATTCATGGTTAATTTTGAATCAACTTTAACAAATATTAGATGCTTATTTCTGTAAAATTATAATTTACTGCCAATGTTGATTCCATAACCTTATTTCTACCTACCTTAAGTTACATAACCAGAAAATTATGTATTTTGTGGTTTCTGATAATCAGCAAAGTAAGAGTCTATAAACACTTAAGTATACGATAGAGCAATTTAATTAATTTTTTGTATTTATTAAACCATCTATAAATATTGTGTTTATGCTGAATAGGGAGATTGCAGATAAAAGTAAAAGGTTTTACTTACATTTTCGTCAATATTTAAAAATTGTATTTAATTTAAGACTGTATTTGACATCTATTATTTAAAGTGAAATATTTAGTTTCTTGTATTTTAGCTAAATAGGAATGTGAATACTTTATTGTTATTATTATGCGAATTTTTTACAACAAACGTTGATAAGTTACATCAAGTCAAACAACCCTATAATTGAGTTTCTTTCAATTTTTCATAATAACCAAAACATAAATTATAATTTTAGAAGACAAAATGACACACAAAGTGATGAAAATTTAGGGTTAGACTGAATGGAAGAAATAGAAGTTTGCCGTCACAAAAGTCAAATCGATTTAATTCAGGAGACCAACAAAGTCAAACAAGAAAATTAAAAAAGTGAAGGAATAAAAAACAAAATGATCTTTCGTGTTTTTGATTTAGCAAACATTTTCAACAACGTATTATGCTATTTTATTTACTATACAACAAAGGGACTTTATTATTTCGGAATGTCATGGTCAAATCCGACCTCTTGAGAGCTAAATTTAAAATTATTATTTCATACAAAAGGTAAACAATTTATGTCCTATGAATATGCAAACTGACTATTTTAAGAACGTTTATACTCAAAAATATCGATGCCATGTTAAGTTGCAGCAAACAGGAAACCATCAAGAGAGAATTAAAACTCTGATACTAAAAGAAATACAGCAAGTTTACAATTTGAGAAATAATTCCAATTATTATTGGTACAAGAGAATTGAAACTATTACTGGAAAAAAATTTGATTGAATATTGAAGGGAGATCTTTAAAATGAGATGTGCTGAGGAACATATAATTGGACTTGGCATCTGTGAGGCAAGCTTCAACTGATTGGTATCACTGACGACCTAGTATGCAGATGTGTACTTTTAGGCTTTAAAATTTGCTTGACTTGTTGTTGCCCTTGTCATTGTCAATTTGGAACGGTTTTAAAGCTAGACCAAGAAAAATCCAAAATATTGAATTTTATTAGCGTGTAGTGTCCCATCAGTAGACATACTGTATATAATACAGGGGCGGATCCAGCATCTCTCTTTGGGGGGAGCGGTGATATCACAAAAGTACAGTATGGCAAGCGAAAGCGGGAAAAGAGACGTCAGGAACATTCCCATTTCTAGTGTAAAACAAGTTGTCGACGGAGGGGGAGGGCGATCGCAAAAAAAGTTTTTGACGGGAGGGAGGAGCCAGCAGCATACATATTTCTAGTCTAAAAACCAGAACCGGGTCTATTTTCCTAAACTTAAAGCTCTTGGGGGGGGGGCGATCGCAAGAAAAAACAAGTTGTCGACGGGGAGGTGGAAGCCAGTTGTATACACATTCCTAGTAAAAGAGCCAGAATCGGGCCTATTTTCCTGAACTCAGAGCTCCTAATTAATAATATCCTTTATTTGCCAACAAAACTATGATCATATTACAAAGCAATGTCAGGGAAAGAAATGCTTAACGTTAAGAATTATAAATATGTTGATCTAACTACAATTAAAATAAAAACTAATCGACATTTCGATAGGAACTTTACACAAAGGAAAACAAAAGGAGAAAAAGACAGATAAAAAATAATTAAAAAAAAATAGTAATAAAAGAGTCAGTTTGAACTGAACAAAGTTTTACAGCTTGTAAAATAAGATATTACAATTTAAAAAGGAATGAAATTTTTACACAAAATACAAAAGTATGAGAGAAACCCACTAAATAAAAAATATTAAGTTAAAAATATTGATATTATTAAAATTATTCATTAAAATTGAAAGAGTAAAAGCACCCATCAGACAGCCATTCATTTAAGGGTCTCTTAAAGCAGTTAATCGACTCGATAAGCTAGATTTCCCTTGGTAACATTCTTACGGCTTGTGGTTCTCTCTCATAGAAGGTGGAGTTATGTAAAGGTACCCTTAGGTCATTCGCCCCTCTGGTAGTCATAACTATGTTTCCCCCATAAAGCTGTCTGTTTAGCGGAAATAATTCCGTGTTCCTTCTGACAAACATGACTAAAGATCTAAAGTATAATGAGGGAACAGTAAGCAACTTAAACTGAGTAAAAAATGGTTGACATGAAGCTTTTGGGCGTATGTGGAAGATGCATCTTATTATGCGTTTTTGAATTTTAAATATATTAATAGCCTTTCTTGATGCTTTCCAAAAGGAAATACCGTAAGAGACAAGAGATTGTATTTGCCCAAGATAGAAAAGCATAACAGTCTCTGCAGTGATGACGTCACGAAGCCTTCGCTACACAAACTGCTAAGCCTAGCCCCAAGAGCTGAGATATGATGTTCCCAGTTTAAAAAGGGGTCCAAATGAACACCCAAGAACCTAACGTGTTCCAAAGTGGGTATAGATCCACCCCCAAGTCAAACAAACAATAACTCAGACCTTGTTGCATGCTTTGAAAAAAGAATGAGGCCAGTATTATTATGTTTAGAGTGAGGCTGTTATCAGAACACCACTGCTGTATTTTTAATGCAGATTTTGAGCACTTTTGAGACAGTCCCGCCATAGAAGTGTTCACCAGAATCACTGATGTGTCATCAGCAAACTGGCAAACGCTATCCGCGGCCAATCCGTCTCCCAGATTGTTTACATACATTAAGAATAATATGGGTCCCAAAATGAAGCCCTGAGGTAGTCCCTGCAACAATTTAGTTCTATCTGAAAAGTAATGATGATTATTTTTAGTAAATTTGAAGGGGGCGACCGCAAGAAAAAACCAGTTGTCGACGAAAGGTTGGAAGACAGCAACATACACATTCCTAGTGTAAGAGGCACAATCGGATGTATTGTTGTGAACTCTAAGCGATCGCCCCCCATCCCTGGATCCGCGCCTGATATAATATCATTTTTTGAAATCGCGAGTTTAAATACAACAGTTTTCCGGGTAATGACATTTTTAAAAATTTCGTACCATTCTTTAAACTGGAATTTATAATGATAAGGTAGATAAATAGAAAATAAGATAAACATGTGCAAAACAGTTTTGCTCCAAGTTATATCATAAATAATAAAATTTGTAAAGATACAAAACAAGGTAATATTTTGAAAATATCTGAATTTTGTATAAAATTTCAAAGTATAAAATTACCATAAGTGAAAATGTCGATAGACTTAGCAAGGTAGATGATTAAATTCAAGACGTCTCTATAAAACAAAATCAAAATTTTTAAGCAATCAAAACAGGAAAGAGTAACCAGAATTAGGAGCAGAAAAAACTATTTTAGTTTAGGGAAGGGAAAAAAGATCTAATATCAAACATTTCTATACTAAACGCATCACGTATTTCTCAATGGAATCATTTTACCGTTAATTTTTTTTCTAAATAAGAAAATGATTCACATCTTCAAATATAATTATTGATAATTAACGATAATTATGATGTATAATTGATTTACCAACATTAGAAAGTATTCATTTAAAGTACACTTATTGTAAGAAAAAAAACATTGCAAAATATTTTATTGCTGTCTTCTAATTTCAAGACTTTTGTTTTTATTAATATGTTTGACTATTAGTTACGGCGATTAAAATTTCAATGACAAGTGACAGTTATTTTAAATGCGTTTGAAGAATTAGAGATTTTAAGCATAATGTCGACACAAACGGAAGATTTTAAGTTGTATCTGGCTTAAAATATTTTACAATATGATTATTTCGATAAATTAATATTTAAATTATCTGATAATATAAATTTTAGTAACTAGTCCTTGATAAGTTAAATACCACTTATCCCATAAAGCATAAATTCCCAATCTTATCTTGATCACTGCCCCCTTTGTAAGAAAAAATAAATCCATATATATATATATATATATATATATATATATATATATATATATATATATATATATATATATATATATATATATACATAATATAGAAAATTGTCGATAAATAAATTCGGACTTTTAGAATTTCTAAATCTCCAGTGGCCAACAGATTTTACCCCTTGATTATGTCTTGTGGGGATACTTAAAAACTAAAGTATTCTTGACCTAGCCCGATAATTTAGAAGTTCAAAAAGTTCGAATACGCCAAAAAGTACGTAACTTATACGCAGATATCCTCGATAATGTTCAAAAAGAATTTATTCATTTGCAATTGTCGGATTGTTAATAGAGCCCAGTTTGAACATTTAATTTGGATGGTACCAAATTCTTTTTTTATATTTAAAAGTTTTATAGTAATTTTTCTTGACAATTTCCTTAGGTAATCAACATCGATATTTATCTTCCCGTATGTAAAAAATGTGCCCTTTCTCATTCTGAAATAAAAAATGAGGTTTACAATTTGAAATAATTATCGATGACGTCATACTTCTTTCTTAAATTACCTTGTAATACTTCGGTATCACGCAAGAAACTCTAAATTAAAAACAAAATTTGACGGGTCCAAGCGTTTTTCCAAACAAATGCCAATTTAGTGTATATTGAATAATATCCGCAACTTTACTATATATATATATATATATATATGTAACAAAAACTAGGAAATATCTTGGGATATCGCTCCTGCTGGGGGCTTTCAAAAGTAAAACACTTTTTAGTTGCGTCAAGCTTTCGAAAATATTTATTTCCCGCACCAGGGCTAAAATAAAATATAAATAATTAAAACAATACTCTTATCAATATGGACGTTATTCTTTAAAATTAATATGAAATACTTACTATTAATGGTTTTAAATACAATGACCAAACTTTTTCATGATATGAAATGATTTATTTCTATGTTACTTTGCATTTGCAAATTACAAGGTATGACGAAGTATATGAAATAGAAAATTACATACTTACATAGTTTTAAGACAACTGAGGATTTATATGAAAATTTCATGCTTCAAAACTTGATAAAAATACGAAAAAATGCTAATAAATGCCGTTTTTTGTAATTTTGAATATGTTCATTCACTTTGAAAAATCTTTAAAAAATTCATGGACATAGTTTGGCGTCTAAAAAACAACATATTTTTTGTTTTATAGATTTCGATGTGCTCTTTCCGAATTTCGACTTTGCCACCTCGTATCTCCGCCGCTCGCGCCGCCATATTGAAAAAATGGCGCCTAATAACAGTTTTTTTTACAATATTTCCTTTCCAACGTATTTTATGACAAAAATATTTTTATACAAAATTAAACTAGAGAAAATTTCCTACAATTTATATATTAACAATTTTTTTTGTAAAATCAATAGTTTTGGCGTACGAGCGCCGCAAAGTATTATTCATCTACACCACCACGTTTTTTTCGTATATTTCTCCAAGATAATTTACTATTGTCGCAGGTATTAAAAAACAGGTATAAGGGTAATGCGTCGCCTTTGTGTCGGGCCCCTCTCTCGAACTTAAACGAAACATCTATCGGTAGAACTCAAGAGAAGTATTTAGTTTAGTCTGAGTCATCAGTATACGTCTATCGTCTTACAATGTTGTTTGTGTTTATAGAGCCATGGCTTCTGATAAAGTAAATTGTTTAATTTGTAATAATCCATTATTAGAAAGTGAAAGAATTGAAGTGAAGGAAAAAGGATTGGAGACTTTTCGTAAGTCAAGTGTTAAAAGAAAAAACAATAAAGTTGAACTTTTGGCGGGACTAAAATCGATAGTGGTTCATGATGTATGTCGAAAACGATATAATAATGAAAAGTTAATCACTGCATCATTGCGTAGAGGAAGCGGTGTCACGACACCTCAACCATTACTGCGATCCTCGCACCCAACATTCTCATTCAAAGACCATTGTTTTTGATGCGCTGATGAGATAACAGCAGAGTTTATAGCAAAACAAAAATAGATGCAGTTGTGCAAGCGTAATGTTGTGTATAGTGTGTGGAAATTATCAATGAAAAATAGTATTTCAGAACTTGCTAGAGCTCGTAATGATGATTGGCGTCGAGCAATTGTTGAGCGTCTTGAGCATGTGAATGATTTGGTCGCAGCCGATGCACAGTACCACAATACCTACATGAAAAAATTGTATCAAGCATCACCAGCTGAAGATATAAAAAAAGGTCCGTATGCAAATGAGATCGATACTGCGATGCAGTTCATTTATTCTTATCTTGAGCAGAATTTCGATGAGTGTCAGTTTTCTCTGGACGAATTCATAGCCAAAATTGAAGGTGATTACCGTCCACACATAAAAATAGTGAAAGGACAACTCCTCAAAAAATACGGTGATGATATATTAATTGCCGTCACTGCCAATAAGGCTCCGGTGGTTTGTTTCCGAAATACAGGGTTTAAGCTATTAACGGAAGCCTGGTACAATCAAAAAAGTAATGACAATGCAGAAGAACGTCGGCGTATTGTAAAAACAGCAGCAGAAATTGTTATAGAGGATATTCGCTCTACGGTCTATGAGACAAAACATTATCCTCCATCAGATAATTTTTTTCAAGACTCTGAGTCAGATATACTTGAAACTTTACGCGTTTTCCTAGATGGAGTGATGATTTTAAGAAACAGACGAGCGTCTTTTGAAAAATGGAAGAAAAGAAGCATTGCTCTCGCCCATTGTATAATTACAGTAGCAAGGCCGAAATCTTTTATACCATCATTACAGATCGCATTTTTATTTCATAAATATGGATCTCGGCGATTAATAGATGTATTATCATCTCTTGGATTTTGCTCTTCATACACCGAAGCAATGTTGTTCGAAGTTTCATCTATTATGCGCGCACCGTTGAATATCGATGATAACGCATTTTCTCAATTTGTTTTTGACAACGCTGATTTCAATACGCAGACATTAGATGGTAATAACACTTTCCATGCCATGGGCGGTATCCATTGTGTAACACCTACAACTGCTATCGCTCCTGATCAAATTATTCCACGATTAAAGCAAATGCCGTCTGCAACAGTCGTTGGTAGTTTAGGTGCCATTGCATTAAAAACATTTGTGAAAAAAAAAAACGATACGGGCTTAAAAACAATAAAGATTCAAAACCTCGGTAGCATTCGTGCGGCTTCGGAAGTAGTTATGCCATTCGTTTGAGATTTATTGTGGCTATATCTATCGCAGATGAAGCGAATGAAATTTCGGTCTGCGACGTCTCGATCGGTGCCCAAGACGAACTCGCAACGCCTGGTCCATCAGGAACAGCAAAGCGAAGGAGATTGCGCTAAATTTCGAAAGTGTGCATCACATCGTGGACCCACGATAAAAAAAAAACGCGCCGCTTACTCTACCTCAAGGTGGTGTGGAAAAGACTTTTTTTTCCAAAACGCATATTGAAATGTACTTTGCGGCGCTCGTACGCCAAAAATTATTGATTTTACAAAAAAAATTGTAAATACATAAATTGTACGAAATTTTCTCTAGTTTAATTTTGTATATAAATATTTTTGTCGTAAAATGCGTCGGAAAGGAGATATTCTAAAAAAACAGTTATTAGGCGCCGTTTTTCCAATATGGCGGCGCGAGCGGCGGAGATACGAGGTGGCAAAGTCGAAATTTGAAAAGAGCACATCAAAATCTATAAAATTACCAATTTTCAAAACTCCCGGAAAAATTTCCAGGTAAAACTACCAAAGGACTGGACTACTGCTATTGTCCTGTTTTTTATTTTATTGAATTTAAAAATTTTCGAACACCCATAAAAAGTTGAATTTCGCGCCAAAAATTTTTGTAAAAAATATCTTGTTGTAGGTAATAAAAGAACTTACAAAATGAAGAAAAAAGAAGATGATTAGGACCGAAGATATCGGCGAAAAACGAAAAAATACGTTTTATTTATTTTTTTGAGGTTATGTGAGGACGAAAGTGGTTAAAAATTCTTTTGTGTGGGTACTTTTTGATGTAGAACAACTGGATGTTTTTTATTTTTTTATTACCGGGAGGGGGGCAGTTTTGATCCTCTTAATAGGCTAGACCCTTTCAAAAGAAATTTGAAAAAGTAAAAATTATTCCGTCATACTGAATCCACCATATTGAACTGAATAAATTAACTTTAGATTCTCGATGAAGGCCTCCGAAATCTTGTTAAAAACATCGATGTTTTATTTAGTTTACTAATTACATCAGTACAACTAAGACGTAATTTTCGATTTATCGTAACCTAATTTTATTTAAAAAAAATGCTAATCTTCTCTAATCTGACTTCAAAGGCGCCGAGTGATGAAACACCTTTTCCACCCATGATTGATATTCTCATTAAAATGAGCATTTTGAACTTTTTGACATGCTCATCGGTTTTTTTGAATTAATTAGCATATATCCGCTAGACGTCGCCAGACATAATAGACGAATTTTTCTATTTTAATTAGCTCAAGTTGGCAAATCAAACTGTTTTGAGATTGCTGTTAGAGATTTTAAGATTGGAATATGTTTAGATAGATTTGATTGGTAACGTAAACAAAATGAAATGTTTAAACATAATATAGGTAATTAATTTCACAAGTTACATTTAATGATATCTGGTGAAAATATTAGATGTGCTAAAAATGTTTCGAATATTTTACAAATGATTTATCAACTCGATATACATATAAATATTAAGTGTGTTAAATAAGAAGAGCTCTTAAAATTCTGACCTAGTTTTGCCATATAAAACTTTTTATTAATTTAATCTGTATAAATTTTTATCAGTCAAATAAGGGGAAATCATTTTTTTGGTTTTGTTAAATTAATGTGGATTTTATCGTTTGGGACATAACTTATAAAAATTCGTACTAGTCGACGTTTATTTAAATGAATATATTCGCAACAATTTTTAACATAGATAAACTCAAAGAACAAGATGTAAAAAATAGGAAATATACGGAAGTCCGTGGAAGTCTGAATACAAATTAACTAAAAAATACCAGAGAATAGAAGAAAAAGGGTGCTATATCAAAGAAACAATAGAAAGATCAATGGAAAAGTATCTGAAAAAAAAGAAACCACTAAGGATGACGGAAGAAATATATAAAGATAGGATGGAAATAAGAATAAAGTACAGGAACAACAACGAGATGAAATACAAAGAAACACATCACCCAATAAAAAGAAAATCATCATACCTTCCATTTTGCATAAGAAAATGAAACAAGCTGCTGGAATGGGAATACAACCATAGAAAATAAGGAAGATAAACTATTGATGAACATACAAAAAAGAATAATTACTTCGGAATAATATACAGGGTGGGCCTTAACTGTGTGAGTGGTTTCAATATGCAATAAAAAAAAACTATAAATCTTATTATTTTTTTATTTATATATTTAAAAAGTACAAGAAATTGAAATTTAAGTAACATCTAATTTTTGAAAATAATGTTATTTAAGTGACTGCCTCCACCTTCTTGACATTCTTGTAGTCGCATTCGCAGGTTTTGAAAAACACGTTGACAAGTTGCTCGGGAAATAGTGTTCATTTCTCGCACAATGTTTTGCTTTAACTCTTCAACTGTTGTTGGATTATTTTCATACACTCTTGATTTTAGGTATCCCCACAAAAAATAATCATTCGGAGACAGATCTGGACTCCTTGGGGGCCACTCAATGTCACCTCTTCGTGAGATGAGTTTTCTAGGAAACATTTCTTTCAGTAGGTCTATGGAGACTGTAGCAATGTGGGAAGTGGCTCCATCCTGCTGAAACCAGGTCCTAGAATTGTAACCTTGAAATTCTCGAAGAGCTGGGATCAAGAATTCTTGCAACATCTGACAATAATTCTCAGCTCTCACTGTCACAGCCACTCCTCGTTGATTTTCAAAAAAGTATGGCCCAATTATTCCACTGGCCGATATTGCAGCCCACACAACGACCTTAGGGCTATGAAGAGGTCTTTGATGCATCTTGCGAGGATTAGTCTCAGACCAAAACCGGCAATTTTGCTTATTAACATGACCGTTGACATGAAAGTTAGCCTCATCACTGAAGATTATGTTAGAAAAATTGTTAAAGCGATTAAGCATAACATTAGCGAAATTAAGTCGAAGATTAACATCATTAGGTTTCAACTCTTGTGTCAACTGAATTTTATAAGCTTTTAAATGTAAATCACGGTGCAAAATCCTGCGCAAAGTGGTCCTCTTGATGTTCAAGACTTGGCTTCTTTTACGAGTCGATTGCCGAGGATTTTCTCTGATTAATTCATGAACACGTTGAATAATCTCCGGCGTCCGTATTGACTTCGGGCGGCCCGCATTATTAATTCTTATTGTACACCCGGTTTCTTCAAACATTTTAACCCATTTGCGAATAGAATTTGCGCATGGTGCTTCTCTGATGTCACGTAAACCGAAGTGAGCGCGGTACATTCGCCTAGCAACAGTCACAGAATTATTGTTGGCATAATATGCGCGAACACAAAACGCACGCTGTGCTCCCGAGAACGCGACTAACGGTTTTTGAATTATAGACAAAACAAAACGTTCATGCAGTTAAGGCCCACCCTGTATAAGAAAGTCCGTGGAAGTCTGAATACTAATCAACTAAAAAATACCAGAGAATAGAAGAAAAAGGGTGCTATATCAAAGAAACAATAGAAAGATCAATGGAAAAGTATCTGAAAAAAAAAGAAACCACAAAGAAACACACCACCCAATAAAAAGAAAATCATCATACTTTCCATTTTGCATAAGAAAATGAAACAATCTGCTGGAATGGGAATACAACCATAGAAGATAAGGGAGATAAACTATTGATGAACATACAAAAAGAATAGTTACTTGGGAATAATATATAAGGAAAATAAACAGTGATATAACTAGAGAACATAATAGAAACTTACCAAAGCTTAACAAAATGGGCAAAACGATGTGAAAACAAAAAAATAGTAGGTGAGGATAACATACCTATTATCTACAACGTTCAAACAAACGTTGGAAACTCGGTAAGGACCCGGTATCAGCGATAAAACCAAAGCTTACGAGAAAATTAGGATCAAACTTGCCAAGGAGGAAGCCCACTCTCCATTTTATACTACAAGCTCGAGATAGCAACGTCATTCCTATTGGTTTCAGATTGAAATCACCAATACCAGGTATACTCCATGGAAATTAGATCAAAAAAGAGCTATTTTGTTAACAAAAATGTAACTTTGGTTTTTTTTTCCTGGAATGTGTTCATTTCGGCATTCTACAAAAAAAGTGGCGGACCAAAAATGGTCACGATTTTCGTTTTTTTTTAGTTTATCTCGAAAACTAAAAATTGTATCGAAAAATGTTTCAAACAAAAGTTGTCCAGAATTAAAAAACATATTGATTCATATAATATTGATTATAGGTGTCGCCACTAGTTATTGAGATATATTTTTTTTTCGACAAAATTTACGGTTTTGGTTTTTTTTTTTAAAAAAAAGGACATTTATTAACAAATTACCTATTTTAAATTAAACATAAATATGTATATTATCATTCTAAAAAAGTATGTCAAACCCGGAATCTGTGAGGTTTTCGTTTTCCGAGGAATTCGATGTCAAAATTGAAAATTCAACCTCAATTTTCCGCTTTCCAAATTAATTTAATAAAAGATTTATTAAAAAAAAATAATTTTTTCTATCGTGGGCCGCGAAATTTTGCAAAAACCAATTTTTGCACCAATAAAATTACGATAATTTTTCACTGGATGGAGATAAAAATTTTTAAATGCATGCATTGGATTTAGATGTATCATTTCCGATCCCAAAAAAAAAAGTTGAATGAAAAAAACGTTTCCATTAAAATTGAGCATTGTATCTTAATTAGGAAAGGGGAAAATTGAATTTTCCACTTTGACATCGAATTTCTCGAAAAATAAAAAACTCACAGATATACATTTTAAGAATGATAATACCTATATTTATGTTAAATTTTAAATCGGTAATTTGTTAATAAATGTCAGTTAAAAAAAAAACACAAAAATCGTCAATTTTTTCGAAAAAAAAAATATCTCAATAATTAGTGGCGCCACCTATAATTAATATTATATCAATAGATATGTTTTTTAATTCTCTACAACTTTTGTTTGAAACATTTTTCCATACAACTTTTACTTTTCGAGATAAATTCAAAAAACCGAAAACCGTAGCCATTTTTGGTCCGCCATTTTTTTTTGCACAGGTCTTTCAGAGTTACCATCGAGATATGTTTTATAGAATGCCGAAATGAACACATTCCAGAAAAAAAAAGCCAATGTTACATTTTTGTAACTGACGAAAGTCTATTTTCCATGTTTTTAATTGTTAATATATGTATGTACTATAAAGAAAGCGTTAGAAATCGTTTTCTGATCATTTCATGATCGTTTTACTTTACATGTTATAAATCTTCTTATAAAATTGTTTATTTCTTGGACACATTGTATAAGTATCTTCCCTTAGGTGAATCCTATTAATATTGTTCCACTGGATTCCTAGATTTCTGCCTGCGACACAGTTTCACCAAAAATATCACAAAACTGATCACCAGAGGGTGATATAATTCAAATGAGATAATCAAGTTAGTTATTAGGTAAAAAAATTGTAATAAGGCAATAAATAATAATGAATAAATGATGAAATAATCCTTCATTGTAAAACAATAGTTTAGATCATTGGATGATGCATTTCTTACACAACGTGGGGAAAATTATAGTCTTATTTCGTATTGTTTTCGTTTAGTTCCATTAGGTGTTCAGTTATTTCTATTAAATTATGTTGTTATGCATGCACTGAAGATTCTGTTTATAGAATTATGTAATTTTTAAAAAGTCTGTTGTTATATAATAAAGTTATAGTCAATTTTAGATGGGTTATATTTATGGAATGTGTTTTCCTTTATTTTATTTTTTTTGTTAGTTATTAGTACGATATTCGATACCTAGATCTAAAGAACAGTGAAAAGCGGGGGAGGTTTTGAAGTTGCTATGATATATCGAGACCAAAAAAAAAACTAATAAAAGAAATTTAGTTGGAGAAAGATTATAAACATTCGTTAGGTCCAAAAATCTCTTTGTGAATTCATTCTTTATAAATAAATTTATATTAAAATCTCCGCCAATAACTACTCTAAACTCCAAATCAAATATAAGACTTAATACCTGTTCTAATGTCTCCAAGAATATTTCGAGATTACCTAGACCCCTTTTATAAATACATAAAACAATAACCTTAAATTGTTTATTCACTGCACATGCTAGTTAAATCCAGGGGCGGATTCAGCCTTTCTCTGTGTGTGGGGGGGGGGATATCACAAAAGTACAGTATGGCAAGCAAAAGCAAGTTGTCGACGGGGGGTGGGAGACACCAGCAACATTCCCATTTCTAGTGTAAAAGGTAGGATCGGGACTATTTTTCTGAATTTGAAGCTCTTGGAGAGGAGGGGGGGGACGATCTCAAGAAAAAACAAGTTGCCGACAGGGGGAGGGGAGATGCGAGCAGCATACACTCCTAGTATAAGAGTCGGGTCTATTTTCCTGAACTCAAAACTCTTAGGGGGAGGAGCTATCGCAAGAAAAACAAGTTGCCAACGGGGGGGGGGGGGGGAGTGCCAGCAGTATACACATTCCTAATATAAAAGGCAGAATCGGTTCTATTTTCCTGAACTCAAAGCTCTGGGGAAGGGGAGGGGCGATCGCAAGCATACACATTCCTATACTCTGTTCAAGAACTAGAGAGAGTAATAAAACTGTTACCGAAACCTCCAACGTACCTGCTCCAGTGCCGCAGGTAACTGAGGACTGCCGTAAATCTAATTATATTATAAACATTTATAAATTTACTGCAACAATAAAATTTCTGATAGTTCAATTTAATTTCTGTCAGTGAGCAAAGTGTACCTTACCGTGTCTCCTTAGTGATTTATCTTGTTTGTGCTTGTTTTACATATTATTTGAGATTAGTGAGATACGGCTTCCACATCTATATTTATTCCAAAATCATTAAACCAAGGCATTTTTCCCTCAACGAAAAACTTATTATGATGAATGTTTACGATGCCTTAAGATCAATATCTAGATAATAATGTTAAAAGCTCTGTTGAGATGTGTTCCACCATGACAGGAGTTGTTGAATCTACTATGTACCAAATACTGAAGGAGAAAAAAACCACTGGAATTGTTACTACTCCCAAGTCACATTCGATCACAGGCAGAGGAAAAACCTCGTTGAAAAAAGAGATGTAAACTGCAATAAAAGGAGTTGTACATACATTTTATTATGAGAAGCAGATTCCAACCGTCGACCAAATTCTAACTAAAATAATGAAGATCGGGATTTACCTGAAATTAGAAGAACTGAGCTCTGGAAATTGCCCAGAGAACTTAATTTTTGCTGGGAAAAACCAGATAGGAAATTTGTTCTTATAGATCGTTCGGAAAATGTCCGTTGGAGAAGGAAATATCTCTCTCAAGTAAAAGGTAGAGTTGCTAGAAATAACACAACTTATAAAATTAGTAATTTAACTGAACTTTTGAAAGATTTTTTTGAATTATGTTACTGCAAAAAATTGGGAAAAATCCATATAATAAAAGAATAAAAGAAAATATGGTAACTCGATCTCATGATCGGTGAGATAGAGGAACCAATTATAATTAATTTTAGCGAAGATAGCTTCATTAACTTTGATTACGAAATAGAGTTGTGATTTATGTTATATATGTCAAAATTATCTGTATTTTCTAATGTATGTGAATTATTAAGAAATTATAAGAAATAAAATAATAATATAAAAACTTTTTATTTTACGTTTATTACCGAAATAATATTCTATGCCATAAATACTTAGTGATAAAATAAACCTCCTTGCGACGCCTATGACAAGGATTAAAATCCTTTTTAACATTTCACACATTCAAATATCTATTGTTATCCCACCCAAATAGGCCACTATTATAGAACGGTATTTTTGATTATAAAATTTCTAACCCATTACTATGAACAATATATGTGTCTAACAGATTTTGCCAAAGACACTGGACTATAAAGAACACAGGTAGTTTGCGAAGAAAAAAAGGGTAAAAAATGATTTATTACTCTCTCTAGTTCTTGAATAAACTATAGTATAAGAGACAAAATAGGTTCTATTTTATTGAATTCAAAGCTCCGGGGGGGGGGGGGAGCGGCGATCGCCTCCACCGCCCCCTCCCCCTTGGATCCGCGCCTGGCTCAATCACACCATCTACACTCTTTTCACAAATTGTAGTTTCATTTTTAAAGTCAAGTTCATCTTCAGCATAGACCCACACTCCATAATGTTCCGCCTGGGTTCGGGAAAAACAGGATACCAGTTTATAGCCCTGTATTGTTACACATGAACTTTCATCTAGTCTCATCCAGTGTTCAGTGAACAGCAATAAATGGGGTTTGTTTGAAAGACCATCAATGATACATTCAACCTCTAATGTTTTATTTCGGATTGATTGTATATTCTGGTGCATAATAAAAATCTTATCCTTAGATTTAATATTTTGTTGATCGTTGACACTATGTATCCTCTTTGATTGAAACTTTTCTTCAGCATAACACTCAATTTTAGATTTTTCAAGCTGTACCAGATGACAGTATTATTATATTCGGTCTTCATTCAAATCCTGTTCATTTATAGTACATATTAAAAATAACACACAATAAAAATTTAACTCAAAATTTTCCTAAAATAATGAATTAAATGCAAACATAACTTTTAGGAAAAAAAAATCAATTTTGTATAAATAATATTAAAAATTTACCCGCGGTTATCAGTTCTAGATTTCTCGCTATTTCCACATAAATCGGAAATTCATCTTTATGGTTAAACAATTGAAAAATTTATTTAGTTAAACTAAGAACATATGATTTTCGGGACTTAAAAACAGTACGAAAATAACACTTTCTATCTCATATTTTAAACTGTGTAAAACAAGTCAAAATACAAAAGGTGACCCTGTTCTTATTATCGAAAATTAATAGTAGGAAAATACCTGTTTAAAAATGTTTTTTCTTTGCATTGAATGCAAATTTTTCGACCTTACCTGTCTAACAAACTTCATAAAAACGATCATATATCTTTATGATAGGTTTTTCTTTCACTTTCATTATACGGGTAACGTAAAATATAGTTAAACTTTTAAATGCTAATTAAACCAATATGTTACTTTTTGCACACCATACGGTTCGTTGAAAGCTATTGTATGGATGAGTTGTCACAGATGTACAGGACGAATCACTCATGAATGAAGTCGTAATATATATATATATATATATATATATATATATATATATATATATATATATATATATATATATTATTTTCCTTATGGCCGTTAAGAAAGACAGTATCTTCTCTGTGAATTCCACTCTGGCTCTCTCTTCATACTAGTTATAACAAAATATGACATAATATTCTAATTTTTTTATAGAATTCCAAACATAATCATTCTAAATGGATAAATTTATTTACCAATGAAAAAAGACGTTTTTTGTCAGTAAAATTCTTTAAATAAAGTTTATTTTAAAAGATACCTAAACAGTACTGTCACTGAAGGTAAAAATAGGCTACTACTTTAGAATTCTTTGAACCTCCATTTATTGTTATGAAAATTTAGAATCAAGCTTATTTTACCCTTAACTTCAAAAGTGGCATATGCTTGGCCTGCGCTTTTTGCATTTTAGTTGTGAAATCCACCCCTCGTGCAAGTAATTGAAAAATATGCAAATTTAAGCATTCTATCGGTAAAAATCTTATTTAGTTAAGTAGAATAAATATTCTTTAACATTTTAAAGCATAATTTATGATTTCCATTAGTTTTTCAATCTTTAGAAACCATCCCTTAAGTCGAAAATCATGGAAAAATTATTTTTATAATATTAAATATAATCGCACATTAACAGGGAACAAAACATTTGTTTACTGCTTATGATATAATTTATTGATGTACTGTGAATTTTCAACCCTTAAAAACCACCCCTTATCCTGAAATCAATAAAAAAATGATTTTTTAGCAGATTTAATCGTTTTAATTGTGCATTTATAAATTAAAATCGTTTTTACTGAATATAAAAAAAAATATTTATTTACTGAGAAATTTCAACCATAATATATATATATATATATATATATATATATATATATATATATATATATATATATATATATATATATATATATATATATAATATACGTATATGAAGCCGCTCCTAAAATTTCTCTGGAAAAATGTGATTGCTTTGTTTACGATAACTCCGTTACTTTTTATGCTATCAGCTTCAACTAAACACCATTTTAAAGGTAATTTTAAGAGCTATAAGATCATTTACATCTCCTTTTTAAAACCTATCATTTTTAAAAGTTAAAGGGTTAAAGGGCTCGGGTCACATGATCCTCGCAATAAAATTTACACTTCTAACGTTGATATCTCGGTTGTTTTTTATCCTACAGAAATAAAAAGAAAACAAAATTTTTATTAAGAAAAAACCTAAATTTTTGTTATTAGCCATTTTTAACGTATATTTAGTAGTTTTAGAGTTATTATAAAAAAAAATAATTTTTTAGCGAAATTTGGAAAATTCTGTACTTTTTTTTCAAAAATAACCACTCTAAACCGGTCAAAGGTTTTGATCTCATTACCTATACCAAAATAAAGTAAATCCTACAGGGATTACTATAGATTTCAATTTTGGTGGAAATGGCGTCTGTTTTATTTCTCACTTTTTCTTAAAAAATTCGAGAGTCCGATCTTATTTTCATCATAACTCGCTTAGCTCTAATGCAATAGGCTCCATTCAGAGCTTATTTGAAAGGTCTTTTCAAGTACTTTGAAAAGTTATCTGTATGTATTTTTCGAAAAACGAATCGGTTTCCCGTTATTTAACATCGAACACTTGGATTCGAGTATTCATCAAAAAAAATGATCCATTTAACCATCTATAAGTCACTTTGGATTTAACTTACAATATTTAAAAAAAACAATCTCTTTGTTTTCTTACTAGCTTCAATTTTGGTAAGAACAATAATTTTGGAAAAACGCATAGTTTTGGAGTTATTTATAAAAAACAGTTTCAAAACATGCATTTTTTTTCATGAAAAATCAACATTTTTAACCATTAGTAACTCAAAAAATATTGATTTATTAAAAAAACTTTATAGAATATATTTTGCTTAGAATTTATCCCTTTATCGATTCCTGGGGTTATTTTTGATAAAATAATTTCCACCCCCAAGAAGGGGTGGCATCTATCCCTAGAGTAAAAGCGCAAGTCAAGTAACTATTCACCAATTTTCACGCAAATCGATAAAGGTTCAAATTTTTCTGAGGGGATAGCCTTCAGTGACTGTACTAAAAATTGTCAGTTATTTTAAATAGCCTTAGAGATGTATAACTAGTTTTAGTGAAGCAGTTATTTACGTAGTTTTGCAAAATTTTTCTAATTTTGAAATAGGCGATTTTATTGCTGAAATGTTTTGGGGAAGATAATAGAAAAGGCTTTTCATCTCGTGAGTAATGAGAAAAGTGCTACGTCATTGTTTTTTTCAAACATTTAAAAAATCGGATTTTTCCGATTTTTTCCATATACTGAAAAAATTACCGGATATAAAGAAAAATGATGTAGAAATTGTTTGTGCTTATTGAAAATACTACAAGGAAAATACCTACAAAATGAGCTTTTATCTGGTGAAATCGCTCCAGTAACAAAAAAATAATTCGGGAAATGTTTAAAAAGGAACTGCTATGTTTTATACCACTAAATTTATTTAAAAAACAGTGAGTGCAGTTTCAACTCACAGTCATTTTCAAACTGAATTACAAAGGAAGACTAAGTAGTCAATACAGAAACATGAGAAAATTTAACAATAAATAAAAACTACCTGAGAAATTACATTACTACAAAGGGGAGGTACTAAATTTTGGGAACTAATTATTATTTGGCGACAACAAATAACGGGGAAAACCCAAGTTCTGTCTGGTCATTAAGCAAATTTACAATACATTTTTACTATGTTTATATATTTCTAAATATTCAAGAATATTTAACTTTTGGCTTTTTGTTGAATAATGCAATATGTCAGTGTTGCTTAAATTAGGAAAACTGTGGTTGTGTTCTAAGCAATGGTTGGCAAAGCTCGAGTCTGTTTTTTGTAGTCTATATGATCGGTGGTGTTCTGAAAAGCGAGTTTTAAAGCTTCTATCACTATGTCCAATATATCAGCTATCACACTTTGAACATTTTAACTTATAAACTCCTAATTTATCAAATTTATTAATTTTATCTTTAGCATTGTAAAGGATAGTGGACAGATTGTGTTGAGATTTAAAAGCTACTTTTATGTTATGTTTGGAAAGAGAATTAGCTATATTTTCTGATGGGGTACCACAGTATGACAAAGATATATAAGATGAACTATCTTTATTATTTTTTATTTTGGGATATATTGAATTAAAAGCTAGTTGTTTTTGTTTTTTAGATATTAATTTCTTTATGGTTTGTTGGGAGAAATTGTTTGATATTGCAATCATTTCAATGATATTTAGTTCTTCTTGAAGATCTTCAGAGAAGGAAAGATGATTAACTACCACATAGTAACAGCTACCAGCATCAACTTTTTAAAAAAATAATTGCAGAAAAACCTCCGAAATGGGCATTTTTAATAATTATTAATAATATTTATGAAAATTGTTCACAATTTCATGAAGTTGAGAGTTATTTCAGACTTTACTTACTCATTTTATAGCATGATATATAACTGTAAATTATTTTCTCTCCAAAACTTAACTTTTTTTTTTCGTAAGGAATAACCAGTGAACATAAAATTCGTTTTGATGGTTCAAAAAAAAAAATAAATAGTGACATGTATTATAAAGTTTAACCACCCTGTATCCAATCTATTATGATTGACAACTACAAGTTAAAATGCTAACGTGTTAAATAGAAATTCTAATTTGAATTCTATCCGACTGAACATCTTGTATCAATTTAACCATTTGCCCACGGTATTTGAACTTATTGACCTTTGTTTGTTAGTTTATTTGAATACAAGTTTAATGGTAGTTCTTAAGAACGAAAAAAAAAGCCGGCACAATAATTTACACGGCATTTTTAAAAGGTGAAAATTTTATTAAGTAAATTTTAGTTAATGAATGTTTTAAAATCCATTTCGAGGATTTATGTTAACAGTAATTAGTAGCATTTTTTATGGCATATTAAAGGTGTGATTGGGTGATTGAAAATTTCTCTAAATCAATTAAATTATTCGATCTATTACCGTAATGCAATACTAGACAACGAAGCATCAAAAATAGGATCAAAATGAACTATGACAAAACGAACACACATACATCTACACAAACTTGCTGAAACTGTACGTTTTTTTTTAAAACGGAACAGCGGAAAAAACATTTGTAAATTGTTTTTCTTATCTGCCTAAATGTAATAAAATATAATAAAAGCATTTTTTAAAAGAATTTATGCGTATTCGGCGACAAAATTAAACGTTAAAATTTGCGCTTGAATATCACGTTACTTTGTAGGTACATCACCTGATTTTGGGACGTGACTTCCCGGAAAGTAAAGTAACCGTCAGATTTTATACAGAAATCGGCAGTAGTAGCAGAACTAAAGTAGTATTAAACGAGTAGCAGATCAGACCTAAGGAAAGAGAATATTTAAGGGGAGTAACGGAATTCAGTTGCCTTAAGAAGTAGTTAACTTTCATCGCTTTTAGGACGGCTGAACAGCCAAGAAGAGGTTACAACATCGACGATCTTTTAGAGGGCTGCGTTGCTGAAAGTGATAGTGTTTTTTAAAATCATTTAAAATAAAGTACCTCCGAGGCCCCTGGACGAACTAATAGCTTTTACCTGGGTAATTGCCAAAGGCTGGGGCGCCTGAAGACTTTAAAAATAAAAAAAACTTATTGCAAAAAAATCGGTTTAAGTAAGGTGTATCGGGAGTTCTCTGGATAAAAACAAATAGTGTCTAGGTAAGATAGGTTTTATTTCCCAGAGCCAAGTACACTACAGTTCGGGATTGTATACGCGAACTGGTGTTGCAATCTCGGATCACCGTCATAAAGATCGCGTAACTATTCCAACTTGATTTTCTAATACTCAACAAACCAAATAAAATAATTTCTCTTTCAGCTAGAAGATTAAGAAGAAAAACTAAGAAGATTTTGTGCGGAAATTTAACGTTAAAGTCATTCTAAGTTTTCGGTGAAAATCGTAAAAAAATTAGATTGAAAAACCTTACCCTCCAGAGACATTATGCTAGTTAAATTTTCCAGATTTACTTGCGGAAACCCCTTTATTATTTTTTCGTGAAAATCTAATTTTTATCTTAATTTCTTCTTAAAAAAAAGTCCAGTTACTCATACTTTTCTTGCGCATTTTTTAAATTTTGCGATAAAGTCCAATTAGCTATACTTTTTCTGGGTTAAAATTTCGGTGTTGAAAATCATTGCGGATTTTAACAATAAATAAATAAATTTGCGACTTGCGGTGCGACCTAGCGTTCGACTCAAGTTTAAACAATTTATCGGCAAGAAGAATAAATAAATTTGTTAGGTAAAGTAGGTTCGTTTCGTTCAAAAAACATTTGGCCACGACAAAGTATACTTGACCCTTGCCCCCCTAAACTAATTATTTCTTCACAAAATAATTAGTATAAACCCGGAACTCTTATAAAATTAAATTTTTTTTTTAAGTCGTCTTGAGCATCCACGCTCGCTTCCCACACGCACAACCTCATAGCCCCTTTTTAAATTTCGGCATAAAAGTTTTTCTTGTTCCAAATTTAAGAGCATGACTCATCTTCCTCAAGTGCCCTCGACAAACATCAAGAAAGGTGAGGCGGCTTGCCTCTTCGCCAGGTCGGGCGGTTATGGTGCTAAAAGCAAAAGCACAGTTGCGACAAAAACAGGCGGTTATTTGCTTCGTAGTGCTTTGTGTGCGAGCAAGTACTGTTGGTTATGGCTCATTATAGAAGCTCCATACGATCGACTACTGTTTACTTTTGGGCTCATACGCTTGATCCAAGATTCGTCATCTATCACGATCTTTAAAATGCTTTATGAAGCACAGAAGAAATAAAAGAACTAGCAAAGATAAAGAAAAACGCTTTCTTGAAGTACAAAAGCAATCCTTCGGCTGAAGAATATCAAAAATACAAGCAAACGAGAAACAACATAAACGGGAGGATTAGAAGATGCAAGGAAGAATATTGGGAGCGATACACAAAGGACATGGAGCATGACTGATACGGTGCGCAGAAGAGAATATGGAGAATGATTCAGAAACAGAAAAAAAATGTTAATGAATACATCAGTACAGCTCACATCAAAAAGGAAGAATGGACATCATACTTTGAAAGACAATTTGGTAATACAAATACGATTCACACTAGCATAACAGCAAAATCCATAAATCTGAGCACTACAAAAATGCAGGTAACATCGGAAGAAATATAATATAAAATACGTAATTTAAAGAATAGAAAATCTCCTGGACCAGATCTAATTACCAACGAATTATTGAAATAGGGAGGCCAAATGCTTACCGAGGAGTTACAAAAGCTTTTTAATAAAATTATTAAAGAAGAGCAAGTACCGCAAAAATGGAAAACCAGCTATACAATTCCCGTACACAAAAAGGTGACCACAAAAACCCGGACAACTACAGAGGAATTACACTTCTTAACTCTGTCACCAAACTATTTACAGCAATTAGTCGTGACAAACTTGAAGAGAAAATAGAGAACTCGGAGCAACAACAGGGTTTTCGAAAAAACAGGGGAACCACAGATGCCTTATGTATAGTGAGACAAATAATCGAAAAATCAATAGAATTTAACCACTCTGCATACTTATGCTTTGTTGACCTAACAAAAGCGTTCGACCGCATCAAGAAGCAGCACATAACGGACATCCTAAAACAGAAAAATGTTTCAGCGGAGATCATAAACATAACTGATGACTTGTACACAAATTCCAGCACAAAAATAATAACATCCGAAGGTCTAACCGAAGACATCAAGATAAACGAAGGGATAAGGCAGGGAGACTCGCTAAGCCCCTTCTTATTCAATTTGATAATGGACCGCATAATAGAGGACATCAGACCGAAACGCGGATACCAGATGGGCGGACACAATATCAATATAATATGCTACGCGGATGATGCGGTCCTACTCGCAGATAACAAAGACGACCTCCAGAGATTGATACACCTATTTAACGTATCAACTAAGAAGTACAATATGCAGATATCAACGAATAAAACAAAGTGTATGGTAATTTCCAAGGAACCAAGAAGATGTAAGCTACAGATAGAAAATGCCATAATTGAACAAGTCATGAACTTTAAATACCTAGGCTTTGACACAACAAGCTGTCGTAACCTTACTGGAGAAGTACTGTCACAAAATACAAGAGCCCTACAAGTGGCAGGATGCTTAAGAGATGTTATATTTCGAAACAGATGCATGAGAATAGGGGGAAAAACAAAAATATATAAGACCATGATACGACCAATTCTAACTTATGCCACGGAAACAAGAGCAGACACTAAGAAGACAAAGCAGAAAATGAGAACCACCGAAATGAAGGTACTGAGATCAATGCTGAACGTGTCAATCAGAGATAGGCTGACAAATACCTTAATCAGAGAAAAATGTAATGTGCAGGACATGGTCAAATGGACAAAAGAAAGAAAAATAGGTTGGAAAGAACACGTTGAGAGAATAAGTGAAGAGAGACTAGCCAAAGTTTGTATGTATGGACGACTAAGAGGAAAAAGATTACCAGGACGACCACCAAAGAGATGGGCCCAGAGCTGGTTCTCTTCATCAGCAGAATAAGGTGGGTGAAGATGGAATTACAAACAGGGATATCCCTAGTCAACGTAGAAGAAGAAGAAGAAGATGAAGCATCGCAATTTTATTTTTTGAGCATTTCTTTCCACCCATGGACATGAACCCTTTTCTGAGCCATTGTGAAATTATGAGGGATCGAACGCGAACTGTTCACGAGTTAATTTCCTTTTTTTTTGGTCATGATCAAATTTTGAACTTACTTTAAACGACACAAACAGCGTTCATATGTCAAAACTTTTTGAGCGCCTATACCGTCTAAAATGTCATAGTTTACAATTTAAATGGTTATACTCATATTCAAATAACATCAAGAAAAATAATATTGTTTCATTTAGTTCCTCCATAAGTCAATGTTTTCCCAAAACCCTTCACCGATGAAGCAATAAATCTCGCTAAATTCAAAACTCTCCGATAATATTAAACCTAAATACCGAATCTTAATTTTAAAATGTTATTTATTACCCATGTTACGTCATCTTTATCTTGTTCCGAAACAGGTGCTCGGGAAAGGTGAAGACCAAATTAGTACCTTCGTTTCTTCTTCTTTTTTCGGACCACACAAGATATGGCCGACAAGCATAAGGAGTTTCTTCTTTTTTTAACATGTTAATTTGCACAAGAAAAAGAGAAGATTGCAAGATTGGAAAAGGATTGATAGTTTTTGGGATGCGAAGATATTATATTAACAAGAAATAAAGAAATTATTTTCTCACAAAATTGTTTTTGAATAAATTGGTTCCGAGGGTTTTTATATTGTAAATTCAGATAATTTATGCTCAGTAGTATTTTAAACGGAATTCGGGAAATGTTTAAAAAAGAACTACAATGTTTCATACCACTAAATTTATTTAGAAAACAGTGACTGCAGAGTCATTTTCAAACTGAATTACAAAAGTAGACTAAGTATTCCATACAGAAACATGAGAAAATTTAACAATAAATAAAAACTACCTGAAAAATTACATTATTACAAAGGGAAGGTACTAAATTTTGGGAACTAATTATTATTTGGCAACAACAAATAACGGGGAAAACCCAAGTTCTGTCTGGTCATTAAGCAAATTTATATTTTTATTTTTACTATATTTATATATTTCTAAAGATCCAAGAATATTTAACTTTTGTCCCTTTGTTGAATAATGTAATATGTCAGTGTTGCTTAAATTAGGAAAACTGTGGTTGTGCTCTAAGCAATAGTTGGCAAAGCTCGAGTCTGTTTTTTGTAGTCTATATGATCGGTGGTGTTCTGAAAAGCGAGTTTTAAAGCTTCTACCACTTTGTCCAATATACAAGCTATCACACTCTGAACATTTTAACTTATTAACTCCTGATTTATCAAATTTATTAATTTTATCTTTAGCATTGTAAAGGATAGTGGACAGATTGTGTTGAGATTTAAAGGCTACTTTTCTGTAATGTTTGGAAAGAGTATTAGCTATGTTTTCTGATAGGGTACCACAGTATGACTAAGATATATAAGATGAACTATCTTTATCATTTTTTATTTTGGGATATATTAAATTAAAAGCTAGTTGTGTTTTAGTTATTAATTTCTTTATGGTTTGTTGGGAGAAATTGTTTGATATTGCAATCCTTTCAATGATATTTAGTTCCTCTTGAAGATCTTCTTCAGAGAGAGGCAAAGAGAATGCTCTATGTATCATTGAATTATATGCAGCCATTTTGTGTTGTAAGGGGTGAAAAGAGTCATTAGATATAGTATTACCTGTAAACGTTGGTTTTCTAAAAATTTTAAAATTACAATGATTATTGAGGTGAGATATGGTGAGATCTAGAAAATTTATTTTATGATTATTTTCAGTTTCCAGAGTAAATTGAATTTTTGGATGGCAATTATTAATGTATTGTAAGAATTTTTGAAGCTGTCTAGTAGTGCCTTTAAAACATGCTAGAACATCATCCACATATCTGTACCAAAATTGAACATGGTTTTTACTTAAAGGGGAATTAAGAATTTTGTTTTCTATACTTGACATGAAAATATCTGCTATATCTAATGACTCTTTTCACCCCTTACAACACAAAATGGCTGCATATAATTCAATGATACATAGAGCATTCTCTTTGCCTCTCTCTGAAGAAAATCTTTAAGACGAACTAAATATCATTGAAAGGATTGCAATATCAAACAATTTCTCCCAACAAACCATAAAGAAATTAAAAACTAAAAGACAACTAGCTTTTAATTCAATATATCCCAAAATAAAAAATGATGAAGATAGTTCATCTTATATATCTTTGTCATACTGTGGTAACCTATCAGAAAACATAGCTAATACTCTATCCAAACATAACATAAAAGTAACCTTTAAATCTCAACACAATCCGTCCACTATCCTTTACAATGCTAAAGATAAAATTAATAAATTCGATAAATCAGGAGTTTATAAGTTAAAATGTTTAGAGTGTGATAGCTTATATATTGGACAAGGTGGTAGAAGCTTTAAAACTCGCTTTTCAGCACACCACCGATCATATAGACTACAAAAAACAGACTCGAGCTTTGCCAACCATTGCTTAGAACACAACCACAGTTTTTCTAATTTAAGCAACACTGACATATTACATTATTCAACAAAGGGCCAAAAAAATATTTTTGAATCTTTAGAAATATATAATAATATATATAGTAAAAAAAATGTAAATCTGCTTAATGACCAGACAGAACTTGGGTTTTCCCCGTTATTTATTGTCGCCAAATAACAATTAGTTCCCAAAATTAGTACCTCCCCTTTGTAATAATGTATTTTTTCAGGTAGTTTTTATTTATTGATAAATTTTCTCATGTTTCTGTATTAAATACTTAGTCTAACTTTGTAATTCAGTTTGAAAATGGCTCTGTGAGTTGAAACTGCAGTCACTGTTTTCTTAATAAATTTAGTGGTATAAAACATAGTAGTTCTTTTTAAAACATTTCCCGAAGGCGATTAACTACCACGTAGTAACGGCTACCAGCATCAACTTTTTAAACGGAATTACTCAAAATATATATTTTTTGACTTCCTGTTTGTTTACAAACTGTAATTAAATTACATTAAACGAATGTTGTGACAACAAAAGAGTAATCTGATTTAAAAGGGAATAGTCCTGTAACTATTTCGAATCAGATTAAATATTCTATGAAAAATAAAATTCTTTTTTGCTGAGGCCTAGAGCTCTTATTAGATCACTCGGAATATAATGTTTCTGCCTTCGAGATTTGAAGCCAGAAGGGTTCCAAAGGCTAAAAAAGAAAATAAGACATAAGATACTACATAATTACTATTATCACTCTGAAGATTTTTACGTAGTCTCTCTCTCTCTCTCTCTTTGTCAACCCTCTGTCCATCCACTCCTGGATGTAGGTCTCTCTCAATTGTTTCCATCTTTCTCTATTCTTCGCCAATCTCATCCACTGCTTGCCCGCCAGTGTCCTTATGTCGTCTACCCATCTTTTTTGAGGTCTTCCCGTGCTTCTTGTTGTCTCCCTCGGTCTCCATTCCAGGATTCTTCGTGTCCATCTGTTGTCCTCATATCGGGCTATATGACCAGCCCATCGCCACTTCATCTTTGCAAACTCCTTCACGATGTCTTTGATTTTCGTTCTACGTCTTATCTCGATGTTTCTAATCCTGTCTCTTAATGATATTCCAAGCATGTTTCTTTCCATCGCTCTTTGGACTGTTTCTAATTTTTTAGCGGACTTTTTGGTGAGGGACATGGTCTCTAATCCATACGTACATACCGGTAATATGCATGTGTCGTATACTTTTCTTTTTAGATTTATGGGAATTGAATTATTTTTCAGGATGTATGCAAGTTTGCCGAAAGCGGCCCATGTCAGCTGTGTTCTTCTTTTTATTTCAGCATTCTGGTTTGATTTCCCTAGTCTGATGTCATGACCCAAGTATACATAGTGTTCGACGTTTTCTATCCTCTGGTTCTGTATTGTTATGTTTGCCCGTTCGTGGCTCATTATTTTTGTTTTGTTGTAGTTCATTTTAAGGCCTACAGATACGGATACGTCATTTAGCTGTTGTAGCATTTCGTTCAATTCTTGGAGATTACTTGCTATTAAGATTATATCATCAGCAAATCTGAGATGGTTCAAGTATATTCCGTCGATGTTTATACCTTTGATGTCCCATTTCAGTTCCTTAAAAATGTCCCCTAAGACTAGGGTGAACAGTTTTGGCGAGATAGTGTCCCCTTGTCTCACTCCCCTTTGTAGTTTTATGGGGTTCGCTTTCGTTTTGTCGTCTATTTTTATTTGAATGGTTGCATTTTTACATTTACGTAGTCAGAAGTCTACTAATACTAAATTTTAACCAACTCGTTACTTAAGTATTATAAAACGTTGATACAGATTTGTTTTCAGCAGAAAAAAATATACAAGTTTGATAATTGATCGATGACGAAGCTCTTAAAATTAATAAATTAGCAACAGTGTCTACTTAATTTGAAAGAGGCCGTATAGATTAAAGATATCTCGATCAACATTTAAATTTCTATTTATATAAATAGTATTAATCATATTATTAATATATTTTTAAATTAAAATAACATGTGACCTTGTACAAATGACTCTTGAGCAATATTTAGGTCAAAATCTACCTGTACACAGTTTAACAAATAGTTTTATCAGTAGATCTCTTATTTCTCATATTAACTGACAATCCATTTGAGATTACAACAAGAAGCTGTATACATTTGTCAACAATATTGCAGATTAAAATGTCAGATTAAAAGAATAAAATGCTTAGAATACTGAGAGTTATTTCTAAATAAACGGGATAATTTATTAATAATATCTTGAAGTTGATAACGAGCTCGAGTTGACAAATTATTTTTTTGATTAGTTGCCTTTTAAATTCAATAAGATATCTCAATTAAGTTTATCAAAAAAGTAAAAGTGGGCGCATGGATTTGAATGACAATTTGTTAAGGTTTAAAAGGACGTTTATACAATACGCCATAAAATATCGATTATTATCAGGAAAATTAATTAAATATAACAAATATGACAGCGTTGACTAGTTAAAAGAAAAAATAGGTTCGTGTTTGACGAAATATTGTACAGATTTGTATGGTATTGATTTATTTGGTTACATGACGTTTCGATAAGCATATACCACTCCTTTTTAACACATATAAAATAAATTAAAAAAAAAAATTATAAAACACGATTTTATTTTCATGAAAGTCGTAGACTAAACGGCATAAAATAACTTTCTAACTATTTCACGCTGCATTACCATCTTGTTACGATTTTCTCTCTTTATTTTCTGACTGGATTCGAATGAAACAACACTTTCCGCTATTAAATAACAACTCTTTAATAACTATTTAACACTTTTACGTTCAAATACAAATCAAACTAATTACTTATGTTCTACCCCTATCAAGGGGCGGATTCAGTCTCTCTCTTTGGGGGTGGGGCGGTGATATCACAAAAGTACAGTATGGCTAGCGAAAGCAAGTTGTCGACGGGGGAGACATCAGCAACATTCCCATTTCTAGTGTAAATGGCAGAATCGGGTCGATTTCTCCGAATTTGAAGCTCTTAGAGAGGTGGCGGCGATCACAAGAAAAAACAAGTTACCGACAGGGGGGGGGGGGGAGGATGCGAACAGCATACACATTCCTAGTATAAGAGGCAGAATCTTGGGGGGCCTATCGCAAGAAAAACAAGTTGTCAACGGGGGAAGGGGGGGAGGGGGGAGTGCCAGCGGCATACACGTTCCTAATATAAAAAGCAGAATCGGTTCTATTTTCCTGAACTCAAAGCTCTTGGGAAGGGGAGGGGCGCTTTCATACATATGTAATAAAAGCAAAAAATGCGAAATCTTGAGAAATAAAAAAAAAGGAGACGGTCGAATATAATTGTTCATAAAAGTAAATATATATATATATATATATATATATATATATATATGTATAATAAGGTGTGTAAATGTAAAAAATGCAATTTTCGGGGGGGGGGGGGTGTCCGAGAAGGTTGAACATGTGCCAAATATTATTTTTTCGATGCGCTACCCCAAAAAAAAATCGAAGAATGAAAGCTCTACGTTATTTAGAAGCGGAAATATTGCTAATTTTTCAAGCGCGCGCCGATTTGAAGACGCATTCTCACTTTGTACTCGGTAAGATTCGTTACCCCCTCCAACTTACCTTATCTGGCCTCCAGGCCTCAGTTTAGCGATCTCCTGAAGGGTTGAGTGTGTGTAAATTAACCTCAATTGAATGATTTCATATACTTTAGGCTCTTATTAATGAACTCTAAAAAATTCAGCTCTTAATATAAATGAACAATCGCTCTGTGATTTTTTGAAAAAAAAATTGCTAACTCGGCTCTTACTGGTCGTAGAGACTTTTTTTTCAAAAATTCGTGTTTTTTACCAGTTTTCCAATGATATGCTTCATTAACAAATCGGACAAAAAATGCGGTTGTTAATTTATTTATAAGCGAAAAACTACCCATATCTTCATGACGATTTTGCATAAACAAAATATGAAAAATATCCACTTTTTTTACTAGATGATAGTTTAAGTCTTTACAAAGAGAATGAGCACTGACAAAACTCTGTAGCAGTTTCCTAGACGACGGTATAGCCAATCCAAAATAGTCACTTTTTTCGTTTTTCCAATAAACAACTGCAATTTTACAAAAACTGTTGGACCGACAGCGCCCAACTTCCGTACACTTTTTAAGCACTTTAGAACTCATATTCTGGTAAAAGTTGAAAAAATTCAATAAATATTAAGAAAGTTATTAACAATTGAAAAATAAGCCATTTTTAATGTTTAATTTGCAATAACTTTTTTGTTTACAGACCGATTTGGACAAACAAAAACTCATTTTGAAGATATTTTCAAGACGTACAATTCGTCTATGGAACATTTTTCTTTAAATCTCTTAGATTTTCCGTAAAATCCAAAAAAACCGGGGAAAAATCATTTTCCGACCTATTTGTTAAAAAAAAACAGTGTTCCAACCAAAATTTGTTGGGACACGAGATGAGACGTCATTTCTTCTACCTTCCCCTATCCATTTCTGCAATCAGATCGCAGGCAGTATTTGAGTCATTTTTACCTCCCAAAAATTGCTTCCTTTCCTGGTCTATTAAGCTAATAACATTATAAAAATTTAATGTTAGGAAGACAGAGGGGTATCTGCGGAAAACAGAAAAAAATTGGCTCGTGGTCTACGGAACAAAAAAGTTTGGGAACCTCTGATATAAAATAATAATTAATTTAATTTTGAGAACTTAAACTAGCTTTGATGTTAATTGAAGTGCACAAAAGGGAAAAAGGTACTATGTACAAGGTGAGGTCAAAATCCGACATATTACCAAATATTTGCACACCTACAATTAAAAATAAATGATTAATTATCTTTAAAGGTTAAAAATTTCAACAATATTTCAAACTACACAATTTAAATTGTGTCGGACAGTTTGACCTACTCTTCCAAATGCAATTAACACTTCTTTTAATGACGAGACATCCTAAAGCTGTCAAAACTCATCTCTAGTATGTTCTTTATACTCTCATATAGGAAATCAAACGCAAATTTTATTATTAAAGAGTTATTATTATTATTATAATGTTACTTTTGACGGCAATGATTGTAAGTTATATTTGATTCTTTTCTCACAAAATGTCGCAACATAAAGAATTATAGTTCAAAATAAAACAGTCAATTCACCTTTTTTTGTTAACTTAATTTAATTTTAAAAGGTCTTGCCCGAAACACATCATGATTTGGTTACAACAGGCTTGTTTTGTCTCGTGATGCGCTGTAAAGCTTTCAAAAATATCTTCAGTCAAGGTTGACATCTAGTTGGGAAGACAGTGGTAATTTAGGTATATGATTTGTCAGTTATTGCGAATAAGAGACCTTTAAGCTAAATCATGATAATAATTATTAAAAACTTGCTGGCTTTGGAAAATTAATAATGGTAACGAGTGGGTTTTATATGTAATAGAACTATTTGAGAAACAAATAATTAATAAATAATAGTTCATAAACAATATCTGACTACGTTTTAATATCCTACATATGACATTTTTGAGTTTAAACTTTGTCGATCTAATAAAGTTTTGGCTAGGGCTTCATCTAAATCCGTTCATTGGTTATCTCGTCATGATTTTGAGATAATTCATCCTAAAAGTTATAAAATGAGGTACATTTGAGTTTAAATATATCAAAAACCATAGGAATTCTACATGAAAAAATCTATAAAAATTGATACTAGAACCTGGGAAAGAGCCTAGACGCGTAACATGAATATAAAATAATAAAATGTATGCACTCGAAAAGTGAAATTTAAGACCTTTTCTAAGTGGAACCAGCTCCTAAAACCTGTATGTATTATTGAAATACTTAAAAAGGATCTTGCGAAAAGCCTTTTCAAATTCGACGTCGGGTTGTAAAAACTAGAAATAGCGGTAGTTAAAGACCGGCTAAAACATAACAGACAGAAACCAGAGGCGATAGAAAAAGTGTGTGAAAAAATTTATATTCTACATCAAAAAGTTTAAAGGAATTGATCACAAACCCTTGAAAAAGGTTCGGGTGAAACTAAATCTACAATCAGGAAACACGTGTATTCTAAAAACATCACATACTTTTATTCTGGTAGTTTGTTGGATACGTTTGATTCCTAACTAGAACAAAGCACGCCTGTCCATAATACATATATATATATATATATATATATATATATATATATATATATATATATATATATATATATACTAATTGAGTTCAGTTTTCTGAACTAACTAAAACCGGGCTATACCAGCATTACTCTAAACCATCAAGAACTAACCAAAAATTTTAATTGGTTAAGATATATTTTGCAATTATTTTTAAATTAAAAAATAAATATTTTGTTGACTGAGAAAGTTAATTTTATAAATTTCTCATATGAAACTATTGGAAATCTGGCAATGTCGCTACATATATTTAGCTTTTAAAGTAGTAGGAGTATCAACGGAGCTTCAGACACTCATTTTTGCTTGTTCATTAAAAATGGAAGTTTTTTTTTCATTGGGTTGCTAATATTTTTACAAAAATAGTTGAAATATGCTACATACAATATAGTTTAACGAGTATTCTTAATAATAAATAAGAAACTTATATTTTATAAAGATATAAAAATCTCCATGGAGTAATGAAAATAAGAAGAAAAACTATGAAACATCAAGACTGGAATAGTATTCAATACCTTCGAAATAGGGGATATATAAAAGAATTTTCAAGAAAAAAAATGCCATTTTCTCGGATTTTACTTAATCTACACAATTATCGAAATAATAGGATTTTAGCTTTTTTTGCATTGAAGCAACTTACGAATGTTAATCGCATGTCGAATTTGAAATTGTTTTTTACGAGGATCTTTTTAACAATTTCTACAATGCATACAGAGTTTGAATGCTAGTTTTTATCACAAAAGGGTTAAAATAATATTTTCAGTTTTAAGTGCACACATTCTGTGTGATTCACGTTATATAGCCAGGTTATTTCCTAGATTTTATGATTGCAGATTTTTCGCATGGAATTCAATTCTGCACATTTAACCATAACATACCATAATTAAAAACAAAGATACGAATTATCAAAAATTGCAGATAAAGGAAATGATATAAATTAAAAAAAAAAATAAAAACACTGTTAACGACAAAACGGATATAGGAAATTTGAGCCACATTTACACCGGCCTAATTTAAAGAAAAATATTAAGTATTCGATCCTGTTAATAAATGCTCTAACATCTCTGGTTTTTGAAATATTCGGAGCTCAATTGTACTTAAAAATACTTATTTCCTCACTTTTTGGTTAAGATATCTTAAAATCCTGATGTGATAATCAATTTTGGTAAACAGATTTAGATTTAGCGCACCCAATTATGTGGCGATCGATCCTTGTTATCAAAAAAGGATTTGACACCCCAAATTTGTAAGTATTATTGTATGAACGACCGCCTATAGGTGCAACATCTTACCTATAGATCCCGTCAAGAAATGTGAGCAAGGGTGTCAAGGAAAGGCATCGGTGGAACCCACTGACGAGTCCGCCACCGGTATCAGAACGAAAAAAGCCTTAAAAAATTTAAATTTTAGTGGTCGAAAATTAGCTTGTACTTATGTCGTAACATCGCCGGCATATTTACAACAGTATGTATAATTTAAATTTTTAAATATGAAATTCTCTTTAAATTTACTTTTTTGAAATTCAATATGGCGGATCCAATATGGTGGGTTGAAAATTTTACCTTTTTCGTATTTTTTCAAATTTGATATTAGGGGGTTTGCGTCAAGTTCTTTAAATATCGATATTGGAAGGTTTTGGGGCCTATATTACCAATTTGAAATTTAAGATAGTGGATTTACTATGACAAACTAAATATTTGTTTGACACAATTTTACTGGTACTTGGAGAACTCTAAGAACTAAAGAATTTTTAGTGGTGGAAGTCGGTTAAATTTAAAAAAAAAATAGTATTTTAAACCTTTTTGATTTACTAATGGACAATGCAGCGACAACATGGTACAAAAAGTGATTATTTTGACTATTTTGAATTTCTGGCATACCAACAATTCGTTAGAAAATTCTTACCACCGGCTCTGTATTATTATATTGTCCAACAAATGCAATTTTTTTACATAAACGTTAAAATATCTTAAAAAGAAGTCTACTACTTGCCTTTTTTTGTGTCTACTTTTAGTTGAGGTGATAAAACCGTTATTAATCCAATTTTTTATGTAGTACTTGTGAAATATAATTGCGTAAGCTTCTGTAGAAATAATCACAAATTTTTGTTTAATTTCCACTATATTTTGTAGTATAGAAAATACATAACGCGTTTTGCTACGATGTAGCTTCTTCGGATGTTTGTTGTAGTATCATACATAGTACATCAAACATCCGAAGAAGCTACATCGTAGCGAAACGCGTTATTTGATTTCTAAACTACAAAATATAGTGGAAATTAAACAAAAATTTGAGTTTATGTTTTACATTATTTATAATGGATTTCCATCAAGAAAAAGCCAGTACAATTCAAAATTATTGAAATATTAATTAAGCTCTATTTTATTTCGCAAATTAATTTAACAAAAGTTGTGGTGAATATTTTAATCGCGACTTAATCAACTAAATTTCTTTGATTATTTTATAATTAATAATGAACTGTAAAATAGATGATAATACGTTTTAAGCACTAGATTTTTTGGCAAAGCTAATGAATAATTAGCTGACCAGATAATAAATATAGTTTGTTAAAGAAGAAACTCCCAGATTACTTAAATTTTATGGAATATCACGATTCATTAGATTTTTAACGAAGTTATGAATAACTTTTAACAGTAACTTTTATTAGTAACCTGTAAATCAATAAAACGATTTTGTTGAAAGTACAAGAAATAATTTAAATGTTTACATGTAATCTACGGAAAGTCGTTTAATGTGAATTGAAATTACTACAAATTATAGAATCTTCTGCCATAATTAAGTGTTTCTCTTTAACTGCGTTTTAATGACTTGCTAATAGCATTTTACCAAGTAATAAAGTTTTTTTAGTAGTTTTGCTGTAGTTTCGCTCATAAAAATCGCACGACTTAATTTAGGAGAGAACGCGAATCTAGGAGCAGCCAAGTTGTGCTTCAGAATATATCTGAATATTATGAAAATAGATCTCAATATCATTGTATACTTCTAATTGTTCTTGTCAAATTTTAAGCCCTAATGGCAGTAGCTAAAGAAAACAAGAAGTTAAATCATAAGTAGATTAAATTGAATTAAATATACTGAAATTTTTAACAGAAAAATAAAATTTTTTGCCAATTCTCAAATTCAAAATATTTTCATAGACTATAAAATAAAGTAAAAAGAGAGACCAAGAGCCGTTTAAAAAAGTTATAGTTTTTAATTTTAACTTTTTCAGATTCCGACCTATATATTTAACACCTTGTAACTCTTATCTTCGATATTTTTTTAAACTAAGCTCATAAAGTCCTAGACAATATTTATACCAAATATTAAACTTTTGTCACAAAATTAACGGCAGTATTTATATGGAAAAATGGTGCCAGAAAATGCACTCTTTTAGAATCTCACATAAAATTTAATATATATATATATATATATATATATATATATATATATATATATATATACAGGTCTGGAAAATCCCAACCAGAAACTCGACGTTTCTTAAGTATGATAAAGAAAATACTATATTATTCATCAAATCAGAATGAGACAGAAAATAAGCATCGTTAAGCATCGACATACGTGTAAATTACCAGTTTGGCCCTATGGTGAGGGGTAATACCATGCTGGCGCGGTAAGAGCGGGCGGCAACATACGCCACGCCCTACCAAAATAAGAGGATTCCAAGTTATTTGCTTTCATTCGGCCGTCGACATTTTTTTATTTAAAATGGTAGTTTATTCCACGCAACAAAAAGTACAGATTATTAAGTGATATTATTCTGGTAAAAGTATACATGAGATAATCGGCAGATTTGCATTTACATACGAAAATCATCCTATTCCTTCAAAATCTAGAATTTCAGAAATTATTAAAAAATTTGAGACAACCGGTTGTCTAAAAATTTGTTAAAAATGCACTGATAACAATGAGGAGCAATCGGCTCCTCAAATTACTGAAGAACGAGCAAATCGGGAGAATGACGTAAGTAGTTTAGCGGAAATTAATTTTCCTTGCAATAATACCGCAATTGCAGAAGAACTTGATATGAATGCTCGAACGGTTCGAAATATTTTAAAGCATAACAAATATCGCTGTTACAAATTGCGAACAACTCAAGAAATTTTTCCGGAAGACCAGGAAAAACGTGTGGTGTTTTGTGAGGACATGATGGAAAGGGCTAATAGGGACGACAGATTCATCAGCAACATTTTGTTTACGGATGAATCTTCATTCTCCTTGCACGGCCGTCACAATCCTTTTATTGCCGTAGGATACTCTAGAGAGAATCAACATCTCATTATTCCTCAGAGAACACAATACCGGCAAAAGGTTAATGTATGGGCTGGTATGTTAGGGGATTTTATCATTGGACCCTTTTATATTAATGGGAACCTAACGGCCAATAAATACTTGGACTTTTTGCGAAATCACGTCATTCCAGCTATTCGAGGATTGAATAATAATTTTGAGGAAATTTGGTTTCAGCAGGATGGTTGCCCTGCTCATAATGCGAGAGAAGTGCAACCGTTTTTGCAAACTATATTTTCTGAGCGCCTCATAAGCACAAGGGGAACCATTCAAATGCCACCCAGGTCTCCCGATTTGGCCCCAAACGATTTTTTTCTTTGGGGTAAATTTTCTCGAAAAATTTATCGGCACATATATGATCGTGCTATGAATTTGGATGAATTGAGACAAAAAATTAATTATAAATAAAACACCTGAAGTTTTGACAAATACGCGAACCGGATTTTACAATAGATTGGGTCTCGCTCAAAGTGGAGGCCTGTTTGAACACCTCTTGTATAATTTTAGATGTTCTTATTTACTTAAATAGAATTTAATTATTTGTTTATTTAATTATAACTACTGAATATGTTACTTTTATTTTTTACCCGAATCAAAGTTTATTTTTGAGAATGCTTTTTTTAATGTGGTTTATTAACTTATTTACTTAGAAACTACCGTTATTTTTATTAGAATCAATGTTTATTTTGAAATAGAAATACCAGTTTTCTTTACGCCTAACGGCCAGCAAAAAATAATTTTTTTGTATTTCGACTATTTGATGCATTTAAAACAATAAATGTATCAAATAGTCATTAAATATTCCAAATTCCGTCGATTACGTTATAAGTTTAGACAAAAGCAATACACACTCCCATTCGTTTCCAGCTACTGATGGTCGACTGTTCGTTTTTCGTGTCGCACGGAAGTCAGAGGGGGTTATATGTCGTGTAGGCGTCCCGACAACGTCTGTCCCGAAGTAACCTGAAAGGCTTAGTGGGTCACAATTAAGAAAATGTGGCCAAAATAAAAAAAAATTCTAGTTAAAAAATTTAAACTAGAAGTGTGGCTATAGTACTGTTTCTATTAAATATCGGTAATATGAGCGGCCAGGCTCCTTCAGGAGGTAGACACTTAATTAAAAATAGCTATTTATTTATTTTTTAACTTTTATACGAAAAATTAAGCAAATTATCCTAAAATGCAATGACAATTGAAGTATAGGTTACGAGTTCTACACAATTCCGCAGAATATCCAGTTTTTTTCCGAACTGATCAGTTCTCAGCGAGTAACGCGACGAGAAAAATGAGATTTTGGCGAAACGTCGTGAAAACGATTTTTTGAACGAACGGATTGAAACCCGGAATAACCAAACGATTCATTCTACCATCCGTGAAAACCTACGATATAATATATATATATATATATATATATATATATATATATATATATATATATGAAGTAAAATGCGAACAGTAAATGCAAACTTCTCTCCATCATATCCTTTCTGCGGAGCTGCATATAGTTGTATGTTTGCTGAATGTGATTTCAGCACTACAACGGCATAATGTGGATATATCCACTGCTATTGCATCTCACACGGAGGAATCCGTGAAATCCGCATTAACATATATATATATATATATATATATATATATATATATATATATATATATATATATATATATATATAGGCTTTCATTTAAAAAAAACTTCATGTCAATTTACTTTTTTGACATACCCTGTATAAATTCAAGACAATGAGTGATAAAATACATTTTTTGGGACATAAATACATACCTGCTTTCACTAGATTGTTGATCATTCTCAGAAGACTTCGAATTTGTCCTGAAATTAAAAAAAAATTAATAAATAACCTTGCAGAAAAAATATTTTACAGTAATTTAATATTGCACAATCCTTTTTAAAAGATCTACAATCTATTTTTTAATAATAATAAATGTAATATAATAATGTCTATGCAATTAATAGATATTAAAACTGACATTTAAACCGTTTATTTTCAATTAAACAGTTCAAAAACAAAATTTATTTAAACAGCGCCTCACCCATTTCCTATGTAGAATGTAACATTTAAAAATTTATTAATAAAACACAAAAACAATTAATTTATGGAATTGTAACGGCAATTTTTGACCTTAAACTATTTTTCGGACATGCTAAATTGTTAAGACTAATAACTTATTAAAAAATAAATGTACTAGCTGTTATCTGATGTATTATTTATGAGGAGCCATTGTCTTTAAGATAGTAGCTTCTATTATTATTAGCTACTTTTAATAGTCCGGTCAAATAATAGATAGTCTTGTCAAAAGTTTCATCCATAATAATGTGATTTATAAATGAAACAATAAAATAATTTAATCGAGTTTTGGAAATGTCGAAATCTGATCTTTGAACAATTGTTTTTGGATCCGGAGCTTGTGGCTATTATGTCATATGTTGATAAAAAGGCGTTGAATATTTTCATATATGATTTAAGCTTTTACCCCTAAAGTATTTCACAAATGTCAGTCAAAAAACGGTCACATTTGGGCTCTTTTAGACTCAAAATGTAATATCAAAATATCTCTATGTCGAATCACTTTTGGAGGTATCTGTTCCCATTTTTAAGGTAATGCTTTTACCAGTTTTTGTAGGTTATTCATTTCACACATATTCTATGGGATTTAAGTCAGGGCTGTTGGCTGGTCAATTCCTAATCCATATATGATTTTCTTCAAAAACAGTCTGAACTTCTTTGACAATGTGGGCATGAGCATTATCCTGATGAAAAATGAATTATTCGCCATCATTTTGAGTCTAGGTCAATACATAGGTTTGTATGTTCAATATGTATTGTCGACCTGTCAAATTTTTATCCTGAATTACAATGAGCTTGTTTCTTCTATCAGAAATAATGTGCCTCTACATCATTATTTACTCGAAAATGGCGGGTCTCCTAGAAAATTGAATTCGCTAATCAAGGCCACATATCCGGAGATGAAACTCTCCTGGGAACAATACCCGTTGCCCGTTTTGTTCTGTCTAATATTCATGTTGACGACAAAACGCTAGACGATTTGTATGCTGAGAGCACTGGTACCCTTGCTGACCATCTAAATTCTATCTTCCTTAAGCAAGTTCCAACTGTTTTTATTTTTTACTAAAATACTCTTCTGACGAGTGGTTGCATGAACTGGATTTATATGGCCTTCTTGTTACGTCATAGCAGAACACGGCGAAGAGGACGATTTATAGGATGATGAGAGATGAGGTCATAAAACGAAGACCCAATCTCTTATATAGAAATCAACAAATCTGTGACATGCCCCAAGATGAAATGAAAAAGAAATTCAACTTTGTGGAAAACTTCAGCACAAAGCTGGGTTGCAAGAGCGAATGGGACAGAAACACCATTGAAAAACTCAGCAATAAATCCATTATATAGTATAAAGATGGCTCCAAAATAACGGAGGGAACTGGAGTAGAAGTGTATGGGCCTGGTATCAGACACTATGAAAGCTTGGGTAAATCACCAAGCATTTTCGAGACAGAAATACATATCATTAGTTCAGTGCTCTGAGCTCTCAAGTTATCAGTTCCAAGATGTTATGGGAATGCCTAGAGGAACTAAATGATTTGAGTAACAATAATAAAGTCACCTTCATGTGGGTACCAGGACATAGTGAGGTAGAGGGGAATGAAACAGTAGACAGGTTCGCGAGGAAAGGGGCTGAGATAACATTCCTGGGGTCAGAGACTTTCTGTGAAATCAGTAGCAGCGTAATGCTGGAAGAACTAAAAATAGAAGAAGAAAGCAGGAGATCCAATTATTAGACAGAGTTGCAAGGATTAAGACAATAGAATATACTTCTGAGAACTACGACCAGAAGAGATTCGAAGAATGCATAAGCCTAAGTAAAAACCAACTCAGATTTCTGACAGAGGTCCTGACGGAGCATTGTTACCTGGAGGGACACTTCAAGAAACTCGGACTGATAGAAAGAGAAGAGTGCAGATTCTGTGAGGAGGAGGACGAAACCTCTATTCATATCCTTTCGGAGTGCAGCGCTCTAGAAAACCCTAGGATGCGGATCTTGGGAATACACCAAAAGAAGATTTCTGAGGGAAATAGGACTGAAGGACTTGCTGTAGCCGATAAGGTAATTCTTACCACCGGAAAGCAGTAGGGGGGGGGCACAACAGATCTACTAGGTCGCAGTGTAGAGACCACCAACTCTACGCACATACACATACGTCATAGGTCTCCAAAAACCTATTTCACGTTCTTAAAATAGCGAGTTAGTTTACGTGAAGTTAGGCTGCAATTTGGCGTAATACCATTTCTGATATGGGTAGTTATCGCAGATTTTTCAAAAGTATTCATATATTTTCATTACATTTTTCTTTTAATAACAACACGTGCACGATTTTCACGGAAATAAAATCTTTTCTTTTTAATTTTTTTATGTGTAACAATGTTTCATTTTTAGTTTCCGATTATAAAATTTAATTCAGTCGACAGCCCATAGTCAGCAGTGAAACTTAATGATATCGTTTAATAAAAAAATAAGGGTTTTTATTCGAAAGAAAAAAACAAAGTTGACCTTGAAATGACCTTGAAATATAAGTCGAAGATCAGTTTCAAAGTCATAAAAGTTAAGTCACTTCTATATAAAGAAACTTACGTTTCTTGTACGAGGATGGTTCGATAAGTTCTCGGCCCGAAACACAGAGAGCGCTAGTAGGATCAAATAACTATAATATTTTGTAAGCATTAACCTTGAGATGACGCCCTGCAAACTTCAGATGTTTGCGTTCAGTTGTTTGTTTGTGACGATCGAGTGAACACATAAGGTTCGATATTTAGTGAAAGATGGATAAAATTGAAGTTCGAGCGGTTATAAAGTACTTTGTTTTAAAGAGTTTAACTCCTACGGACATTAAAAATAAGTTAGAATCTACTTTAAAGGATTCTTCTCCTTCATTTTCGACAGTAAAAAAATGGGTTGTTGAATTTAATCGTGGTCGTACATCAATTCAAGATGATGAGCGCTCGGGACCCCCAAAAACCGCTACAACTGATGAAATTGTCACAAAAATTCACAATGTCATACTTCATGACGCCAACTGAAAGTACGGGAGCTTGCTGGTATAGCAAACATCTCGACAAATCGTGTCCACTACATTTTACATGATGTTCTTGGCATGAAAAAGCTTTCTGCGCGGTGGGTGCCGCGTTTGTTAACAGTCGACCAAAAACGCCTTCGAATGAACACTTCGCAAGAGTGTTTAAACTTATTCAGACGCAATCCTGCTGAGTTTCTTCGACGTTTTATAACTGTAGATGAAACCTGGATTCACCATTACACATCAGAGACAAAGCAGCAGTCTAAACAGTGGGTGGGGGCAGGTGAAAGTGCGTCAAAAAAAGCAAAAAGTAAGTGTAATAGATTTCTTAGCCTATCTGAAGAGTTCTACAAGAGCGAAACACTGAATACTGCCCTGGTGTTTACCAAAACGTATCGGGTACAGATGTACCTCGCGGCCTCCAGCCAATTCGCAGGACCAAAGGTAGTGACGACGTGGTTGCGTCGCCCACGGCCTGGATAATGTTTGATCCAAACTTGTTTAACCGTAAAAGTTGTTGATAACACTTAAAAGTGTTAGGGTTCGGGTTTATCCCTTCCACGACATACCTAGTGTTGGTTGCCTTATGACACGATTTCTGCAGTGTACCTAGCACCGCTTGGTGTGAACACGTGAGGATTGAGCGGAGCTGACCTTCTCCCTGGGCTGGTTACGTCTTCATTTGAAGTCATCAGATGTGGAGATCACCACATGATCAACTGTCATTCTGAATATCAGTGAATCATATGCGAGTCTGAGTATTGCTGACTACAAGTCTATGTTAAGAAGATTTGAGTCACTAGCACGTTAGCACTGCTAAAAGCTAGACTTGTACTCAGCAAGACTCGGACTCGCATATCATTCGTTGATAAGCATATGACATATTTATATCGTTACTAAAATGACCTTGAAATAATACAAATTAGACTTCCTCAAGTATTTAAACTATTTCAGTTTTAGATTTATATGTTCTAATGAGTAACAAATGAGTTGTAATACAATTTTCAATAAATTAGGTCTTTTAGGTTTCAATTTTTCAAAAATAAAAAATTTTTATTAATGTTTTTTTAATTGAAAGAAAAGAGATATCATTTTATAATTTTGCACATATATTAATTTGTAAAAAAATTTTTTTGATTTTTTTACAAGTTTTTTTACCCATAACAATTAAAAAAAAACATCAAAAAATTACGGCGGACGTGATTCCAGGTGACTGAATGGTCTGAAGAAAATACCAAATTAATCCTTGTTCAAATGCCCATGGTTGGTACCGGAATCACTTTAATCGGTAACAAATTTTCCGATTTTACCCGATTTTTCACCCTCAAAAATGGATTTTTTTTTTTCAAATGGCCGCCATTTTGTTATTTTGTGATGAAAAAGAATCATTCCGGTACCAACTATGGGCACTTGAACAAGGATTAATTTTGTATTTTCTTTTTTTTTTTTTTGAGACGATTCAATCACCTAGAATCACGTCCGTCGTCATTTTTTGATGTTTTTTTTTAAAATTATTATGGGTAAAAAAATCCATAAAAAAATTAAAAAAAAAATATTTTTGTATACTTAAAATACGAATAAATATATGTGCAAAATTATAAAATGATATCTTTTTTCTTTCTATTAAAAAAAAATAACTAAAAAAATTTTTTTCTTGAAAAATTGTAACCTAAAAGACCCCTTAAAAGTTTCGCAAAGGTGGAAGATAGTTTTCTCATCAATTCTCGAACTTACTGAACTATAAGATTATTTAATGGTAAGCCATTGTTTAACAGTTAGCAGCAAATTTTCATATTTGTAATGATATGCAAGACGAATTTCGTAATTTCTAATAATCTTAACAAGACGTCTGTTTGTTTAGAATACCAGTAGATCGATGAGCTAATTTTTTTTTGGGATAGGAGCTGCCTACATCTTAGGTTAATTAAGGTGAATATATATCATAACTGTCTATCATATAAATAGATACCATTGTCTCTTGAAATAATGAGACATTTGGTTTAAACGATTAATTTCAACTTTGAAAATGCCGACATAAATGATACCGGACTTTTGAAAATAATAATAGTAGCCTTAGCTTGAGTTGCCCCTACCCCTTATTTTTTTTTGCACCTGCTGTTATGGCTCAAATTTCCGCTTATACAGTTAATTTAACCTTATTTTTGCAAATACACTCGTTATGGGTAACACAATATCATTTTCTTTAAGTATTTCCCAGGGATTCTTTGAAGGAAAGTATTTCATAAATTACAGTTTTAATTAATTTTATTTTTTAATTTTGACTATTATTTGGTATGTTACTACACTGTGCTCAGGTGTTTTCTTATTGACACTGAACTTACTGATATCTTTTTTTATTCAGATAGATCTCTTTTTTTATGTCTATTGCCACTTAAGTGGAACTGTATTGTATTTTGGGTTGCAGGAAATTTATTCCTTGTTTAGAAACCAATTTCGTTAATTAAAAAATAATTACTGGGAGACTTATTTGATTTTTTTTAGCAGAAAATGCTAATGATTAATGAATTGGTCTAAATAGCAGTGTCATTATTTTTAAGCTGTCATTTCTTTCAAACGTGGCAATTGAAAGCGCCTAACGACAGTAGCGTAGTGCGCAAGCAGGGTCATGGCTATAAATGAAGGCCATTTCCCCATTATTTTTACTTTTTCCTAGTTTAATTCGACCGAAGCAGCTGTAGACTTTCATTTCAATTTTTATTTGCCATTTTTTTTTTGGATTCTGAGAGGGAAAGTCGTTTATTATCCTAGTAACTTTGTTGAGTTGTTAGAGTATCGTATCTTTTGCCGGTTGGCAGTTTTGGTTTTATTTACAGGGTTAACCTGGAGACAGGAATTTTGGGCAGTTTGCATGTGTCAACGAAGGAATTCACCCCACCGACATCGGGTAAGATCCATTAATTACAGTTTATTAAAACAATTTTTCATAGATTGCATTAGACTAGTATTAAGTTTTATATTGGGTTTTAAAGCCGATTGTTACTTGATTATTTTTTATAAATATTAAGTAATTTTCCATGAATTCTCTTGTTTGGATAGTTGTCCCTTATAATGTCGTAATTATTTCTGTTATTATATTAGTAAAGACTTAATTTTGAGTGTAACTTTGCTATCGATTATAAATGTATTATATTTGTTATGTATTTGCGTCTTGGACGTATCACGATAGTCCCAATTTATAGGCTAATTAATTTATTATTAGTAATTTTGAGGTATCTTTGTATTTAATCTCTGGGCGCCATTCTGGGTTTGAATTTAGTGAAATTAGAGTTGTATGGCATCGTGATATGTCTGTTGACTTTCAGTTTGACTCCAGTTTTTTTTTTGTGTATTCAATTGCAATATTTAGGTGCTTGAGATGGCCAAATTAAGCGAATAATCAGTTCATATATTTTCATTTATGTCTAAATATGTATCCTGGCTGTTCGCATAGTATTATAATAATTATTATGACCATATTTTGAGTAAATATATTCTATTGTTCTCGCCTTAGAGTTAATTAACGTTTTATTTTAGCCAGATTTAAGCCAATTTATTTGATACTATTTAATATTAATAAACCATATGTTTTAATGTCATAACACACTGGTCTCGAGTACTGAATTTTATTTCCAGTTTTGTGATTGTGATTTATTGAGTAACTAGTTATATTCTATAGTAAATCATTTATTTTATCTTATATTAAAGTATTTATCGGTGATCACCTGGAGTCGGATTGGTCTTTTATTGTACGTTTATAGATGTGTCTTTACTATTATCTATTTTGCGTGATCAGTTAAAACAATTAACTACTTAAAATTAATTACTTTTTGTTAGTTATCTTAATTTAAAAATTAACTTCAACTTATTTTTTTTTATCTAGAAAGTTAAATTTTAAATTTAAATATTTCACGATATCTTGGCGAATTGATTCACAAATTCATATGCCTTTTTTTAAATTTAAGTTTATAGTATGCATTTCTCTTTTTGCAGGGTCTACCCACTGGTTATCTCATTACGGAATCGATTACCATTGAAGACTATTCTACCAGGATAACAATATCAGAAGCAAAATAAAACTGGTTAACAAGAAAATTTAATTTCCATGACATCTCGATCCGATTGAGAACTTTTTAGTGAATTTTAACGTGAACTTTAAACAACTTTATACAAGACAGTAAACTTGAGTTTCAGTATAATAACTTGATCTAATTCAATTTTTGACCAGTAAAGTAACTAACCAGCATTGAAAAAAAAGGTGTATCGTACGCTCTGAACTATTTTTCATAAACGTATTTAGTGAACCAAAGACCATTACACTAATTCAGTTTTTAGGTTCACTTTTTCTTAGATTTATCAATTACATTTTTAAGTTTGTTGCGAATGGATACAAAAACCTTTGGTCACGACTTCATATGCAATGGTGTGTTAAAATAAAAATATAATTATTGTATTGGTGTATGAGGCAGAGAAAGATGTAAACCTTGGTGAATAATGTGAATAGTATGTTACTGTGAAAGAAATAAAGTGGATATGGCAATTAAAAATCAATTAAATTTTTATGCTTATTTGGTCTCTTTGCATTATTACATTAGCGTAGTGTGCAGTTCTTTGTAATATTTAAACATTTTTAATATAGAAAAATAAATATTGTTGAAAATTATGACAATATCCTGAGCAATACAAAACTGGCAGACTATAAGATTTAAGTTTCATGACAACTAGATCGGGTTTAAATCTTAAATTGTCTCAGTGAATCTGGCTGAAAATATTTTCTAGTTAATGTGAAAATAATAACGAATCACAATTATCTGTGTCATCTGAATTTTTTCAAAATTTGTATTTTTACAGTCTAATAAGATAAAAATTGAAGATTTTTTGTTTTTTATTTGCTTTAACCGTAGACCAATTAAAAAGTTTAGAAAGAAAAAATGTCTATTTTGTTATTGTTATTTAATCATTAAAGTCAATTATGTTGGTTGAACAAAAAAATAAAAATGAAGAAGAGAAAAATAAGTGCTAAAAAAAGTTTTGAAAATGATTTTCCCTCACCTCAATGCAGGCAGCTAGATGACTTTTTATTGAAATTCTTACTATCTCAAAAATTTCTTGTTTTTACGAGTTTCTTGGCAAAAATGTATAATACGTTGTTCTATTTGTTGTATATTTTCAATACATACTGAGGAAATTAGGGATATTAAATCCCCCAAAAAAAATAGTCTAGTGGATTTAGTTCCGGTAAGCGAGGAGGACAAGTAATGAGTCCACCATTGCCCGTCCATCGGTCTGAATACGTTCGATTTAAGTGCTCTCGAATCAAAACACTGAAATAAGGTGCCCATCTAAACATTCAGGCATATTATAGGGCCCTATTATTTGATCTTCCACGATTTATTGAAAATTCGTTTTTAAATACTGCTTTGAAAGTTAAGTGGTGATTTTAGTTTGCCCCCACATGGTTATTATGAAAATTTTGCAATATCCTCACACGTAAACCCCACTTCCTCAGTAAACTTTATTAAAATATCGATCTTTGCGGCATTTGCATCGTATTCATTCACAAAATTGAACTCTGGGAAGTAGATCTTAAGTTTGAAGCACCTGAACTCTTCGTAAATGGTATAGGCCAAAAAGTTGTCCATTTACTCTTAGGAATACCTCCTTGTAAGGCAATTTTTCTGGAAGTTATACTTGGATTGGCTGCCACAAGTTCTAGAATTCTTTCTTTTATCTGTGGGGTTCGAATAGTTCGACTTCTGGTCAGAGTAATTTGTATTCGGCATAAAATTATCTAGTTATAAGCGCTGGTGTAATTAAATAAATAATTGCTCGCAAGGAAGTTGCCGGTTTGGAAAGGATTCTTGATACACCCTGCGAGCTTCCCGATCACAACTTTGTCATACACAAAACGCATATCAGCTGATTCTGCAAATCAATAAATTGGCATTATATTTCATTTTACACCTTAAAAAACAAATTTTCAAAAAAAAAATGGTGGATTGCTGTTCGTATCTCCAAGGGTGGACCCGGATCTTAACTGATTCCTTCGTTGACCCGTACAAACTGCCCAAAATCCGTGTCTCCAGGTTCATCCCGATAAAAAAAACCATAACCGCCAACCTGGCAAAAGTTACTGTACACCAAATATCAACAAAATTACAGAGATAATCTTCGACTTTCTATCTCAGAATCCCAAAAATTGGCAACTAAAAATTGAGATGGAAGTCTGCAGCTGCTTTGGCTGAATCAAACCAGGAAAAAGTGAAAAATCAAGGCAAAATGGCCTCCATTTAAAACCATGGCCCTGCTTGCGCACTAAACGACTTCCGTAAGGCGCGTCAATTACCACGTGTGGAAGAAATGACAGCTTAAAAAGGAAAAACACTGGGTAACAGCAGTCAGCTGAAAAGCATTAGTTAAGCCAATTCGTTAATGATTAGCATTTTCCACTCAAAACAAGAATAATACCCAGTAGTATCCCAGTAGCTATTTTTAAATTCAAGAAATATAAATTAATACATCAATAGAAATTTCTCCAATCCAATATATCTAAAATCCCAACAAATACAAAAAAAAAAGGTAGGAATAAGTTTGATATTGATAAGAAAATACCTAAACACAGTGTAGTGAAATACCAAAGAAGGGCAAAATAATGGCAAATAAAATTAATCGAAACTGTATGCTTCAAAGAATCCCTGGGAAATACTTAAGGAAAATGATACTGTGTTGCCCTTAACGAATTTGCAAAATAAGGTTATAATTAAAAAAATTAGCCATAGTGAGCTTAAGTGCAAAATTGAACTGTGACACACTTAAAATCAAAAAATAGCATTAATTGATGTTATTTCCAATACTACAAAATAGATCGTTGCTTCAAGCAGTTTCAAATATATTAAATAAAAACGTTCGAGGGCTCCCTTAGACGCATTTGCGCACCTATGTTCATATGAAATTTTTTCATGTTTCCATCTGTAGAATCTCCGTTCAAAGTATACAAATGCAATTTTGGGACACCATGTATAGTTTTTATATTACGCGGTATTAAAACATGTTTATAGGCAGTAGTTTAAACTTACAATTAGTCAATTATGCATTGAGACAATGGATAAAAACATGCAAAAATTTTAACAATGGTTTTAGCTTTCCCTGTTGCTTCCTGACTAAATAAGTATTTTTTAAAAAATTAGCATTAGTTTGTGCTCTTATTTATTTGACTAAACCACTGGCCGGATATTGTATACCATTTTTTGTTCACTGTTAGTATAATTATCAAAATGCAAAACAATTAAATAAACAATAACAAAGAATGACAGAAAATCAGCCACATTTTAACACGTAAGCAAATTATTCCATTCTCTCTAAACAATAACTAAAATAAGATCTCAAATACGTATTAATGACAAAAAATAAATCATTAAAAGTATAACCGCAAGCAGTGAGCAAGAGGTATAACAGTTCTACATACCGGGTGTTGTATAATTTCCTATCTGTTGAATATATCTTGATGCAAAGATCTAGTTTCTTCCGCCAAGGCAATGTTGTCACTTTTAAATATTAGAAATAATTAAATTAAGGTTTCATTTTTATCGTAAAAGATAGAAAATTGTTCATGTTTTTAAGTGTTAAAAAAATGCATTCACAACAAACAACAAAATGTATGTGATAAATCTAAAGTAAAGTAATATAATAAAGAATCTGAAATGTCTGTTTAAATATTGCTTCTTAACAAAAAACAAAATGAAAAACTCTTTATTTCCTGCTATAGAAAATCATACTATTCTTGCAAAAAGCATTGAAAATTGCTTTATTATATCAAGTATTTATGTATAGCTGGTGACAGAGAAAAATTTCAGGTTTGAGTTTAGGAACATCTAAAGCTTCTTAAGTGTATTTTTCTTCAAAGTGAAGAAACATAGCTACAATTTTTTCTTTAAGTACTTACATATTAGAATCACCATTCTGAATCATTAAAACATTATTTATGACTTATAGTTTGTGACGTTCAAAATGGTCAATAAAATAAAGAATTTAGAAAACGGGCATCTGCTAAAAAGTAATGCTTATGCACCTAAAAACATTAAGATTATCAATAAATATTATAAAGAGTGTTTTTTATAGAGGTATAAAACTTAAAGTTGGCAACACTTTATTAACTGGCGGCCATTTTGTCAGCTGTCAAGTGATTTATGTTTACTTTGGTTTGGCACTTCAACATGAATAGACTGACGCCTGAACAACGCTTCCAAATTGTGCAAATTTATTTTGAAAATCATGGTTCTGTTCGAAATACGTATCGCGCACTACGTTCATTTTACGGTCAACATAATCGTCCATCAGAGCAATTAATTCGATTCACTATGGAACGTTTTCGCACCACGTTTACTCTAAATGATAATACGCATCCACAGAGATGTCGTACAGTGCGTACAGAAGAAGTCATTGCTGCTGTAGAGCGTAGCGTAGAGGAAGACCCGAATCAATCTATCCGCCATCGTGCACAGGAATAGGATATGTGTACATTCACTTTATGGAAGATTTTGCGGAAAGATCTTGCTTTGCGTGCTTACAAAATCCAACTCGTGCAACAATTGAAGCCACACGATCACCTAGCAAGGCGTAGATTCGGTGAATGGGCCCAAAACAAGATTGCCGTTGATCCCGATTTTCATAAGCGAATTTTGTTTAGCGATGAAGCTCACTTTTGTTTGAATGGATACGTCAATAAACAAAACTGCCGTATTTGGAGTGATGATAATCCTCAAGTGTATGTTGAGACACCGTTACATCCAGAAAAACTGACTGTTTGGTGTGCTTTATGGGCTGGTGGAATCATTGGTCCGTACTTCTTTAAAAACGATGCTGATCAGAATGTAACAGTCAATGGTGACCGCTATAGAGCCATGATTACTGACTTTTTCGTTCATCAATTGAACAACCATGATGTGCAGAAGCTGTGGTTTCAACAAGACGGCGCAACATGTCACACAGCTCGTGCCACAATTGATTTATTGAAGGAAACGTTTGGTAACCGCATAGTTTCACGTTTCGGACCCGTGAATTAGCCTCCAAGATCGTGCGACTTAACGCCGCTAGACTATTTTCTGTGGGGATATGTGAAGTCGCTAGTCTACGCCGATAAGCCCGAAACGATTGATCACTTGGAGGACAACATTCGCCGCGTTATTGTCGATATACGGCCACAAATGTTGGAAAAAGTCATCGAAAATTGGACCTGCAGATTAGACTACGTCCGAGCCAGCCGTGGCGGTCATATACCAGAAGTCATATTTAGATTATAATGCCAGAAGGTTATCTTTCGAATAAAGTAAATTTCATGTCAATTTAAAAAATTCATCTTTGTTTTATTCCATTTAAAAGTTCTATACCTCTATAAAAAAACACCCTTTATAAGTACTCTCCTATTTCCAGTCAGTCAGGAAAAAGAAGAGAACGACTCCGTGAACACCCCATGTCATCTATTTTTATTTGTAAATTTTGGTACTAACCCAAGTATCCAGAAGTATACATAGGGAATGTTTATTAGGTGCTATTGCTCGTAGTCGGTAGGAATAATCAGTGTTTTATATATATATATATATATATATATATATATATATATATATATATATATATATATATATATATATATATATATATTGTGGTGTACACTACATCTCACCGTCAATTCCCCTCACACTTTAAGTTCAAATATAACATCCAAAAATTATATAGTACGACAAACGGGTGTCTGGGAAGGTGTCAGCCGAAACCCACTGATGAGTCCTATGGCTGGCACCGGGACGAAACACCTAATATTTTTCTGATTGTATATGTGAAGCTGCTTCTCAGGCTAGGGAGCCAAATTGAGAACCGGAAGGCAGGGGCCATTATTTAAAACCGGTACACGCAGCCTCTCGCATATTACAACATGGCATCCCTGGTGTAGGGACCGTTGCAGACAGGGGTCTGCAATAGAGCGTCGTACTGATGCTGGATCCCGACGGGGTGTTAGTCCCCGCAGTTCTCAGGCCCCAATTAATTAATTAACAATCACACCTTCCTTATAATCGGAATCTGGTATACAAATTTCCAATTCCCAGGAAGGTTGATTGCCTAGAGGGGGGGGTGTGGTGTACACTACATCTCACCGTCAATTCCCCTCACACTTTAAGTTCAAATATAACATCCAAAAATTATATAGTACGACAAACGGGTGTCTGGGAAGGTGTCAGCCGAAACCCACTGATGAGTCCTATGGCTGGCACCGGGACGAAACACCTAATATTTTTCTGATTGTATATGTGAAGCTGCTTCTCAGGCTAGGGAGCCAAATTGAGAACCGGAAGGCAGGGGCCATTATTTAAAACCGGTACACGCAGCCTCTCGCATATTACAACAATATATATATATATATATATATATATATATATATATATATATATATATATATATATATATAGTATTTCAAAAGGATATTAAACTGTCACACTTAGCTTTGTATTATTGTAGTGAAGACTGTGACGTAACCAAGAGTATGGGGACCCCCCTCCAGATTTTTAAATGCGCCCTACAATTTTGCACCTTTTTGATCCTTCATATTTACACTTTGGTAGTTGAGGGCACCCTTGGATTGGCTGGCCCTTCCCCCCCCCCCCCGCATCGCAGGGCCTGCGGGGTCATTATATACGCCACTGAGTGAAGATATTATTTAGGTAAACATTCACTGAAAGTTCATTCCATGTTAAATTTGTAACAAGCTTGATAATTTTGATTTTTCAAGTTGTGCCAATTAAAATTTGATGCACATATGCCTGCTATTATTAAAGAAGATTAAGTATTCATGAAATACTAGGATTTCAAGGTTATCCATAAGAATTAGATTTCTATTGGCAAATCTTATAGTTATTTTTTGATAATAGTATGTTACAATAATTATATTTTTTATGAGCAATTTTCGAAAACAATAAATTTTTTATTCAGGGTAACTGGCCTCGTGATTTTGCCGCAGATTTTATATTTAACGACCTAAAATGGTAAAATTAATTTATTAAAATGCCAATGTTGGAAATACCAAACTCTGTCTGCTATCATTGCGAAGTGATTAGCAAAATTATGAAAAGGAGAACAAATGTTTACTTGATAAATATAATTTTGGAATTGAAATGTAAATTTAATATTTAAATAAGTAAGTTAAAATTGATTTTTATTTACGAGTTATTACAACTTCGAAATGTGAAACACTTTTTTGCGGACTTTCGGGAAAAAAATTGGACCACATTATGCTTCATTTTTTGAAAATCCGAGGAAGATATCCATATATATTTAAACGATAGTACTAGATTTAATTATTAAGTTAAAAAAAATATTTTTAAAGGAAAAATATTAATGAGAGAATTTTGATCCATTTTACACCTTTGGTTGCCTCAAGATAATTTTGGTATACGAACATTAATATGGAATGTATATTAGCCGAGGAATTATGATGGATTCAAATAATTGGAGACTAAAGAAAGGTTCTGGCGCTCTTTTGGCTTACGCTGACTATAATATCATAAATTTCATTATAATTTTTTTAAATTTTGTTTTAAATCACTCACTGGGTTCACAGAATAAAACATAACACCTTTCACTAATACTTTCAATTCTTATATTATCACAAGACTCTTATTACTACTACTTCTTCTTCTTCTTCTTCCTCTTGTTATAAGCTTACAGCCTGTTTTTTCCAATTCAATCATTCATCTCATTTGATGTTGAAATCCAGGACTCTCTCCATCTTTTAGGTGGTCTACCTATTGGTCTTCTGGTTTCCGGTGTTCCATCTCGGGCGATTCTCGCTATCTTATTTTGCGCCATTCTTCCTACGTGCTCATTCCAGGCTCTTCTGCGCTTCCGTCCCCATCTTACTATATCCTGCATTCCATGTTCCTCGCGTATTGTTGAATTGCGTATGTGATCTCTTAATGTGTATCCCGATATTCTTAGTACTTTCATTTCGGCAGTTCTTAGAATTGATTTTGTTTTTGTGTTGTCAGCTCTCGTCTCTATTGCGTACGTCATTATCGGTCGAATACAGGTCTTGTAGATTTTTGTTTTGCGTCCTTGCTCATGTATGTGTTGTACCATATTATATCCGCCAGGCTTCCTGAGATTCTATTTGCCTTGTTTACTTGGTTTCTTACTTCTCTTGTTCTGTCTTGGTTTGCGGATATCTCAACTCCTAAGTAATTAAAGGTCATGAGTTGTTCTATTGGTTTATTCTCCACTACTAGTTTACATCTTAAGGGCACTTTGCTTATTACAATTGACTTAGTTTTATCTACTACTTAATCTTCACTATTTAAATACAACTATACAACTAATTATATTACGCTTATCCTATCTCTATTTTTATACCTATAGAATCTCCTATACAAATCTAGAACATAAAAGTTGAGATCTACCAAGAAATATGAATCATCGATACACTACTCCTTTCGGCACCTTATAATAAAGATGACTCATGACATCGGAATACGAGGGAGTATCAATAAGTTTTCTTCTAGTCGTTCGTAACAATAATATAGACATAGATATTCATTTATTAATTTTCCTTTCACGAACACCATTTTTAATAAAATGTTATATCCAAAAGTGTATAATAAAATGACTTATGCGTTAAAAGTAATTAAGGGATGAAATCTTCGAGGGTGAAAATTTCACTCCGGGTAGAGCTTTCCCAAAATTACTAATTTGGCTCTTGTTTCAATAAAAAAGGATTATTAGTTTTTCTTCTTCTTCTTCTACCTTCTATCATAGGTCCCTGACCTGTTCCTTCTTCGATTTTCCTCATTCTGGACTTAAATTATCGCTCCACCTTTTCCGTAGTCGACCTCTACTGCGTGTACCACTAGGCGATTTATCTCGTGCGATCCTTACCAGTCTATCCTCTGTCATTCGGCTTATGTGTTTGTTTCATTGTGTCTTACGTTGTAGGACCCACTCATTAATGCAGTCTGTGTTGCATGATTGCCTGATGTTATCGCTTCTTTCTCTGTCTAGTAGCGTTTTTCCTGTTATTCGTCGAAGTATTCTCATTTCTGTAGTCTCCAATAGTTGTTTCGTTTTTATCGTCTCTGGCCGTGTTTCTGAGGTGTATGTCATAATAGGTCTAATTGTGGTTTTGTAGATCCGAACCTTTGTTTTTTGTTGTAAGTGTTTGTTTCGCCAGATCACGTCGTTGAGGCAACCCGCCACTTTGTTTGCTTTGGCCACCTGCCCTCTTACTTCATCTTCGATGTTACCATTACCAGTTATGTCGATTCCTAGATATTTGAAACTCATTTCCTGTTGTATTATTTGACCGTCTAGTTCTAGTTTGCATCGGAGGGGTTCTTTTGATGTTGTCATACATTTAATTTTTTCGGCTGAGATAATCATATTATATTTTTTTCCCGTAAGATTAAAGGTATTTAACAATCTCTGGAGGTCGTCTTCATTTTCGGCACATATCACAGCGTCATCAGCGTAACAGAGAATTTTTATTTCTGTATCACCCATTTTATATCCTCTACCAAGTCGCACCTCCTTTATTATTTCGTCCATTATCATGTTAAACAACAAAGGACTAAGCGAGTCTCCCTGTCTAATACCGCTGTTGACTGGTATGGGTGTTGATAATTTACCGTTAGTGCGAATCTGAACTTTATTATTTGCGTATATGTTTTCGATGGTCTGAATTATATTGATAGGAATATTTCTCTAATATAACAGGTGGATTACGTCATCTAGCTTTATGCGATCGAATACTTTTGTTAGATCTATAAAGCATAAAAATGTTGGTTTATTGTATTCTAGAGATTTTTCGACTATCTGTCGTAGAATAAATACTGCATCCACGCAAGGCCTTCCTGATCTAAATCCCTGCTGTTCGTCTTCCAGTGTTGTAACCGAATTAATTTTATTTTTGATTATTTTCGTAACGAGTTTCAGAGTTGTGTCCAGTAGATTAATACCCCTGTAGTTCCCTGGTTCTTGTTTGTCACCTTTCTTAAACATAAGCATTATTGTGCTGGTTCTCCACCTATCTGGTACTTTGCATTGTGTCAGGATTTTTCGAATGAAGCTTGTGAGTTCCTGTGTTAGTCGCTGTCCTTCGTATTTCAACAATTCGTTATGAATTATTACTTTTTGAAAATATAAAAAATACACTGTTAAGGGTAATTTTTCAGGGCGGTTTTTATCTTTTCGATGGACAAATTTGGGTGTCAAAAAATAAAGACGTCCAATGGTTCTTTGATTGCCCCTGTAATATCGCTTAATATAAAATGTACGGAACGATACATTTCAATTGAGTTTTTACCCCTATATAGGACATATCGACTTTATTTTTTAATCTTTTTACATAAGTTTCATTTTTAATAATTTCTGAATGACTTTTATAACTTTGTATCAAAAAATTTATCAGAAAAAATGACATTTTCGTGAAAAAAAGATTAATTTTCATGATATTATGGAAAATGAATTTTGTGGGGATGATTTTAAGGGTACTTTTATACCTTTAAATTAATAAATTAGCACGTAAAAAAAAAAAGGTTTATAATGTTTTTTGATGTACTGCAACATATCACAAAATTCGAATAATTGGAGAGAGAGTTTGTAGAAAAAAATATGTACAAATGTTTATTTCTTTATCATTTATTGAGGTTACCCTTAAATTATCTTTGAGAAATTAGGGATATGTCTAAATTATATGGAATATAAATGTAAAATTTGATTTTCTAGTCTAAATTTCCATTATATATATATATATATATATATATATATATATATATATATATATATATATATATATATTATATCAATTAGCACGTAAGAAAAAATAGATTTATAATATTTTTTGATGTACTGCAACATATCACAAAATTCGAAAAATTGGAGAGAGAGTTTGTAGAAAAAAATGTGTACAAATGTTTATTTCTTTATCATTTATTGAAGTTACCCTTAAATTATCTTTGAGAAATTAGGAATATGTCTAAATTATATGGAATATAAATGTAAAATTTGATTTTCTAGTCTAAATTTCCATTTTTTAAAAGCTGTTTCTCTAATTTCTGATTTACTGAAGTAACTTTCGCAAACATTTAAAGAAAAATCTAAAAAGATAAAATCATTGTGCCTGTTTATTCTTTCGTTTTCATGACCATATATTTACTAGTTGCTTATATCATTATGATGATAAAAATTTACTTACCATTCAGTGTCCAAGCAAGTAATTATACGCTTAAAGGAAGGATATAGAAAATTTGCAATTTTCTCTATAAGTTGGGTTGTGCCCCTCAGTAAATTACTCTTGCCATTTTTGAAATACTATTCTGTCGCGAATTATGCATTTCTACGCAAAAATCCTTGGCTTTCAGTTAAATACAATGTATTAAGCAATATTCTTAAAACAGCTAAATAACAATTAATAATATTTTAAAAACCTCTTCCGATTAAAAAAAAAACGGCATCACCGCCTTTCGACCTTGTTTACAGTTACTTAACTAATTAATACATAGACCAATAATTACTGTCTTTAATCTCACGTGTGATTAACTTAAACAAAAAAGCGGTTTAATTGATATTAAAAGTAGATCAATGTTCAATGACTACAGTGAAAGAAAAATGAATGAAACAATGAAAATATGCCGATTGGAAAAAAGCAAAAAAATTAAATCAAAATGCAAAAAAAATAGGTTATCTAGGCGATATTGTATTTTGGTGTGTATTGCCGAAAAACTTTTGATATTTTAATTTTTAAACCTTCAATAACAAAACCTTATAGAAATCAATATCTGTCTTTACAACAACTGTATTGGAGAAAGTTCAAACATATCAAATTTCATACATTTTGTCGTCACGTAAACAGATGAATATTATGTTCACATGATACAGGGCGTCAGAAAATAACTTAAGAAAGCTTGTGGGGATGAATAAATGTAGTCAATTATTTAAAACATTACAAACTTTTTGTTCTTTTGTCTGTTCATGGTATAAGCAACATTGGACGCCAACACGCCATCTCAAAACTATCAATATATTTACAGTTCACAAGTTAAATTTTGGTTCCCTTGATAATATCTTCGTCCTGACATATTGTCAGCTGTGATATTGCTGTTTGTTCAACCTGAACGTGGAGCTGTTTTCATGTTCTGTAATATAATTTTTATGTATTAATGCCAAATAGATAAAAAATCTCATCACATCATAGTTTGTGACACTTTCTGGTTTCGGTCCTAAAATGTTACCGCGTCATTGATTTAAAGTCCCTGTTTCTCGTTTGTGTTGCAATATTTGTAAAAGATTAATTGATGTATTTGATGTTAAAAATACAGCATCGATCGCGAAGTACAGAGTTGAAGAGAGAATACATCCTTGCTTAACCCCTTTTTTGAAAATAAATTTTCTGTCCTAATCAAACGCGAAGCTGGCTAAATGTTGTATAAGATGGTTAGGAATTCCTCTGAATAGCAGTAGATGAAACAGAATATTAGTATTCTAGTGAATACATTACAAACATGTTCTTTATAACTTAATTTTTTACAAATTCAATTTATTTTGTTGGTATTTCTGGATTACTAAAATATAATAAATAAAATATAATAGATAAGATGAGAATGCTAAAACAGATATTTTTTGACCTTTCCCCTAAAAGACCACAACCCATCAAAAAAGAAATCGATGTCAGTCTCCCTAGCTACCTCGTTAGCATTAATGCAATATCTAGTGACAGCAGACAAAACACCATAATTTGTTCTATGGAATAGAATATGAAACACATGTCCGCCACGCAGAACTCTCGGCGGAACATGTAAAGAGATTACATTCAGTCATTCAGAACAATCAATATGGCAATTCATTATCTTAAATAATGTACAAATATCAATAAAGCTTCTTCTACTCTGTAAAGAAGGAAGTCTTAAGAGTTGCAATATCTCGTCGTAAACAATATCCTCACTCAAAATACCCAACCTATAGTCTACAAATCTCAGAAATTTTCTCTGAACTTTTTCAGTCTGATCAATATAAGTTTTGTAATAAGGAGACCAAATGGGACAAGCTTGTTCGAGAATTGATCTTATATATGCACAATACAACACTTTAAAATAATCTACATTAGAGAAATCAGTCAGTGATCTCTTTATGAAGCCCAACAGTTTCAAAGATTTGTTAGTTACGTAATTAATATGATAATTAGCATTCAAATCTTTATCAATACTCCAAGATCCTATATAAAATTCGTATGCTCCAAAAGACTGTCACCGAGTCATATTGTATAAATTTTTCTTCCTGTAGAACTTCATTACTTTACACTTATCCGTATTCAGCTCCATACCATTCATTCTGCATCATTCTATCAATTCCTTAGATCCTCTTGCAGTTCCTCGCAGTCACTTAACTTATTAATCACTCCATAAATTTTAAGATCATCGGCATATAATAAAAACTTAGAGTCAGTAACAAAATTACCTATGTCGTTAATATACAAATTAAAAAGGAGTGGAGCATACCTGATGTGACCAAAACATCCTCAGAAGTGTAACCCTTAACCTTAACTATTTGTCTCCGATTTGACAGATATCTTTGGAACTAACTTAATAGACTTCCAGAAATATTATACAGTTGTAATTTATCTACCAGTAGACTATGGTTAACACGATCGAATGCCTTTGAGATATCTGTGTATATAGAATCCACCTGACACATTCTCTCCAAAGCCCCTACCAAAAATTGCTCATAAACAAGCAAGTTAGATACCGTTGAACGCCCCTTCACAAAACCATGCTGCAACTCTGCTATAACATTCCGGAAACAAGGCTTAAACTTGGAGTCAATTATTGATTTAAAAATGTTGGCAATCAATGATATTTTACTAATAGCACGGTAATTAATCACTAAAGATGTATCTCCATTCTTGAAAATTGGTGTGACATATCTGGGTATTTACCACTGGAAATAGAAAGATTAAATGAGAGCCTCAAAATATGCGCAAGAACACAACAACACTTCTTCAAAAATACCATTGAAACCTGATCTGGACCAACAGAGAGATTGTTATCTATATTATTTATGGCATTATAAACATCCACAGTATCAATATCATAACTTTCAATTTCCACACACTTAATGTTTTCCACATTATAATTATCACATTCTTTATCACGGTATACAGAGGCAAAATACTTGGCCACCTGAAATCATTCTAAGTAAATTCAGAGCGATACGATACAACCTGGGGCACTTCAAAGTTCCTGTTCCTAGTACTTACATATTTCCAAAAATTTTTATAGTCACTATTAATTGAATTCTCTATGCTCGCAATATAGTTCTTATAACGCAAATCAGATAACATCTTACAATTTTTTCTCATATTAGAGAAAATACGTTAACTTGCAAATGATCCAGTTTTTTTTTGTAATTTTTATGAGCTATTTTTTTTTTTAGTAAAAATCAATTCCTTCTTTTTTTCTGTGTATCAATTAAGGAATTGTTACTGCTTCAGAGCACATCAATTTGAAGACTTCTGAGCCAATGGAATTCGACAACTAATGGTATCACCATTTTTGGTTCTGCAATCTTTTTCTATCATAATTTGTGGTTCCAAATCTTGGTAACGATAGGAGAATTTAAACGAACTGTCATACACACAAACAAAATAAAGGCAATGTAAGTCCGACAACCATCTTTTAGTCAATTTTGGTCTGTGTATTTACAGCGTTGTCACCATAATTCTGCGATCCACTTAGATTTGTTAATATTTTTCCACCTTTACCTTCAATGGTCCTTGATTTGGATGAAAGTCATTTTGATTAATATTCTTATTGCCTTCTTTTCATAATCAAACTGGTGATTCTCGTCTTTTCTACGGTTTGCTTGCATTTTTCTCTTTAGAGTTCATTATTCTCCTGTTCTACTTTTAATGTTTAATGCAAATACTGAACGCGGCTTCGCCGACCTCCCGTCGGATCGCGTATATATGTTTATGCGGCTTTCACGGATTCCTCCGTGTGAGATGCAATAGCAGTGGATATATCCACATTATGCCGTTGTAGTGCTGAAATCACATTCAGCAAACATACAACTATATGCAGCTCCGTCTATGAATGAAGTAAAAAGCGAACAGTAAATGCAAATTTCGTTCCAACCATATCCTTTCCATGTTAGGTACCCTGATGAGTCTAATAGAGACGAAACATGTACCTCTGCCGTATCACTGTGGTGAGGAGGGTAAGTTTTTGACTTTCTTCTCGGTATGGTAGTACAGGTGGGCCATCATCTCGATGGTGGTGGAATAGGATAACTTGTATTCCTTAGCAATTTGTTCAATCTGTGCAACCTCTAACATGGAAAGGATATGGTTGGAACGAAGTTTGCATTTACTGTTCGCTTTTTACTTCATTCATAGACGGAGCTGCATATAGTTGTATGTTTGCTGAATGTGATTTCAGCACTACAACGGCATAATGTGGATATATCCACTGCTATTGCATCTCACACGGAGGAATCCGTGAAAGCCGCATAAACATATATACGCCATCCGGCGGGAGGTCGGCGAAGCCGCGTTCAGTATTTGCATGCTTCCTTTCGATCTATCCTTTGCACATCCAGGTGCATGTCGGTACCCTGATGAGTCTAATAGAGACGAAACATGTACCTCTGCCGTATCACTGTGGCGAGGAGGGTAAGTTTTTGACTTTCTTCTCGGTATCGTGGTACAGGTGGGCCATCATCTCGATGGTGGTGGAATAGGATAAATTGTATTTCTTAGCAATTTGTTCAATCTGTGCAACCCCTAACATGGAAAGGATATGGTTGGAACGAAGTTTGCATTTACTGTTCGCTTTTTACTTCATATATATATATATATATATATATATATATATATATATATATATATATATATATATATAATGAGATAATTTAAAATTATATCTTATTTCATTTAAAATACCTATTAGGTATTAAAAATGCAAATTTTTATTATGTGCTTAGATTCTTGCTAGTTAAAGATCGCATAATTTTTCCTAATAATTTGTAATAAATCTATGGTATTTATAAAAACATGTGTTTTTTTCGTTGTTATTAAACCGTTGTAACATTGAACCTTTGGTACATTTATTTTCTTGATTTCGTTAGGGGTTCAGACTTTTGCTGAGTACTGTATATAATACAAATTATGACCATAATAAACTAACCAAATAGAAGTTCTAAATGCTACGTAATCTAGATTGGTTTTAAAAGTTAAACCTTTTTAGTGAAACCAACGGTAATTTTTTACAAAAATAACTATTAATCGGGCTTACTAAGTAATCGGTTACTTAAGGTGATCTAGATGTTTTATGTGGCGTTTCAGATGGATGATGACTGGTGCATTTTTTTTACTTTCTGTATCTTAACTACGCGAAATATTCCCAATATAAGTATTATTTGTTATTATTAAAAATATATTAAATACAAAGATTTTTGGTTTTTATAATTTTCAAGGCTATAAAATGATAATCATTTGTGTTTGTTTAAAGTCATTTTTATTTAGAACATTTTTTAATCTTCAACACTTTCTCTAATTATGGTATTAAAGATAATGAAAGAAAACCAAAAAAGCACGAAATTTAACATAGCGAACAGTTTCCAACAATGTTACAGTTAGAAGAGTAATGGAGGGGTATATAACGTTTCTAGTGTTAAAATACTTGACTTTTCACCTTCGATTGTATGAGATATGTAACCATGACAGCATTTAAATCTTTTAAATGTAAAACTTCTACAAGTAGTTGCTTCCATTGATAACTTAGAATGTCATCGTTAATTATCACAACAAAATATAACCCTCCAGGCATACAAAATAACGTAACATTAACTAATCTAACAAATTTTATTGAATGTCATGTCGGGTCAATTAAATTACCTTTCACAGTAACACACTTACACTTAAAGTCTTAAAGATAAAAAGTAAATATCAACACGGTTGCATAACCCGACCATTCAAATACATTGTACGATTTTTAACACCTTTCTCTGAGTGAGGTCTAAATACAACACTGTACACAACCAGAGATCGTATCTGTATCCCTCCGAAATAAATTGGAACACGATTTTAAACAACTAACAATGAGCCTTTATGAAAATGCACAACCGATTTGTCAATCTGTCTTTTGATTTTTAATTGCTGCGAATAAACTGATCTAAAACTGAAATGTTTCTTAAAATTTTGATCGATTTTATGGTATTGATAGGAAAAGTTATGACATACACAAATTAAGAAGTAGTTGTCTACATATGCCTTTTTTTAATATATATATATATATATATATATATATATATATATATATATATATATATATATATATATATATAATATATGTTATATCGCAGATTTTCACGGATGGTAGAAAGAATAGTTTGGGTATTCCGGGTTTCAATCCGTTCGTTCAAAAAATCGTTTTCACGACGTTTCGCCAAAATCTCATTTGGCATTTTCAAGTGCGGTTCGTCTCGTTACTCGTTGAGAACTGATGGTGGCCTCTGATGAATTTCGAGTTTTGTTTAGCTGACTCGCTTTCTGATTGGATGAGCGGCTTTGCAGGCTCCTCCCCTCTGCCGAGTGCGATATATTATGTTCTTGTATGCTGGTTTCTCGTGTACTAGTTGATTTTTGTTGTTTTCTTTCTTGATTCTTTATTAATGTTTTCCATGTAGTTGAAACATTTATAGCATCGTCTCGTTTATTTAGCTGTCCCGCTTTTTCGATTACTAGGGCCTCTCTTATGACGCGTACCTTGTAGTTCTGTACTGGTGCTATTTCTTTTGTTTTTTCGAAGTCGATGGTATGTCTGGTTGTTTAGTGATGTTGAAATAGGGCTGAGGTTGCCTCTTTGTTTTGAGGCTATATGTGTGTGTGTTTATACGGCTTTCACGGAGTCCTCCGTGTGAGATGCATTAGCAGTGGTTATATCCGCATTATGCTGTTGTAGTGCTGAAATCACATTCAGCAAACGTACAACTATATGCAACTCCATATGTAAGTGAAGTAAAATGCGAAAACAGTGAATGCAAACTTCGCTCCATCTTATCCCGATCTGTCCTTTGCACAGCCAGGTGCATGTCGGTACCCTGATGAGACTAGTAAGAGACGAAACATGTATCTCTGCTGTATCACTGTGGCGCGGAGGGTAAGCTTTGACTTTCTTCTCGGTATGGTGGTATAGGTAGGCCACCATCTCGATGGTGGTGGAATAGGATGAATTGTGTTTTATTACAATTTATTCTAACTGTGCAATCTCTAACACAGAAGCGAAGTTTGCATTCACTGTTTTCGCATTTTACTTCACATATATATATATATATATATATATATATATATATATATATATATATATATATATAAATATATATAATATTTTTATGTTATACAGGGTGTCCCAAAAGCTCTGAAAGTATCAAAGTTGTTTTTTTTAAATGGAGCCCCTTGTATATTATTACATTTCTGGAATCTCCGATTAAAATAAGTGCCTATTTTAATAAGGTTTATAGTACCTAAACCTTAAGGATTTTAAAATAATTGGAATTTTGACAAAACCTAACCTAATTTTCATGTTTCAAATACTTAAGAAGTATTTCAGTTATGTACTCAAAATTTACAGTGAAGCGTAACAATAAATCATATTTCATTTCCCAATTATAAAAACTTGCTATATCATACAGGGTGTCCAAAAATTAAAACCATTGATTTTTCGAACACAAAAATTCTAACCCAGAAAAGAAACTACCATAAACTTCAAATAAAGGAAAGGCTACATATAAAAAAAAGGAAAAACAAGCAATCAATGACGCACAAGATATCAAAAACCTAAGCCAAATATATTTTAACCTAATAAACGAAACCAACTATTGTAGCCCTTATTGTTTTGCAACACACTGTATAGTCGATATTAATAAAATTTATTTGAAAATCAGAAAAACTAAACATAAAAGGTTCCCAAATAAAAATAAAGAAATTTTTTGCACTCAGAGGACTTCCTTTTGTAAATAATTAAATGGTAAAAAAAATCATACTATAAAAAATTAGCCTTGATAAATACTTATGATTTTGTGTGAGGCTGTGGAGGATATAAATAGCAAAAAATAAGCTTCCCTTAATTAAAATTGGTAGATTAGAGACATCCTATCTTGGAGGAAAACTGATTTAAATTTTCGTGTGAGATTTTGGTATATATAACTTTTACTATTTTTAATTTCCCAAAAAATGTCTTCCTCGGATATATTTTAAAAAGATAATCGAAAAATAAAATATCAAGAAAGAATCGTTTTTAGGTCAAATATTACCAAACCTGTTCAAGGAAGTTGAATTTTTTTGTTTCAAATATTTTATATTGTCTAAAGTAATCCGAAAAAAACAAATAAAATAAAAAATAAACAGAATAATTGTAATTTGACAATGAAAATACCTGACGTTTATTAATTGTAATCAATGCATATAATCGATTATTAGTGGGTGTGGTAATAAGTTTATGAGGTAGGGTTCAAGGATTTTACACCAATAGTTGGTGTTCAAGATTGATTTTAAAAATGGGTTTACATTTTTTAAATAATGCTTTAAGAAATAAGAAATCATTATATATATATATATATATATATATATATATATATATATATATATATATATATATATATATATATATATATATATATATATATACAGGGTGATTCAAAAATCGATCACGAAACTTAAGGGGGTGATTCTACTTGACAAAATAAGGGTAGAGCTTCATATAATTTTTTTTCAAAATGTCATTCGTTTTCGAGTTACAAGCTGTCCAAGTTCAAGTTTTTATTTTTTGTTTTTTGAATTACTCGCTTACAGGAAAACCGATTTGACTAATATTTGAAAGATAGGCTAAGTCTTCTGCGCTTCATCATTTTAGTAACAATTCACATTGATTGTTTGCCGCTAGAGGGCACTTTACCTACATTGAAAATTGTTTTTTTGTCGTAATTTTTTAGTGTTGACAGCTACAGTAGTTTTTGGCATAATTTCTGAAAGACTGATGCCAGGCCTTTAAAAAAGGTGCTCTTTATTTACATCGCTAAACCCAAAGGTTTAGACGTAAATCACCCTTAAAAATTAAGTGGTAAATTTACTTTTCTCATTTCATTACCACCAGCTACCAGGTAAATAGCTATCAAAGTATACTAGAGCTGTCAGTTTAACATCAAATAAATTCGCTTTTTAAACTATTTAATTTATAATCTTAAAATAACTAATAATGGCTAATCACCTATATTCAAATATCGAATATTGTGATATTCATTTTTGTTATGGAAAAGCAAATGGTAATGCAGAGTTGGCAAGAAGATATTATATGGAGAGTTATCCGGAAAGAAATATCCCTCATGCTCAAACATTTTCCAGTGTGCACAGGAGGCTTGCGGAATGTGGTTCCTTTAAAAGTTATAATGGAAATAGGGGAAGACTTAGAACTGCTAGAAACGTGCAACAAGAAGAAAGAGTGCTTGAAATTATTGAAGATAATCCAGGTATTAGTACTAGAAAAATTGGGAATGAAGTGCGGCTCTGTCAGGCTAGTTCATGGAGGATACTAAGAGAAGAACAACTCTACCAGTTTCATTCAAAAAAGGTGCAGGTTCTTTATGACGATGATCGGCCAAGACGGTTGGAAATGTGCAATCAGATCCTAGCTAAGTATGAACACGATAATCGATTAATTGGCGTCATATTATTCACTGACGAAGCTGGTTTCACTCGTGATGGCATAACAAATCTACACAACATCCACACATATGCTTACGAGAACCCAAAAAATGTGGTAGAAACGAAACATCAGCGTAGATTTTCACTAAATGTGTGGGCAGGGATAATAGGAGATTACCTTATTGGTCCTCATTTCTTTGATGGCCCATTAACTGGTGACGTATACTTAGATTTTATCCAAAATCGTCTCCCATTGTATCTGGAAGATGTGCCATTGGAAGTAAGGGCCAACATGTGGATCCTCCAAGACGGAGCTCCGCCCCACTTTAGTATACGTGTCCGACAGTATTTGAATGCAACGTATCCTGAGCGATGGATAGGACGAAGTGGACCATTGGCATGGGCAGCGTGGTCACCAGACCTTAATCCTATGGATTTTTTCTTTTGGGGTCATTTGAAACAATTGGTGTACGATATTCCAGTAATCAACGTCGAGGATCTTCGCTTCAGGATAATCGAAAAGTGCCAAATTATTAAAGAAACACCAGAAATTTTTCATCGAGTTAGGCGACATTTTTTGAAGAGTGTTAGGAAATGTATAGAAGAAAATGGGGGACATTTTGAGAATCTTTTTTAGTTTGTTTAGTACTGTTTCATTAATTTTTATCAATTAAATGTATATCGCAATAATTCATAATATGAATATTTACTGATTAGCCATTATTAGTTATTTTAAGATTATAAATTAAATAGTTTAAAAAGCGAATTTATTTGATGTTAAACTGACAGCTCTAGTATACTTTGATAGCTATTTACCTGGTAGCTGGTGGTAATGAAATGAGAAAAGTAAATTTACCACTTAATTTTTAAGGGTGATTTACGTCTAAACCGTTGGGTTTAGCGATGTAAATAAAGAGCACCTTTTTTAAAGGCCTGGCATCAGTCTTTCAGAAATTATGCCAAAAGCTACTGTAGCTGTCAACACTAAAAAATTATGACAAAAAAACAATTTTCAATGTAGGTAAAGTGCCCTCTAGCGGCAAACAATCAATGTGAATTGTTACTAAAATGATGAAGCGCAGAAGACTTAGCCTATCTTTCAAATATTAGTCAAATCGGTTTTCCTGTAAGCGAGTAATTCAAAAAACAAAAAATAAAAACTTGAACTTGGACGGCTTGTAACTCGAAAACGAATGACATTTTGAAAAAAAATTATATGAAGCTCTACCCTTATTTTGTCAAGTAGAATCACCCCCTTAAGTTTCGTGATCGATTTTTGAATCACCCTGTATATATATATAATCTTTTTTCCTTTATTTTGTCTTTTCTTGGGCTTAGGTTCTATATTCAACAAAAAATGCAAACAACTAACGTTTCGCCCTTTATTTAAGGCATTTTAAAATTTTTCTTCTTAAAAATATTTTTATATAATTAAAACACCCACATAAAAAACATGTCTACAATTTCAAAAAACAAACAAGACACTTTAAAAACAGTGTTTCAATATTTAAAATTTTTAAAAATATTTATTTTACCGGTACACACCTTGACATTTTGTTACTCTATTACTTAATAAAATTCAAACTTTACATCGTCTACTGAGGATACATGGAATGCGAATGTGTTTTATTTTTTTTTTATATTTTACAATGCATAAAAAAACAAATAAGGTATACGTTTAGTTTTATGTCTAAGAGGATATTTAATTTTTGATTCTTATTTGACAGGATTGAATACTTAATATTTTTGTTTAAATTAGGCTAGTGTACATGTGGCTCAAATTTCCCATATCCGTTCTGTCGTTAACAGTGTTTTTATCTTTTTCATTCAATCATTCCATTTATCTGTAATTTTTGGTAATTCGTATCTTTGTTTTTTATTATTGTACTGTTCTAATCAAAAGTATGTTTTTCGGCCTGTGTGTGTTTGTTTAACGCTGTTGAGGCGTTTTTCGTATATTTATGGCCATTTAATCTGTTCTTCAGCAATTGGCTTGTCATGTCTATATATTTTTTGGTACAATTTGTGCAAGGGATCGAATATATTACATTTGATTTATTCATAGGAGGAATTTTACTTTTTAAATTTGTGAACAATGCATTTAATTTATTATGTGACTTGTGACATTCGATAATATCATGTGTAAGGTAATGCTACATATTTTTGCTGTTTATGTTCTATGTTTTTTGTTTTTACGTTATTATAAAACTTATATGTTCGTTTATCAATTATTTTGGTGATAGTCTTTTCGTTGAAATTATTATTTATTAGTGTCTTTTTTACTTTTTGCAGTATTTTTGGTCGGAATTCTGGAGACGTTAGGGAGATAGTACGATCAGACAGACCGATTATAACACTGTTTTTTTGAGTTTTTGAATGATTAGAGAAACAGTTTAGATATCTACCTGACCAAGTTGGTTTAGTGTACCATTCAATTAAAATTATGTTTTTTCTGCGTATAAGTGTCATATCTAGAAAATTTATTTTATTATTATTTTCTGTTTCGGAAGTGAACTGTAATTTTTCGTTAAAACTGTTAAACTCTTGGAGAATTTCATTTATTTTATTTTGTGGTACGGCTGCTATGCAGTCATCGACAAATCTATGGTTCAAGAATCAAGAATATATATATATATATATATATATATATATATATATATATATATATATATATATATATATATATATATATATATATATATATATATGTATATATATATATATATATATATATATATATATATATATATATATATATATATATATATATATATATAATAAGGCATCTAAATTATTTACTACCTCTGCTATCTCAATACTTAAAAATAATATTTATTGGTTATCAATCAAAACCGCCACACATAACATACATATGCATGCATAACATTGTTACATACCTATTATTAAACGCAATCAATAATAGAAACCTATTACAATAATGTTTAATAACTGTAACAGCTGCGCTCAGTACAATTAGCAATCCTGCTGAGATCACTTTTTCCTGCTACGCCGCTCCAACCTCGATTTGCATATAATACGACCTTCATAAGAACGCGGTATTACAAAGGCTGTTACCAACTTTTAATTTAACAATCTAGATCAATACATACACCTATTATTATGTAAAATAAAAAAAAGATTGCGAGCCAGCAAAAAATCTTTTATGTTTGTCTCCTCCCATGAAAAGATCATATAATAACTACAACGTTTTTTTTTTTAACTTCCTGTTATATTTATATTATTAGCAGCTCGACCCTCTTTGCACAAGTTCAATTATGATTGTAATAATAATATTACTATATGTACTGGTGTTGTCGAGCTCTTCTTCTTACAAAATAAATTTATAGGCCACCTTAAGTATTTTTCCTCCATGCGTGGAAGAAGTTTTGCTTCGAGGCTACGCGTGACAGGGAACGTACAAATCCATCATACATTTGTTTATACTCCATGGAAAATAGATTTTCGTCAGTAATAAAAATGTAAAGGCGAATTCTTTTATTCCATCGATAAAAAAGCGCTGAATTAAGCGGATGGGTTGTTGTGACGTCATAAATGAATTTTCAATGCAATTTTGTTGAATTTAAGAACGCTCATTCCTAACTGACATATGACATTTTTCTAAAAATTTAAACTTAAAAACCCCTAAACAAATATTTTTTCAATATTTTATTTGGAAGTTTGTTCTTCAGCATATTTATCTTCTTCTTCTTAGTCTTAGTATAGGACTTTGTCCTGTATTGACTGTCAATGCATCTCGTTTATTCTTATTCCTGTGACACCGATGTCCAGCTCTCTTTCCATCTTTTAGGCGGTCGACCAGGAAGCCTTGAGGAGTTTGGTATTCCTTCTTTTGCAATTTTTGCCACTCGGTCGTCGGTCATCCTGTCGACATGATCCCTCCATGCTCTCCTTCCTCTGCCCCATCTTACGACGTCCTGTATTTCACATCTTTTTCTGATTTCATCGTTTCTTAGTCTGTCGCGTAATGTATGACCCGTGATACTTCTTAGCGTTTTCATCTCAGTTGTCCGGAGTAGTCTTTTGGTTGCTGATGTGTCTGCTCTTGTTTCGATGGCATAAGTCATTATGGGTCGTATGCATATTTATGTTATTATAAAATTACGGGCTAAAAAATTAAGCATATTAATACTTAGTTTTGGTAACCTCATTTTAAGTGTCTTCATACATAATAATCTGAAATATATGGTCGCGTAGGTCAGATTTAATAGAAGAAATCCGTCATTTTTACAAAAAAAGATCTTTTCTGTATAATAACTTATCAAAAATAGTGACAAACAGTTTTTTTAAGTGGCAAATAATAAACATAACCTCCAAAACTAACACTTATTTTTCCCCCACTGTTGAATTCGATGGATTGTTGATGGTTTCATCGATAAAAAAAAGAACGGTTTAATGATTAATCACATTTTTATCACTTTATTTTACGAACGGTTTGATGGATTTTAGGTTACTGCGCAAAATCATCGATGGAATAAAAGAACTCACCTGAACATTGTTTTTTTTTGCTGGAATAAGTTCATTTCGGCATCCTATAAAACATATCTCGATGGTAACTCTGAAAGACCTGTGCAAAAAAAATGGCGGACCAAAAATGGTCACGATTTTCGGTTTTCTGAGTTTATCTCGAAAAGTAAAAGTTGTATCGAAAAATATTTTAAACAAGAGTTGTAGAGCATTAAAAAACCTGTCGATTCATATAATATGTTATAGGTGGCGCCACTAGTTATTGCGATATATTTTTTTTCGACAAAATTTGCGGTTTTTGTATTTTTTTTTAACAGACATAAATTAAAAAATTACTGATTTAAAATTTAACATAAATATAGGTATTATAATTCTAAAAAAGTATGTCAAACCCGGAATCTGTGAGTATTTTATTTTCCGAGAAATTCGATGTCAAATTTAAAAATTCAACCTCAATTTTCCGTTTTCCTAATCAAGATACAACGCTCAATTTTAATGGAAATTATTTGTATTGTTTTATATTTTGTAGATGTATTAAAGAATTTTTTTTCCAATTGTGGTTCGAGAAATTATGCAAAAACCAATTTTTGCACTAAAAAAATTACAATGACTTTTTACTAAATGGAGATAAAAATTTTTTAAATCCGTGCATTGGATTTAGATGTATTATTTCCGATCTAAAAAAAATTAATTTTGGATGAAAAAAACGTTTTTTTTTCAAAAATTCATAATGGCATGGCAAATGAATATTAAGGACTCAAATTTGCAGAAGATGCTTTTTAATATTTGTACTTTACCTGTGAATTTTTTGGATCCAAGAAACACACTTCCATACGATCTGTGAACGATTTTGCATAAACAAAATATGAAACATATTTTTTACTACATAATAGCTTAAGTCTTTACGAAGAGAATGAGTACCGACAGAACTCTGTAGCAGTTTCCTATACGACGGTACAGCCAATCAAAAATACGAACTTTTTCGTTTTTCTAATAAACAATTGCAATTTTACAAAAACCATTCGACCGACAACGCTCAACTTCGGCACACTTCTTAAGCACTTTAAAATTTACATTCTGGTAAAAGTTGAAAACAATTCAATAAATATTAAGAAAGTTATTAACAATTGAAAAATAAGCCTTTTTTAATGTTTAATTTAAAATAAATTTTTTGTTTACAGACCGATTTGGACAAACAAAAACTCATTTTGAAGATATTTTCAAGACGTACAATTCGTCTATGGAACATTTTCCTCTAAATCCCTTAGATTTTCCGTAAAATCCAAAAAAACAGAGAAAAATCATTTTTCGATCTATTTGTTAAAAAAAAACAACGTTCCAACCAAAATTTGTTGAGACACGAGATGAGACGTCATTTCTACTACCTTTCCCTATCCATTTCTGCAATCAGATCGCAAGTAGTATTTGAGTTTTTTTTAACACTCCGTTTCCTGGGGTATAATGATCGAAGGTAGAAACAATGGAGTGTAAGGCACGCACGTATAAAGTATATGTACTGATCGTCAAATAAACAGAAAATGTCCGGACCATGCTATGTGCCATTTTGGGTAAGGTGAAGTTATAATAACAGTGAATACGCTGTCGCCACTGAAAAATTCTAACGACTAAACGTAATCGTTTACCTCCCACTGACAAGGTTTGAAGCAATTTGCATTCCTTTCCGAAATTTCATCGACATAAGTAATTGAACGAAACGAATGGTAGAAAGAGATAAAATGACAGTATTACGTTATAACCTTACCCAACTAATCCAATTGGTGTCAATTGATTGTTATGTGTGGATATTTGTCATACTATTGGTCGGTGGTAAAAATAAATTAAAAATTTTTATTATATTTTTGGTTGTTAAAAATAACTAGTCCTTAAAAAAGCAATATGTTGACGAACCGTTTCTTCAAAACGTTTTATTTTTTGAAAAAACAGTTGAAATGTTAATTAGGTAGTACCCCGTTATTTTCAGTATTTTCTAATTAAAATTTCCTTAGAAAGTTGAATGTTTCGCAAATTTCAAGTAAATTTGAGATTATAGACATACAAAATCATTACACTAAATTTTGTTCATATCTCAATAGTATGAGCGTGCTGTTTAAAAATTGTTTTCCCACAACTAGTTCTAATTATGGATTTAATATAAACATCTGTGTCCGTATGTCCATAACTTACTTTAAACAGTTAAGTGTAACATAATTGTTTTCATCAACACAACTTATAAAAAAAATTGAGAAGTAACAATTTGTAAGATATTTAAAACTTTTATTTAAATAAGTAACATTCATTTCAATTTTATATTCATATATAATGTTAAATACAACATTTTACTTCCTTAGGCTGTGTTAAACACTATACTACACTACAATTAAATAAATATTATTGATTATAATTTATTAGGACATATAAATTTGAACCATACAAGTCAACAAACGAGGTCCTTCAGAATAAAAAGCTTATTTATAGTACGTTTGGTCTTCAAGCCCCTACAAATTTTCACAAAATAATAAAAAAGTATATTAAAGGTTGAATAGTATCATTAATGGGGTCTTCGGGCTGGCCTATGGTTCCAGCCCCTGGTCGTACTCAGTTCCTCTATCACCGGTCAAGTTTCAGGTTTTCTTTCAAACTTACTTGTCAGGACAGGAAGTCTTACAATAATCGGCTAGATGTTAAGTGAATTCATACAATAATTGATTGTTGGATAGCTAGGACGAGGGATTTTAGTAATACTACATAGAGCAGTGGATTCTACCGTTTTAAGTTTTATGAGTGCTGGCTTCCTGCAATTACTGTATGTAGCAGTATGTATTCCTATTAAAGTCAGTATATTGCTTTGTATATATGAGATGTTTTTCTTGAGATGCCTTTTTCTTTGTATATTAGACTCTTAAGGTATTTGGCCCTTTGTATACATTTTTTGTTTAACAGTTCCAAAGTGCCAATTTAAGATAATTTTGTGGTCTATATTTACACCTAAATATTTGACTGATGGCTTGGTGCATATTACTTGGTTATTAAGTTATTTAAAATAAATCTAATCCAAGGAAAAACAAAGATTATTTCACAATAATAACAAAAATTACACTATTTTTTGACTTTTGACGGTTAATTTGACGTGCCAAAACGTCACTCTTACCCAAAATGGCGCAGAGCGTACTCCGGGCATTTTAATTTAAAAAAACATTTTTAAACTAATGATGAATAAAAGACGAATATTTGTCAAATTTCCACTATATTTAACTAAAAAACTTGACGCGTTTCGCTAACACTGTAGCTTCATCAGAAGTTCTATTTTAAATGACAAAATATTTGGTTACTTGAAAAACTTATACCTAGATTTACAATAATGAATAAGTGCAATACCCTAATTTACATTTTATTACCTGTTATTTAAATTATTGGGAAATCCACACTGGTTTTTGTTAAAAGATATTTAGCAGGGATATTATTTTGTGTTGTTTTTTGAATTATCGTTTTTTGAAACACTCTCTTTAGTAGAAAATCTATTGAACAAAAATAAAGTAAACTTGATTATAAAAAACGATTTTTAAACTTATTAGAGGCTTGCCTTAACCAAAACTATTTTGCGTTTAATGATAAAGTCTACAAAAGCAAAGAAGGATTGATTATGGGTAGCCCTATAAGCCCACTGTTAGCAGAGATTTTTATGAACAATATAGAAAAAATAATATTTAATAATCACATAAGCGAACATTTCTTGTACTGGTACAGAAATGTGGATGACATATTATTGTGTTTCACAGGCACAGATTGACAACTTAATAAATCTTTAGATTTTATTAACTCAATCCACCAAAATATTCAATTTACTATGGAAAAAGAAGAAAATAACTCAATAAATTTTCTTGATCTAGTCATTACTAAAGTTTTAAATAAACACTCTTTTGGAATTTTTCACAAACCCACACATACGGATACAACCATACATAGAACTTCATCTCACCAAGAACAACATAAATTAGTGGCTTACCATAGTTTTATTCATCGTCTTATTAGCATTCCCTTATCTGAAGATAATTTTAATAAAGAATTAAATTGGGTTAAACAAGTTGCAGTTAACAATGGTTACTTACCATCAATGGTCAACTCAATTTTAACAAAAAAATTAAAAAAGAAAGCCACACAAGAAGTTTATCCTATTGCACAAGAAAACAAAAAACGCAACTTTATCGCTTTAACATATTTTGGTAAATCATCAATTAAAATTAAAAAGTTTCTGAATAACAAAGATATCGGGATAGCTTTCAAAACAAATATTTCAATAGAAAAACGCTTAAAAAATTATAAAACAAAAATAAATAAAAATAATAAGTCTGGGTCACGAACTTGAGATATAGAACTGGACTGCTCATGAAAATAATTTTTGACCCCCCCTTATTGGTCGCCATTCGGTGCAATGATTTGTATGGCAACATTGAATTCCCTGCTAGTTTCTTACATTGGCGTGAATGAATGTCAATTCTATTATTCTAACAGGTTTAGACAATAACTATCTCTTTCTATACTATATCTAAAACAATAAATCGCTCTTCCTTGTTTTACTTGACAGGTTAATCGAGTATATTCAATAAAAAAGACCAGAGCTCCGATTCTGTAAGCATATTTTTTGACATTCTCTTTCCTTATCTCTTTTAGGACAGTGATATACTTATGTGTTAATATAGACTGAACAAAGATAGAAGATTCTTATTATGACATCCTCTTTCCCTTTACTCTTATAGAATCGCAGCCCTGGTCTTTTTTATCGAATATACTCAATTACCCTGTCAAGTAAAACAAGGAAGAGCGATTGTTAGTTAGTTATAAAATCGCAGCCCAGGATAATTGTTTCTGTAAAACAATATTTAACTTGAATTTCTACTTTTAGTTTCCTCAAAATTATAATTTTTCTGTTTAAAGCAACTCCAATAAAGCAAATTTTTTTAACTTCTTTGGAACAGCGTAAATATGTAACAATTTTATTATTTTTAGATAACAAGCATGAAATGTCAGTTCTTATAAATAAATGAAAATGCTTTTTCTATGACTGTTTACATATTTTATTTTTTACAATAAAACTGTTATTTAGCAAAATAGCTAAAATGTGAAATATGCGCCAAAAACAAATCCAGACTAATTTTTTTTTTTGAAATATCTGTTTTAGAAACATCCTTTTTCGGGCGTAAAGTATAAGAAGTTAACGAAAAAAAATATTAAGGCATTTATTTTTAAAAATTTTATATCATGAATTAATATAGTATATTGTTTAATGTAAGGTATCGAAATGTCCACATAATCTATTGCAAAGTAAGATAGTTTCATTATTTAAAAATAGCTTCGATTAGGTCTTTATCAAAATTATTTTCTCCTCGATGCTTTTAAGGAACTGATATGTTAGGTATTTATATAGGGTTAATAACATTCATAATAATGTTGACATTTCCTTCATAAAAACGGAGCTTTAATTTAAATGAAGTAAAGTAACATTATGTACTAAACCATTTTTATATAAAAAATTAAACTTTAAAGGGGATAGTGTTAAAGCAGTTTATATTTAATTGTAAACAAAACAATATTTATTAAGATACTTTAAATATAAAGAAGCTTGTAAATACAAGAGAATTCTTACATTAATACAATCATTTTTAATCTAAATATATACATAAAGATTTACTAGCAACTTTTAATTTTTACACTAGGTCAAACTTTCAATTTACTTAACCGTCTAAGGACCTGGAATTGACCTTTCCTAGAGTTGAATTTTTGAAATGGTAATCAATGGCAGCTTCTCACTACTTTGACAAAGGATTTTCATGACACAAATTTCCTATTTGAGCTAAAATCAAGAATTTTTGTTTTATTAGTTAATAACATATTCAAACAAAAGGTTATTATTTTATTTTTAGACAAAACAAATACATAAAAGTAAAATTTATGTAATTTCCAAACATCCTTAATAATATTGAAAATTTCATATTATATGCAATCATTTATTTCTATTTTAATATGGCATATTGGTTTTTAAACGTATAATCATTTTAAATTTTAACACCATACCAGTTTCGATATTCAGCTTTATATGTCAGCAGAACATTAACTTTATGGTAAAACGATATTGTTGTTGGTTAATGCACACCTAATTCAGGACTTTTTTTTGTAGAGCCAGTGTATGTTATTAAGTCCAAGTTTAGTTGCTTCAAGATGTTTACATCAAACAGTGCTTCGTAGTTTTGTTCAGGCAGTTTATTTGTAAGAAGCACAACACAAACTTTTTGCTCATCTTCTTGTATAAAACAATTTCCAGAAATATGCTCTAAACAGAGTTACTTATCTGATGTATAGAAGAATTATGATCATGACCAATTTGCTTCAGCTCTTGAATTTGAAAATTCTTTTCTCTTAGAAAACTAAAATATTGATAGCATTTAATAATTATCATGTATCATATCCATAAGATTAAACTTGTTACCCTTAGATTTACAATTTGATTCTAAAATAAAATTTTATATAATTATTATTGAATGCTTTATAACTTACCACTTAAATAAATTCCAATTTACCCGATGAGGTATTTGCACGTCTTACGATGAAGAATCACATTTTTTAAAATACAAAAAAAAACCTTAAAGTTCACATTCCTGTTTGAAATTTTCAGTAAAACGTTACATAAAATGTGATAAAATCCATAAAACAGCAAAATCAAAAATAATTTTTTGTCAAAATGAAAACTATTCAGTCAATGTCATAAATACACTTTCACCAATATCATAAAAACTTAGGGAATTCATTGTTGCCAAAGCAATTATTTGCATCTAATGGCACGGAGCACGGTGGGGTCATTTTTTTTTATAAGGGAGATATGGAACACGAGCAGTCCAGTTTTATATCTCAAGTTCGTGGTCTGGGGTCTATAAATTTAAATGCGGAAGTTGCCCAAAAGTATATATAGGCCAAACAGGCAGATCGTTTAAAAAAAGGATTCAGGAACACAAAAAAATTTTTTATACAATAAAAACAGTTCTTCATACGCAAATTATTTAATAGAACAAAATCATCAATTAGAGGATAATTTTGAAATTCTCCACATAGAAAGGAAAGGTTATAAACTGAATTTCTTAGAAGTCATAGAAATAAATCGATTAAAGAACACAGGTAATCTATTATATGACCAAACAGATATCAACACCTCACCCCTGCCAAATATCTTTTAACAAAAACCAGTGTGAATTTCCCAATAATTTAAATAATAGGTAATAAAATGTAAATTAGGGTATTGCACTTATTCATCATTGTAAATCTAGGTATAAGTTTTTCAAGTAACCAAATATTTTGTCATTTAAAATAGAACTTCTGATGAAGCTACAGTGTTAGCGAAACGCGTCAAGCTTTTTAGTTAAATATAGTGGAAATTTGACAAATATTCGTCTTTTATTCATCGTAGAATATGGATTTCCATCAAGTAAAAGCCAGCACCCTACTTAATTTTTAAACTATCCCATTTTTTAAAGGTTAATTTGCACAACTCTAACTTAAATAATTATTGGTTTGTTGCAAAAATGCCCGCTATATTATTATGAATATTTATATTTTTTTCGTAATGTCTCCGTAGTCACAACCTATATTAGTTTTTACCTATATTTTCAAATGCTAAGAACCGCCGGTAACGATTTCATAAAACGATTCAATTTCTCATAAAAACAAGTTCTTGCGAGTAGATTGTTACACCCACTTTTATTTTTTTAAACTTTAAAATGATGACGACTGAGTGTAAATAAATTTTCGCATTCATAACCGAAATATCACTCCATCCATCATGTTTACCTAATGAATTGGAATAATAAGAACACCAAAAGACAAGCCAGCGATCTGATTTCTTTATTGATTTCTTCTGATTACCATAATTTTTGAATTTTAAATCGATCGGGGTGCCATTTTCTGCGAGATAGTTACTACATCAATATAAAAGATACGTTTTAGTTGGATGGAAATTTTATTAATTTGTAATAAAACTAGCGACCCGCCCTGGAATCGCATATATATATATATATATATATATATATATATATATATATATATATATATATATATATATATATATATATATGTATATATATATGGGGGAGAGCTATTTATTAATACAGGGTGTCCCTACTTAAGAGACTCTAACAACCCATTGTTCTCATTATAGCTGATTTCTTTCTTTTTTTTTCAGATTTACAAACCACATACTTTGAAGCAGGCGCGGATCCAAGGGGGGGTGGGGCGGCGATCACCCCAACTCAAAATAAAAAGGTTTTATAATATTATTTTATTTCTTATGATTTCTTAATAATAAACATGCATTAGAAAATAAAGACCCCTAAGGATATCCCTAGTACAAGCATGATGGAAAATGAACGAGTAAGTGAAAACACTACTGATCATAGTTTACGGAGGCTAAGATCCGGCATGAGAAGAGATTGGGCTTCTCCGGTCGTCATCCAGCGAATACCCAATAAAAAAGAAAGAGAAACACGACTAAAGATATCAAAAGAAACACTCATGGTGGGCACATGGAACGTGAAAACTATGTTTCAAGCCGGGAAAATACATAATACAATTCTCGAAATGGACAGACTAAACATCGACATCCTCGGAATTAGTGAAATGAGGTGGCCCGGAAGTGGTCATTGTACTGTAGAAGATCATAAAGTGTACTATTCTGGCAGTGAAAATAACCAACACACTAGTAGTGTAGGAATCATATTCTCACCTAAACTCTCTCAGTATGATATGAGTTTTACTCCAGTTTCTGATAGAATAATTTTTATTGAGGTGAAGAGCACACCTATCAAATTGAACTTAATAGAAATATATTCACCCACTTCCGAAAAACCCGATGAAGAAGTGGAAATTGTATATTCAGCAGTATCTAACATATTAAAACAAGTTAAGAAAGAAGACCTAACTATCATTATGGGAGATTTCAATGCCAAAATTGGCAAAGGCGACAACTCGGAACTGATTGGCGGGTTTGGACTAGGTATTAGAAACGAACGAGGCGAGAGGCTAAAGGATTTTGTGACAGAAGAACAATTTGTTATCCTGAACACCCTTTTCAAACAACCACCTCGAAGATTATATACATGGACTTCACCTCAGGATGAAGAAGGTCATATTGTAAGAAACCAGATAGACTATTTACTAATAAATAAAAGGTACCGTAACAGTTGCATAGTGGCTAAAACATACCCAGGAGCTGACGTGCATTCAGATCATGCTCTTCTCTGCGGCAAATTTAAAATCAAGCTTAAAAAGGTAAAGAAAAGGATAAACAGGAAAAAATGGAATATAAGGAAACTCAGAGAGAATGAACAAACACGACAAGTAGTAGCTGAAAAAATAACTGAAGAATGTCGAAAACTCAAAGAAATCCCACACAGCGTAGAATCGACTCTTCCCAAAATGACCGAAAAATTTCAAAGTATTGGTAATGAATTTCTGGTAGCACAAAGAGATAAAAAACAACCATGGATAACAGATGAAATATTAGAGTTGATGAATGCGAGGAGATTATTGGAAAGAGGTAAAATGGAGTACCGAAATATGCAAAGACTAATCCAACGTAAGATAAGGTGTGCAAAACAAGAATGGATAGAAAGACAGTGTGCAGAAATAGAAGAACTTGAGAAGAAACACGATACTTTCAACATGCACAAGAAAATAAAAGAGACATCGGATCTGTATAAATTCAATGTAAGCGGAAAAATTCAGGATAACAAAGGCAACACCATTGTAGATCGCTTAGGGAAAATAAAAATTTGGAAAGAATACATAAACCAATTGTTCGAAGACCCAAGCAGATCGGAAAATCCTCCCACTTACCGGGTACCAAATTTCTTGCCAATTAGCGTTGATGAGGTTACTCGAACCATGGTGGGGTTGAAGAATGGGAAAGCACCCGGGCCAGATAATATCCGGAATGAATTCTTAAAACTATTAAATGAAGAAGATATCAGATGGCTTACAGATATATTTAATGAAATATACTCCACTGGAGTTATACCTGAAATATGGCTCAAAAGTACATTTATAACGCTACCTAAAAAATCAAGTTGAACAACTGTGAAGACTTTCGTACGATTAGCCTTATGAGTCACTCTCTTAAACTTTTCTTGAAATTAATTCATCAAAGAATATATAGGATTTGCGAAGAACAGATTAGTTGTACCCAGTTTGGGTTTAGAAATGCCCTAGGTACTAGGGAGGCACTTTTTAGTATCCAAGTCTTGTTCCAAAGAGCGCGGGATGTTAATCACGATATTTTCGCGTGCTTTATTGATTATCAAAAAGCATTTGATAAGGTTCAGCATAATAAGATGATGGAAGTTCTTGAATCAGCTGGATTAGAAAAACAAGACCTAAGAATTATAGCAAATCTTTATTGGAACCAGACCTCTTCAGTCAGAATAGAAAGTGAGGAATCCGAGGAAGTTATGATAAAGAGAGGAGTTCGACAGGGATGTGTACTTTCGCCATTGATATTCAACATATATTCAGAATACATATTTCGAGAAGCCCTGGAAAATACCTCCGACGGGGTGTTTATCAATGGTGAATCTATTAATAACATAAGATACGCGGACGATACGGTAATTATCTCAAATGATTTAAGAGGACTTCAAAGATTGATGGACAGAGTGGTAGAAGTAAGTGAAAGATACGGACTGCAGATGAATATAAAAAAGACCAAATTCATGATTATTTCTAAAAATAAACGCATACACGGCCAACTACTGATACATAACGGACCCATCCAAAGAGTTAACAAATATATCTACTTGGGAACAAATATCAATGAAGAATGGAACCACTCGGTTGAGATAAGATGCCGTATTGAAAAGGCCCGCACTACATTCCTTAAAATGGCAAAAATATTCAAAAGTAGAGACCTATCCTTAAACACCAAAATGCGAACATTGAGATGCTACGTATTTTCGACCCTCCTATACGGCGTTGAATCATGGACGCTATCTGAAGCATCATGCAAAAAATTAGAAGCTTTTGAATTTTGGCTATACCCTCGCATTCTGAGGATTTCATGGGTAGATCATATTACCAACGAAGAGGTGCTTCATAGAATGAAAAAAGAAAGAGAAATCTTGTATCAAGTAAAGAAGCGTAAACTTGAGTACCTGGGCCACATCATGAGAAATCCTGAAAGGTACCGGCTTTTGCAGCTTATACTACAAGGCAAAATACAAGGCAAAATGAGTGTAGGAAGACGAAGAATCTCATGGCTGAGGAATCTCCGAGTATGGTTTAATACATCAACTGTGGGCTTATTTCGTGCAGCAGTGGATAAAGTCCGTATAGCCATTATGCTCACCAACATCCGGTAACGGATAGGCATTAGCAGAAGAAGAAGAAAATATAGATAATTTTGACATATTTAACACAAATCATAACTGTATCTTTATTATTTTTAATTTTGTCATAGAAACCGTTTTAGGCACATTCAGACTAAAACGTAGCATTTTTGTCTCAAAAAATTCTAAGTTATAATTTAAATACTTACAAAATACTCATTGTTAAAAATACAAGAAGTTAAACATATATAAAAAATAAATTCATCCATATAATATAATTTTTTTTAGGGCTATCGGTCATTTTATTATTATTAAAAACATTTTTGGAAATTTCACGTTTCAGTTTATTTATTTCTTAAACCATCTGCAGAATTGCAATTAAATACTAAAAAGGGCTTCAAATTAATTATAATTGGTTCGTCTATCTCATCGATCATGAGATCGAGTTTCCACATTTTCTTTTATTCTTTTATTATATGGATTTTTCCCAATTTTCTGCAGTAACTTTATTCAAAAAAATCTTTCAAAAGTTCAGTTCAACGGACAGTTTCCGGACGATTATAAGAACAGATTTCCTATCGGGTTTTTTCCAGCAAAAATTAAGTTCCCTGAGCAATTTCCAGAGCTCAGTTTTATTAATTTCAGGTAAATTCATTGATTTTAGTTAGAATTTTGTCGCCGGTTGGAATCTGCTTCCCATAATAAAATGTATGTACAACTCCTTTTATTGCAGTTTTCATCTCTTCTTCCAACGAGGTTTTTCATCTGCCTGCGATCTAATGTTGCTTGAGAGTACTAACAATTCCAGTCGTTTTTTTCTCCTTCAGTATTCGGTACATAGTAGATTTTCCAACTCCTGTCATGTTGAAACACATCTCAACAGAGCTTTTAACATTATTATCTAGATATTAATATCTTAAGGCATCATAAACATTCATTGTAATAAGTTTCTCGTTGAGGAAAAAATGCCTTGGTTTAACGATTTTGGAATAAATATAGAGGTAGAAGGATAAATCTTTTGGATATCTCACTAATCTCAAATAATATATAAAAACAAGCGCAAACAAGATAAATTAATAAGGACACACTGTGAGGTGTACTTGCTCACTGACAGAAATTAAATTGAACTATCAGAAATTTTATTGTTGCAATAAATTTATAAAAGCGTATAATTTTTAAATATAATTAGATTTACGGCAGTCCTCAATTACATGCGGCACTGGAGCAGGTACGTTTGAGGTTTCGGTAATAGTTTTATTATTCTCTCTAGTTCTTGAATAGAGTATAGGAATGTGTATGCTTGCGATCGCCCCCCCCCCCTCCCAAGAGCTTTGAGTGCAGGAAAATAGAACCGATTCTGCCTTTTATATTATGTGTATGCTGCTGGCACTCCCCCTCGTTGACAACTTATTTTTTTTTGCGATTGCCGCCCCCCAAAAGCTTTGAGTTCAGGAAAATAGACCCGATTCTGCTTCCTATACTAGGAATGTGTATGCTGTTGGTATCCCCCCCTCTCCAAGAGCTTCAAATTCAAAAAATTAGACCCGACCCTGCCTTTTACACTAGAAATAGGAATGTTTCCGGCGTCCCCCCCCTTGCTTTCGCTTGCCGCACTGTGCTTTTGTGATATCACCGCCCCCCCCCCCCCAAAGAGAGAGGCTGGATCCGCCTCTGGATGCATCTAAACATATTTTATTTTTTTGTGGAAAAACTATTGACTTTTAGAGAAACAGTTAAGAGATAAAAAAGTTTCACAATAAAGTAGGAAAGCTAACTGAGCAATCAAATCGAGTCAGTGGAGCCCGAAAAAAATTTCGAGAGAGTAAAATTTTACAGACCCGGAAAAAAGTACCACTCTGTATATTATTCCACATAATAAAATTTTTTTATGAGAACTGTAAAAAGTGTTACGTGTTCCAAATTTGACTTAATTATCTTAAAAAAATAATGAAATAAATTTAAAAAAGAATAATAAAATTTAATACCCTGTATCTTAAAAACTAAGTATTATCAGACATACGTTTATATGAACTTTTATGCTTAAAATTAGCTGAAGAATAACAATTTAAAATATTTTGTATTTATTTAGAAGCACCTTGTATAGTCTTCGAGATTAGCCTATGTAGTGACATATGAGTACATATGACATGTGATAAAAAAAAACATTTGTGTCTAACACTTCCTAAGATCAGTTATCTTATTAAAGAATAGTTAATATCACCAATAAATCTTAAGATAGAATGAGATTCTAAGATTAGTTAGAAGGTATAACTACGTTTTGCGTTGCATCATGCCAACACGAGATCTTATCTATGTTTAGACGGATTTAATTATAAGATATCAACTATAGGCGCCTAAGACAGAGAAGTCTAAAAAAGTTGATATGTTTTGATATTTTACATTTCCAATAAGTTATAAATATTTGTATTGCACAAGCGTTGTAAATAAAACATTTAGATGTAATAGAGAATATAAATTCATTAGTTTTATAAATAACAGGATATTGGTTCATTTCGCATAAAAAATTTGTTGTTAGTGGTTCGAATAATGAAAAGTGCTTTTAATTTTTAATACAGTTTTTCAATTATTCTATTTTCTAATATCTCCAAAGGGACTTTATTTATGGTAAGCTCTGTTCAAATCTTATCATTACCTTCTTTTTTAACCGACTTCTAAAAGAAGGAGGTTCTCAATTCGTCGACTATGTATTTTTTAACCGACTTCTAAAAGAAGGAGGTTCTCAATTCGTCGACTATGTATTTTTTTTATGTATGTACACCGATTACTCCGGAACGGCTGCACCGATTTGAATGAATTTTTTTTACATTATGTAAAGAAAGTTGCTGCGGTGGTCCCATATTTTTTTAGATGAAATTGGTGCAGTAAAATCCAAGATGGCGCTTACAATATGGCGGCCAAAAAAATTAATTTTGTCCGATTTTCTCCAAAATTGGTATGGAGGAATTTTCGGGGTTGTACCCAACGAATCTGAAATTATTTTAAAAAAATTCAAAATGGCGGATCCAATATGGCGGACAAAAAAAATTAATTTAGTCCGATTTTCTCCGAAATTGGTATGGGGGAGTTTTCGAGGTTGCACAAAACGAATCTGATATTATTTTTTTAAAATTCAATATGGCGGATCTAATATGGCGGACAAAAAAATAAATTTTGTCTGATTTTCACAAAAATTGGTAAGAGGGAGTTTACGGGGTCGCATATGACGAATCTAAAATAATTTTTAAAAAATTCAATTTGGCGGATCCAATATGGCCGACAAAAAAATTAATTTTGTCCGATTTTCTCCAAAATTGTTACGGGGAAATTTTCGGGGTCGCATATGACGAATCTAAAATAATTTTAAAAAAATTCAATTTGGCGGATCCAATATGGCGGACGAAAAAATCAATTTTGTCCTATTTTCTCCAAAATTGGTATGGGGAAGTTTTCGGGGACTCACATAAAGAATCTGAAATTATTTTTAAAAACTCAAGATGGCGGATTCAATATGGCGGCCAAAAAAAATCAATTTTGTCCGATTTTCACCAAAATTGGTACGGGAGAGTTTTCGGGGTCACACATGACGAATCTAAAATTATCTTTAAAACATTCAATATGGCGTATCCAATATGGTGGATAAAAAATTAATTTATTTTCTTTAAATATCGATATTAGAAGGTTTTTGGGGCCTATATTACCAATCTAAAATTAATTTGAAATTTAAGATAGTGAATTCTCTATGACAGACTTAAAATTCGTTTGACCCAATTTGATTGGTATCTGGAAAACTCTAAGAACTAAAGAATTTTTAGTGGTTCATTTTAGGGTGATTTACAACTTTGGATAAAATGGGTACTTTTTTGCCGGTTTGGAGTCATTGCGAGGTACACTAATCTCGATTAGTACTTAGTTCAAATAATTTATGAATATCATAATGAATTCTAAAACTAAAAATAGAAAAATAAAATTTTTATAAAAAAAAAATTGAACCGACTTCTAAAAGTGCGCTAAAAAGTGAAAAATAACCATAAATTTTTATATGAAATTGAACTTTTTGAAGTCGGCGCCAAATTATTTGTACACGAAATAAATAACTATTAATATGTACAAATTGTGGTAAGAACGCAATTACAAATAAAGTATTTGTTGTTTATGCAAATCACATTTTGTCAGGTATTGCTTTGGCGCCGACTTCAAAAAGTTCAATTTCATATAAAAATTTATGGTTATTTTTCACTTTTTAGCGCATTTTTAGAAGTCGGTTCAATTTTTTTTATAAAAATTTTATTTATGTATGTACACCGATTACTCCGGAACGGCAGCACCGATTTGAATGAAATTTTTTACGTTATGTTAAGAAAGTTTCTGTGGTGGTCCCATATTTTTTTGAACGAAATTGGTGCAGTAATATCCAAGATAGCGCTGACAATATGGCGACTGGAAAAATAAATTTTTTTCCATTTTCTCCAAAACTGGTATGGGGAAATTTTCGGTGTTGTACCCAACGAATCTAAAATTATTTTAAAAAAATTCAAAATGGCAGATCCAATATGGCGAACAAGAAAATTTAATTTTTGTCAGATTTTCTCCAAAATTGGTGTGGGGAAGTTTTTGGGGTCGCACATAACAAATCCAAAACATTCCAAAAAAATTCAATATCGTGGATCCAATATGGCGGACAAAAAAATCAATTTTGTCCGATTTCCTCCAAAATAGGTATGGGGGAGTTTTCGGGGTCGCACATGACAAATCTAACAACATTTTTAAAAAATTCAATAAGGCGAATCCAGTATGGCGGACGAAAACATCAATTTTGTTCGATTTTCTCCAAAATTGGTATAAGGAAATTTTCGGGGTCGTACATAATGCATCTGAAATTATTTTAAAAAAATTCATTATGGCGTATCCAATATGACATTCCAAATCTGATATTATTAAAAAAAATTAAATATGGCAGATCCAAAATGGCGGATTAAAGATTCTAGATGTCTCAATTTTGTGTAAAATCAGTATTTTAGGATCTTTTTTAGTGTTAATTACGAATTTAAAATATTTTTTGAAGAACTCAAGCTGACAGATTCAATAAGGCATCCTAAAAATTTTACATTTTTCGACTTTTTCCAAAATAAGGGGTTCTTGAGAACGTAAATTAGGAATTTGATAGTATTTTTTTCAGGATTCAATATGGCCCATTAAAAATTTCATTTTTCGATTTTGTTTAAATTGGGGATTGAATCGTTTTTGAGGATGTAAATAGCGAATATAAAATTATTTTATGAAAATCTAATATGTCAGATGCAATATGACGGTCTAGAAGTTTTAAATTTTTGCATTTCATCTAAAATTGGTACTAGGGGGCCTTGAAGAGTTTAGATTTAGATTAGATTAAGAGGTTAAAATTATTTTTTTGAAATTCAATATAGCGGATCCAATATAGAAAGTTGAAAATTTTACCTTATTCGCATTTTATCAGATTTGGTATTACGGTGTTTTCGGGGTCGTGTTTTACGAACATGAATTGAATTTTTTACAACTATTAGGTTGACAAGATACAATATGAGGGACCGAAAATTTTACATTAACCGATTTTGCCTAAACTTGATATTGCGAGGTTCTTGGAGCGTATACAAACTTAATATGCACTATAAAATATATCGAGCTAAGAAATTTATGTCTCAAGTTCTTTAAATATCGATATTAGAAGGTTTTGGGGCCTATATTACCAATCTAAAATTAATTTGAAATTTAAGTTAGTTGATTTATGTACTATGACAGACTAAACATTTGTTTGACATAATTTCACTGGTATTTGGAGAACTGTAAGAATCAAAAAATTTTTATTGGTTTAATTTAGGGTGATTACAACTTTGGATAAAATGGGTACTTTTTTGTCACCTTGGAGTCATTGCAAGGTACACTATTCTCGATTAGTACTTAGTTCAAATAATTTATGGATATCATAATGAATACAAAACTAGAAATAAAAAAATTGAATCGACTTCTAAAAGTGCGCTAAAAAGTGAAAAATAACTATAAATTTCTATATGAAATTGAAATTTTTGAAGTCGGTGCCAAATTATTTCCATATGAAACAAATAACTGCTAATATATACAAATTATGGTAAGAAAGCAATTACAAATAAAGTATTGTTAATCTGTTTATGCGAATCCCATTTTGTCAGGTATTAGTGTGGCGTCGACTTCAAAAATTTCAATTTCATATACAAATTTATAGTTATTTTTCACTTTTCATAAAAATTTTATTTTACTATTAATGGTCGCTGACAGCTAGGTAATGACGAATTTTCAAAATGAAAGCAATATTATCAAAAAACATAACACTGTGTTTCTTCTTAATGCAGCATTTCTCAACCTGCTCGGAAGTCCCACACCAGTTTTTTTATTCGTTATATCTTGGGTATCAACATACCATTACACGTTCAATATCTCCCTATAACAGTAAAATTATACCCCATCCTTTTGTTACACTCTTTCCTACAGATTAAGAGTCATAGTCAATTTTCGATAGAATTATTGACTTACATATTTTTATTAGAGATGTCCTACCTAAACCTCACCTCAGGGGCGGATCCAGCCTATCTCTCTCCTTTTTTTTTTTTGGGGGGGGGGGCGGTGATATCATAAAAGTACAGTATGGCAAGCGAAAGCAAGTTGTCGACGGTGGGGAGATAACAGCAACATTCCCATTTCTAGTATAAAAAGCAGCCCACCCCACCCCAAGCTTTTCTTGGGGTGGGGTGGGGGAGGGGGCGATTGCGATTCCTAGTATAAGAGGGAGAAGTTCTTGGGGGGGGGGGGGCGATCACAAGAATAAACAAGTTGTCGACGGGGCGGGAGAAGCCATCGGGTCTATTTTCCTAAACTCAAAGCTCTTGGGGGGAAGGGGGCAATTATTTCTAGCCGTTTTCAAGTGACACTAACTAAATTCCTAAACTACACAACTATTTATACCAAAAGTAAATATAGTGGGGTGTGACTGAGATGGGTGCAGTCAAGCGTGCTACCTAAAGTCCTACTTATGCTACATTTAGTTTTAATTTACAATTATGAAGAAGTAGTTTACTGAAGCAACTCGGGTTCTGGTGTTGTTCTCGGCGTAGAATTTTAGCTTCAGACCATTCTATGTGATGTCCATAAGTCCAAGCATGGTTGGCGACACCAGATTTTTCTGTTTCTCCTCGCGATGTGTATTTTTGGTGTTCTTTGATCCTTACGTCAAGGGGTCTCTTTGTTTCGCTAATGTAGGAGTTGCCACATTCACATGGTATCTGATACACACAGTTCTTCAATGTCCCTTTGAGCTGTTGGTTCGACCCTAGTGAGCCGACTTTTCAGAGAGTTATTTGAATTGAAAACAACGTTGATTTTATATCGTTGTTCTAACTTTTACGGAAATGCCTCTAACATATTTCTGCGATGTTCCAGAATTTTATCCACCAAATATACTGGGTATCCGTTGGCTGCCAGATCATTTTTAATGTGATCTATTTCTTACATCAAGTTCTCGTTGGAGTTACAGAGAGTTAAGGCTTTATCTACGAAATTTCTTATAATTTCTTGTTTGGTATTGTTGGAGTGATTGGATGGATAGTTTAGGTATTGTCCTGTGTGTGTGTGGTATTTTTGTAAACTGGGATTCGAATTTGAAGAACACATTAATTTTAGAGATAGGAATTTTTTATAAATAATTGCCAACTCAATTGTATTAATAACTCTTTATTGTGTATCTTTGCAGGTAGCTCATTACTTTGTCATAGTGCTAACCAAGTTATGCACGCTTCCTGACAAAATTGTCTTTAAAAATCAATCGTTCCAAACACAATTCAAAACTATTATTAAGTTTATATAACATAGGGGACTATAGCTACTTACATAATGTTATCACTTGGAAGTTGTAACAATTCCTTTTTTGATAACTAGTTATCAAGTTGTCTACATTATAACAAAATATGCGCATAAGGAACATAACATATCTATAATTTTTCCAAACAAGTAATCATTAAGATTTATAACATGAAATATAGACCATTTATATTATTTACCATAATTTTTGTATGTCAGGTAAATTCACATCAAAAAGGAAATAATAAAATATCGGTTTAAGCTGTAAACAGCAATTATTAGAATTACCTATTTTATTAGAAAAATATATCATTATTAAAGCGTAATAAATATTGCAACATATCCACATAACATAACAAATAATAAGTAATTTATTCGTATTTACAAGCCCAATTTTTCCCAGTAATAAGAACTTTCTATAGATATGAGCAATTTTTATTATTGTGAACATTTCATGTGGTTGCTAAAACAATAAAATATGCGACTCGCTTTTTATATTTCCTGCTAAACCAAAAAAGGTCAATGAAAAATAGGAAATTTCACTTATTTGTCGATTTTCTTTAAGTTTACATTTCAAATTTTATAAGAAAATTTCTCTTTATATATAATGGTAAAATTGCTGATGGTAAAGATTATTTAACGGAAAATTATTTTTTATAAATGGAGAATTTCGGTAGGAATTCATAAGCGTGAATATGCTGACTTAGAAAATTATTATTTATTTAATTTTGGCTTTAAAAAAAGCCTTAGCATTCGGGCTTGTGAATTTTAGTTATTTCTGTCCCAGATAATAAGGCTAGTTAATAAATTTCGGGCTTACAAATGAAAGTTTGGTTTTGAAATATGTTTTATTCATCAATATAATTTCTTTAAACTTTAATTCACTTTGTTCAACGATCGTATCACAACCCTGAAGTGACTTCCTTGAAGGCTTTCATAATATCCTTCACGGTTGTAGTTATTTCGTCATAAGATAAAAATGTTTTCCAGGCTGAAATCACTAGATGGAAGTCCGACGGAACCACGTCTGGTAAAAAATAGGGTGGATGTTCCAACATTTCATATTTCAATTCGGTTAGTTTAGAGCCGATTAAAGCACATTTGTGAGCAGGTACATTGTCAGGATGAAAGATGATTTTTTCTTTGCTAGTGACAAAAAATATGAACTAGATGTAATCACATACGTAAAACTATGCACTCTCAGAGTTACTTTGGAGAAAAACTCTTTGAAGAGCCATACTGCACAGTGTACTAAAAAATTGAATCGTTCATAGTAAAAAAACCTTGCAATTAAAAATGAAGCTCAGAAGAGGGCCGGAAAGAAAAATATGTTTTGTAGATTATGCTCAGAATGAACTAATGACTATAGCTCAAAGTGTGAAGCCAGAAAAGAAGCAACGAAATAGGAAGTGAGAAATTAAATCTTAATGTTCTTACTTCTATGGAGCTTTTACCAACAATTAAATAGTAACTTACTTATGACTTTATTTCTACTTTAATTAAAAAATTTCTTTGTGTCCCTCAAATTCGATAGGATAACAATAAATTCAAGAAAAAATCTAAGAATTAATAAAAATTTCAAATCCTGTTAATTATTTAGAGAACCTAAATTTTCTAGTATTAAGGATTAGGTAATTATGTACACTTTTCGATGTTATATTTATATTTACATAAATTTGGCACATCTGCTTCTACGAAAAAAATACACATTTTTAAGTGATATAAAATTTTCTCCATAAAACTTTCTAGTTTTTGTTAATCTTGCAGTTCTGATTCTTTTAAACAGGCAAAAATAGAAAATCAATCAATATTATTGACAAATTATTATTTAACCTTGACATTCAAAATAGGAGTAACTTTACAATTTCTTGGACATAAAGAACATAATGTGATAATTGTGCAATTACATTAGTTTATTGTTAAAACAAAAATAAATTATTTACAATTGGTATTACACGATTTTATAATTTCCTTATTTGTTTAACTTACAGAAAAAAATAGAGCGTTTATTATTTTTTTTTATAAAAGGATTACAGTAATACTTCATATATCAAATAATTTCATTGGGTATTGTAATTTCAGAAATGTTTTTTAAAAAAAGTATTATACTCCAAGGAAAATAGACTTTCGCCAGTAACAAAAATGTAACATTGTTTTTTTTGCTGGAATGTGTTCATTTCGTCATCTTATAAAACATATCTCGATGGTAACTCTGAAAGACTTGAGCAAAAAAAATGGCGGACCAAAAATGGTCACGATTTTCGGTTTTTTGAGTTTATCTCGAAAAGTAAAAGTTGTATCGAAAAATGTTTTAAACAAAGTTGTAGAGAATTAAAAAACCTATCGATTCATATAATATAAGTTATAGGTGGCACCACTAGTTATCGAGATGTATTTTTTTTTCGATAAAATTTGCGGTTTTTGTTTTTTTAAAAAAAAAGACACTTATTAACAAATTACCGATATAAAATTTAACATAAATATAGGTATTATCATTCTAAGCAAGTATGTCAAAACCGGAATCTGTGGGATCCTTATTTTCCGAGAATTGCGATGTCAAAGTTGAAAATTCAACCTCAATTTTCCGCTTTCCTAATTAAAATACAATGCTCAATTTTAATGGAAATTGTTTGTATGGTTTTATATTTTGAAGATCTATTAAAAACAATTTTTTTTTCAATCATGGGCCGAGAAATTTTGCAAAAACCAGTTTTTGCTCCAAAAAAAATTACGATATCTTTTTACCGGATGGAGATAAAAATTTTTTAATGCGTGCATTGAATTTAGATGTATCATTTCCGATATTACAAAAATAATTTTAATTTTGGATGAAAAAAAATGTTTTTTTTTTCAAAAATTCATAATGGCGTGGCAAATGAATATTAAGGGCTCAAATTTACAGTAAATGCTTTTTAATGTTTGTGCTTTACCTGTGAATTTTTTGGATCAAAGAAAAACACTTCCATACGATCTGTGAACCTTCGAAAATTGGGCCGAATCTAATCGGAAATAGCTGCTGCAGGCCGCTGTGGGCGGGTTGCCATAGTTCAGGCGCAATATTCATCGGCGCTTCAAGGAAACTTATGCATCACAAGTAATATTTATAATATTGATGTTGTTTTATTAATTTATATGATAGTAACAATTTGTTTAGTCATATTAATTATTAATTTGTTTATTAACAAAATTTTTACGAAAATTTCTATCAGCAAATCATATAAAAATATAATAATAATATACAGGGTGGGCCTTATCTGCATGAGCGTTTTGTTTTGTCTATAATTCAAAAACCGTTAGGGGTACGGGGGCACGGGGGGTGTCGTTAGACGCGCCATTTCGTGGAATTTTTAGTCACCATGGACGCGTTCTCGGGAGCACAGCGTGCGTTTTGTGTTCGCGCATATTATGCCAACAATAATTCTGTGACTGTTGCTAGGCGAATGTACCGCGCTCACTTCGGTTTACGTGACGCATCAGAGAAGCACCATGCGCAAATTCTATTCGCAAATGGGTTAAAATGTTTGAAGAAACCGGGTGTACAATAATAATTAATAATGCGGGCCGCCCGAAGTCAATACGGACGCCGGAGATTATTCAACGTGTTCATGACTCAATCAGAGAAAATCCTCGGCAATCGACTCGTAAAAGAAGCCAAGTCTTGAACATCAAGAGGACCACTTTGCGCAGGATTTTGCACCGTGATTTACATTTAAAAGCTTATAAAATTCAGTTGACACAAGAGTTGAAACCTAATGATGTTAATCTTCGATTTAATTTCGCTAATGTTATGCTTAATCGCTTTAACAATTTTTCTAACATAATCTTCAGTGATGAGGCTAACTTCCATGTCAACGGTAATGTTAATAAGCAAAATTGCCGGTTTTGGTCTGAGACTAAACCTCGCAAGATGCATCAAAGACCTCTTCATAGCCCTAAGGTCGTTGTGTGGGCTGCAATATCGGCCAGTGGAATAATTGGGACATACTTTTTTGAAAATCAACGAGGAGTGGCTGTGACAGTGAGAGCTGAGAATTATTGTCAGATGTTGCAAGAATTCTTGGTCCCAGCTCTTCGAGAATTCCAAGGTTACAATTCTAGGACCTGGTTTCAGCAGGATGGAGCCACTTCCCACATTGCTATAGTCTCCATAGACCTACTGAAAGAAATGTTTCCTAAAAAACTCATCGCACGAAGAGGTGACATTGAGTGGCCCCCAAGGAGTCCAGATCTGTCTCCGAATGATTATTTTTTGTGGGGATACCTAAAATCAAGAGTGTATGAAAATAATCCAACAACAGTTGAAGAGTTAAAGCAAAACATTGTGTGAGAAATGAACACTATTTCCCGAGCAACTTGTCAACGTGTTTTTCAAAACCTGCGAGTGCGACTTCAAGAATGTCAAGAAGGTGGAGGCGGTCACTTAAATAACATTATTTTCAAAAATTAGATGTTACTTAAATTTCAATTTCTTGTACTTTTTAAATATATAAATAAAAAAATAATAAGATTAATAGTTTTTTTTATTGCATATTGAAACCACTCACACAGTTAAGGCCCACCCTGTATAATACGTTATATAAATATTTAATAATACATTAAAATTACGTGCGAAAATCATACAAATACAATATATCAATTATACATTCATCTTTCTTTTTTTTTCTATTACTTCTATGCAATCGGCGTCCATTTCATCATCGCAGTTATTACTCTCACCTACATCGCACATACCATTTTCATCATTATTCTCAATTTCATTGTACATATCATTCTCATCGTTATTAACATTTTCATAGTCAAAATCATTCTCACACATACTATTAATTTCCTCTGAATTGTCATCATTGTTTACTAAATCGCAAGAAATTTTCAAAGAAATTATCGCACTGTCCATCACAATGCTCACACACATCTGTACATTCCAGAAATTTCTGAAATTTGCGTTTAAATTTTGTTAATAAACTATTAGGTAATAATAATATAAAGGGAAAAAACAGTATAATATGTAATATATAATTGAATTTTTGTATGATTTTCTCTATAATTTTTTGTAAAAATTTTGTTAATAAACAAATTAATAATTAATATGACTAAACAAATTGTTACTATCATATAAATTAATAAAACAACATCAATATTATAAATATTACTTGTGATGCATTGGTTTCCATGAAGCGCCGATGAATAATGCGCTTGAACTATGGCAACCCGCCGACAGCGATTAGATTCGGCCTAGTTTTCGAAGGTTCACAGATCGTATGGAGGTGTATTTCTTGGATCCAAAAAATTCACAAGTAAAGTACAAACATTAAAAAACATCTTCTGCAAATTTGAGCCTTTAATATTCATTTGCCAGGCCATAATGAATTTTTGAAAAAAAAAAGTTTTTTTCATCCAAAATTAAAAATTTTTCTTTGAGATCGGAAATGATACATCTAAATCCAATGCACGCATTAAAAAATTTTTTATCTCCATCCGGTGAAAAGTTTTTGACATACTTTTTTATAATGATAATACCTATATTCATGTTAAATTTTAAATCGGTAGTTTTTTAATAAATGTGTTTTCTTAAAAAAAAAACCAAAACCATAAATTTTGTCGAAAAAAAATATATCTCGATAACTAGTAGCGCCACCTATAACTTATTAATTCTTTACATCTTTTGTTTGGAACATTTTTCGCTACAATTTTTACTTTGGAGATAAAATCAAACAACCGAAAATCGTGGCCATTTTTATTTGTACAGGTCTTTCAGAGTTACCATCGAGATATGTTTTATAGGATGCCGAAATGAACACATTCCAGCAAAAAAAAACCAATGTTACATTTTTGTTAACAAAACAGCTCTTTTTTGATCTATTTCCATGGAGTGTTAGTCTTATAAATTCTTCTTGTACTAGTGTGCGATTACAGCAATCTCCATGTCCGCTTTTTTCTCATTGCCTTAAGTAAGAGGTATAATTAGCACGGATATAAGAACTAAACTCTTAATATCTTACATGTACAATGATCAGATCGAATAATTAGTAGTTATTTACAATAATTAACGAAGTATTTACCGTTACGAAATTGATTTGATTTAGATAATACCGTTTTAAGCTTTAGCGTAAGCGACATAATTTAGGTACTATTAAATAATAATAATAATTAGTTTTAAATAGGAATTTAAATAAATAGAAACTGACAAAAAAATCGTCATTTTAAATCCGGTAATCGATTTTACTTGGTGATTAATTATCATTAAGCATTTACAGAGTGACTGAGTTTTTTCTTTATATTTGTTTAGTTACGCATTTTGCTATTATGTATTATAATGGTTTTAAATAAAAAATCATTGGTGTTTTATTTCTTTCTAAGTTTAATTAAATATTTGGATTGGTCGAAGACTTTTTTGTAAGAAAAAATAAATTACTGCTTGCTTAATAAACGTACTTTTTGTGCCCATGACAAAGCACAACTAAAATAACTAGTAAATTCATTAAGCTTCGCGACAGCATCTTACTCCAATTGTAGCCCGAGAACAATTCAGTGTTAACGCAGAAGTCACAAAGATAACCTCGAACAGCACATAATGATAATAGTGTGAATTTTATCCTTTTGAACGCTTTAAATTTTGGTTACAACCACAAATTCCACACTGAAAGAAGAATCTGTATTACATAAAAATTTAAAAAATATGCACGTTCTTTATCGGAAAAATCAGGAAGATTTGTAGGAAACAAATCAAAACAAATAAAAACAAAACGACCTCCGCCATTAATGATTTGCATAGTTCACATAAAGATGGCGTGCTTGTTGCTATAGACACTGTTGCCAGATTGCAAATATGATTTTTTTTTTGAAATTCAAATATATTCTTTTCTTACAACATAGTTTAACGTTTGTAATGTAGAAAAATGGGTAAAATTAATTTTAACCGGGGTTAAAACAACTTCAGAAAAACATGAACTAACCTAAACTGATTAGCTTTCCCAATATCGTTTTCTGGCAGAGATTGTCCCGCATCTATGTGGTCTCTGCTGAACAATAACATTTTAAATTAATAAATCTAAGTCAGTATAAATCTAGGTCAATTTAGATTCGTTTAAGTTAGTTTCTGTTTTCCAAATTAACCAAAATCAAGCTAAACTTGAACTTGATTAGTTAGATAACAATTCGGATTAGAGTAAATTTAGATGAGGAATATCTTTTTGGTTTTGTTTGTTTTAATTTGGTTTTGATAATTTTCTTAATTTTTTCGATAAAAAAGTGCACCCCGATAGAAGCATCTGTATGATATAAAAATTCACAAATTTGCACTTTTTTTATCGGAAAAATCGAGAGAATTATCAAAAACAAATCAAAACAAAAAAAACCAAAATGGCACCCACCAGAAGCATTTGTATTATATAAAAATTTATAAATTTGCACTTTTTTTACCGGAGAAATCAAGAAAATTATATATATTCCAATATATTTTGGTAAAAATTCGTAAAGAGTGAAATGATAGGAAAATGACGTTTTTTTGAAAAAATTTTGATACTTCCCTCTATTTCGAGGTCGTAGAACACCATCCTGACCTCGGTTTTCCATATTTTTCCTTCAATTTTGAGGAAAACAGGGAAAATCACTTTTTAATTTAGATTCATTAGATCATTAAACTTTTGATATAACCACAAATTCCACAGTGATAGAAGCTTCTGCGTTATACAATAATTCAAAAATATGCACTTTTTTTTCGAAAAAATCCGAAAAATTATCACGACAAAAATCACAACAAATCAAAACAAAAGAGCTGCCAAATAATAGCTTGCATAGTTCGCTAAAGATGGCGTAGTTGTTGAAGTCGGCGATGTTGCCAGATTGCAAAAATGATTTCTTAGAAATTCATATATATTCTTCTCTTTCTATTTGAATTGGAAAGAAAAGGCCCCAAAAAGACTTTTTCGTTTTCCTTTGATTATTGAAGTACTATTAATTACTCTTATATATATGCCTTTGATATGCGATTACGCTAAATATTAAAGGTTTTAAGGATTATAGTTGCTTTTATCTGTTTTCCTCCAAATATCAGCAGTTTTAAGCGGATAATATGAATTGATCATATTGCTTATGTCCGTTAACAGAAAGTGTTTTTTAATTAATAAATCTAGGTCAGTTTAGGTTACTTTCAGTTTTTTTAAACTAACAAAAACCAAGCTAAACCTGTACTAACCAGAACTAACCAAAAATTTTGGACTGTGATGGATAAATTTTTAAGTTTATACCAGGAAAGTATAAATCTAGGTTAATTTGGATTAGTTCAGGTTAGTTTAGATAAACCTGAACCAACCTACCCAAACCAACCAAAAATTATGAGTGGTTAAGATTATTTTTACTCAAGAAACTGTTTTAAACATTAAATAAATTAAGCTATGTTGTTGACTGAGAGGGACAAATCTTATAGTCTATATTAGGAAAAAAAATTATATCTGGCAACGTTGCGACTTTTTACGTGATTCGGAGGCCAGTTTAGATAGTCTGTTTTTGATTTTACGCTGAAAATACAAGTTTTTCTAAATTGGTTTTCTAAAATTTGTGCAAAAATTATATATATATATATATATATATATATATATATATATATATATATATATATATATATATATATACATATATATATTACACACAATATATTTTAACTAGTTCATTGAAAATAAATATGTAAATTCGATTTTTAACTGAAATAAAAGTGCTCTGTGGAGTGACGCTTTTTTTTTGTTTTCCGGGAAAGTGAGGCAAAATAGTGAAAAATCAAGGCCGGAATCGTGTTCTACGACCTCGAAATAGAGGATGAATATCGAAATTTTTTCAAAAAAAAATATAATTTCCATGCTTTTCACGCTTTACGAATTTTTACCTATATTTTAATTAGTTCCATTGAAAATAAATACGTAAGTTTGGTATTTTAACTGAAATAAAAGTATTGTGAAGTGACGCTTCCTTTTTTGAATTTTCCGAGAAAGTGAGGAAAAATAATGAAAAATCAAGGTCAGAATCATATTTTACGACCACGAAACAGGGGGTAACTCTTTTTTAAAAAAACGTTCTTAATTTTCATTTTTTACAAGTTTTTATCCTAATTTAAAAAGTGACGACACATTCAAAGATTCAAGACTAACTATAACTTGCAACGGTAAAAAATATATAAATATTTCCTCTTTTAGAACGAATTCCCTTAGATTTAGAAATGCTTTTAACGTAATTGCTAGACGTCTATATTTTTAACCTTTGCGGAAAGTCTCCAATAGAAAAAGATCAAATTTTTGAAAGTTAAGATAAATGTTGACGCTCAAATCAATTTAATTAGGTACAACAAAAAATGAAAAACTTACAGTTTGTCCGATATTCTCCTTTTCTTTTTGAAAAGACACTTTTCACTTTTTTTTTTTTAAACAGTCACTTCCAATGATGACAGTCCAGGTTATTGACACTCAATAAATAATTTTATTCACACTTTCTGAAGATTGAAAGTGTTTTCGAACGACCAACTTGTAGAATCAAAATGAATAATCTGTTTTGTAAGATGTATAATCCGGACATGGGATCAAAATGTAGCATCAGGACGATTTTCACATCGTTATCCAACACAACTGTCTATGGTAGTTACACCGCAGTCATCACACCTTGAAAAGTTAAGGAATTTCTTGTTGTATTTCTAAAGGGGCTGGTTCAATTGCTTTTTGCTGGGAGTAAATAAGAATCACTGGTTTAACTTACATATTGTATGTAACATTTAACAAATCCATCATCTAACAAAACTTAACATTCCAATTCTGGAAATGTTGTGTTGTTCGTTTGACGGGAGAAAAGAATGCAGGATGATGTGGTTAGTTAATCTATGGTGACGAGCAATAAGACTACTTTCATTTGACACTGACAGGTTAGGGCTGGAATTGGCTACGTCATGCCGAAGAGAGATGAAATATGGGAAATTACAAACCCAACAAACGGGAAATTGGAATACGATAGCGTTAAAATACGTGACTTATGCGCGACGAAAAATTACGTATATTTTTCACCCGTTTTAATAAACTAACAGTGACCTGCTCAGGGGTTAACAAAGAACGGACTATCTCGCACGGTAGGAGATGAGCAATTTTAATTGGGTAGCGAATAAATATGGCCGCATCTTTCGTCATCGTGACCAATGATCGATCCGGGATACCATGAATATTATAAAGAGTAGTAGGGTTGTTTTGACCAAGATCGAAAAAAGAAGACTGTTGCTATTTATAGATTTTATTGTTAACACTGAAAGCGCCTAGAACTGGAAATACTTGTAAATAGGAGGAAAATAAAATATTTGAATTTCGAACACTAGGAAAATATTGCAAGTTTTTATCCCCAATATAATGAAAGTAGGTAACCAAGGTGTTACTTAAAATACGGCTAAGAACTTTCTAAACATAATTGGAGCAGGCAGCTCGCGTTAAATATAGAATGTTTTGCTGGTATTTACAAAAACTAACAAAAGAGTGTCCTGCAGTGTTTCAACTGAGACCGTAAACATTATGATATAACCATAAATGAAAGTAATATGCCCCGTTATCTCGACGGTGTCTATTTAATAAATATGTTTAAAATATATGATACTCCCAAAATTAGCTCGGTGTAGTGTTATTAACACCATAACCTTTAAAAAATTAAAAGGTACTATAAACAGAATCCGTTAGATGGTTCAGTCAAGACCTATTGCCTAACAGAACATAAACGTTCGCAAATCGCTCATCTATGACATAAGAGGTTATTAAGTGTTTTCAGCAGTAAATCATTATTATTTTAGTTTAACTTTCGGTCTTTTGTTTGAAAAATCGTTTTGTTTAAACGGAGTTTTGGAGCGGCAGATATTCTATTATTTAATAAAGCATAGATAATGCGAAAATTATAGTAACACTGCTATAAAATGAACAACTACAGATTTGTAAAAAGAATTTTGCAAGTTGTTAAGTATTATTAGGTTTAAAATGTATGTTATTATGTAATCAATAAAAATAATGATGAATTAAATTCCGAGAAAATTGTCCAGATTGTAACATTGAACGTTGTCATATTTGGAAAATGACCCTATTTGCTTCATCAATCAATTTGCTAGGTATTTTACAGTGTCTCCAGTACAAGCTAGCGGGACAAAATTCATAACCTAATTTCCAGGAACTGGTGGCATGAACTTCCCACACAGCACTAGACGTCTTATAGACGTAATTTTTATATCCAGATTATGTCTGAACGTCTTAAGACATAAATAAGGCGTCTTATAGACGTCGTTTTAAAGACGTCGATAAGACGTCTATATACAACGTCTTTAAGATATCTTTTAAAAGTCTACATACTACATTTTATATGAAAATAAATACAGTTGTGTATAATTTAGTTGATAAAAACTAAAAAGCATTTCCTTCCCTATGGATTTTGGCGCAGTTGGGTAATAAGTTTGCAACGCCGCACAGAGCTCAGCTGAATACAAGTTGAGGTTAAAATATTTGATTGAACGACAAATTTTTAGTAGCCTCACTACGACCTTGGTTAATGGAACTTTTGCGTGATCTTTTTTTATCAATAGTTTGGCGCTTTTTTCACAGACTGTTTGATGTACCGATAACAATAACAATATGATGCCAGCGAAACTATAACTTTAAAAAACCCGCCTGTTGTTTCTGTCAACTGTCATTTTTCAGTTTTGTATTTGTGTTTCATCATGTCGTTGTTCATTTTTAATGTTGTTGGGGTGCCGACTGTGAAAATTTAGCGTTTGAAAGAATTTTATTAAAATAGTTGATTTATCTATGTGCCCCTGAAAATCTTTTTTATTCGTGTTTGTGTAATACTTAAGGTAAGATCGAGAATCATATGTACTTAGGAAAAACAGTAACGTTATTTATAGGTAGTGTTACAGGAAATTCCCGAACGCTTTACCACTTATATTTTTGTAGTAACTCTATGTTATTAGAAGTATGAAATGAAATCTTCAAAAATATTATCTGTGCGAAAAAGGCTTGCACAGCTCATCCAGACCCGGTCCTAAATATTACAAGAAATATTACTAATGAAGTGGAAGGCGAAATGTTTGTTTATGGAGTGCTCCACTAATGAAACCTGTAAGATTTAATTTGTTCCTGATGATTGGTTCATATTTAAAGAACATAGAAAATAGAGTTTTGTTAATTACAAGAAGTAATTTTGTTTAAGGTTTTAGAAATTTCAAAACGAGTAGGGAGCATTTATGACTTCGTAAAGCGAGCTTGTAAAATTATCATGTACAGTTGATTAGTACGAAAAGGAAAGAGAAAGTTCTACGATTTCAACTTGGTGTGACTTATTATGAGTAAGTTCTGTCTTTCATTATACATATTAACCTTGAAATAGCATAAGTCACGATTCTATAGTAGAGGACAATTATAAAAATTCGCAAAAATATCAAAAAATTTACTCCCACAAATGATAAACTTTATTCTATAAAATTAAAATCAGTTTGTTATTAGGACCTACAGAGACAACAGGACTGGCAAAAAGTTAGAAGAATGAGGAAATTTCAATCCAAACATAGCTGAAAAGGGCATCAGACCAGATTTGTTATTCGACTAAATAAAAATACTTGTTTATCGATCTTTGACCCAGAACAGTTACCCATACTTGTTTTTCGACCTTCGACGATTACATTCAGTTACCCTTATTTGTTTTGCGGACAACACAAAACTTCTTTTAATCAGTTCCTTGTCACCCCCACATTTTTTAGTTACTTTATTTCTCCAATATATTTCGGAACATGAAAAGGCCTTGTTTCGGGATTGTTGTCGGTTGGAATACCTGGGAAAAAAGGCCGGTTTTGAAATATCATTCTGGATTTATTTTTCATCCTCCTCAGCAAATTTAACTGCGGGAATTGAAAGCAACTTATGACATTATTTCAAAGTGATAAGATGTATCCCTTGCGAGAGTTAAATGGACTGTTTTTATGACGTTACGGAATAGATTACAAGGAAAGTATGTACAGATAGTTGTAATTACACATATTAGGCGCTAATTATCAAATGGGTAAATATAACGCTAATACATTTCATTGCGGAATAACTTCTATTCCTGATTTTCAATATGCGCATTATCTTATATCCCCGTAGCGGATTTTATATTCACATTTACGAATTACTTTCATGCGGCAAGTTGTACAACAATTTCTTTTGCGGAAATTTTTCTTTTACAAATTTTCAAAAATTTTCTTTGCGGAAAATAACAAAAAAACAAAAAGGCCTATAAACTGAAACACTTGCAAGTTCCCCCTGGCTAAGTGTTATTCACCGTAATGCTTAGTTTACCCAATACTTAATCTTCTTTTATAATCTTAACCTTGGAGCATTCCAAGCTCAATATTCATCATGCTTTATGCATAGCCGACAAATGCTTATTTTTTGGAAGCAAACTTTACTTCAATTTCCGAAGTAAACAGAAGAAAAACAAAAGCCCTATTATCATTCACTCCCCTTTTGCCCCGGTAAGCGAGAAGAAAGGTGAGGCGGCCAGATTTCTTATCTGGTCGGGTGGTTTAGGAGGGACTCTCTCCGCACCCCCCTGCGTTGCGGTTCAGTAAGGTAGATAATAACTTAGATACGGTTTTTACGTTCTAAATCTACCTTTTTTCAACGACAAAACAGCGACCTGGTGGAAATGAACCACGATAGCGCTCGTTACAGGACCAAACACGCATCACGATACGGTCTAGCAAGATAAATTTATACTTGGAAACGCTTCGCCTGAGATTGTTATGGTCCCTGCTTTATGAAGTTATCGTATACTATAGCGATTTTAGGAACAACATCAGACAAGTCTGGCGCTTTCGACGACTGACTGAAAGTCGGCAAGCTCGATTTGACACGCGTTCAGCAACCAAAAATACCCAATTTTAAAAAAGGAGGCGTTCCTTAACGCGTTAATATTCATCAGAGGCCAACATCAGTTCTCAGCGAGTGTCGAGACTAACCGCATTTAAAAATGCCAAATGCGATTTTGGCGAAACATCGTGAAAACGATTTTTTGAACGAACGGATTGAAACCCGGAATAACCAAACCATTCATATATATATATATATATATATATATATATATATATATATATATATATACATATGAATGGTATATATATATATATATATATATATATATATATATATATATATATATATATAAGTAAATTAAATAAAATTAATTACTTTACAACACTATGAAATTTTTAATTTCGTATTATACAAAAACCTTACCTGTTACAAAAAAATGTTACACATATTTGAAATCAAAGCAAAATATTCCATAGCAAACAGCTATTCTAATTAATTTAACAGGCAAAAAGTTACATTTTATCGATCAGTGTAATTATTATTTTAAAAATGTTAAACTACTATTCGAATTATCATTAAATTCGTAATGCATTTAAAATTGCGAAAGGCGGAAATAAATAAATTTTGAAAATAACTTTATGTCTGAATCATATTTAATAATTTCGCCATGTCGTGTCAATGATTAATTAATGTTACTAAGGTCATACAAGTTCAAATTTCTTACGGTTATATTGTACGTTTATAAATGTGGCTTGGTTGGGTGATGCATAATGTGGTCCAACTGTCATTTTCTACCATAATATATGCGTAATTTGCAAATACGTTCACTATAAACATAACTTTATTACCGCAATAATCATATAAATAATGTTACAAAACACGTGCTACGTTTAAAAAAAAAATAGGCGTGACAAAACGATACCTATTTTTATTATATTCTTGTTCCACTTTTGGTGCAATATAACTTATAAAATTTCAAAATTTTTTAATAATTATTGCCTCCTCTCGGGTATAGGTGTGGACAATGATGACATTTTTTTAAAATATATTACCGAAATTCAATTTTAGGATACTATCTTTAAAGCTTGAATAAAAAAGTGAAATTTCGGTTTTGGTTACAAAACCGCAACCACAAAAGATTTTTCTCGAAATTAATTATAAATCATTGTTACATTAGGATTGTTGTTACTTATTTGGCAATAATTGTTCATACGTAGTATTTTCTTTTGTAAACAACAGTTTTACTTTTATTAGTTTTATTATTAAAACAACTAAAAGTAAAAGGAGCTAATTTCAGAAATTAGAGAGAACATTTACAAACATTTAGCAGCAACGAGATACAAGTTTCACGCAATTTAAAAACCTATTTCATGGTGTCTTCAACATAATGAATTGTACGTGATGTTTGAAATTCTTTGCGAAAAAAAATTTTTGATCAAAACTCTCTCTAATTTCTTAAAATGTGCATCTGTTATACATATTTTCACCTATTTAAAAGATAACATGAAATTAAAAGCCGTAAAGTTTACCAAATAAGATCTCAATGTTTGTGTGGACTAAAATTTTGTATCTACAGATTTGAATTATGTAAATAACTCTCGCTTATTTTGGTATGTATTTCGCGCTTATGTTATCTCAAATTAAGCGTGTATTTGAATAATAACCCAAACAGCACAAATACGTCTTAAAGACGTCCATAAAACGTTTGATCTCATTATTCAGGACGTCTTATGGATGTCCATTAAAGACGAATGACGTCCATAAGACGTTGTATAGACGTCTTATGTTACAAAATGTAACGTCTTTAAGACATTTGCTTACAACTTCTTATGGACGTCCCTTCCCAAGAATAAAACAACATATTCCACCATTAAAATTATATATATTAAAAAGGATCCCTTTAATTCTTTTGTTTATCTTGTTTACAAAGTCAAACCGTAATTATTCAAAAGCCCAAGAAATAACTTTAATTAAGAAAAAATCAAGAGCAAAATATACACTACCATTTTAAATAACTACAAGTTTTGCTTTAAAAAATATCTTCAACATAATCTTTTTATACAAAAAAATACATAACTTAAGCATAATATAAACTTTTTCTAACTTGAAATTTAAGAAGTGAGGTAGAAGAGCAAATATTTTCAGAACTACTACTGTTCGAATTATAAGTGAACCTATGAAATTTAAGCCTTAGTTTATCCCTTCGATATAATAACTCTAAAAGGTAGACTATCAACAAAATAAAAGTTTATTGAAATAAAAAGTACACAAATCTTTAAATAGTTTTAAAAACAAGAATTTTTTATTTAGTCGAATAACAAATCTGGTCTGATGTCCTTTTCAGCCATGTTTGGATTGAAATTTCCTCATTCTTCCGACTTTTTGCCAGTCCTGTTGTCTCTGTAGATCCTAATAACAAACTGATTTTAATTTTATAGGATAAAATTTATCATTTGTGAGAATAAATTTTTTGATATTTTTGCGAATTTTTATAATTGTCCTCTACTATAGAATTGTGACTTATGCTATTTCAAGGTTAATATGTATAATGAAAGACAGAACTTACTCATAATAAGTCTCGCCAAGTTAGAATCGTAGAACTTTCTCTTTCCTTTTCGTACTAATCAACTGTACATGGTAATTTTACAAGCTCGCTTTACAAAGTCATAAATGCTCCCTACTCCCAGTTTTGAAATTTCTAAAACGTTAAACAAAATTACTTCTTGTAATTAACAAAACTCTATTTTCTATGTTCTTTAAATATAAACCAATCATCAGGACCAAAATAAATCTTACAGGTTTCATTAGTGGACCACTTCATAAACAAACATTTCGCCTTCCACTTCATTAGTAATATTTCTTGTAATATTTAGGACCGGGTCTGGATGAGCTGCGCAAGCCTTTTTCGCACAGATAATATTTTTGAAGATTTCATTTCATACTTCTAATAACAGAGTTACTACAAAAATATAAGCGGTAAATCATTCGGGAATTTCCTGTAACACAACCTATAAATAACGTTACTGTTTTTCCTAAGTACATATGATTCTCGATCTTACCTTAAGTATTACATAAACACGAATAAAAAAGATTTTCAGAGGCACATAGATAAATCAACTATTTTAATAAAATTCTTTCAAAAGCTAAATTTTCACAGTCGGCACTCCAACAACATTAAAAATGAATAACGACATGACGAAACACAAATACAAAACTGAAAAATGACAGTTGACAGAAACAAAAGGCGGGTTTTTTAAAGTTATAGTTTCGCTGACATCATATTTATGTGTGTCATTGTTATCGGTACATCAAACAGTCTGTGACAAAAAGCACTAAAGTATTGATAAAAAAGATCATGCAAAAGTTCTATTAACCAAGGTCGTAGTGAGGCTACTAAAAATTTGTCGTTCAATCAAAAATTTTAACCTCAACTTGTATTCAGCTGAGCTCTGTGCGGCGTTGCAAACTTATTTATTACCCAACTGCGACAAAATCCATGGGGAAGGAAATGCTTTTTAGTTTTTATCAACTAAATTATTCATAACTGTATTTATTTTCATATAAAATGTAGTATGTAGACTTTTAAAAGATATCTTAAATACGTTGTATATAGACGTCTTATGGACGTCTTTAAAACAACGTCTATAAGACGCTTTATTTATGTCTTAAGACGTTCAGACATAATCTGGATATAAAAATGACGTCTATAAGACGTCTAGTGCTGTGTGGGAAAATTACTTTTATTGGCGTAGCTAGAGAGTTTTCCTAGGGGAGGAGGGGAGGTAGCAGGTCAGCTAATCAGACACTGTAAGGTTTTAATTTCGGTAATCCGATCAAAGACAGGTGCGGATCCAGGGGTTGGCGATGGCATTAGAAACATGAATATAGCTGACCCACCCCCCTCTCACTGACGAACAACTCGCGTGTCATACTGTCTTGTCTGTTAAATGAGGTCGATATTTTTTTGCCCTTGTGATATTGCCGCCCTCCTCAAAGAGCGAGACTGAATCCGCCCCTGATCAGATACCAACTAACTTTTTAGTAGAATTGACAAATTTTGGAAGTAGCGAAGCAATTTAATGAGACATACCTAAGTGATGTCTTGTAATAATGCAGTTCATTGACTGTCCTCATTCAAAATGGTGCCTTCCTCAACTTTGCAATATGTTTATAGAATTAAGAATTTTGGAAAAAAATACAATAAAAAATTAAAATTCTTTTAAATCCAATTGCTTCAGATTTTTTTTTCGTTAATTTTATTTTTAACGAAATTCTTGTTAGAGCCTTTAAAATATTTGTAAAATTAAATCGCAGTGCATCCAATGAATCATTCCAAGAAGACTATCTAGTGGGATTCAATCTTTTGAATGTAAGTTTACTTACTGGAGATTTTTTTAAGTAACTGCCACTGTTTAATACTATTTAATAAAAATTATATAGGCAACCAACAATATCGAATTTTTTTTTACCTCTGGGACTCCAATGACAGCGTCATTTGTAACTAAATTTCAATTATGAGCGGCACAATGAACGTATTAAGCATTTTTTTTCTAGCTCGAGAATTTTATATTACAAGCCGTTATAATTGCCGCTCATAATAGCATTTTCTTGAAAAAACTCATAACGAATTTTTTTAAACCTTCAGCGCTTCAATCATGTGTTATGGGGTAAAATCCAGTGAACGATTCTTTACATTCAACCTGTATGAGTTGGTTATTATCACTTTTATGAAAAATAATATATCGCAAAACAACACTTAACTGTTCCATTTTATATATATCTTGTGTTATTTCTAAAATTATTGTTTAAAATAGAACTGCGCGAATACATTTCATATTACTAATAGTTACATTAAAAAACTTTCAAGTATGGGCTGCAAAAGATAATGAAATCGAAAAATATATCCCGCCGCACGAAAATAAAAATATATCAAGTAGTTATAAGACCGGTAATGACATATGCATGTGAAACATGGACGTTGACAAAACAAAATGAGAATAGACTGAAAATCGCAGAAAGAAGAATGCTTGGAGGGATACACGGACCGGTCAGGGACAACACCACACAGCAATATAGAATGAGAACAAACAAGGAATTGGAGGAGCTATACAACCAGCCAGATATAGTGAAAATAATAAAAGCAGAAAGATTAAGATGGGCCGGCCATGTTATGAGACAAGATCAACGTATCGTCAAGTGGGTATGGGAAGAGAACCCAGAAGGAAAGCGGCCGCTAGGAAGACCAAGGATGAGGTGGAGAGATAACGTTGCAGCAAACTTACAAACCCTAAACGTCGAGCGCGCGGAGGAACTGATGAAGGCTCGCAGCAAGTGGAGGCAGATTGTGAAGTCAGCAAAGACCCACTCCGGTTGTAAATATATATATATATATATATATATATATATATATATATATATATATATATATATATATATATATATATATATATATTTACCTTACCTAAGCCGTCAAAAGACCACATTTAATTATTATTTTTTGTTAAAAATATACTATTAAATATTTTCACCACTCATAATTATTCACTTTTAAAACATTTTTTCTTTATTTATTTTTCGTATATTTTTAGAGTAATATGTATATTCTAGCTTACAAAATTCACTTGTAGTAATAAAGTAATTGACTAGGACGCCTGCAGCGCCTAATGTAACTCAGCACCGAGTGGTATTGCAAACCCGGTAGCTACGCCATTGTATCAAAACATTATTAGATAAATAGAAGCTTTAACTGCCATACATAAATTTACTTATATCGTATCACACAACAGTAAGTCATAAAACATGAACGTATTATGAATTATACGATTAAAGTTAAATATTCTCAACTGTGAAACTAGGAAGTGTTAATTTTGACAATAGGTTTGCATAAAAAAATTACATTATTTTTATCCGCATTATTAAGCCTAAGCTCGTGACCCAACTGTGGCGCAAAGAACCCATTCATTTATTTTTTCTTGTAATTAATATGACCTTATAACATTTTTAAGCGCACTTTAAACATTTTTTAATGGCATTTATTAAAAGAAAACAAAATGCTTACTTAGTAATAATATTGTGTCAATAAATTTTAAAACACAAAATTAATTCACTTAATTCATTTCGAAAAGCTCGTTAAAAGCCAATAATTGTAAAACAATGTTGACCTTGCACGACTATATTATAAAATAGTTTTCAATAATTTTGTGGTAATAGATATAAATTAACTGAGATTTATATGGCAAAATAACGGTAATGTATTTCGACGGTAATTATAGGTAATGGAAAAATTTATTTTATCTTTTATCTGTATCAATAAAAATATAACTAGAAAGAAAAATTCCAAACTTGTCATTTTCAAAAGGTGAAAATTATCTTTGTATTATGAGGTGAGATTCCGTAACAAAAATAAGGAAAAGAAAACGGGTCGAGTGCTTGTCGGATACGCATCATATTATGGTACCGTAGCAGTTATTGGCGTTGTTAGTTTTTTACTGCAATTTCGTTGTACGTCTGTCTTCAAATTAATGCAAGGTATTTTTTAATAGAAGGTGAGCTTATCATATAGAAAATTGAAAATTAAAATATGAGTAAAATGTGATTTAGTTTTCAAAATATTATAAGGAATACTCGCAAAGAGGTTCCGTAAAAATTTTTCGCAGTGGGTTCGTTGAGAACAGAGATTGAAAGCTGAAACAACTGAAACAAAATTGTTGGTTACTGAATTTTATTTCTTTTTTTTTTTGAGCCATCGCGGTGTTCACCTTATCTCAGGGAAATTTCTTTTCATTTTTTACTTTCTTCTTAAATATCTTTTGTGCATTTTTGCAATATTATTAGTGTCTTCCTTTTCAAAACTAGCCAATGGTGATCAACTTCGATGAAGGCTTTCTAGTCAATTATAAACTTTAAGAAATCGCACCTCGATAGGTTTTGAGGTAAGAAATGAGTTTCAGTAACCTCAGCACGTATTAAAATTATATAAAAAAATATTCAAACTGGCATAAATTTCTTTACACTGCTCAGTCAAGACACATACATTATTAAGAATGGGTTGAGGAGTACTGGTTAAGCCTAAAGCCATATGATCGAAGAAAAAAGCTGTGGAAATGTAGAGTGTAACATTTTCGAAACTGTTATGGTGGAAAATTTGTAAGGGTTTGAGCTGACGTTTGTTTAGCAGCTGGCAATACTTGATAATGGAGATTTAACTACAGAACGTTACGTAAGGGACATCTTACTATCGTTCAACTTCTTTAAACATGTCCTTATTTAAGACTTAGGAAAGGTATGGCTTTTCATTTTATACATTGCTGACAATTTCCTTTCAATGCAGAATAAGGGCTTGTCCTCACAGATTTCTTAGAGTGAGGCGTTATCTTGAAGAGGTGAATTTGGAATGTAATGATTTGGCCACAGCGCGTATACCAAACATAAATCCAATCAAGAAATTTTGAAATTACCTCAGCAAATAAATTTAATAAAGCAATCCCTCTATGGGCATTACTAAAATAATGTAACCGAATATTTCAAGACTTTATATCGATAAACTGATGACATAAGTAAGAAGAGAGAACAGAAAATAATTGATTGCTGGGGTTTGTCTCTTTGTTAGAATAGAACATTAAATGTCCGGAAAAAATAGAAAATTAGATTTTATTTTATTTTTTTTAACCATATGGACGATTTGGATGGTAAACGAATAAAAAGCTCCATTTTCCTGCATTCATCAAAATTTAGCAAGCGAATTATTTTTTTTCGAAGAAATTAAAATGTTTTTATTTGAAAAATTATGTTACAGCCCACAGAGAATCTATAAAATCATTTATGATTAGAAATAATTGATATACGTGTATTAGATCTCTTAATAAAACACGTTTTTTAGTACAGTAACACCATAAAAAAAACTGGTGACGTATAAGATGATTTAATTGTTTTTATTTTTAATTTTAAATTAAACAAATTTCCATAAATTAAATTTAAATCTTGTGAAAATGCAAGTACCGGTTTTATATTTTCCTTGTATTTTAGTGATTTCGCTTTACCTTCAATTCAGTTATCGGCCTTAAACCGGTTTTAAAATTTTATTTTTCCAAAAAGATTAGCACAAACAATATCTACAAAAAATTTTATGGATGGAATATTATAATTTTTAATTTTAAAATAAACAAAAATATTTTATCCATAGGTATCATTATTTCTAATGGTTTTAAAATGAGTGAGAAAACCAAGAGAAGATTACTTGGCAAATTGTATGTCTTTTGACTATATATATATATATATATATATATATATATATATATATATATATATATATATATATATATATATATTGAGAAAATAGAAAAATTCTCAAACAATACTTATATAATAATTTCGTTTACCTAGTGTAAGATGGGGTTTTAATTTTGTTATGGCTAATTTATCACTTAATACTGATCAAACACTACATCTGCTTGCACACGAAACCAGTAGGTGAGCCAGGCCAGTATAGTTTCCGTGTGCACGGTAATATTAAGACAGCGCAACTGTCTCAGGCCAGCAACGTTGCCAATATACCTCGTTAAACTTAAGAAAATCAATATGAATACAAATCGATTTTATTCCTTTTTTTTTACTTAACTTCCCGACTTGCATTATTGTTAGTACCCTAGCTTTTTCTTTTGTTTTTGAGCGAAAAAGGATAATTGAAAATATTAATTGCGTAATTTATACCAACCTCTCTCTATACAAAATCTGTTCTATATGTGAAACGTCGGATTTATATATGTTCTTTTTTATTGTGCACTTAAAACGGTAGGGTTGGCAACACTGCTGGCTTGTCGCACTGGAGTGGCTTATTGTCCTGCCTTCATATGCAACCGATGTAAGAATTCGTTTTTTTTTGAAAAATCACATTACTGCCTACAGATAATCTATAAAATAATTTATGATTAGAAATAATTGATATTCGTATATTAAAACTCTTGGTGTTACAAGTTTTTTTGTATCGTACCTCCATAAAGAAACTGGTGACGTATAAGATTACTTAATTGTTTTCATTTTTAATTGTAAATTAAGCAAATTTCCATAAATAATCGGAACCTTGTGAAAATGTAATTATCAGTTTTATATTTACCTTGTTTTTACTGGCCTCGCTTAACCTTCGATTCTATTATCGGCCTTAAATCCGTTATAAAATTTTGTTTTTCCGAAAGGATTAGCAAATTTTATTTATATTATTATAATTTTTAAGTTTAAAATATAACCATGGGTATCATCATTATTTTTAATGGTTTTAAAATGAGTGATAAAACCAAGACCAGATTACTTGGCAATTTGTTTGTGTTCTGACTATATATTGAGAAAAGGGATCCTATATCGGATTACTAGAGAGTTTGTCTGTTACGTGCAAATATCAATCCTTGACCATATGACCATGCTTGTCTATATATAGCTCTCGTGGTGCGAGTTTCTTTGAAGAGGTGAATTTGGAAGTGATGATTTGGACAGCGTCTTTAATCGAGTTAAGGATGTCTGGAATTACCACAGCAAATAATTTAAACAAACACATCCCGTTAAATGCATTATTGGAAAAATGTAATAGGATATCTCATATATCGACAAACTGATTAGGGGGATAACAAGGTTTGAAGCTATGCAACGAGTAAGTGGAGAGAACAGAAAATATTGATCATTCGGTTTATTTTTTTTCTAAAAGACAACATTAAAGTTCTGAGAAAATGTAGAAAATATGTTTTTATTAGATTTTTTTTAACCAGAGACAATCTGTAATATTTTTACGTGTAAGATTCGGACGACAAAAGAAATAAAATGCAGCATTTTGTTCACATTCCTTAAAATTTGTACAGAGGAGTATTTTCTTTCGAAAAGATAAGAATAGTCTACTTTTTCAAAAAATAAAAAAAAAGGGAAATAAGAAAACCTTTTAAGACTATTTTCATAATTCTCAGAATAAAGAATAAAATATTTAGTAAGGTAGGAATTTCATTTCGTCATGGCTAATTTATCACTTAATACTGATCGAACACTAAAAATCCTTTCTTCTGGACAATTATATTACTGCCTACAGAGAATCCATAAAAACCTTTATGATTAAAAATAATTGATATACGTATATTAAAGTTCTTGATTAAACAAGTTTTTTAGTACCGTAACAGCATAAAAAACCGTCGAAGCATACGTCAACTTAAATGTTTTAATTTTTTTAACTGTATATTAAACAAATTTTCATAAATACGAATTTAAATTGTTGTGAATATGCAACTACTACTTTTATATTTACCTTGTCTTTACCTTCAATTCTGTTGTTGACTTTGCACCTGTTATAAAATTTTGTTTTTCCGAAGGAACTAGCAAAAACAATATCTAGTAAAATTTTATAGATAGATTATTATAATTTTGGAGTTTAAAATAAACGGTAATAATTTATCCATGCATATCATCGTTATTTTAACGGTATTAAAATGAACGACAAGATAAAGATAAAATTACTTGACAATTTATTTGTGTTCAGACCATATATTGAGAAAAGAAATCCTATATCAGATTATTTTAGAGTTTGTCACGTAAATAGTTTCTTATATTTAGCACCTTACGTAGAGGCTTTATTTTAAGAGATGGAAAAAAAACTTTACATACGAAAGTTTTTTCCATCTCTTAGATTTGTTTACAAAAATAGTGACTCATCGTAAAGTTGAGAAACAAAAGAAATTTTAATTTGGAAAACAAATGCCTTATTTCAATTTTCATCGTGGCGTTTCAATATGGTTTCTTATACTTATTATATTGACTAATACAAGTTTTGGCATGGGCTCTCCTTAAGAAGAAAATCATTAGATAATTTGTCTTTTTATTTGAATAATAAAAATATATCCAGAGAACAACATGAATACCGTAATATATATCCTGGTCGTCCAATACCATCTACTAGTACAGTCAGGCGCGGATCCAAGGAGGGGGGGGGGCGGTGGGGACGATCGCCCCCCCCCCCATGAGCCTTGAGTTCAGGAAAATAGATCCGATTTTGCCTCTTATACTATAGTTTATTCAAGAACTAGAGAGAGTAATAAATCATTTTTTATCCTTTTTTTCTCCTCCCACACACATACATTTTTCATAGGAATGGGTTAGAAATTTTATAATCAAAAATACCGATCTATAATAATGGACTGTTTGGGTTGAATACCAATGGATATTTGGATGGGTGAAGTGTTAAAAAGGATTTTAATCCCTCTCATAGGCGTCGGAAGGAAGTTTATTTTATCACTAAGTATTTATGGCATAGAATATTATTTCGGTAATAAACTAAAAAGTTTTTATATATTTCTTATGATTTCTTAATAATTCACATACATTAGAAAATATAGATAATTTTGACATACTTAACACAAATCATAATTGTATTTTCATTATTTTTAATTATGGCATAGAAACCGTTTTAGTCACATTAAGACTAAAACTTAGTTTTTTCTCTCAAAAAATTCTAAGTTATTATTTATAAATACTTACAAAATACCTATTGTCAAAAATACAAGAAGTTAAACATATAGAAAAAAATAAATTCGTCCATATAATATTAAAATTTTTTGGGGCTATCGGTCATTATTAATTAAAAACATTTTTAGGACATTTGACGTTTCAGTTCATTTATTTCTTAGACCATCTGCAGAATTACAATTAAACACTAAAACGGGATTAAATGTAATTAATTTTTATAAGTTACAGAAATAATAAACTGTGTTTACGCTGGTAAACATTAAGTATCTAATTCATAATCAAAGTCAGTGAAGCTATCGTCACTCAAATTAATTATAATTGGTTCCTTTATCACCAATCGAGTTTCCACATTTTCTTTTATTCTTTTATTATATGGATTTTTCCCAATTTTCCGCAATTATTCAAAAAATCCTTTCAAAAGTTCAGTTAAATTACTAATTTTGTAAGTACTTTTTACTTGAGGGAGATATTTTCTTCTCCAATGAACATTTTCCGGACGATCTATAAGAACAAATTTCCTATCTGGTTTTTCCCAGCAAAAATTAAGTTCTCTGAGCAATTTCCAGAGCTCAATTCTTTTAATTTCAGAAAAATCCCAATTTTCATTGATTATAGATAGAATTTTGTCGACGGTTGGGATCTGCTTCCCATAATAAAATATATGTACAACTCCTTTTATTGCAGTTTATATCTTTTCTTCCAACAAGATTTTCCGTCTGCCTGTGATCAGTGGCATGGGAATACTAACAATTCCAGTCGTTTTTTTTCCTTCAGTATTCGGTACAGAGTAGATTTTCCAACTACTGTCATGTTGGAATAAATGTTAACAGAGCTTTTAACATTATTATCTAGATATTGATGTCTTAAGGCATCATAAACATTCATCGTAATAAGTTTTTTGTTGAGGAAAAAATGCCCTGGTTTAACGATTTTGGAATAACTATAGATGTGAAAGCCATATTTTTTGGGTATCTCACTAATTTCAAATAATATATGAAAACAAGCACAAAAAAGATATATCACTAAGGTCACTCTGTAAGGTGTACTTTGCTCACTGACGGAAATTAAATTGAACTATAAGAAATTTTACTGTTGCAGTAAATTTATAAAAGCTTATTATATTTAAATATAATTAATATAACTAAATTTACGGCAGTCCTCAGTTACCTGCGGTACTGGGCAGGTACGTTGGAGGTTTCGGTAACAGTTTTATTACTCTCTCTAGTTCTTGAATAGAGTATAGGAATGCGTAAGCTTGTGATCGTCCCTCCCCTTCCCAAGAGCTTTGAGTTCAGGAAAATAGAACCGATTCTACCTTTTATACCAGGAATGTGTATGTTGCTCACATCCTCCCCCCCTGTCGGCCACTTGTTTTTTCTTGTGATCGTCCCCCCGTCTCCAAGAGTTTCAAATTTAGAAAAATATACCCAACCCTGCTGGTGACAACTTGCTTTCGCTTGCCATACTGTACTTTTGTGACATCACCGCCCTCTCCAAAGAGAAAGGCTGGATCCGCCCCTGAGTACAGTAAGATATACCGTCAAAAAATTTAATTAAATGAAAAGTCTTAAGTGAAAAATCAGAACCGTAGTTAGAAACGAAGAAGATGATATAAATATTTTATTTTATTTTTAAGGTAGTTCTTCACTCTAGTATTATAAAATAAATTATTATTGGTTGATGTAATTTTTAGAAGATCCGGAAAGATCTATTTCCGATGCCACATCATATTTAAATAAATCTTGCTATAAAATTTACACCATATATTTTTCGATATGTTAATAATCATGTAGGATATGTTGAAAGTGTTGATTGTGTTAGTATTATTGGGTTGTCCAATATTTTATTATATTGAAAAATCTCTACTTGTTGATCTCCTCGCAACATCCAACCAAAAACAGAACCGCCCTGGGCTATAAAAGATATTGAACTATAGTTACAATGATAAAGAAACGAACATCATTTAAAAACATTTTTGTCACTATAAGCATTATGAAACTAGATGGAGTTTTTAGATGCTAAATTTATGAAGACACTGGGGATTTTTGTAAACATAGTGACCATGAAACATATATTAATGTAGATTTGATGCGAATAATAACTATCAGAGAAACATCTGTTGATGGTAATGTGATGCTTTAGAATACGCTACAATAGTAGACCATGGAAATTAAACTTTTGTAGAGAAAAAAATGTTACTAGCGATTTTATTGCTGAAAAGGGTATATTTTGGCATCACTAAAAACATACTTAGATGTTCACTTTTTTCAGTTTTTCCAGTTTATCTTGAAAAATAAGGGTTGTATGAAAAAATGTTTCAAACAAAAGTTGTAGATAATTGAAAAACTGATTGTTATAATTAAAGTTATAGATGGCGCCACTAGTTATCGAAATATTATTTTATTTATCGAAAAATTCCTTTTTTTTTATTTATAATTAAATGATATTTATTAATTAACTATCGCTTCAGAATTATAGAAAATGATAGATATTTTTGACCCAAAATAGTGTGTTTAATCCAAAATTTGTTAGTTGAATAGTTTCCGAGAAAATGGAGCTCAAAGTTGAAAATTCGATGTCGATTATTATCCTTCCTAATAAAGATACAGCAACCAGGTTGACAGCAATTTGTTTGAAATGACGTATATTTTTAAGATATATTTTCAAAATTTTTTTTTTTTGATTTTTCGTCGAGAAAATTGTGAAAAACAGTTTTTTGCACTCGAAAAATTGCAATAAATTTTTTGGCAGTGTATTTACGATTATTTTAATACGCCTATTAGACTTAGATATATCATTTTCTATGAAAAAATTGTTTTACAATAAAATTTACCTTTTTTTAAAAAAAAATTCGGAACGTCGCGGTTTATAAATATTAAGGGCTGGAACTTACTAAAGACATTATTGAATACTTGTACTTTATTGAGAAAATTTTCGGTTTAACGAAAAACATCCCTGTAAGATCTATGGACCTCTGAAAGGCGCAGATGTCTTCCGCTCTTGGCAGTATCCGTTTCGGACCCGGCATTCTGGTAACACCTGTCATTTCGGAATAGTATGCTTTGGAGTTACTTTCATATAACGTTTTGACATACTAGAAAGAAAAAAATATAGTGTTTGTACATTTGTAAAAGCACTATGGCAACTATTTTTTGCATTTAAAAGCGTTTTAGTGAAAATTTACGCAGATTTTAACTTTAAAAAAGTATTTGAACACGTGGTGAACCGTTGAATGTGACATATAAATCATTACGAAACAGTGTATATTTCTATACAAAGGTAAGAAAAATTGTAAAATATTATCTTATTAAATTAGTACATAGAACTTGTTAATAAGCTTTTTTTTTTTTAAATTGTTCGTTCAATTAAATTTATTTCAAAATTATTGTAGAATTCTATACAGATATGTATAATATATTAATGTATTTATTGATTTCTTTATATATATATATATATATATATATATATATATATATATATATATATATATATATATATATATATATATATATATATATATAAAATAGAAAATATTGGCGAAGCGGACGTGAAAATTTGTCAATCTACATGATTCTCGTGTTAAAAAGTGCGGAGCACTCCAAAATATGGAAAAACTCCGGGTCCGACAGATGGCGACAGCGCTATTTCGTCCTAATATGGGACTCGTCAGGCCACCGCATTCGGTACAAACCATCATCTCGCCTTTGCATCCTATAAAGCTGAATTTAAAATCAAAAAACAGCAAACAAGACGACAAAGGCGACATCTCGATGGTCCACTTGATAATACAAGAACCACACAGATTAACAAAGTTTGTAAAAGAACCGCCATATGGTGGCGCGACGGTGAATTAAAACAGAAATATATAAAATCGAGTACACGAAACGCGCTGCCCAAAGGATAGGGGTCGCATTTTTCGGTACTGGCAAGTAAGCCTACTGCTTATTTTAGCAGCCAAAGCCACGTGTCGTACCAAATGATCCCACCATGAGAGCATCGTTTAGCGTGTTTCAAAGCCAAACAAGTAAATAAATAAGTAGATAAGTTTTTATCCGTGTAATTTAAAATAAAATAGAAAAAAATATTGGCGAAGCGGACGTGAAAATTTGTCAATCTAAATGATTCTCGTGTTAAAAAGTGCGGAGCACTCCAAAATATGGAAAAACTCCGGATCCGACAGATGCGACCCCTATCCTTTGGGCAGCGCGTTTCGTGTACTCGATTTTACATATTTCTGTTTTAATTCACCGTCGCGCCACCATATGGCGGTTCTTTTACAAACTTTGTTAATCTGTGTGGTTCTTGTATCATCAAGTGGACCATCGAGATGTCGCCTTTGTCGTCTTGTTTGCTGTTTTTTGATTTTAAATTCAGCTTTATAGGATGCAAAGGCGAGATGATGGTTTGTACCGAATGCGGTGGCCTGACGAGTCCCATATTAGGACGAAACAGCGCTGTCGCCATCTGTCGGACCCCGAGTTTTTCCATATTTTGGAGTGCTCCGCACTTTTTAACACGAGAATCATGTAGATTGACAAATTTTCACGTCCGCTTCGCCAATATTTTTTTCTATTTTATTTTAAATTACACGGACAAAAACTTATCTACTTATTTATATATATATATATATATATATATATATATATATATATATATATACTAATGTATATTTTTTGTATTATTATATTATACATGTACACTTTTTGTTCAAACTGTATTTTTTTAATAAAATAATGGATTGCTAATAAAATCAGAAACAACTTTTTATTAATAATATAATCTAAATATTACAATTTTACCATATACTTTACTCCAAAATCTTACCAGTCGCACAAAGCGACAAGTGCGTGTAGTCCGTAGCTGAGCGGCTCGCCTGCAGCATAGCAACCCGCTGACTAGCTGTATCCGCGCGATTTGACTACCGTCGGATAGATTCTGTGGGTAGTTTTCAGAGGTCCATAGATCTTACACGGATGTTTTTCGTGAAAACGAACAATTTCTCGATAAACTACAAGTATTCAATAACGTCTTTTGTAAATTTCAGCCCTTAATATTTATAAACCGCGACGTTGCGAATTTTTTTTTCAAAAAAAAAGGTAAATTTTATTGTAAAACAATTTTTTTTTCCAGAGATCGGAAATGATATATCTAAGTCCAATAAACGTATTAAAATAATCGTAAATACACTGACAAAAAAGTCTTTGCAATTTTTCGAGTGCAAAAAACTGTTTTTCGAAATTTTCTCGACAAAAAATCAAAAAAAATTTTTTTTGAAAATATATCTTGTAAATATACGTCATTTCAAACAAATTGCTGTCAACCTGGTTGCTGTATCTTTATTAGGAAGGATACTAATCGACATCGAATTTTCAACTTTGAGTTCGATTTTCTCGGAAACTATTCAACTCACAAATTTCGGATTCAACACACTTTTTTGGGTCAAAAATATCTATCATTTCCTAGAATTCTGAAGCGATAGATATAATAAATAAATGTCCTTTAATTATAACTTTTAAAAAAGGGAATTTTCCAAGAAAAATTTTTTTTATTTCGATAACTAGTGGCGCCACCTATAATTTTAATTATAATAATCGATAGGTTTTTCAATTATCTATAACTTTTGTTTCAAACATTTTTTTCATACAACCGTTATTTTTCAAGATAACCTGGAAAAACTGAAAAAAGTGATCATTTTTCCATCGAAGTATGTTTTTAGTGATGCCAAAATATACTCTTTTCAGCAATAAAATCGCTAGTTACATTTTTTTCTCAAAACGGCTCTTTTTGAGTCTAATTTCCGTGGATCATAGTACAGAAAACGATAGATAAAGTTGAACTAACCTATACTTCATGTTACAATAAAACTATTTAATAGTTAACTAGCATATTTAATGAAACCTGTTATTATGAATGTAATTTTGCTTTCGTTAACCCATAACCCCGTTCAACATCTTATAGTGACTAACGACTGTGAAATTAGACCTTGGATTACAAAACATTTCTTATTAGAAAAGTAACTGTAATGTTGTGAGTTTGTAGTAAAATGAGAACCATCCATTATTGTTCGCGTAGCACGGTAGACGGGAAACTGAAATATCCATCTTCATTTATTTCCTGTATATTTTCTGACAAAAGACAATGTGAATGCAACAAAATTTGCATCGTCCTTAAACATTACGAAATATTCGTATTTTGGTATTCTGACGCTTGGTAATATGTACTTTTCGTAATTCAAGAATACCGCATTATATTTCAAAATATAAATGAACAATACAAATTTTGCTTAATTCACAACATCCTGCGTTAATAGTTGTTTTTGGTGATTTTGTAATAAAAAAAGCTCTGCTTGGTTTATTACTTAGTTAAAGTTATATACAAAAAGCAAAAATATTTACCTAATTATATTTTACGGATTCTTATTAAAAAGTAAGTCTGATCCTTATGCTTCATCCCATACCGATTGGTACTGCATACGAAGGTAGCCGTTTATATTACGGGAACTGGCAACACTGGCATTGCTAGGTGTCATTTGATATATCCATTGTAAAGTCTGACATTTTAGAGGGTATACGTTTTGACATACGGATTATATTTCTGTTGTTTACAGGAACTTAAAAACTTCATCTGGACCAAAAAATGAAATTAACTCATAAACATTTTCATGCGAATATTTTTCACAACTTTTGAGGTGTTTTATCTCTACAAGAGTGCATGAACCTAATTCTTCATATTATGTTGAAACACCTAGAAAAACCACTATATGACAATGGTGTATAAATTTAATCGTGTCCGTCGTTTGTTCACGGACGAGCCGTGAGAAGGTCATCCAAAAGCGATACTGTGGGTGAACTGATAATGCAAGATCATTTGATATATCGTGAGATAGAAGCATTCCTAGGCGTTAGTATACAGGGTTGCCCATTTTAAAAGACACATGCAAATAACTCTAATGGGAAGGCTCACATCAAAATAAGTGTTGAAACAAAAGTTTTTTATTTTTGAAGGGGAAATCAGATAATGACCTTCAATTTGAGTCTGGGCTTGACCTTCCCGGGCATTTCGAGGTCAAGTTGATTTTTTCAAATGGGATTCCTTATTTTTCATTTCACTGCAGAAATGGAATATGGAGAAAATTTCCTATCTAACCGTATAAATAACATGCGGGTCAAATCACATACAGAGGGCATTTGAAGGTCACTCATTTTAAAAAACGCACGCAAATGACTTTAATGGGAAGGCTTAAATCAAAAAAGGGTTGGATCAAAAGTTCTTTACTTTCGAAAGAAAAATCAAATAATGATCTTAAATTTGACCTTGGACTTGGTTTTCAAGGTCAAGTTGATTTTTTCAAATAACATTTCCCATTTTTCATTGCAGAAATAGAAAGTGGAGAAAATTAGCTATTCAACCGTATAAATAACCTACAGAGGTGTAGTATTACACTGTAGTTCGGTCAAGTTAGCCCTAAAAAGACAGGTAAGGTTACCAAAATTCGCATAGAGCTGAAAATTTGTACAAATGTTCGGAACACCATTACAAATAAGTTGTCAAAAGTCCCCAACGATCCATCTATGATTGTTTTAAAACTGTAAACATTGATATTAACAATATCAATGTGACATACATTATCGATGGATGATATTTATTACACCGCGTTATCTGGGATAGCGAAAAAACATTCAACGTAATTCTGGATAAGTACGTTCAGCATGTACGTCGACATTTTGATCACAGAGGTACTGTAGTATTTGATGGCTACACCGATTGCACGAGGAATATTAAAGCCGCAGAACAACGTCGTTGAGCTACAACAATATCTTCGTCTTCAGATATTTTATTTGATTAATTTATGACCGTTCTCACTACTCAACAAAAGTTTCTGGCGAATATCCACAACAAGTCACGGTTCATTTCACTGCTAAAAGAAAGATTGACCAGTGAAGGTATACTTGTCAAACTGATGTCGTCATCATTGAAACAGCATTAGAACAGTTCAATTTGAAAAACACAACTATTGTTGTTGGCGATGACGTTGATTTACTGGTTTTAATGACTGTTCGAACTCCAACTAACAAAACCATTTATTTTTTAAAACCTGGGAAAGCTCAACATCAGTCTAAAATATATTCAACACAAAGTTTATCTGCTTTTGCAAACTGCTAAAATCATATTTTGTTTTTACATGCAATAAGTGGCTGCGATACGACATCAGCATTTTACAGAAGGAGTAAAACATCTGTTTTTAAAATGTTTGAAAAACAAGATTTAGTCGGTTGTGCTGAAGTTTTTAAAAATAGTAACTCTACTCCACAAGAAATTATCACCAATGAAATTCGCTTTCTTCTTGCCATGTACTGAGCTCTAAAATAAATTTCCTGCATCGATAAGTTCCGCTACGCATCTTTTGTTAAAAATACTCGAAACAAAAAGCGAGTGCAATTAGCTTGTCTTCCTCCAACCTCTGTTTCTGCCCAACAACATCTATTTCGGGTATATTCACAAGTTCAACTGCGGCTTGGTAATCAACTAGATCCAAAAGATTGGGGTTGGAAGTTGATTGACAATACATTGGAACCAATTCAGACATTACTCTCACCTGCACCAGAAAAACTCCTCAACACAATTTTTTGCAATTGTAAAAAGGGATGTAATGCTAAATGCGGCTGCAAAAAAGTTGGGTTATTTTGTTTATTAGCATGTACAAAGTGCCAAGGCCACTTTAGTTCCAATGTTGAATCTCCATTAGAAGACGGTTCATATCATATCAACGAAGAGAGGTCTGATACATCGCTTTTGGAGCGATTTATTTGCACTCAGCAGGAAGAAGAAGAAGAAGAAGAAGAAGAAGAAGAAGAAGAAGAAGAAGAAGAAGAACGAGAAGACGAAGAACAATAAGAAGCAGAAGTATTTAACGATAATAAGTCTGACGAATAATTGACCTAAATTCAATAGAATCCAGACAGCTTTGATTATTTTTAACTATTTCTTCTTTTTTTTAATCATTACATAGTACAGTATGGTTCGTGGATAGGCCTACCGGGGAAACCACGTTAAAAAAAACGCGTCAAGTACACTACCTCACAGGTGACGTGGAAACGTGTGCATATTTTAGAGAACGCAGCTTTCTAAAAAGTGTAAGAACAATTTTTATAGGTAATTTTATGATGTACGATTTTGATCTGAACGATTTTGCTGATAAAACTTACCGTTTGGCTGAAAAACGCGAAAAACCCATTTTTCCCCACTTTGACATTGAATAAATTTTTTTCCAGGCATGGGATCGTTGGGGACTTTTGACAACTTAATGGTGTTTCGAACATTTGTATAAATTTTCAGCTCTATGCGAATTTAGGTAACCTTGAATGTCTACTTTGACCGGACTACTGGTATATGAAGTACTATATTAATTAATCATTTGTAGTTCTAAAGGTTGAAAAAGACCTGGATTCGATATCCCATTTCATTCACCCTTATTTAAGCCATCCCGGAACATTTGTCTTACCCTGTATATGTCCATAAGAAAAATTGAAGATAAAAACCTTGAGATAAAGAGTTGGAATTGGTAAAGGGAATAGTTGTCTTTCGAAAATAGAGAAAGTTTTCGATTTTTGCCGGTTTTCTAATAACAAAACAATTTTGTTGATTTTCATACTTTAAGAAGTTGAATTATCATATGTCAATTTGAACCTGATATTGTCAGCTTAGACTAGTTTTCACGTTACACCATGTTAGTAAATTAGGAAGTAAATGATTTAAAAAATATGGACGGTGGTTAATTTAAGACTATTAAAAAAAATTTTAAAAAGTCCATGAATAGTTATAACAATGTTTGGTTGCGGAACCTAACAACCATCAGTTGTGACTATTATAAGATACTTCAAGTCAGTACTATAAGAATGAAAATATATTACTAATAGTATCATTGTTTATAAGCGCTTGTTTTTAAGCATATTATTAGTCAAATAAGTTAATGATGCTGTTGCATAAATTTAAAATAAATTACAACAACAACAACGTGGTGATTAAAGATGCTGTAAATACGTATTCAAAAATTGAATGGCTTATTCATTATTTATAGCCACGTTTTTCTAGTTGAATGTTTTTATGAATGCGGAAAAAATCAACTGGTAATCTTCGTTATAATAAAGACTAGCGACCCGCCCCGGCTTCGCACGGGTGCAATGCTGATACTAAATACACTAAAGAAAAACTGTGACTATTTATTTTATTTTTACAACAATTATTACATCGGCCTCCGACGCGCTATTTATAGGCACGCTGCCGCCGCCCCGGTCGGCCAGTACCGCCGCAAGCGCTACTTCCCGCAATTTTAAATCTGTAATATCTTCGAAAATATTCATTTAAATCTTGTGCTGTAAAGGACCATATAGATCTATATTAAATCAACAATGTATTTAAGCTATTTAATTGGATAAGGATTAATGCTGTATTGGTTAAAATCGCTTCAAAATTTGCCATTATTTGTCGTAAAAAGTAAATGACAAAAAAATGTTTTTGTGGGATATCCATGAGAGATAGACATATACCATCGCGGAGTTTTCTGTAGACCTTTTCAATGTGTACAAATAATTAGTACATTATTTTGATAAATCTCGTAGGGTTCAGCCTGCGTTTGCAATGTAAGCGGAAAAAAAATATGATAATTAACGACATCACATTAGAAACCTCAAAAATAACAGTATTTCTCCACTATTTAATGGATGTTATTATACATATAAACCTTCCTCTTGAATCACTCTATCTATTGAAAAAAACCGCATCAAAATCCGGTGCGTAGTTTTAAAGATTTAAGCATACAAAGGGACATAGGGACAGAGAAAGCGACTTTGTTTTATACTATGTAGTGATAACGTATCTTCGTAGACACAATGACTCCGTATTTAAATTTAATATATAAGACAGGCCGAAATATTAAATAAATATATGTATAATAAATACATCAGTAATATAATGTATTTGTGCTAGTTATAAATAAACATTCATGTGGTAATGGCAAAGTAAAAAAAAATTAAAACTTTTTTGGGACATTAATATAACTAAGACAGTGTAGTATCTAAATTGTTTAATTTTTTTACCTTGCTTCTGTAATATATTTTCCATTTTTTATTTTGGAGCCACGGTAACAATTATTCAAAGATGGTTAGTATCGTTAGTATCTAGTCTGTATCAGGGGCGACTCCTCTCTCTTTGGGGGATCTGAATTTAAAGCTCTTGGAGAGGGGAGGGCGATCACAAGAAAAAACAAGTTGCCGATAGGGGGAGATGCCAACAGAATACATATTCTTAGTATAAGAGACAGAATGGGGCCTATTTTACTGAACTCAAAGCTCTTTGGGGGGTTGTCGAAGGAAAAAGAAGTCACCGGGAGGGGGAGGGGAGTGCCAACAGCATACACATTCCTAATATAACAGGTAGAATTAGTTTTATTTTCCTGAATTCAAAGATCTTGGGAGGGGGGGGGGGTGGAGCGATCGCAAGCATACACATTCCTATACTCTATTCAAGAACTAGAGAAAATAATAAAACTGTTACCGAAACCTCCACCGTACCTGCTCCAGTGCCGTAAGTAACTGAGGACTGCCGTAAATCTAATTATATTTAAATATTATAAGCTTTTATAGATTTACTGCAACAATAAAATTTCTGATAGTCAGTTTAATTTCTGTCAGTGAGCAAAGGCGTGGAGAAAATAAAACAATCGAACCCTACAGAATAGTCACATTCACAGAAAAAATTAAATATGACCAGGGATCGTTCCTTATATGCTAGGAAATCAATGTAAACGAAATATCCTTGCTTGCTACGGGGCGTAGTCTAAAAACACTGATCGGTAACCTTGCTTTTGATGGCTAAGAAATGCTTTTATGGCGAACGGGCTCTACAATTTGAAGTCATTTTATATTTTATTGTTGACATAACGGAAGTAGAAACTATACTCTGTAATCTTTTTTTCCAGCCATTCTATTACTTTTTTAAACGGAAGTAAGAAACAACAAATATTAATGTTATTTAGTAGATTATTTTTAGAGAAATCTTTAAGAACGGAGGATTAAAAATAAAACACTTCACCTTTCTTCTTTATAATCGATATTTCTTATTTGAAATTTTACTTTTACACATTTCTCGCCAAACAATTTTTTTAACCATATATCTTTCATAAATTCCTTTCGGTCGACATCAAATTGGCAAAAAACTTTATATATCCATTTATTTTATTACGCGAGTAATGATAAATTAAATCACATGGATATAGATCTGACAGAACAGGTGTCTGAAGTTAAGAAATAATGTTTTATTAACTATCGGAAAATTAAAATATCAGCTAAATTAATTAATAGGTTTAGATTTTATAATGTATGTTAGGAAATATTAAGCTTCCTAGAAATGTTACGGTAACAAGACTAATGATAGATCTTTTCCAGCTTGGTCGATTCTACAAATATTAATTATATTTTTTCCACATAACTCGTCACTTAAGCTTTCAATTACAATTATAACTACTTACTACATAACTTTTAGAGTATACAAATTAATTATACTTTTTTAATTGTATTGTCGAGCTGTTTGTTCCGTGGTGATTTACATTATTAATTGGAAATATTAAGTAATACACACTGTATTCAAAAACGTGTCAAGAAACTTGAAAAGAAATTTAATACAGCACAATAATAATGGCAGTTCCTCTAAAAAATCGGTTATATCTATTACATAAGTTGTGAACCTTACGAAAAATTTCGAATATAAAAAATAACGGCAAGTGAAATCTAGGAAAATTACGTTTTTTTTGGGAAATTTTTTTAGATATCCTCTATTTCGAGGTCGTACAATTCAGTTGAGGTCTGGGTTTTTTAGATTTTTTCCTTAAACTTCCGGAAAACACAGAAATACACTTTTTACTTTAGTCTTAATTTTTTCCAGTAACTCGTTAAAATTTTGTAACATCCACAAATTTCACGCTATAGAAGCTTCTATATTGTATAAAATTGCAAAAATTTGCACGCTTTTAATTCGAAAAAATCAAGAAAACAACTGAAAAGCTTTAAAAATAAAACTGCGGGTTAAATCTGTCAAAAACACCCCTTGTTCCAAACACTGATATAGCTGCATTACTTTCAATAGGAAAAACAAAGGTGCATAATAAAAACTGGAGCACTACCAATGCTTTGGCGAATAACCTTACATCCGGAAGAACTAGAAAAACTATTAAGTGTTCATAAAATAATTATAGCACGAAAACTACAATATGAAAATCTTGCAGATATTAATCTCAGTACAGTGTCCCGAGGATTAAACGAAATTGGGCTTTTAGGACGTGTTAGCCTAAAAAAACCACTAAGAGCAAAGAATAAGAAGGCACGAATAGAATTTGAAAAAAATATCAACCCTAGACAGTTGAAGATTGGAAAAAAGTGCACTTTTCTGACGAAACTAAAATAAATTTGTTTGGAAATGATGGTAAAAAGTACGTTTGGTAACCTGCAGGAGATTATCGATATCAAATACTAACTGTAAAACATGACGGAGGTATATATATATATATATATATATATATATATATATATATATATATACTGTATAAATAAGTGATAGGACTCAATTTTATTGAAAGAAAAAAATCAAACACAGAAGGATTAAGATGAAGCATTAATGGATAATAAGCCAGTAAATATGGTTTAGGATAGGTTAAAAATTAGATTTAAGCATAGTTTAAGATGTTTTGTTTAATTTATAATATATAAACAAATACAGGATTAAGGAAAAGACATATATTCCAAAATTGTTGACTAAGTAAATAGTTTAGAACTGATATTTCTTCAAAAATGTGACATATTTTCCTCTATAGAAACTAAAATTCAATGAAAAACTATGTAAAAATTATTGAACTAGATAGAAGAAATGTTATTATAAACAAATATATATTTTCGATTGAATAATAAGTGTGTGAATGCGTTTAAAGAGTTTAAAGAACTAATAATAATGTGTTACACATTATCTTTGGTCCCAATAAAAACAATCACTCATAAGACACAAAAAGTCCGTGTAAGGGAAAATTAGTGCGAAATTCAAACAAAAACACTGTGATTAGTGATAAACTAACATCAATGTACAAAATAAAAGGAATGTTATAGTTTTAAGAATTATTTAACAAACCATGTAGAAATAAAAACCATGTATTATGCAAAACTGTAAAATATAGTATAGTTTTATTTAGTTTATAAGGTAGATTTAAGTTTTTTTAAGCAAATTTGGTACTGAGATGTCAAGAAAATTTTATTTAATAATATCCGAAGCAACAATAAACATTTTAGAGTTTTTTCGAACAAAATTTGAATAAAATTGTCATAGATATCAATATGCAAAGTGTTAATTTTTATTAAATTTAATATACACATAAAATACCAAAGTGACTTTAATATATATATATATATATATATATATATATATATATATATATATATATATATATATATATATATATATATATATATCAAAATGAAAGCTCTAAAGTTTATTTATTGCAAGCTAAATAATGCTTAATTGTTAGATTTAGGTCTATATATTGATTAAAACATAAAAATTCCAGTAAAAATTGGTAAAATTCAAAAGCCTTCATAAATTGCAATTTTTCAAAGTAGTGAAATTTATCAAGTTGCCAGGTGTCATAAAATCTGCCCAATCAGATTGTAGAAATTTCTTATGTTTCGGTCGCATATATAAAGCGAATTTCGAAAGAGTTGAAGTTATCATTTTGCTGAAAGCACTGCGTCTCTCGTGCTCCCGAAATTTTTCATAACCTCATATTTTCAATTGTTTTAAAAGGAAACGGAAGTTTTCAGACGTCACCAGAAAACAAAAGCAAAATATTTTGTTTTTATTTTTAAAAAGTGGTTATGTGTTTTGTTGTGGTTTATTAAAAGAATTGCATAATTATTTAAAAGTAATTATTAAAATTTCAAATTTTATTCTGTGAAGTCATTTTTTTCAACTCTCAGATAACAACAATTATGATAAATTGTGATTAGAAGAATATAAGAAAAATTAATTGGAATTTTTCAAAGAAGAAAATAGTGGAACGAGGCTTTGAATAAATATTTGTCAATTTCTTACTTTATAGGAAGTGACAATAAAATATTTTAGAGATTTGAAAGTTTTTAAAGAAGAAAATAAATTAAAAAAAAAACTGGAATTGTGTTTTATAATATTGAGACCAAGTAACAGAAAACAAAACTAGGTATTTGTACTAGACTAGGCAGTAGAAAGCTTTTAATTGTTGGTAGACATTAAAAATTTTAATCATTCTGTGTATTGATTGTCTGAGATCTGAAAAAAAAAACTGAACTCACCTGAGAAAGAGTCAGTTAACAGGTAGGAACACATCTATATCTATATAGAATATTTTGAAAATTGAAATTTTTTTAAATTGAAACAAATAGTTATAATTTATTATAATTATTTTTTACCTGGCGCTCAACAAACAAATATTAAAATTTCTAATTAAATTTTTGCAATATTTTTGAAATTTTAAATATAAATTCAATAATAACAAAGTTTCCTAATTTTTTTTTTTAACCGGACAATATTTAGTGCGGAAGCGTAGCGTGCGCGTGCTCGACTACCATCGTAATCGTCACAATATATATATATATATATATATATATATATATATATATAATAAAATAGAATCAAATATTGGCGAAGCGGACGTGAAAATTTGTCAATCTACATGATTTTCGTGTTAAAAAGTGCGGAGCACTCCAAAATATGGAAAAACTCCGGGTCCGACAGACACGAGAATCATGTAGATTGACAAATTTTCACGTCCGCTTCGCCAATATTTGATTCTATTTTATTTTAAATTACACGGACAAAAACTTATCTATTTATTTATTTACTTGTTTGGCTTTGAAACACGCTAAACGTTGCTCTCATGGTGGGATCGTTTGTTGCGACACGTGGCTTTGGCTGCTGAAATGAGCGGTAGGCTTGCTTGCCAGTACAGAAAAATGCAACCCCTATCTGTTGGGCAGCGCGTTTCGTGTACTCGATTTTACATATTTCTGTTTTAATTCACCGTCGCGCCACCATATGGCGGTTTTTTACAGACTTTGTTTAATCTGTGTGGTTCTTGTGTTATCAAGTGGACCATCGAGATGTCGCCTTTGTCGTCTGTTTGCTGTTTTTTGATTTAAAACTCAGCTTTATAGGATGCAAAGGCGAGATGACGGTTTGTACCGAATGCGGTGGCCTGACGAGTCCCATATTAGGACGAAACAGCGCTGTCGCCATCTATCGGACCCGGAGTTTTTTCATACTTTGGAGTGCTCCGCACTTTTTAACACGAGAATCATGTAGATTGACAAATTTTCGCGTCCGCTTCGGCAATATTTGATTCTATTTTATTTTAAATTGCACGGACAAAAACTTATCTATTTATTTATTCATTTATATATATATATATATATATATATATATATATATATATATATATATATATATATATATTAAGGAAAATTTTTTCTTCTCTTTCAGCCGTCCATTTCTGGATTTTTCGAGTTTTTTTCCATTTCTTTTAAGGTTTTTTACTCGTCCTATTTGCAGCTTAAATCTGTTATTTCTGCCGTTAAATTCAAGTATTCTTTTAATTATATCTATAACCTAGATTCTTCTTCCTATATCTTGATTTTTAACTGGATCTTTTGAATAAATATTGAGCTTTCTCTGCTCCATTACCTTCTGTACCATTTTTTTATTGTAAACATTTTTACTCTTAAACCTATTGTTTCAAGTTCATATGTAGCGTGTAAGATTATGTATGCGTATTTTAAGTTTATGGGATTGGCATTATTTCTAATTATATACGTCTATCTAGGAAAGTCCGATGCATCCCGAACATATAGTGTGCTTTATTTAAGTACATTCTTTATTTTGTGATTGCCTGTAGCTATTTGTGACGATTACTTTAATTTATTGAAAGAAGTGCAAATAATACATTTTATTCTGGAACACCGACATATCATCGTCTCCTTTTATGTTTGTTTATATAATCTAATTTTATAAAATGTAACAAATTCAAGTATCTAATTAAATATTTTAAAACTGATAAAAAACTACTGATTACAAAATTATTATAAAACTAATACTCAAAAAAACCTTATTACAAGATCCTGGTATTAATCGAAAATCGTAAAAACACATTTATATAAATCAAGTTGTAACAGAATAATAACAATAAAAATAAATATTTATCGAATATTATCAACAAACGTTTATTAAGCAATTAAAACTGAATAGAATAAATTAGATCCAGTGCATTTAATTGGGTTTGCACAATTTCTTTTATTAAGAAAACAAACTCATTAGTAAAACTATTGATAAAACAGTTGGGTTGCGTTGTTTGTTAGTTTTTCGTTGTGTAATTCTTTGTCAATGAGTATGATTTTGTAATAACAAGTATTGGTAAAATTAAGTCTAATGAGAAAAAAATTGAATAGAGACCGCGCATCAGTAATAACATAGGCCTACGAAATTTAAATTATAAATTTTCATCTTTCGGTTTGAAGATTGTCTTGAAGTATTATAATGAGCAAAATTCAAAAAGAACCTTGATTTTTTTTTAGATTTCTCTTAAATAAAGAACAGTCATTTTATAATACAAAATAAGACTGCTAGGTCAACACGCTCTTTCATCTTGTACCTTTTTATCCTTCGATCATACCCTAGATTTAAACAACAATAAATTTGTTTGAAGGCTGTTTATGGTCGGTGGGGGAGACGTTTTTTTGATGTTTGACAGACATAAACATATTTACTTATCTTGTCTTTCAGTTTAATTGCTTGTCGTGACTTTTTTGGTGTTTTTAAGTGTTAGAAATTACTATAAATGCGAAGTTTACAATTAATATTAACAAAAAGAGGATTTAAAAACTTATTTTTATCGGTAAATATTGTTAGATATTATTTACATATTGAAATAACAATAATAAAAATTTAGGCAACCATATATTCATACTTTGTTTTCAGAATTGACGTACCTAAGGGTATGTTCGAAGAACGTACCGATGATACTCGTTTAAATAATGCAATTAGAAAAGGATAGCATAAAATCGGTATGTCTGTACCAAGAAATTAAATATCTACTGTTTATCAACACTTTTTCAAATATAAATAAAAATATTATTACGTTATTCAGCATTCAAATAACCGGGCCCTAGTTCTGACGTTATGCTACTTCTACAGGGGTATGTTCGAAGTTTTTATCCATGTATCACAATAATACTACAATAAATGCGTGAGCCCTCATCTGAAATTTTAGATTTTTGAGGTTATATCTTTAGTTTTTCTAATTTATTTCGCTTGGGTTCTTTACTATGGTAACCTGCCCTCATCATGGGAAACCAAAACTTCTATAAAATTTTTGATTAAAAATATCATGTTTTCGATTTTTTAGTTAAAAAAAAATACTCTGAAGATGGCTTACATAAAATAAATCGAAACACGAACACGAACTATTAAAAGAAATAAAACTAGATTTATCAACATACAGTGCTTTCGTAAAGTAGCGGATACATTCAATACAGAAGTAAATGGGTACTTGTTTGGAAAAATGCTCGAACCTTTCGAATTTTATTTTTGGTTTAAAGTTTGTTTTTGCGTGGTATCTAAATATACAGGGTAATTCAAGAAGGAGCTAAGATGTCATCGATATTTTTTTAACCGATTACTCCGGAATGGCGGCACCGATTTGAATGAAATTTTTTACGTTATGTTCAGGAAGTTGCTGCGGTAGTCCCATATTATTTTGGACGAAATTAGTGCAGTAAAATCCAAGATAGCGCTGACAATATGACGGCCAAAAAAATTAATTTTGTCCAATTTTCTCCAAAATTGGTGTGGGGGAATTTTCGAGATCGTACACAACTAATCTGAAATTATTTTTTAAAAATCAATATGGCGGACAAAAATAACAATTCTGTTCAATTGTTTCCAAAATTGGAACGGTAGACTTTTTGGAGTCGTATATAACGAATCTAAATTTATTTTTGAAAAATTCAATATGGCGGATCCAATATGGCGGACGAAAGAATCAATTTTGTCCAATTTTCTCCAAAATTGGTATGGGGGAGTTTTTGGGGTCTCACATAAATAATCTGAAATTATTTTTAAAAAATTCAATATTGCGTATCTAATATGGCGGATAAAATATTAATTATGTCTGATTTTTTTTTTCAAAATTGATATGGGAGAGTTTTTGGGATCGCACATTACGAATCTGAAATTATTTTTAAAAAATTATATATGGAGGATTAAAAATTCCATATCTCTCGATTTTGTCTAAAATCAGTATTGGGGGATTTTTGTTAATGTTAATTATGAATTTAAAATATTTTTTGAGAAACTCAATATGGCGTCCTAAAAATTTACATTTGTTGATTTTCTCCAAAACTGATATGGGGGGTTCTTGAAGGTGTAAATTATGAATTTAATAGTATTGTTTCAGGATTCAGTATGGCGAATCATAGCGGACTAAAAATTTTACATTTTTCGATTTTATTGAAATGCGGAACTGAATCGTTTTTGAGGATGTAAAAGTCGAATATGCCAGAAAGAGTATGACGGTCTGGAAATTTTTAATTTCCAAATTTCTTCCAGGGGGTTTTGAAGGGTTTAAATTTAGATTAGATTAAAACATTATAATTATTTTTTTTTAATTCATAATGGCGGATTTAATATAGTGGGTTGAAAATTTTACCTTATTCGCATTTTTTCAGATATTGCGGAATTCTTGGAGCCTATACAAACTCAATATGCAGTATAAAATATATCGGGCTAAGAAATTTACGTCTCAAGTTTTAAATATCGATATTGGAGCTTATATTACCAATCTAAAATTAATTTGAAATTTAAGATAGTGGATTTACTATGACAAACTAAATATTTGTTTGACACAATTTCATTGGTATTTGGAGAACTCTAAGAATCAAAAGAATTTTTAGTGATTCGTTATAGGGTGATTTACAACTTTGGATAAAATGGGTACTTCTTTGCCATCCTGGAGTCATTGTGAGGTACACTAATCTCGATCAGTACTTAGCTCAAATAATTTATGGATATCATAATGAATTGAAAACTAAAAATCGAAAAATAAAATTTTTATAAAAAAATTGAACCGACTTCTAAAAATACGCTAAAAAGTGAAAAATGATTATATGAAATTGAAATTTTTGAAGTCGGCGTCAAATTATTTCCGAATAAAATAAATAATTAATAATGTATACAAATTATGGTAAAAAAGCAAATAAAGTATATTTAATCTGTTTATGCGAATCACCTGCACTCGGCGCCAAATAATTTCTAAATGAGATAAATAACTACTAATATATACAAATTATGGTAAGAAAGCAATTACAAATAAAATATTTTTAATCTGTTTATGCGAATCACGTTTTGTCAGGTATTAGTTTGGCGCCGACTTCAAAAATTTCAATTTCATATAAATATTTATAGTTATTTTTCACTTTTTAGCGCACTTTTAGAAGTCAGTTAAATTTTTTTTATGAAAAATTAATTTTTCGATTTTTAGTTTTGAATTTATTATGATATCCATAAATCATTTGAATTAAGTACTAATCCAGATTAGTGTACAAGGTGGCAAAAAATACTCGTTTTATTTAAAGTTGTAAATCACCCTAAAATGAATTCCTAATAATTCTTTGATTCTTAGAGTTCTCCAAATACCAGTAAAATTGTGTCAGGCAAATATTTAGTCTGTCATAATATATCCACTATCTTAAATGTCAAATTAATTTTAGATTGGTAATATTGATCCCAAAATCTTCCAGTATCGATATTATATTTCCATTTTAATTTCAGAATCGGAAAGGGCGAATTTTTTACATACGACAAAGTAAATATTAGTGTTACATAAGGAAATTGTCAAGAAAAATTACTGTAAAACTTTAAAATATAAAAAAAAAATTGGTGCCACCTTAATTAAATGTTCAAACTGGGTCTTCACTGGTGCGAGATATTTGGAATTTCTTCAAAATAAGCTCGTTCCTGCACTTTGCATTCAGATCCCCAAGAACCCGATATATTCCAGCGTGACCTTTTTTCAACAAGATGGAGGGTCACCTCACTACGTTGCCCCTGTTCGTGCTTATTTGAATGAGGTTTTTTTGAATCGTTGGATAGGCAGAAATTGAGTGGGTAGCCACCAGATTTAACACCCCTTGATTATTTCTTGTGGGAAAATTTAAAAACTAAAGGATAATTGACCCAGTCCGACAATTTAAAAGTCCTAAATGTTCGAATACGAAACATAACCGCAGATGTCCTCGACAATGTTTAAAAAGTATTTATTCACCGGCTATTATCAAATTGTTAAGGGAGTCCAGTTTGAACATTTAATTTAGATGGTACCATTGTCATATGTAAAAAATGTGTCCTTTCTGAATTTGAAATAAAAAGTAGCCAGTTTTAGGCTCAAAATTTGAGTGTCTGGTAGTTTATTTGCATATTTTGTAGTCGGTAGTTTCACCTCGGTTAACCTTTACCTCCCGATCCCCACTCAAGATAGAAACAATAAAATATAAGCTTAAATTTGGGGCAGGTATGGGCATAACCTTAACAAACTTATGAGTTTTGGTTAATTTGGGCACTATGATTTTAATTATGAGAACTTACTAACCAGTAAATAAGAAAAATCTTTTACGGACTGACGAAAATATTTTTAAAATAAGTATTAAGATATTTACATGGTTAATTTTAATTTATTTTACATTTCTTAGGTTAATGTGGAAGTATATTAATTACCGATATAATAATTACAAAGCAATTTTTCTTACCTATTTACTTTTTTCACTCGGTGAGATGATATTAAATGTTTTAAGTATTCATTTGAACATAGATGTATATTCCTCCATTTCTTTTCCATTACAAAAAAAGGTTGTATACTTACTTTGAAGTAGGTGGAGGTAATTCAATCCTGTAATAAAGAAAAGAAGAATTTATTTACCAGATTTGACAAAAATCTTATAATATACGCTTTTTAGAGGTTTAAAAGTATTTGAAAATTGTTAAAATCAAAAATATACAATAACTTACAGTCAAAAGGATGCAGTTATATTTAAGTCTAAGTTTGCGCTACCTAATAAATAAATATTTTTCTTAATAATAACTTGATTTGTACAAAATCTGGCCATTTAAAGTTTTTTAGGATGAGTGTACGTTGCAAAGGGCGCCACCAACAGCACTTCGCCTACATCTAAAACTTCATAACTTTTTTGTGCCTTAGTATATACAACTTCTAATTAAAAATTTTTATTTCTTGATATCTTTATCCAATAAGGTTATACCCCCACTAGATGCCCTTCACACTTTATCCAGGCTTAGGACCGGCCCAAGAAATTTGGAGCGTGTTTAAGGGTCAACAGGTCAACAACAATAAAATTTACATAGTAATGCGCTAATAATGATAATAATGTAAAAATGAACTGGCAAAGAACAAACACATACACAAAAAGTCAATAACAAACCAAATTAGAAAAATTTAATTTATTAATTATATAGTAAGTAAATGTTCAAAATGACCTCCGTTTTCATGTACACAAAGATTAATTTTACGTAGAGAGTTGAACTGCCCATTTCCATCATCTCTGCATCTAAGCATAAAGTGTGAATTTTGTATTCGTGTCCACATTATTCTTTGGTTCTTATAAATATACAGTTAACAATCTGCTCCTCATAAAAAGTAATTAATAGGTGTTAAATCTGGTGGGTGGGGTGGCCAGTTTGCAGGAGCATCATATCTTCTGCCAATCTATCGATTTTGGGAACTTTAATGTGAAGTATGGGTGCATTAACCACATATTTTGTCTACTAACCAGTGGAAGATCATCCTATAAATTTGACAAATTTACTAGGTATTCTAGGTAATTCAAACCATTTAAATGAAGTGGTAAGATGACGGGAGCAATAATAAATCTATCAATGATCCCTGTCGGTACGGTTACTTTAAATTTATGTTGATAATCTGTCTCTTTAGCAGCCTAATTTGGTCCACTCTTGGACATATGCCTCCTCTAGTCTCTTTCATGATTCTTTATATTGCTTGCTGTGTAGTACGCAGTTTATTGACTGCTTTAACTGTTAATGTGGTTGTCTCCATTCCATAGGTCATTTCAGGGAGAACATACCAGTCAAATACTCTTCTCTTCAAATTAATGGGAATATCGGTGTTTTTAAGAGTGTGTCCCAATCTTCCAACGGCTGCTCATGACATTCTAATTATTCTATTTATTTCCACTTCTTGGTTTTCTTTCCCAAGTCTAATTAGATGGCCCAAATACACATATTCCTCAACTCTTTGTATTTCCTTGTTTCCTACATAAAGTGGCGTATCTTCTAGAGACATTATTTTGGTTTTTGCTTAATCTAACTTTCTCTGAAGCATTTTTCAACTCAGAGAGCATTTTCTGTAACTTGTCTAAATCTTCACTTATTAATACAATATCATCAGCGAAACATAAAGGGTTGAGATATCTACAATCGATGCTAGTGCCCTTATGTTCCCAATTTAGTTGCTTAAAGACATCTTCCAGTGTTAAAGTAAAGAGTTTTGGGGAAATCGTTTCTCCTGTCGCACCTCTCGATCAATACTTATCTCCTGTGTTTCTAGGTCCTCTGCTATCTCTACTTGCAGTGTGGCCTTATCCTTGCATTGTCCATTGTTTGAAATATCGCCCATAGCTCGATAGAGTCAAAAGCCTTGCTATAATCAACAAATGCTAGATAGATTTGATTATTATATTCGGTGCATTTTTCAATTAGTAATTTGATGTTCTGTATCTGCTCTGTTGTACTAAAGCCCTCTCGAAACCAGGCTTGTTCTGGAGGTTAATAGGAGTCAAATTTGTTTGTAAGTCTATTAGTTATAATTTTTGTAAACAATTTGTACGGACGGGTAAAAGACTTATGGGGCGATTATTGCCGATGTTTAATTTGTCGCCTTTTTTCTACAGAAGAATGACTCGGGCGTTTTGCCAGTTATCAGGGATTTTACCGTTTTGAAGACATTTATTCAAAAGAATACTCATTGAATGTCGCGTTGCAGACCCTCCGAATTCCAACATTTCTGAAACATGGTAGAATTGTCGCAACAGTTGCTTTCTCAAAGTTTTATTTCCTGTATCTTTAGAAACCCTGAGTTCCAAATCTGTGTCAGGTGCTCAGGCTAGGATTTTCTCCAACTCGTTCTAAAATGTCTTCCTGAACCTCCGATATCCTAGTCATCTTAATTTTTTTGTTTTAATAAAATATGTTATATAACCACTAAATTTGAGAAAAATGGTAAAATAGCCTTGGCCAACCAACTTTTATTTTGCTATGTTATTTTTATTGTTACCAACTCCGAAATTGATTATCCCTACCAAACAAAAAACTAATACCAAAAACCAGACAAGAAAGAAAAATGTATCACCTTGAAGGTAAAATATTCTGTTTTTGAAAGGCGAGTAAAAAATCCGGAAATTGAAGAAACATTATTTCAACAAAATCTCCTAACAAAAAAGTGGTTAACGACCCCATTTTATAAGCGCATAATTCACTTTACACCAATATATTAAAAAAAGCAAGTTAATAATTAAAACACAAGGAAGCATATCTAATTTATTCATTCCTAATTCAACTAATGATTTAAAAGTAAATACATGTAACTTTTTCTTTAATTTAAAGAACATAATACCGATTTTTGTTGAGATAAAAAAGAACCACCTGCAGTGGTTGTCCTTACTTTCGCAAGGTCATTCACAGATTTTTTTCGTGGGCATATCTTAAAAGTATAACAAGTTTCCTTGGCAATGGCATATAATATTTTTGCGAAAAATTCTTCGGTGTTTTCGGTTTAGGTGTAACAGGATAAACCAAATTTAAAACAGTTTATGTTATATCGTAGGTTTTCTCGGATGGTGGAATGAATGTATTGGTTATTCCGGGTTTCAATCCGTTCGTTCAAAAAATCGTTTTCACGACGTTTCGCAAAATTTTCATTTGGCAATTTCAAGTGCTGTTCGTCTCGCTACTCGCTGAGAACTGATCATATATATATATATATATATATATATATATATATATATATATATATATATATATATATATATATATATATACAGATACAGGGGCGGATCCAGCCTCTCTCTTTGGGGGGGGGGGGGGCGGTGATATCACAAAAGTACAGTATGGCAAGAAAAAAAAGTTGCCAACGGGGGGAGGGGGAGTGCAAGCAGCATTCTCATTCCTAATATAAAAGGCAGAATGGGTTCTATTTTCCTGAACTTAAAGCTTTTTTTTTGGTTTTTTTTTGGGGGGGGGGGGCGTTTGCAAGCATACAGACTCCTATACTCTAATCAAGGACTCGAGAGAGTCATAAAACTGTTACCGAAACCTCTAACGTACCTGCTCCAGTGCCGCAGGTAACTGAGAACTGCAGTAAATCTAATTATATTTCATTATATTTAAATATATTTTATAAATTTACTGCAACATAAAATTTCTGATAGTTTAATTTAATTTCTGTCAGTGGGCAAAGTACAACTTATAGTTTTTTCTTAGTGATTTATCTTATTTGCGCTTGTTTTTATATATTATTTGATATTAGTGAGATACCCAAAAGATATGGCTTTCACCTCTATATTTATTCCAAAATCGTTAAACCAGGGCATTTTTTCCTCAACGAAGAACTTATTTCGATGAATGTTTATGATGCCTTAAGATATCAATATCTAGATAATAATGTTAAAAACTCTGTTGAGATATGTTCCAACATGACAGGAGTTGGAAAATCTACTATGTTCCGAAAACTGAAAGAGAAAAAACGACTGGAATTGTTAGTACTCCCAAGCCACATTCGATCACAGGCAAACGAAAAACCTCGTTGGAAGAAGAGATGAAAACTGCAATTAAATTGGTTGTATATACATTTCATTATGAGAAGCAGATCCCAACCATCTACAAAATTCTAACTAAAATCATTGAAGATCGCGATTTACCTGAAATTAAAAGTACTGATCTCTGGAAATTGCTCAGAGAACTTAATTTTTGCTGGAAAAAACCAGATAGAAAATCTGTTCCTATAGATCGTCCGGAAACTGTTCGTTGGAGAAGTAAATATCTCTCTCAAGTAAAAGATAGAGTTGCTAGAAATAACACAATTAATAAAATTAGTAATTTAACTAAACTTTTGAAAGATTTTTTTGAATAAAGTTACTGCGGAAAATTGGGAAAAATCCGTATAATAAAAGAATAAAACAAAATGTGAGAACTCGATCTCATAATCGGTGAGATAGAGGAACCAATTATAATTAATTTTAGCGAAGATAGTTTCACTGGCGTTGATTAGGAATTAGATACGTAATGTTTACTAGTGTAAACACAATTTATTATTTAAATTTTTTTTTGTTGTATTTTATTGTTTGCTAAAAACACCGGACTAAAGAACACAGGTAATTTGCGACGAGAAAAAGGGTAAAAAATGATTTATTACTCTCTCTAGTTCTTGAATAAACTATAGTATGAGAGGAAAAATCGGGTCCATTTTCCTAAACTCAAAGCTCTTGGAGGGGGGGGGGCGATCGCCCCCACCGCCCCCCCCTTGGATCCGCGCCTGTATATATATATATATATATATATATATATATATATATATATATATATATATATATATATTTTCTGGAAATCTTTCTTGGTTATAGGTTTTTTATTGGAAAATCAAAAAACGACAATTTTTCTGACGTTTCGCTCTAACATAGTGAGCTTCTTCAAAGTTATTTTATATTCATGTCGAATCTTGAAAGTAGCTTTGTTCGAATGTTCGAAACGTCAAAAAAATTGTCGTTTTCTGATTTTCAAAAAAAAAACCTATACCCAAGAAAGAATTCCAGAAAAATATTAACAAAGGTTTAAGATGCAAAAATAAATTATATATATATATATATATATATATATATATATATATATATATATATATATATACAATGAAAACTGACTAGCGATTCCCGAGCTATAACCAAACAAATCGACATGGAGGTGAGCTTGTTTACTTTGCATTCTTTTGAACCCGAAGATATATAGCCCTATCAGTCAAAATCAGATGAAATGCTATTATTCTGCTCCTTATAAATAAAGATAATTTATTATTATCTTTAAAGGCAGAACATTGGTTAGAAAATTTTATAAATTGGAACACGTCAGAAGGTATTTTTGTGAGCCGATTTTATAGTCTGCTTGACTCAGTATTAGATTTCCTTGAAAGCAGGAACGAAAAACTGCGCGACAACTTCACACTCAGAACGGACATCGCTTATTTGACAGACTTTATATATTGATCCAATGTTTTTAAATTAAATAATTTGCTCATTGTTAGGAGGCAAAAAAATAATCAAACAAAATCGCTATAATGTAATATATTCGATTGATTATATGTGCAGATAATTCATATAATGATAAAAAAACACCTAAAGAAGGAATAGGTTTTTTTCTACATTATTTTCAATTCTTTTATTTATAAAAAGACGTAGAATAGTTTTATTAATCCGTTTGTATAAAAAATTTTAGTAGTTTTAGATGTTCAGTCAAATCGCGAATTAAATATCCAACATATAATGGGTGATATCCTCCACGAAGATCAAAACATTCGGAAATGGAAAAAGGACGAGATAGGTACTAACGCGAACCGCCAAGGGGAGTCCGGGGAGGAAAGTTTGAGGATGCTTTTTAAGAAGTAATATTCTTTGGTTACAGTTTGAAATTCGTTCATTAGAGGCAGTACGTTTTGTAATCTTCTAGAAAAAATTACGTTTCTGGCGTGTAATCAGTTTTGTTTAAGAAGGTTTTATTTTTAATTTGTCATTTATTTTCTAGAAAGTTGAGGGACAATCCTGTTTTATTCTACCTGGGAAAAGGCCGATTTTAGTATTATTTTGTCATAGATGAGGTTCGACTGGCGATATTTTTATGTCTGACATCGAGGTCGGTAGGTGGCAGGTTTGTAATATCCTACCGACATATCTTGGAATTTATATTTCATATATCAGTTATTTCCAATGAATGTTGTTCTTCGTCCTATACAGCTCCACCGACGACTGTTCAATTTAGTGGCGTCGACGAATTTGGATAAAATACGTAGTTTTTTTCGACTTTAGAAAGTTAACTCAATTCAAAACTAAAAGTACAAAAATACAATTTTTATAAAACAATAGAACCGACTTCTAAAAAAGCACTCAGAAGCAAAAAATTACAACATAAATTTTTACATGAAACTGAAATTTTTGAAATTGGTGCCAAATTCTTTCTAAACGAAACAAACACAAGGATGGTTCGATAAGTTCTCTGCCTGATAAAGAAAACAAAAGATTTTTGAAAATGGTTTTATTTATTTTTCATCATGGTCCCCTTGTACTTCGATACATTTAGACCAATGATGTTCTAACATTTTAATATCCGTAGTATAATACGATTTGTCCAATTCTGCAAAATAAGCGGTTGTCGCTGCTCTGATTTCGTTATTTGAAGGGAATTTTCGTCCAGCGAGCTATTTGTTCAAGTTTGGGAAGAGAAAGTAATCGCTGGGAGCCAGATCCGGCGAATATGGTGCATGGGGAAACACTTTGAAACGTAGGTCATGGAGTTTTGCAGCAACAACCATAGATTTGTGTGCAGGCTCGTTATTTTGATGCAAGAGCACTTTTTTTTGGCAAGATGTGGACGTTTAGCCTTAATCACATGCTGCAAACGGTCCAGTAATGAAGCGTAATACTCCTCGGTGATAGTCTTACCTTGTTCTAAATAGTCTATAAGCACCATGCCATGTGAATCCCAAAAAACTGTTGCCATGACTTTTCCTACAGACGAAACCGTTTCTGTTTTTTTTTGGCGCACTTTCACCTGCCCTCACCCAGTGTTTAGACTGCTGCTTTATCTCTGGCGTGTAATAGTGAATCCATGTTTCATCTACAGTCATAAAACGTCGAAGAAACTCAGCAGGATTTCGTCTGAATAAGTCTAAATACTCTTGCGAAGTGTTCATTCGAAGCCATTTTTGGTCGACTGTTAACAAACACGGCACCCATCGCGCAGAAAGCTTTCTCATGCCAAGAACATCATGTAAAATGTAATGGACACGATCTATCGAGATGTTTACTATACCAGCAAGCTCTCGTACTTTCAGTCGGCGGTCATGAAGTATGACATTGTGAATTTTTGTGACAATTTCTTCAGTTGTAGCAGTTTTTGGGCGCTCATCATCTTGAATTGATGTACGACCACGATTAAATTCAGCAGCCCATTTTTTTACTGTCGAAAACGAAGGAGGAAAATCCTTTAAAGTAGAGTCTAACTCCTTTTTAATGTCTGTAGGAGTTAAGCCCTTTAAAACAAAGTTTTTTATAACCACTCGAAATTCAATTTAATCCATTTTTTTCACAAAATATCGAATCTTATGTTTTCACTCGATCGCCACAAATAAGCAACTGAACACAAACATCTGAAACTTTGCAGAGCGTCATCTCAAGGTTAATGTTTACCAAATACTATAGTTATTTGACCCTCCTAGCACCCTCTCTGTTTCAGGCCGACAAATAAAGTATATCTCAATCTTTTTATGACAATCACATTTTGTCAGGTATTAAATTGGCGCTGACTTTAAAAATTTCAATTTCATATGAAAATTTATATTGTTATTTTTCGCTTTTTAGAGCTCTTTAGAAGCCCGTTTAATTTTATTAATATGTATGTTTAGTTATAATGGACGAAAAATGTTTTTTTTTACAGTTTTAAGTAGTTGTTGTTAAAATCAAAACAACTCATTAACTTATTTTGGAAGTAGGACAATTATTTTCTTCTGGTACCATTTTATTCAAGGTAAAAAATTTTTACGTAATCGATTAGAGTTAAAATAATAATATAAAAATATTGATATTCTAGTTATTTGGTTTACTTTATTACATACATGTAAATATAATATTGTAGTATCCTGTTAATATCGAATTGCAATATGAACAAAAAAACCATATTGACCAGTAGATAGCCTTGTATTTTCGTTGATACGAGTATATCCGGAAAGCTTTCAAAGTGGAACGACCACACCCGTATAGACACATTGATATATTTTTCTGGTTATTATGATAATCAAAAATTGTATAAAAAATTCAAAGTTTATTTAAATATGTTCCGAATACTCACGTTACATTGGATATTATTTATGAGAAAAAATATTCAATTTAAAAATTCTGCGTGGTGCATATTTTAGTTCAGAACTTGATTGAATTCGAAAGCAAATCAATTCTACAAATTGCACCTGTTAAGATTTGCAATATGGGAGACTCTTTTTTGCGGCGGCCTCGAATTGCGGAGTAACTACCTGATTTTTATAATTGGGTGTTCGAATTGCAGACGAAACCAAGAAGAGTCGTTTTTTAAAAACTTTAAAAATTGCGGACTAAGCTTCATTTTATACAACTAAGGTAAGGGTAATATATTTTTTATTTTAAATAAGAAAATTATAAGTTTTTACAAAAATTAATTTTATATAGGTTTATTAAACAACTAAACTAAAATATTACATATAATGTATGGAGTAGTTCAGGTTAGTCCAGGTTTCGTTCGTCTTTGGTCCGCAATTTATGAGTTTATAAAAAGACTTTGTTCGAACAAAGCTACTTTCAAGATTCGTCATGAATATAAAATAACTTTGAAAAGCTCACTCTGTTAGAGCGAAACGTCAGAAAAATTGTCGTTTTTTGATTTTCAAATAAAAAACCTATACCCAAGAAAGAATTCCAGAAAAATATTAACAAAGGTTTAAGATACAAAAATAAATTATATATATATATATATATATATATATATATATATATATATATATATATATATATATATATAAATAAATAAATAAGTTTTTGTCTGTGTAATTTAAAATAAAATAGACTCAAATATTGGCGAAGCGGACGTGAAAAATTTGTCAATCTACATGATTCTCGTGTTAAAAAGTGCGGAGCACTCCAAAATATGGAAAAACTCCGGGTCCGACAGATGGCGACAGCGCTGTTTCGTCCTAATATGGGACTCGTCAGGCCACCGCATTCGGTACAAACCATCATCTCGCATTTGCATCCTATAAAGCTGAGTTTAAAATCAAAAAACAGTAAACAAGACGACATCTCGATGGTCCACTTGATAACACAAGAACCACACAGATTAACAAAGTTTGTAAAAAAAACCGCCAGATGGTGGCGCGACGGTGAATTAAAAAAGAAATATGTAAAATCGAGTACACGATTTTGGGCATATATATATATATATATATATATATATATATATATATATATATATATATATATGTATATAAAGCAAGCAATACAATAAGCCTTTAGACTGCAGTGTAAAGGTTTACTCTAGCTTGCTATATTACTAAATTGGCTAATTAATCAGTCAATAAAACTGCAAATGAAGCAATACCAGGCTAAGCAATACTAACAATAAAAATGCTGTCCGCAAACTCTCTGAAGATCCTGCCGTAGATGCCAAATTTACAGGTATAGACGAAATGTTAATCAAATAATTTAAAATATGTTTAAAAGCTATCTTGCTTATGGCAATGAAATTGATGTAGGGAAATTGTTTAAAAAAAAATTGATCCATCCAGAAATTTCATGTAATCAAGAAGCTTAAAATAAAGATTTTAAAAAATATAGGGAGGGAATATCAAGAAAATTTCTAGAGAAAAATAATATAAGATGTATTGAACATATTATTAGTCGTTTCTCATTTATTTATATCTTCAGCTCATAAACTGATAAAAAAAATCTACGTTAAATAAGACGACTCAGTTTCTTAGTAGAACTAATTACATATGTTGCATGCAAAAAAAGAGTTGAAAACCTTTTTTGGCTAACGCGTGACTACAAATAAAAAAAATGACAAGAACAAATTTTGTTTTTTCAGTTTATGAACCTGTGCAATAATACCAGTCATGAATATTGCTTATTGTATACAATTTTACGCACATTAATATATCACATTTTAAATTCATTTTAGCATTTTTTTATGACTGTATTAGATTTATTAGGTGCAAATATTGGGCATCGGAAATATAATATTTATAACATTCGAACGATATGGTTCAACACTAGAAATTAATCAATTTAAATGATAAATATTTTATAATATTTATTTAATATAGCAAATTTTACATAAAAATTAATATGACAAATGAAAATAATTATGACTCGAAATTGTGCTGACACCAGGGGCGGATCAAGCCTCTCTCTTTGTGGGGGGCGGGCGGTGACATCATAAAAGTACAGTTTGGCAAGAAAAACAAGTTGTCAGCGGGGGGGGGGGGTGCAAGCAGCATACTCATTCCTAATATCCTACACACATTCCTATACTCTATTCAATAACTAGAGAGAGTAATAAAACTGTTACCGAAACCTCCAACGTACCTGCTCCAGTACCGCAGGTAACTGAGAACTGCCGTAAATCTAATTATATTTAATTGTATTTAAATATTATAAGCTTTTATAAATTTACTGCAACAATAAAATTTCTGATAGTTTAATTTAATTTCTGTCAGTGAGCAAAGTACACTTTACAGTTTGTTCTTAGTAATTTGTATTGTTTGCGCTTGTTTTTATATATTATTTGAGATTAGTGAGATACCCAAAAGATGTGGCTTTGACATCTATATTTATTCCAAAATCGTTAAACCAGGGCATTTTTTCCTCAACGAAAAACTTATTACGATGAATGTTTATGATGACTTAAGATATCAATATCTAGATAATAATGTTAAAAGCTCTATTGAGATGTATTCCAACATGACAGGAGTTGGAAATTCTACTATATGCCTAATACTGAAGACGAAAAAACGACTGGAATTGTTAGTACTCCCAAGCCACATTCGATCCCAGGCGGATGAAAAATTTCGTTGGAAGAAGAGATGAAAACTGCAATTAAAGGGGTTGTATATACATTTTATTAGGAGAAGTAGATCCCAACCGTAAACAAAATTCTAACTAAAATTAATGAAAATCGCAATTTACCTGAAATTAAAAAACTGATTTCTGGAAATTGCTCAGAGAACTTAATTTTTGCTGAGAAAAACCAGATAGAAAATCTCTTCCTATATACAGATCGTCCGGAAACTGTCCGTTGGAGAAATAAATATCTCTCTCAAGCAAAAGGTAGAGTTGCTAGAAATAACTCAATTAACAAAATTAGTAATTTAACTAAACTTTTGAAAGATTTTTTTGAATAAAGTTACTGCAGAAAATTGGGAAAAATTCATATAACAAACGAATAAAACAAAATGTGAGAACTCGATCTCATGATCGGTGAGATAGAGGAACCAATTATAATTAATTTGAGCGAAGATAATTTCACTGACTTTGATTAGGAATTAGATACGTAATGTTTATACGTATATACACAATTTATTATTTAAATTTTTGTTTTTGTTGTATTTTATTGTTTAATGTTGTTTATGTTTTTTTTTATTTTTTTATATATTGTTATTTTAGTGTGTCCCACTCTTTAATTTTATATATATTTAATTCTAATTAGTCGTATTTTTTTTTTATTATTTTATTATTGTATTTGTGTCTTTTTCTTAAGCGTGTAGAATTAACATGTTTATCTTAGTTTTTGGGGCTATCGTATTTCCACATAATAAAGTAAATTAAATTAAGATATCAGTACAATAGAAATAAAAATAAGTAGGTCTAATTTTAATTACAACATAAAAAAAGTAATTACATTTGAATCCCTTTTTAGTGTCTAATTGTAATACTGCAGATGGTTTAAGAAATAAATAAACTGAAACGTCAAATACCCTAAAAATGTTTTTAATTAATAATAAAATGACCGATAGCCTCAAAAATATTTTAATATTATATGGACGAATTTATTTTTTTATATATGTTTAACTTTTTGTATTTTTGACAATGGATATTTGGTAAGTATTTAAATTATAACTTCGAATTTTTTGAGAGAATAAGGCTACATTTTAGTCTATTATTATAGACCGGTATTTTTGATTATAAAATTTCTAACCCATTCCTATGAAAAATATATGTGTCTAACAGATTTTGCTAAAGACACCGGACTAAAGAATACAGGTAGTTTGCGAAGAGAAAAAGGGTAAAAAATGATTTAATTACTCTCTCTAGTTCTTAAATAAACTGTAGCATAAAAAGAAAAATCGGGTCCATTTTCCTAACTTCAAAGCTAGTGGGGGGGGGGGCGATCCTAGCCACCCCCCCGCCCTCCCTTGGATCCGCGCCTGGCTGACACAATGGTGCGCCGGGAGTCGATCTTCTTTTTTTAAGTGCGCAATGCTACTATAATCGTCTTGAATTATTTAATTGGTACGATCAAAATCTGCCCTCTTATGTATACTCTGTTCTAACAGGATTATTTTGATAGGCAATTCCTTCTACATTTTCTAACCTTGATTATTACAAAAAACTATTTAACCTTGACTAAAAATAATATTACTTCTTTGGTAAATAAGTATAACTGAAAAAAACAAACAATTATTTTTTCTCGTCTTTATAAATGATATGTGAAAAATAATAAAACTTCTAAATTTTGTGGATATTCCTGTTCTTCATATCCTAAAATAAAAAAAAATGAAATCATCTCTAGATAATTTTGTTATAACCTATTTCCATAAAAATCTTGAATTTCATGTTTTTTCAGAACTTGCTAATTTATCGTTACCTATTAGCCTTGGCCTTTAACAAACTTTTAATACAAATACGTAAAAATAAAGCATTAATAAACAAAAAAACACCTCCCACACACGACCCACTGGCCGTTTCTGAAAAACTCGATATCTAAATATAAGTTCGCAATTTTTCTTTTAAAATTTAAAAAAGATAGTTTACTGTATTGTTTGGGTATTTTTTAATTGCTTAAACAGCTGATCAGTATTTATGTGGCATGCTGTAACCCCATCTCTCCTCATTATATGCGATGCAACTGTACAAAAAAAAATTATGGTTTAACAATAAAACCGGTCTAAATTGGGATGTTGGCTTGTTCAAATAAAAATATAATTTTACCGCGAAATATATAAAATATAAATCCTAAAAAACATAACATTTTTCTTTATTTTTAAGGAATTTTATTTTTATTTAATAACCAAAATGTAATTAAATCTCCGTCGAGCCACGTGACAACGAATACCAATCAAAGTGAATGATGTCACTCCATACTAACGTCATTGCCGACACTCCGTCCAGATATCGTTATTCTTTTGAGTCATTATTACTTTCAGTTCTATAACTTGAAGTAATCACGATCACTACGACTTAATGACAAGTAAATGCATATTCAAAAGAACGTGAAGTTATCAGTTTCACTTTTTTTTCTTTGAACATTTTCTAATTACTCTAAAAAATACTACCAACGTCATCGCTGTCATGAACTTGATATTTAAATTTTTTAGCTTTATACCACATTCGTAATTGCTGTCAACAGATATTTTTCTTGGTTAATATTTTATAGTCATTTCCATGTAATTTCTTCGAAATTTCCTTACTGTTCCCTTTGAAATCGATTCTAAGAAATTTTACCATGATGGAAAATAGATTTATTAAAGCAAATAATTTGAATTTGCCGAGAATTGTTTGTTTTATGGTGGCCAATTTCTTCGCAACAAACAATAACTTCTGGCCTGCTGAATTTAGGAATGTGAAGACTTCTATGTAAGTAATTTACCAAGGACTATTATTGCCGCAACCGATAATGAATACATAATAGCAATAGTAATCATAGGTATATATATATATATATATATATATATATATATATATATATATATATATATATATATATATATATATATTTATATATTATATTTTCCAGGTTCTTAAACCATAGACTATATCCTTTTTTTTATTTTGTCTATTCTTGGGTTTAGGTTCTTAATTTAACAAAAAATTCAAAACAGTTTGACGTTTCGCCCTTTATTTAAGACATTTTTACATTTTTTTTATTTTATTTATTTATCTTCCTAAAAATCTTTTTAATATAATTAAAAACATCCATACAAGAACGTATATACAATTTTCAAAAACAAACAAACACTTTTCAAATTAAAAAAATATATATTTAATTTTACCAGTGTTTTATTTTTTATATTTTACAATGTACCAAAAAACCGAAAGAACTCACACATTTAATTTTTTTTTTCTCTACAATTCCTCAAATTTTTTGTTTTCTAAGAATAAGAATCTATCTAAAATATTATTTGTTAAGTATCTCTCAGCTGTTTTCCCTAATGGATGTATTCAAAATGTTAACTGCTTTAGTTGCCTGTGTAATTGATAAGTTTAAAATACTCTATTTTGCTTTCATAATGATATGATTAAATTTATTTAACTAGCCTAACCTGAACTAACCTGCAAAACAAATATGTGAAATATTCAAATTCAAAAAAGTTGGAAACAGCTCCAAATGTTTACATCTAAGTAAAAAATCCGGCTATTTTTTGAAGTGGCCAGTTTAGTCTATGATTTTGATATTTCTTTAGGATGCTTTACTACGTGCGGGCCATGTGGGTCTTCTATTTCTTCATAAAATGTCATAATGGATGTGGTTGTTAGTAGCTTCAACCCAAACTATTAATATTATATTTTCTAGACTCTTGAGCCATAGATTATATCCTTTTTTTTATTTTGTCTTTTCTTGCTTTTAGGTTCTTTATTTAACAAAAAATCCAAAATAATTTGATGTTTCGCCCTTTATTTAAGGCATTTTCAAAAATTTTTTATTTTATTTATTTATCTTCCTAAAAATATTTTTTATATATTTAAAAACATTCATACAATAACAAATATACAATTTTAGAACATTAACAAACACTTTTCAAATTCTTTAAAAAATTATAATATTAATAGTTTGGGTTGAAGCTACTAAAAACCACATCCATTATGACATTTTATGAAGAAATAGAAAAATCACACACATCTTAAAAAAATATCAAAAACATACACTAAACTGGCCGCTCAAAAAAACAGACAGATTTTTTTACTTAGGTGTAAACATTTGGAGCTGTTTCCAACTTTTTTGAATTTGAATGTTTCACATATTTGTTTTACAGGTACGTACCTTGAAAATAAATTTAATCAAATCATTATGAAAGCAAAATACAGTATTTGAAACTTATCAATTACACAGGCAACTAAAGCAATTAATATTTTGAATACATCCATTAGGGAAAACATAAAAACAGCTGAGAAATACTTAACAAATAATATTTTAAATAGATTCTTATTCTTAGAAAACACAAAATTTTACAATAAATAAAACACACTCGCATTCACTTATCCTCAGTACCCAAATAGACGATGTAAAGTTTGCATATTATTATTAATAAATAAACAAAATGTCAAGGTGTGTACTCGTAAAATTAAAAATATATTTTTTAAAGAATTTGAAAAGTGTTTTTTTTTTCTAAAATTGTATATATCTTCTTGTATGAATGTTTTTAATTATATAAAAAATATTTTTAGGAAGATAAATGAATAAAACAAAAATTTTTTTAAAATGCCTTAAATAAAGGGCGAAACGTCAAATAGTTTTAAGATTTTTTGTTAATTAAAGAACCTTAGGTCACGAAAAGACAAAATAAAAAATATATAGGGGAGAGTCGGATATATTGTACCATTTTTCAGTTTTTGCAAAATATCTTTTTTGATATTAATTAAAACAAGCTCTTTATCATGAGTCACATAGTTTAGAATCTCATTTAACATGTACCGCAACATCAACACCATACACTTAACGGATTTCACAAAATATGCGTTTTCCTAAAGGCTTTCCTTTGGAACAATTTACCCAACCAGTCGGTTTAATTGTACCACGGGTTAGGTAAATTGTACCACTAAGACTAAAGAGACTTCTAAACATTATAATAAAGTAAAATAAAATGGTTTTAATGATACACAAAATGTATTGATTATATTTTTATTATTAATGAAAAAGTGCTAACAAAATTAAATATTTTTTCAATAGAATCATTCATAATGTGCCAAAAAAAAAACAAACGTATTAAAGTCTAAAAAAAAATTTAACATTTATCAAACTTAAATACTTTCTTTATAAAATTAAATGATATATGAAAATGGAATGAATCACTTTTACTTAAGAATATTATTTAGTCAGTCATCAATTATTTATGTACTAATGTATTGAGATCAAATTCTTTGTTTTATTTTACCCTGTTTTAGTTTAAACAATTATCGCAAATATCGGGATTCGATGTACAGGTTTCGTGAACCCATCTATGACAACGAACGCACTCTATCCAGTCAACGTTTGGCCCAGTTTTGTTAAAGTAGTGAATCTCACATATTGCACAAACATCTTCCTCGTCATCATCATTATCATTGTCATCTGTCATTTCTAGAACTACATCCCCACAGTCATCGCTGCTCGTCGATGAAGATTTTTGTCTTTTCTGAGTTTTCCTTATCTTTTTCTTTTTAAGTACGTTTCTATTATTTTGTGCTTGTCCTTTTTTTATTGCTTTAGTTTTTCCTACATTCACTTGTGCCTTCCTAACTTTTTCTAAAACAACATCTTCACTGCTCGTAGAAGAAGATCTGTTTCTCTTCTGAGTTTTAATAATCTTTTTCTTTCGTTCTTCGTTTTTAATATTTTGTGCTTTTTCTTTATTTATTAATGTATATTAGTAGTATTTCCGGGTATCTTCTTTAATTTCCCTGTGCTTTTTACTCGTTTAGCTGCAACTGATTCTTCCAATTTATTTTTATAAGGGCTTTATGTAATTTCAACTGCTTTCTGAATAGTATTTTTTTGTGTTGTTTACTTTTGGGTATAGGGCACAAAGAGTTTAACGATTTCCTAATATTTTTAGTGTTCAATCCTGAAATCGGTGGTTGTTGGTTTAGTGATGATGATGCTGGGGCGTTGTCCTTTCCTTTAATAATGTTGTCTTCTGTTCTCTCAACACTTTTTTCTGTCTGAGTTATGCTGCTTTTTTCCTGATTATTATTTGCTATAAAAGTCGTAGAATCGTACAAAATCTATGTACTTTCATTGCTTAGAGTTTTGGAACTATCAGCGTCCATATTGTCAGCAGCTTCGAACAAATGTTCTGGGAAGACATTTCTGTTCACTGGCCACACCCCAGATGTCTTAAATCCATTACAAATTGTACCAATCACTGCAGCTCGTCCGTAAGCTTCCGCAAATAAAGTAGCTACTTGATACTGAGTCACTTGGCGACCAGGATTTGTTCTTAACCATTTATCCACGGCTTGTATGTAATATGTGCTCATTGGCTTGAAAACAGAAACGTCCAATGGTTGAAGCCGGTGAGTAGTGTGCCCAGTCAGTTGGAGCATTATAATCCTATTATCTTTGGCCAAGGTTAACGCTTCTATAAATATATGTCACAAAATAACCTCTAAGCATAATACGTTCCCAACTTTATGGTTTAAGCGGTGATTATAGACCTAATCAATAAAAAATATAGCAAAATCGTAACTTACATTTTCACTGAGTAATGTCCTTAGCTACATACGTCAAAATTTATATGAAACACTTACAAAAGCGTTTTTTTTTTCTAAAAATGAATGCACTTGCCGGACGCCATTACAAAATGAGAAGTAGTAGAGGGCGCTGTCAGCGCTCAGTTTCGTGTTGCCAGGAAAGAGAAAAAGTTACATTAAATGTAAAATTTTCAGGTGGTACAATTTATCAGGTAGTACAATATACTAGACCCTCCTCTTTCTCTCTCTCTCTCTCTCTCTCTCTCTCTCTCTCTCTCTCTCTCTATATATATATATATATATATATATATATATATATATATATATAAGCTCAAAACTAAAATAAAACAAGTATTGCCGATTTCTTGCGAAGCCACATTTTTCTATTATTTTCCGAAGATGGAATCTGAATAAATAACTTTTTAGGTATTTTAATTGTAGTACTTGTACATTGACACACCGCACAACACTTAATATAACTTATAATTCATTCTTTAAATCAGAAATTACGAAAAAACTATATCTTCTTATCAATTCACCGGTGTTTATATACTAGTGATGTCACGGAGATAAAGTGTCAAGTATTGGCGTTTTGGAGGGAAATTTGAAACGAAATTAAAAATTTATGATTTTTAAAGTATTAGTTGTATTAAAAATAAAAATAAAATTTGGACTACATTAGGTACTTATGCATGGTTTTAAACACTTTCCCAAAAATAGTCAACATCCTAATTAATACTTAATAAGAATATCATCACTTCTGTTAAATCCTAAAATATATTTTTCCAATCCTATATTTTTTATTTTATTGATCCAATATGGCACATGGGAAAAGGGATGCCGCGAATATTTTTAAAAAAAGTTTCCAAATATACATTAAAATCTGTTGGATACCGTAAATCAGAACCCATTGAATCAAGTCGTGTGGAAACTTTTAATTATGAAATTTTTATATTAGCACATTATATTATTAAGAAAAATAAATTCGTTGTTAATTTTGTAACACATTTATTAATAGAAATTAAAATTTATATTTATGAACTAAACAGTCCGATGCCTAAAAACAATATTTTAATAAAAATCACTATTTAAATGCCAGCAGGGGGTACCAACACATCAGGAAATGAATAACTATTAGGTTTCATAAAATGATTTACAATTATTTTGAAATTTCACTAGTCAATAACTTTTAATGTTAGAAGGCGTATAAAGAAGAAATTACCGACATTTAGCATTTCACATTATTTCGTATAAGCTACTTAAAACTAAAAATAAAAGACTGCTTGACATTTGATTGAAGGTAAAAATTATATTGTTTTCAGGTGAGTATGTGTATTATGAAAGTTTAATTGTTATTTCGTTAAAAATTAAGGTAAAACGAGCAAATGTTTACATAGAACGGAAGCTTGGTTAAAAGAGGAATCATTGTTCTTGTGTTTAGACGGTGTGCTTTTAAAATTACTTTCGTTTCGCCTACTGAATCCAGTATTCTATTCTCCCGATGCGAAGATCTATCAAGATGTCTCATATATTTGTTTGAAGGTCATAGACAACAATGTTTCTTGCAAAGTAGTAGATACCTGTTGTCCTGGGTTAAGAACTCACAACATTTCGTAAAAATTATACGTGAAATAGAAGTACAACCGGAAGACCATTTTATTAGCTTTGACGTGGAAAGCCTATACACCAACGTCCCAGTTAAAAAGTCATTAAAAATCATAAGAAAGAAACTTGAAGAAGACCAGACCTTAGCAGGAAGAACATCTTTACCACCGCACGCCATTAAGAACTTGTTGGAAAGTTGTTTGACTAATTCCTATTTGCAAGAAAAGGAAAAATTCTACATCCAGGATGATGGACTACCGATTGGATCTTCACTCTCACCGGTGGTCGCAAATATTTTCATGGAATGGAAACGACGAAGAACTTCGAAACTTCCTTTTTCATCTCAACAATATCAGCCCAACTATTAAACTCACCGTGGAGAAAGAAGTAGAAAATAAATTACCATTCTTAGATGTCTTGGTTGAAAGAAATGGCAGACAAATTCAAACTTCGGTTTACAGAAAAGCCACGCACACAGGACAATACCTTAATTATTCATCTAATCACTCCAACAACACCAAACAAGGAATTATAAGAAATCTCGTAGATAGAGCTTTAACTCTCTGCAACTCTAACGAGAGCTTGATGAAAGAGATAGATTACATTAAAAATGATCTGACAGCCAACGGATACCCAGTATATCTAGTGGATACATTTCTAGAACAACGCAGAAATAGAACAATATCGACAAGGGATGAAGAACGAAAACCAGTACTGAACATCCCCTATGTTAAAGGCATTTCAGAAAAAGTTAGAAGGATAGGCAAACGATATAAAATCAACGTTATTTTCAGTTCCAATAACCCTCTGAGACGTCGGCTCACTAGGGTCAAACCAACAACTCAAAGGGACATGAAGAACTGTGTATATCAGATACCATGTGAATGTGGCAATTCCTACGTTGGCGAAACAAAGAGACTTCTTGACGTAAGGATCAAAGAACACCAAAAATGCACATCTCGAGGAGAAACAGAAAAATCTGGTGCCGCCAACCATGCCTGGACTCATGGACACCACATAAAATGGTCTGAAGCTAAAATACTACACCGAGAACAACATTGAAGAAAACGGAAATTCAAAGAAGCCGCTGTTATATATCAGAACCCGAGTTGTTTTAGTAAACCATCTTTAGATATAATAGAAGTGTGGAAACCACTTCTTAATAATTGTAAACTAAAACTAATTGCAGCATAAAAAAAATTAGATTTTGCCGTAGCAGACATGACTGCACCCATCTCAGTTACATTCTACTGCATTTACTTTTAGTATAAATAGTCATGTAGCTAAGGGATTTATTTAGTTTCACTTGAAAACGGCTAGAGATAACTACTAGCCGAAACATCGGATATTCAACAAAAATAAAGACAATGGAAGTCCAACAGATATCTACTACTTCGCACGTCTCAAATAATTATAGGCGAAACGTCAGAAAGTAATTCTTAGTTAACACTTTTAAATAGGAGAATAATATCTTCAACTTGGGATTGTATGTACTGAGATATACGAATGAATTCAGCGTTTTAAAATATTTGTTTCTTTCCTCGAACTTTTATTGCTACTAAATTTAAAATATGGATTCAAATTTTGACCAGTACCCACTAATTTCTAGAGAGGTGAAGGAATATGAAATTCAAAAAATAATATCGAATTGACATCCCGGAAGGCATCTTAACTAAAATATGACTCATCGATAAACTTTTCTAATATGCTTTATTTCTTAGTTTATTAAATGAAAACAGTACCCGTAGTTTTCAGCTCGGAGTATACCTGTACAACAAGCGGCACAGAGGGAGAAGTTGATGATTTTACTTATTTATAAACTAATAAAACTCGCAAACCAGTGAGTCTGCAGAGCATGCAAATATAATAAATAGACCAGCTGCGACAGGAATATGTAAGTTTGTCTATTATTCCGAAGGTGAGATTGTGAGGTGTGTAATCTTGTAGAAATCCGGCTGCAACACTGCCAAAACTGTATAGTGGTGTGGAGGTACTAGTTGAACATTTAGAAAATTTTAAGTTTTTACCAAAAGGTAAACAAGGAAAAAAAGGGAGAGGAAAAAAACAGACGAAGGACCTTAAAAAAAAAGAAGAACGTCCAAGTCTACTTAACAAAAATTATTTATCAATGTTCATTAAATAGATAAGAAATAATAATCAATTATTAAGTTATTTTTCAATTAGACTTTTAAAATTTCCACATATTCAAAAAAAATGTCAAAGGTGACCATAAAGTTTGAGGAAAAGCTCAAGATCCGCAATAATTTTGAAGTATTATAACAAAATGACGTCTTATTCAATAACCAATTAGTAATAATTAAACAAGTAATTAATTTAAAGTAATATACTGCTTAAAACTCTTGAAGGTATAGACAGCTAAGAGTAAAAATAAAAACAAAAAAAGTCCGGGTGATCACCAATATTTTCTTTAACATGAAATGAAACAAAAGATCTACTTTACAAAATAATCAATTATTTAACCAAATTAACCATCCCATAATTGGTAATAACAATAAAAATAAAATAGATAATAATTGGCATTTGAGACAACTGGTTACTATAAATGCTTAGTTTTATTGACACTAATCACGATTAAACAAATCATCTTTAATCTGGCAAAAATAAACGCAATTTTAATTATGCTCTAATGCAAAAATAATATCTCAAAATATAATTACCATATTTATCATAATTCTATAGAGATGGCTGAAATTTACAACTTGACATTACCTTTTTAATTGTTGAGAATCTCTTGAACTTTAACTTAATGTGGTCAGTCTCAAGTACATAATTACTGTTACATAATTTAAAAATCACACTGGAGTCAAACTGAAAATACTCGAGCCACCAGGTATATCACGATGTAATATTATTTCGTTTTCATCGATTTTAAATCCAGAGAGGAGCCAAGACATTAAACACAAATCAGATTTATTTTAAAATAGATTAATTCTTCTATAAATTGGAGCCATAGTGGTATATATGTATGTATTAAATAAACTGAAAAATAAAAAAGTCCGTTGGTTTATCAGTAAGTTATTTATTCAGAATTGCATGTTTGAACGCCAGGTAGACGGCAAACTCAATTTATTGTATAATTTGCATTGTAAATTTTATTAGTTTAAAAATAAGCAAAATTTGATGTTTCATCGATCCACCCACACCTCCCCCTCTGTTGCTTGTTCAACAATCCGAGTGGTAGAATACCGGTACTGTTTTCAATCCATAATAAACTAACGATGAAGGTATTTTAGAAAAGTTCATCGATGAGTCACATATTGTGACGCTGCCGCCCAGGCTAAAAGTATTTTTAGTTTTTAAAAATTTACTCTACTATATTTATCTTCTCTTCCTTCTTTGCAGTTAGGTGTAGTGGAGAGGGAAATATGGGCTACATTTTGTGAGAGAGGCGCATCTAACTCGTAGAACTAACTGGACGAATGACTGATGTCTTTAATCTCGAAAATCTCCTGCAAGATAATTTTTTGATATATTGTGGATGATAACACACACATCTAGCATTACCTCAATACGGTTCAGATGTAAAAATTAGAATGACCACCATCTAACCCAGATTTAAATCCGATATAACATAAAACGTCGCATATGACTACAATTTTAGTTTGTGTGTAATGCAATGCCTCAAGAATACATTCAAACTTCACTTATTGTTTGTAGTATGTCAGAAAAGATGCAAACAGTAACTACGCCTCGACAAGAAAATACTCATCACGAGCTAAGCGTTTATTTTAATATGAAAAACTAGTATCTGCCGTTATAAAAACATTTAAGTTCAATGTAAAGATCTTTAATTTTTATACCATTTAGCATGTTTTTTTTTTCACGATTTTCTTCTCATAATAATTTAATATTGCTCATGTCATTTATTCATTCATTTATTCATTGTACATTACAGGATTACCCAAATAGTATAATATAATATAATATAAGTTGATTTTCTCTATAAATTTTTGTAAATTTTTTTTTTTTAATAAACGGTTAAATAATAATAATATAAAGGAAAAAAAAACAGTAGAATATGTAATATATAACTGAATATTTGTATGATTTTCTTTAGAATTTTTTGTAAAAATTTTGTTAATAAACAAATTAATAATTAATATGACAAAAAAAATTGTTACTACCATATAAATTAATAAAACAACATCAATATTATAAATATTACTTGTGATGCATAAGTTTCCTTGAAGGGCCCATAAATAATGCGCCGGAACTATGGTAACCCGCCGACAGCGGCCTGCAGCAGCTATTTTCGATTAGATTCAGCCTAATTTTCGAAGGTTCACAGATCTTATGGAAATGTATTTCGTGGATCCAAAAAATTAACAAGTAAAGTACAAGTATTAAAAAGCATCTTCTGCAAATTTGAGCCCTTAATATTCATTTGCCACGCCATTATGAATTTTTGAAAAAAAAAAACGTTTTTTTCATCCAAAATTAATTTTTTTTTTGAAATCGGAAATGATACATCTAAATCCAATGCACGCATTAAAAAATTTTTATCTCCATTCGGTGAAAAGTTATCGTAATTTTTTTGGTGCAAAAATTGGTGTTTGCAAAATTTCTCAGCCCACGATTGAAAAAAAAAAAATTAAATAGATTTTCAAAATATAAAATAATACAAACAATTTCCAATAAAAGTGAGCATTGTATCTTAATTAGGAAAGTGGAAAATTGAGGTTGAATTTTCAATTTTGACATCGAATTTCTCGGAAAATAAAAAACTCACAGATTCCGGCTTTGACATCATTTTTTAGAACGATAATTTTTTTAAATTTTAAATCGGTAATTTGTTAATAAATGTCTTTTTAAAAAAAAAAAACAAAAACCGTAAATTTTGTCGAAAAAAAAATATATCTCGATAACTAGTGGAGCCACCTATAACTTATATATATATATATATATATATATATATATATATATATATATATATATATATATATGTATCGATAGGTTTTTTAATTCTCTACAACATTTATTTGAAATATTTTTCGATACAACTTTTACTTTTCGAGATAAACTCAAAAAACCGAAAATCGTGACCATTTTTGGTCCGCCATTTTTTTTTCCACAGGTCTTTCAAAGTTACCATCGAGATATGTTTTACAGGATGCCGAAATGAACACATTCCAGCAAAAAAAACCAATGTTACATTTTTGTTACTGACGAAAGTCTATTTTCCATGGAGTAATATCCAAGAAACACAAAATGGTTTTAGCAAAAAGCTCTGTTCCAAATTATATTTGAACACTTTCTGAAACAGTTTTAACCCCCAGAATAATATTTAGTAACATATATTTTTTTCACTGTCAGATTTATTCTTCTTCATATTTAATTTACAAGTAAATACAAAATTTTAATATGTGAAGTTGTGACTGTAGCATTTATATAAATTTACGTGGGTGCTTTGATAATAATCTTTTATTTTTAATACCATAATGGTACATTGTTAAATAAATTTATATTATATTATATTGTTTTGTAGAAAATAAACGTTAATGAATGGATTATTAAATACTTACAGAAAAATTACGTTATTTAATAATAATTTAATATAATTAAAAATGTATAGATAATGACAAACGTTACGAAATGTGATTATTTTCTCTAATGAAATTTAATATCTAGTTATACGCTTCCTATATTATAAATAATTATTATTTATAAAAATTAGCCATTTAATTTTATGATAGACAGGAAATTTTGATTTATATTATGTGTATGTAAAATTTTTTTTGGTCAAAAATAGAAAGTTTTTTTGTTTATTATATTTGACTTAATATTATATTTTAATATAATTTTGTAACCCTTCACCTTTCAATTAACATTAAGTTGAAATGACAAAAAAGTCAGATAAATAATTTCCCCTGGTTGCCATATATGCTCTCCCTCGTATATTTTTTCTCTACTACTAACAATTGAACGAAAATTATAGAGTTAATTAAGGACAAACTACAGTGTATCCACAGATCATATAATTTTTAAAAAACAAAAATTTATAATAACTCCTAAGTGTCTGCAGAACCATTGAATTAATAGCCATGGAAATTCTGTTGCTCCTTGTAGGATATTGGTTTTTCTAACTCTAGTAAGCGAAATTGTCATTTTTCTCAGCTTTTAATCCATTTATGGAATTGATAAAGGGATGATATTTATTGCTGAATTTGGATATTATTTCAAATCTCCCCTGAGCAATGGCAACTCACTTTTATGAAAGGCAAATGCTCTGTGTCTGTGTTATAGAGACGGCTAAATATTCTCTCTGAAAAACGAGATTTCAATATAACAATATAATCTTTTAAGCGGACTTTAGAGCTCTATGGAGAGCGGGCGATTTTCACCCCACAAATTGTTCCATTATGCAGCGAAAGTGGATGGACATACCTGTGGCGGGGGGCTAACTCTGCATCTGACAGTTCAAGCAGAAAAATCGGTCCGAAATATGTAAATATCTGTTATACATGTGACAAGCGACTTTTTTGTTATAGTAGGTCACTCAAATGACCAACCATCCTGGTTGGATGAAGGAAGTATCCAGGTCCTCTTAAATGAGGCATCTTTCTGTTTTTTTTTCTTAAAAAACGGTCTCTCAAACCCGGTTAACGTGTAAACCTTCCCGATTGGTTCCCGGGCAGTGAGAGTATGACCGCGAGATAGGAGAAAGAGAAGCTAGTTAAATTGCCTCAAACACAACGGCTACATAAACTTGTAGTTAAAAAAAAATATTTTCAAGCCTCTAGAAAGTGTACATAAAGCATTTTTGATAGATTTTTTTTTTTAATTTGGGACTTTAACATAAGACAGACATATAATGGAAAATCACCAAATACAGAGAGTTGTAGAGTCAAAAGCCATAGCGGGGAATGAATACCATCCACAAAATTCTGCCAATAACTAAAAAACTTCCAGCATAATATCTCGAGGCTAATCATTACAAAGCATCTGTATAGTCATAAAACGTTTCCGATACTTATTCTCCTTTCAATTAGTTAAATAAAAGAATATAAACAAACAGTTTATTTCTTGCAAATACAACTCTGGTTCCCTCTCTATACGTTTCAACTATCTAATGGTCTCATCAGTGGAGCTGTATCCACCCAGGAGCAAGATTCGCAAACAACTGTCCATATAAAATATAAATTCCGAGACGTGTCCGCAGGATATTAAATCTATACTTTTTCGATGTCAGACTGAAAAATATCACCACTCGAACGACATCTATACATCCACCGGGGTACTACAAAACTTTAAAATTAAAATTTGAGTAAGAAGTAAATAAATCTTTTTTAATGCCGTGTTGAAACGGTTGCCTATGCTCATTCTCATTTCAAACAGTTAAAAGAAAGAATATATATAAAAAATGATTTGCATATATTCTTTCTTTTAACTGCTTGAAAGGAGAATAAGTATAGGCAACTGTTTAAACATGGCAGTAACAAGATTTATTTATTTCTTACTTAAATTTTAATTTTTAAGACTAAAATGTCATATAGTGCAAAGGGTCTACACAGAGCTTAATTCATTTAGCATCTGAATGATGTTCCATGGAAAAAGTACGAAAGCCGTTTGACCAGGTCGATAATATTAATAATATCGTGGTATATACATTATTTATTTTAATACCTTGGCAGTTTTGTCACAAAAGAATTGAGCGTTGTGGGTTTCAGTAAGTCGAATACTGACAAAGTTTTATTTGCAATATAGATTATCTAACTAAGTCATGACAATTTTATCAATAGTTTTGTAATGATTTTTATCCTTGTGGAAAAAGAAAGTATCAGAATACCGGCATAACATTTGGGATTTTAAGTAGAAAATATTGGCTTTTCGACTGGACTATCCGGGACTTTTTAAACCTTGCTTAACTTTTCAAGTTAATCGGAATCTTTAATTATGTCGATCGTGTTGAAACTTCTAAGTAGATTGGACTATGTGATTAACTCGTTAATTATAATTATATTCTAAAATTCAATATCTAAATAATTTAATGATAAAAAACCCAATTTTAATAACAAAAACTTTTTCATAATGGTTGGTTTTTTCTCGACGGATGGGTCATATATAGTATTGAGTTTAATTTAGAGGTATAAAATATTGATTTGGATTTTTTGCAATGTCACATAACTTTTTATTTAGACGAGCTAGTTCTGGGAAAATCATAAAATGTTGACCAACACAGATTTTTAAGCACTAGCTATAAAAAATATAAAAAATAAAAGTTAAAAATAATTAATATAATTAAACAATATTTGTACACAATTTCTTACACGACTAAGATTGATCATCGGTTTAGTTGATGGAAACTACTTGATTCTTTACATAATTATTATTTATTAGAGCAAAAAGAAATGATCTAAGTCACAGACGTGATTATTAATGCGAAATTTTCTACAAGAGCTTACTTTTTATTTAAATCATTGCAGGAGGTGGATTTTATTTAGTGACCATTTATTTTTTTTTTTTGACTCTCATTTTATCTCGAGAGGCCTATGCTCATCATTTTAATCTACCTTTCCTATGATATCTTCTTCTATTTATATCGTCTCCCTTTGAAAGTTGGCGATCCAAATGTGTAGTTTACTCGGGATCTTCCCCTCGATTAGGAGTTACAGTAATTCATATTTATCACCCCTCATAACAAGCCCAAGGTAAAAAGTCTTTCTTTTTTTTGACGTTAAATAATAATATTTTTACACTGGATTGAGCAGTCCGTTACTCTGTATTAGTGCATAATCAATGATAAATTTTTTTATTATCTTTTTTTCTATAAAGTGAGAGAATAAAATATTAAAAAAGTTTATCATTAACAATCTTTCTGTTGGTTTAAGAATTTCGATGTTCTTTTTTTAGTATGCGGTGATAGAGGCACAATTCAAAAGTTTCCATAAGTTTTTCCATTTGTGGGTCCAAGGTCCAGTTCTCGCAACCGTATAATAGGATAGGGAATATACAGCATCGAATTTTAAGTATTTTAAATTGTAAGCTAAGGTTAGATGCAATAAAGAATCTTTTTATATTTATAAATGTTTTTCTGGCCTGTTCGATTCCGGTTTTTATTTCACATCGCTCATTTATAATGGCTTCTAGGTATCTGCAGGATTTGTTCAACTAAAGCAGCATTTATATAAAGTAATATGTCTATACGTATTTTTGAGAAGACTACCAGTTTCTTCTTTGAGATGTTTATTTGTAGACCAAATTATTCACAGTGATATGCAATACGGGTCAGCATGTATTTGTAGTTTTAGCCTATTGTCGAATAGTATTACGGTATCGTCCGCATATCTGATATTATTTTTGAGTTATTCGTGTGCCACTTTAAATGTTGCTTCAGAGTATACAGGGTGTTCAAGTATAGAACTTCACTCTCAAAATCTCCAAAAATATGCAACCTAGAAAAAAATTACTCGCAAAACAAAAAAAAGGATTTTGCCCGGGAAATCTTATGGTAACCTTAAATTTGATCTTGGGCTTGACTTTTAAGGTCAAGTTGAGTTTTTTTAAATGGAAATTCTGATGTTTTATTGCAGAAATGGAAAGCGGAGGAAATTTCCTATCCAAGTAAAATCCTATTTGGAGGTAATTTGAGGGTCGAATTTTCTTATACTATGGATTGGTGTAAAATTTTTTAATAACTCGACAATTAAGAGTAATGGAGGAAAACTTTTCCTATAAAAGTTTCAGGAAATTGAACACTGTTTAACCTTAAATTTGACCTTGACCTTGCCCTACAGGTCCATTTGAAGGTACAATTTCAGAATTTTAAATGAGACCTCCTACTTTTAACCACACATATGGAAAGATCAGTGAATTTTACATCTAGGTAGAACCTTAACCTTGACGTTGATTTCAAGCTCAGGTCATAAAAGTATTGGGAAGAATGACTAGTACTAAAGTTGTACGATTTTATCCGGGAAACCTTATGGAATTCTTCAAATTTGACCTCGACTTTGACCTTCAAGGTTATTGAAAAGCCAATTTTAGAATTTTGAATGAGACCTAGTTCTTTTGACACTATAGATAGAGAGGGCACTAAATTTTACATCCAAATATTACCTTGATCTAGAACTTGAGGTCAAAGTTAAAGTCATAGCAAGGTCAAAATCGTGAAACTCCTTATTTTAAAAAAGGTGTAGTGGACGGTTGAATGGTAAGCTTAAAGTTGACCTTGACTTCCAAGGTTACTAAAAGATCTATTTCAGAATTTCAACTGGAACTCTTAACTTTTAACTCAAAAATAATAGAACATTAAATTTTACATCTAGATCAGATTTGAATTTGAAGTCAAGGTCACAGCAAGGTCAATGTAGTGGACCTTTCTATTTCTGGAATAGTTGTAATCATTCAGAGACATGGCTCCCAAAGGCAAACACGTTACCAGTTGGTATCAGAGACGTTAAATTCACTGCTCTAATAATATATTAATATTCTTAATGTTCAGATTTACAAAATTCTCTGTTGCTCGATGTTCTGCCTTTAATACCTAGATAGTAGTAATAAAAACGTGCGAGCTAAAAATGCTCTATAAAATAATATATTCTGTAGTTTTTAAGGCATTGCATTAGAGAATGTAACAGTGTTACGAAACCCCGGTCACGCCAATTTATTAATAAAAACGATAATTCTAATAAAGTAAGGCTTGTTTCATTGATTAAAAAAATCAAACGTATGGACTTGACTCTGTTCGTATTCAAAGATTTGACCTAATGTCATTTAATCATACTTTAATTTATCTACTAAAAAGAGAATCAACTAAATAGGTATAATATGAAATAATTAATACTAAAAACACTAAATCTCAGAACAAGTAAGTTCTAATTGCGTCTGTTTTGGAAAGCTATTTCTTTGAAACTAGTATAATAAATATCTATATTATTGGGAAGAGACTTAGATGAGCTTTAAAATTATGTGGCACTTGATCCCCTCCCTTTTTAAAATTTTAATGGTAACATCTGTCCATTCCAGTGGGTTGAACTACCAAAATTACAAGTGTCCCTCTTGAAAATGATTGAATTCACGCGTCTTTTCGATTTTTATTATTCTTTACTAGAAGGGAAATATTAAGAGTAGGAAGTTTAAAAGTGAACCGATGTCTTTACCTATGTCGAATTTGCTTTAAAGGTTTGAATCAAAATGACCCTTACAGTGCTCCAACTTTTTTTTCATGTAATTATACTTTTAAGCAATAAAAATTAATTAACGATATATCAATGATTCCCGTAATTCATTCACATGCAAGCAAAATTAAGGGTATTTCCACTTGCCGGTTTATGACCTTTAAGTTATGAAATTTATTTTAGAGAAGAGATATTTGAAAGTAAATGGTTAAATTTCTTACATAATACTTTGACGTACTGTTTATAGTTGAAACACTAAACTCAAAATAATACTTGAAAAATATTAAAGTCTGTTTCAAGAATAATTTTGTATGTAATGTACATAAAATATTACTCTAATGACTTACCAAACCTAAGAAACTATTAAAAAAGGTTAAATTTATTGTGCAGGGAAACCCAGGCCCTTTTAAAAATGTTCAGTGGTGTCATGTCATCATTCCTAGTTAGTAGTATAATGTTGTTCTAATTAGTAGTATAATGTTGCTATGTTTAACAATAATTTGATTACAAAAACGTACCATCCATTGCTCATTTCTCGTCGAGAAACCACAGATTAAAAAAAAGATTCTACGACCAACATTCGCCGAGATAATCCAAATTTTTCCGGCGAAACGAATGTGAAGCGCTCGAGTCACGTTTTTTCCGCGTGCAGCAGACTAAAAGAACGACCCTCTCTACTGCTCACTTTCTGACTCTTGGAGTAGGCGCAACTTAAAACTATTGCAACATCATACTCCATGGAAAATAGACTTTCGTCAGTAACAAATATGTAACATTGGTTTTTTTGCTGGCATGTGTTCATTTCGGCATCCTATAAAACATATCTCGATGGTAACTCTGAAAGACCTATGAAAAAAAAAATGGCGGACCACTAGTTATCGAGATATATTTTTTTTTCGACAAAAAGACCCCGCACCAATCAAATGGAAATTGGATCCTGGTCAAATTCGTTAAAAATTCAGTATGTTGTAGGTCTAGATGTTTTGAGCAAAAGTTCCTAGAAGCACAAAGTCCAAAAGTTAATAGTTTTAGAGATACAGAGGGATGAGTTGCACTCGCTCCAACCAAATGAAAATTGGATCCCGGTCAAATTCGTTGAAAATTCAATATGTTATAGGACTAGATGTCTTGATCAGAAGTTCCTATGGGCACAAAGTCCAAAAGTTAATAGTTTTCGAGATCCAGAGGGATGAGTTCCGCCCGATCCACCATTTACATAGGCTAGGCGTAAGGGTCAATTTTCTCGATCTATCTCTTTTTCTCTCTCTCTCTCTCCCTATCTTGTGAACTTGTTTGGCTAACGTAAGCGAATGTAAATGTATAATACATATTCTAGAAATACATATATATATATATATATATATATATATATATATATATATATATATATATATATATATCACTACATAGTATAAAACAAAGTCGCTTTCTCTGTCCCTATGCCCTTTGTATGCTTAAATCTTTAAAACTACGCACCGGATTTTGATGCGGTTTTTTTCAATAGATAGAGTGATTCAAGAGGAAGGTTTATATGTATAATAACATCCATTAAATAGTGGAGAAATACTGTTATTTTTGAGGTTTCTAATGTGATGTCGTTAATTATCATATTTTTTTCCGCTTACATTGCAAACGCAGGCTGAACCCTACGAGATTTATCAAAATAATGTACTAATTATTTGTACACATTGAAAAGGTCTACAGAAAACTCCGCGATGGTATATGTCTATTTCTCATGGATATCCCACAATAACATTTTTTTGTCATTTACTTTTTACGACAAATAATGGCAAATTTTGAAGCGATTTTAACCAATACAGCATTAATCCTTATCCAATTAAATAGCTTAAATACATTGTTGATTTAATATAGATCTATATGGTCCTTTACAGCACAAGATTTAAATGAATATTTTCGAAGATATTACAGATTTAAAATTGCGGGAAGTAGCGCTTGCGGCGGTACTGGCCGACCGGGGCGGCGGCAGCGTGCCTATAAATAGCGCGTCGGAGGCCGATGTAATAATTGTTGTAAAAATAAAATAAATAGTCACAGTTTTTCTGTAGTGTATTTAGTATCAGCATTGCACATATATATATATATATATATATATATATATATATATATATATATATATATATATATATATATATATATATATATATATATATATGAAGTAACTAACACAGAAAGGATATGATGGAGAGAAGTTTGCATTTACTGTTCGCATTTTACTTCATCCATACGCGGAGCTGCATATAGTTGTATGTTTGCTGAATGTGATTTCAGCACTACAACGGCATAATGTGGATATATCCACTGCTATTGCATCTCACACGGAGGAATCCGTGAAATCCGCATTAACATATATATATATATATATATATATATATATATATATATATATATATATATATGTGTGTGTAGCTATGTACCAAAATATTGAAATCTTCTAATCATAAAAAAAATATTTCAGTCGATAGGTTTAGGATAGTGAACGAGATCACCAATTTTAATCTTGACTATAAACTTTAAATCAAGGATCAAGGTCAAACATTCTCAAGATGCCCTTTTAACGACTGTATGATGTATAAAATCCGATCGCGCAACCTCCACGTTATGCTCATGCCGACGGTTCATAAAATCATTTGTAAAAATCCGTATTCAAAAATTCTGGCACCACTGTTGCTTTGCTATGTTACTATGATCTTTGATTCAAATTAAATCGAGTATTTTAATCTGTATAAGGCACTAAATTCTAAATAAGAATTTACAATAAGTCACTAAATTCTTAGCTTTTGGTGATTAAAAATAACGTGAACAAGAAAACTACCAAAAAAAGAGCATTCAAAAGATCATTCAAACTACAAGCCTCACTTTGACCATTGACCTCAAGGTCATAAAAGGTTCAAATCTTACGAAAATCGAAAAAAACGTTTTTATCTTTAAAATCTACTTCTTAAAAAAAGTTTTCCATAAAAAACTGACATCTTGACAATGTTTGACCTTGACCCTTGATCTAAAGGTCATAGTCAAGATTAAAATTGGTGATCTCCTTCATTATTCTAAACCCATAGACTGAAGTATTTTTTTTATGATTACGCGATTTTAATATTTTGGTACATAGTTTGCAATGTTTTACGCTGCATATGTATCCCTCTGTATCTCGAAAACTATTAACTTTTGGACTTTATGGCCACAGGAACTTTTGTTCAGGACATCTAGACCTACAACATACTGAATTTTCAACGAATTTGACCGGGATCTAATTTCCATTTGGTTGGTGCGGGCGCAACTCATCCCTCGGTAGCTCTAAAACTATTAACTTTTGGACATTGTGCCCATGGGAACTTTTGATCAGGACATCTAGACCTACAACATACTGAATTTTCAACGAATTTCACCGGGATCTAATTTCCATTTGGTTGGTGCGGGCGCAACTCATCCTTCGGTATCTCTAAAACTATTAACTTTTGAACATTGTGCCCATGGGAACTTTTGATCAGGACATCTAGACCTACAATATACTGAATTTTCAGGTAATTTGACCGGGATCCAATTTCCATTTGATTGGTGCGGGGTCCACAACGGTTTTGGTTTTTTTTTTAAAAAAAAAAGGAATTTATTACCAAATTACCGATTTAAAATTTAACATAAATATAGGTATTATTATTCTAAAAAAGTATATCAAATTCGGAATTTGTGAGATTTTATTTTCCGAGTAATTCGAGGTCAAAGTTGAAAATTCAACCTCAATTTTCCACTTTCCTAATTAAGATACAATGCTCAATTTTAATGGAAATTATTTGTATTGTTTAATATTTTAAAGATCTTTTAAAAAAAATTTTTTTTTTCAATCGTGGGCCGAGAAATTTTGCCAAAACTCATTTTTGCACCCAAAAAACTGCGATAACTTTTCACCGGATGGAGATAAAATTTTTTTAATGCGTGGGTTGGATTTAGATGTATCATTTCCGATCTCAAAAAAAATAATTTTGGATGAAAAAACGTTTTTTTTTTTTCAAAAATTCATAATGGCGTGGCAAATGAATATTAAGGGTTTAAATTTGCAGAAGGTGCTTTCTAATACTTATACTTTACCTGTGAATTTTTAGATCCAAGAAATGCACTTCTATACGATCTGTGAACCTTCGAAAATTGGGTCGAATATAATCGAAAATAGCTGCTGCAGGCCGCTGTCGGCGGGTTGCCATAGTTCAGGCGCATTATTCATTGGCGCTTCAAGGAAACTTGTGTATTACAATTAATATTTAGAATATTGATGTTATTTTATTAATTTATATGATAGTAACAATTTGTTTAGTTATATTAATTATTAATTTATTTATTAACAAAATTTTTACAAAAAATTATAGAGAAAATCATACAAATATTCAATTATATATTACATTTTCGACTGTTTTTTTTTTTCCTTTATAATATTATTATCTAACAGTTTATTAACAAAATTTCTATAAGCAAATCATATAAAAATATAATAATAGTATATAATATTTAATAATACATTAAAATTACGTGCGAAAATCATACAAATACAATATATCAATTATACATTCATCTTTCTTTTTTTTCTATTATTTCTATGCAATCGGCGTCCATTTCATCATCGCAATTATTACTCTCACTTACATCGTACATACCATTTTCATCATTATTCTTAATTTCATTGTACATATCATTCTCATCAGCTTATACTAAATTTTTAGGCACGTGGCTTGATGAATCGCTGCATTTCTTTTCCTATGTCGAACATGTTTGTAAAAAATTAAATTCTGCCTTTTTTGCTATTTTGCAGATGAGGTCATCTCTAGACCGGGCTGGATTGCTGACTGTGTATTATTCTTTGGCACACAGTCATCTGTCAAGCAATGTCATGTCTTGGGGAAGAGGGTGTGAGGTGAATAGAGTGTTTCTGGCTCAGAAAAGAATACTGAGGTTGATATTTGGTCTTAAACCGACCCATTTTTAAGGAAAACAGGATTTTGACTTTTTGCTCTATTTATATTCTAAAATGCGTTTTATATGTTAAACAAAATTACTCAGAGTTTAAAACTCTTGGCCAGGGTCACAGATATGATACACGAAATAGTGACATTCTTAGCATACCTAAACATAGAACGGCATTCTTTGAGAAATCCCCAATTTATAATTTTATTATTCTGTTTAACAAATTGCCTGCAAAATTAAAAAATATATTAAACAGTAATAAATTCAAAACAGAAATAAAAAAATTTCTTGTTCAGGGGTCATTTTATTCTTTTAACGAATACTTAAGCCTGTAGGATGTACTGACTCTTTTACTGTGTACTGAGTGATTGTTTCGTTGCGTCCTTCGCTGACCAGTGCTACGGATTGTGTTCTTATCGTTTTATTTTTTTCTTTCCCGTTAGTTGTTTTAGGATTTTAATCTGTGGTTTTTATTATTAAATATTAGATTAAGTTATTTTACATTTTTTATATTATAACAATTATCTTATGATACTAACTAATATAACTGTTTCTTGTTTTTTCTAGCTTTAAGGTATGCTATGTATATATTTTATATTTAATTGTATACTGTAGACGAAACCAATGCTGAAGTATCAGTTTTATGGCTAATAAATTATTTCATTTCATTTCATCATTATTACATTTTTATAGTCAAAATCATTTTCACACATATTATTAATTTCCTCTGAATTGTCATCATCGTTTTCTAAATAGCAGGAAATAAAATTTTCAGAGCAATTATCGCACTCTCCATCACAGTGTTCACACAAATCTGTACAGGGTGAGTCAACGATTGGATGAAGTAGGTTTGTGCCTTTTCGGTGAAATTAACAAAGAAACTATATTTATTGTTTGATACAGTTTATTTTTACGTAGACTTTAAAAATATTTAGGACTCTACAGGATGAGCCAAAAAACTAGGACAGCATAAAGTTGTATTTTTTTAAATAGAACACCCTATATACGAATCGTATTTTCGATTTAGCTTATAATTTTAATTTTTTTTATTAAGGGTTTACTATAACAAAACTTTATAGTTTCTGAGATAATTAAGTTTAAAGAAAAAAAGTCACATTTTCAAGCATCAATTCAATCCTAAATAACGTTTTCAATTTTGTGACAAATATATTCAAATTTGGAATTTAGCAAGGCCAAGGACAAGTTAACATAATTTTTATCTAATATTTGCAATAAAAGCTACAGGGTGTTGAACACATCGGCTCAAATTTGAACAAGTTTAAATGAATAAATATCTTTTTTTTAAATGGTACACCCTGTATATTTTCATGTTATTTAATAGAGTAACAAAAACCCTAAAAGTTTTGTTCAATATATCCTATACCTATTTATAATAGTTTTTGAGATATTTCAGTTTTTCTTATTTTCCATACTTTTTTACAGAAATAGTCTTCATTATCATAGTAGCCATGGCAAAAACAATGTAAAAGAATATTTTTCTGTGTCAAATTTATAACCGCAATCGCTTCTTTTGGTTTTTATGTAGTGTGGTTTGGTTTTTTTGCATTCATCTTATATTGTAAAATGAATTTTTCAAAGAATGAGTTAATAGATATGATTTATACAATAGGAGAGGCTCAAAAAAATTGCCTTCTTGCTCAAAGAATTTACAAAATGAAGTAGCCTGATCGACGCCAGTCTAATACCCATACTTTTCAAAACTTAATGCAAAGATTTGATTCTTCTGGTACTGTTGATTATCCAAAACATAAAGTGGTCAACAAACCAGTAACTAATGAAGAAAAAGAACTACAAGTATTGTTAAATGTTCAGGAAAATCCTTATATTGGTAGCCATCAGTTAGCAGCATTATGTGAAACATCACAATCCACCGCTAATCGTACTACCAAGAAATATAGGTATCATCCATATCACATGGAATTACACCAAGAATTGCATGGACAGGATTTTGAAAGTCGTGTAAACTTTTGTCGTACAATAAATGCGGAGATTCAATTAAATCCAAATTTATTATGCAAGGTAATGTTTAGTGATGAAGCTACTTTTAGAAGTAATGGTGCCGTAAATAGACGCAACATGCATTATTATGCCACAGAAAACCCATTTTGGATTAGAGAAGTGCAACATCAAAACCACTGGTCATTAAATGTTTGGTGTGGTATTCATCATAATCAAATTATTGGACCCCACTTTTTTAATGAACCACTAAATGGCCATAGTTACCTGAACTTTCTACAAGAAGAGCTACCCCAACTGCTTCAAGGTCTCGATAGGGATGAGCTCGACAGTATGTGGTTCCAGCACGATGGTGCGCCTCCGCATTACCATCGTGAAGTTCGTGCGTTTTTGGACCAACGATATCCGCAAAAATGGATTGGACGTAGAGGTTTCATTGAGTGGCCACCAAGGTCTTGCGACATCACCCCATTAGATTTCTTCCTATGGGGTTATATTAAAAATAAGGTGTATGTTAATCCACCAACAGTGGAAGATATGCGAAACAGGATTAGGGATACCTGTAGAACAATAACGCCACTAATTTTGTCCAGGGTCCGAGAAAATCTGCAAAAAAGACTAAATTTGTGCATTGCACAAGAGGGTCGTTTATTCGAACACTTATTAAAAAGAAATAATTAATCTCAGTATTTAATAGGTAATTTTTTTGTTTCAATTTAGTATAAAAGTAAATATGTATTTGCCTTGTCGTTATTGTTGTGTTAATTTTTTCACATAATGTTTAATTAAACTATTGCCGAAAAATGTATTTCATCATATTTAACCACATTCTGTTTGTTTCTGTAGTTTCTTTTTATTATTTTACATGACTACTATGATAATGAAGACTGTTTCTGTAAAAAAGTATGGAAAATAAGAAAAACTGAAATATCTCAAAAACTATTATAAACAGGTATAGGATATATTGAACAAAACTTTTAGGGTTTTTATTACTCTATTAAATAACATGAAAATATACAGGATGTACCATTTAAAAAAAAAAAGATATTTATTCATTTAAACTTGTTCAAATTTGAGCCGATGTGTTCAACACCCTGTAGCTTTTATTGCAAATATTAGGTAAAAATTATATTAACTTGTCCTTGGCTTTGCTAAATTCCAAATTTGAATATATTTGTCACAAAATTGAAAACGTTATTTAGGATTGAATTGAGGCTTGAAAATGTGACTTTTTTTTTAAACTTAATTATCTCAGAAACTATAAAGTTTTGTTATAGTAAACCCTTAATAAAAAAGATTTAAAATTATAAGCTAAATCGAAAATACGATTCGTATATAGGGTGTTCTATTTAAAAAAATACAACTTTATGCTGTCCTAGTTTTTGGCTCACCCTGTAGAGTCCTAAATATTTTTAAAATCTGCGTAAAAATAAACTGTATCAAACAATAAATATAGTTTCTTTGTTAATTTCACCGAAAAGGCACAAACCTACTTCATCCAATCGTTGACTCACCCTGTACATTTCAGAAATTTCTGAAATTTTCGTAAAATTTTTGTTAATAACCTATTAGGTAATAATAATATAAAGGAAAAAGACAGTATAATATGTAATATATAACTGAATATTTGTATGATTTTCTTTATGATTTTTTGTAAAAATTTTGTTAATAAACAAATTAATAATTAATATGACTAAACAAATTGTTACTATCATATAAATTAATAAAACAACGTCAATATTATAAATATTACTTGTGATGCATGTTTCCTTGAAGGGCCAATGAGTAATGCGCCTGACTGCGGCCTGCAGCAACTATTTTTGATTAGATTCGCCCCAATTTTCAAAGGTTCACAGATGGTATGGAAGTATATTTCTTGGATCCAAAAAATTCACAGGTAAAGTACAAGTATTAAAAAGCATCTTCTGTCAATTTGAGCCCTTAATATTCATTTGCCACGCCATTATGAATTTTTGAAAAAAAAAACCTTTTTTTCATCTAAAATTAAATTTTTTTTGAGATCGGAAATGATACATCTAAATCCAATGCACGCTTTAAAAAAAGTTATCGCAATTTTTTTGGTGCAAAAATTGGTTTTTGCAAAATTTCTCGGCCCACGATTGGAAAAAAAAAATAATAGATATTCAAAACATAAAACAATACAAACAATTTCCATTAAAATTGAGAATTATATCTTAATTAGGAAAGCGGAAAATTGAGGTTAAATTTTCAAATTTGACATCGAATTTCTCGGAAAATAAAAAACTCACAGATTCCGGGTTTAACATAACTTTTTAGAATAATAATATCTATATTTATGTTAAATTTTAAATCGGTAATTTGTAAATAAATGCCTTTTATTTTAAAAAAAAAACAAAACCGTAAATTTTGTCGAAAAAAAATTTATCTCGATAACTAGTGAATCGATAGGTTTTTTAATTCTTTACAACTTTTGCTTGAAATATTTTTCGATACAATTTTTACTATTCGAGATAAATTCAAAAAACCGAAAATCGTGACCATTTTTGGCCCGCCATTCTTTTTGCACAGGTCTTTCAGAGTTACCATCGAGATATGTTTTATAGGATGCCGAAATGAACAGCAAAAAAATCCATGTTACTTTTTTGTTAACAAATAGCTCTTTTTTGATCAAATTTGCATTGAGTATATTAACAATAAAATTTTACAGATGCTAATTCCGGTGGCCTAATATAAAGATATCTTTGAAACTAAAATTTCTTAAAAATCGTCACATACTCAGCCAGCGATGATAAGTTATTGAAAAATGTGTTGTAATTGTAATGCAAAGTCTCTTAATTAACATAAAATTAATGAGTATCCTATATAGATACGATAAAATTTACATGTTTCTTTAATTATTTATTTCTTAATTTCATTCTTGAATCATAATTTTTACATTAGTTTCTCTAGGTAATTTTATTAATATTTTTTTGGCACACACCACTAAAAATTCTTTTTATTCAAAACTAGAAGGTCAATATTTTAATAATATTGACAGTAGTTAAGTGTATTTGGTAAAAAGTAAATAAAAGAATATTGTTACAAGGTTTTTGACACTTAAATTAGTAAACAAATTAGGTATATTTGGCTAACTTCTATTTTTGTTACTTATTGTATAATAAAAATTAGCTTTGACATTTTTGGAAATAAAATTCTAGGAAGAATACTTGAAAAAGATGGAATACTTAGATGTTTTCTCACAATATTCGGTGCTGGTGACATTATAAATTTATGAAACACTTATGCTAGTATTATATCACCAGCAAATAATGTATATTGACATTGACCTGGCTACACGAATTAAGTAAGAAAGTTTAAGTAAAAAGAAATGGAAAGTAAACGTACAGCGAGCAGCAAAAAGTTTTAAATGTAGTTTAAAATATTAATGCTTTTTGCAAACGGTTATATTTAAAATGTGAAAAATATTCTAAATTCGACTTAAATAATCCAGATTTACATTCTTGGGTGCAAGTTTTTAATGCCTTGCAAACTTTTGGGTTTGATAATTTGACATTAGAATTTTTCTCATGACAAACGCATAGTATCAATATAACTTATGTTTGATCAGGCACAGATCCAAGGGGGGGGGGGCGAAACATGGACTCACCATTACATGCCAGAGACAAAGCAGTAGTCTAAACAGTGGGCGGGGGCAGGTAAAAGTGAGCCAAAAAAAAGAAAAACTGTTTCGTCTGCAGGAAAAGTCATGGCAACAGTTTTTTGAGATTCACATGGCGTGGTGCTTATAGACTATTTAGAACAAGGCAAAACCATCTCTGGAAAGTACTACGCTTCACTACTTCACATTTGCAGCATGTGATTAAGGCTAAACATCCACAGCTAACCAAAAAAGGTACTTTTTCATCAGGATAACGCGGCTGCACACAAATATATGGTTGTTGCTGCAAAATTATGGTATAAAATTTGATGAAGTTGTAAGCTTGTGGCATGACATGAGTGCGCATCTCCAATAATTAGTTCGTTATCATGTCTGTAAAAGCGGCATTATTTTTTCATTAGCAGCAATTTACAAGCCAAACGGCTTCGCATTGTCTCCAGGGACTATTGATTTATACCAGGCATACAAAGACCCCAAAAGTATGGAGCTCTATGGGATCCTTCCTATGTTATCGGGTCCTAGATGACATAGTCTGCTGTACCTCCTACAAACTTTCGGACGGTCAGCGCGGTTGCAAGGAGAATTGCTTCGAAATCGGTTTTTACAGATGCTCACTAAGGCCCAGTCCCTTGATGTTCTTCAGGAGGTTCTTTGGTATCACTCCAGTTGTTGATAGTATTATGGGAATCGTGTGGACGCTGTTCATTGCCTATTGTCTTCGAATTTACACCTCCAGATCTCTGTTTTTGGCGATTTTCTCATTGTATTTTGGTCTTAGGTTGTTGTTGTTAATGTCAATCAGTGTAGTTCGCCTAGAAATTATATCTGTTGTCTGGTCTATTATGAGCAACTGTCTGATCTGTAAGAACCATTCAGTCCCAATATAACTTAAATTCGTTATTTTTAAGAATAGGCTTCGGACTGTATTTATAGTAAGGCAGTTTTTCTATCTGCAATAGATTTAACTTATCTGTTAACTCTTGATGGAGTATCTTAGCGGCTGAGTCGTGTCTTCTCTTTTACTTGATTGTGGCAAACGCTTGGCATCCTCCAGTTATGTGCTAAATTGTCTCTGATGTTCGACAACCATATCTACATTGGTCGTTTGCTATTAAGGGATCTCTAATTATAAACTTCCGATAGTTTTTCATTGGAAAAACGTGGTCTTGGATAGTTAACAAAAAGCCCTTCATTTTCGGAAACATCTGTCCTGAAATCAACCAGTAGTTCGATGCTGAGTTGTCGATATTATCCTGATTGACCTTATTTGGATGCCGTCCATGAAGTGGCCCCTGTAGCCAGGCTTGTAACTTCTCTTGGTCTGTTCGGTGGTGAGCTCAGCTGTAGTGGCGTTGAATCGTCTGCCTCGCATATTGCCCGATGTAGAGTGGAAGAGTCCGCTAACCTATGGAAATAAGAACGTAAATTTGTAATTTGTTGATCGAGCTGCTTACCAATATCGACCAATCTTCTTCCTCCTTGGTGTCTTGGAAGCATTGTACTTTTCAGGTTTTCGATATTCGTCCTGCACTTTATCTATTATTGTACTATTAACTCCAACTCCATGTTAAAAGTATTTATTTCTTCCACTTAAATAATCATAAAAAATTAAACATGGTTAATAGCTGGTTCCCTCAAGATTTTAACGCCACATAAATTATAGGGCCTCCTAAGAAAACGATAAATTCACACGACATTTAGCCTTGTAAATCATTCATCTTGCGCAATATGTGTAAATTTAATTATATCAGTGTTTTAAAAATATTATTAATCCTTTCACTTTTAATGTATCGGCAGTTCGAACCATGTCCGATATAAATTATTGTTGCTTGACTTTAAATTTGTAGTTAAAATGTGCAAGTAACACTTATTAAATTTAAAAACCGTCACTAAGTGAATTTTTATATACAAATTCAAAAAATCGAATATTTTACTTTAAAAAAATTATACTTCTATGCATTATCGCGAAAACTATTTATTTACAGTGTTCAGGTATTGAGTAATTTGTAAATTTTGCACAATTTCTTTAAATTTACGAATTGATTAAAAAATGTCTTGGTCTTGCGTGTAATATTCATATCAAGGTTAAAAGTTCTTTTACGAAACATTTCCAGATTGATATATAAAAAAAGCAAATGTATGTATATCGAACCAAATTCACTTGTGTTCCAAATATTGATATTTGAAAAATACGCAGTGGCGTAACTAGATCTAACGGCACCGGATCGCAAGAGTTACTTTGGCGCCTTAAGTCTATACTTTGATATAAAAAAATTATAGCAACTTGAATTAAATTTATTTTGTCAAAATTTTATTCGTAAAAATTTATAATTACTATTTTTTGTTTCCACTTTAATTTTTGTACTTATGCTCGCATAATAATAAAAATTAAAGTCAGTTACGTATTTCATATTTTTTAATTATAAAAAGTATACAAACATCGGGTCTTAATTTTTTTTTTAACAAAAAGTCACAATCTCTCAACTTAGGTTCTTAATCCTTGGTCTTACATAGACTGGAGTATTACATACGTTACAGGAAATATCAGTTTTCACTCAGGACATACTAGTTCGTCGCACGGCATATCCGAAATGGGTAATTTATTGGGATAGAAATGCTAGGGCAATTGGTTCGTTTAGTTTGATTAATATTACTAAAAATTTAAAATAACCAGAGCCCAAACGAACCGCGAACCCATGATAACCCATTACCCAATAAATCACCCATTTTGGACATGGCTTAGCGCATACTAATATGTACTAATAAAATTTCATATAAAAATTTATAGTTATTTTCCACTTTTTAGCGCACTTTTAGAAGTCGGTTCAATTTTTTTTATAATTTTTTTTTTCGATTTTTAGTTTTGAATTCATTACGATATCCATAAATTATTTGAACTAAGTACTAATCGAGATTAGTGAACCTCGCAATGACTCCAAGGTAGCAAAAAAGTAATCATTTTATCCAGAGTTGTAAATCACCCTAAAATGAACCACTAAAAATTTTGTGAATCTTAAAGTTCTCCAAATACCAGTGAAATTATGTCAAAAAATTTTTAGTCTGTCATAATAAATCCAATATCTTAAATTTCAAATTAATTTTAAATTGGTAATATTGGCCGTAAAACCTTCCAATATTGATATTTAAAAAACTTGAGACGTAAATTTCTTAGCCCGATATATTTTATACTGCATATTGAGTTTATATACCCCCCAAGAACCCCGCAATATCAGTTTTAGACAAAATCGGAAAATGTAAAATTTTTAGTTCCTTATATTGTATCTTATCAACCTAATAGTTGTAAAAAATTAACTTCATATGCATAATATATGACCTCGAAAACTCCCTAATACCAATTCTGAAAAAATGCGAATAGGGTAAAATTTTCAACCCACCATATTGGATCCGCCATATTGAATTTCAAAAAAATATTTTTAAAGTCTTAATCTAATCTAAATCTAAACCCTTCAAAGCTCTCTAGTACCAATTTTGGATGAAATCCGGAAATTTAAAATTTGGAGTTTTGGAGAAAATCGAAAAATGTAAAATTTTTAGGATGCCATATTGAATCCGCCAGATTGAGTTTTTCAAAAAATATTTTAAATTCGTAATTAACTATAATTTCTAACAAAAATCAACCAATACTGATTTTAGACAAAATCGATAGATGTAGAATCTTTAATCTGCCATCTTGGCGGATGTGCGTTATGTGCTACCCCGAAAACTCTAACGTACCAATTTTGGAGAAAATCGGACAAAATTGATTATTATGTCCGCCATATTGGATCCGCCATATTGAATTTTTAAAAATATATTTTTAATTCGTTATGTGCTATCCCGAAAACTTCCCCACACCAATTTTGGAGAAAATCGGACAAAATGGAATTTTTTGTCCACCATATTGGATCCGCCATATTGAATTTTTTAAAAATAATCTCAGATTCGTTGTGTACGGCCACGAAAATTTCCCCAAACCAATTTTGGAGAAAATCGGACAAAATTAATTTTTTTGATCGCCATATTGTCAGCGCTATCTTGGATATTACTGCACCAATTTCGTCCAAAAAAATAAAGGACTACCGCAGCAACTTCCTGAACATAACGTAAAAAAATTTCATTCAAATCGGTGCAGCCGTTCCGGAGTAATCGGTGTACATACATAAAAAAAAAAATACATAGTCGACGAATTGAGAACTTTTTCTTTTAGAAGCCGGTTAAAAATATCATGAAATAAGGTTTATATTATAGTTTTTAAATGTTTTAAATAATTTTTAATAATTTCTTTCTTTGCCAACTTTTATATAAACGAAAATAAATAACTCAACTTGGAGAACACCCAGTATATGTGTACCAAATTTTAGCTTCATCAGATAATCGGAACTAGATAAAATTCTATTACAAGATCTGATTGTCAGTGGACAGTCCAGAGGCAACAGTAAAACTAAATCAAATCTTTTAAAAATAACATTCCTTCCTAAAATAGCACATTTTTCTCATTAAAAGATTAATATTCTGTATAACAAATTATTAATTATTTACACTTGATATGTACAATTCATAAATTTATCTTAAAAACATCCACTTCAATAAGCATGAATCACGATTCTTTAAGAAAAAAGTCTTTAACCAAAAGAGAATTTGCGTTAAGTAAAATATACGCTTTCATGGGTAAATTCATTAGTTCCGAAGACATACCATGCTTGAACGACGAAACTGCCTTATTAGAAGGATATATATATGCGTGTAAAATTATGGTATTTCTATAAATAAATGGTAAAAGAAACTGCACGAGAAAAAATGTAAAAAGTATATACGTAAAAATAATAATATAAACACTTGTTCGAAACCCACTGCCAGAATGTATATTATTAGAACATTTACTAAGATCACCTTCATTTTTTTCCTTCCCAAGTAATAGCAAATAAAAGAACATTCACAGTGCACTAGATTTTCCAATAAAAACAACATACATTATGACGTAAACCTTACTATATATTCAAGTTAAATATTATTCTAATCACCTTCTGTAAGATTCTGAATGAAGTCGAGATCATCCAAAAAACTTCACATATTAATGAGAGTGAGTCCAGACGACAAGAAAAATCTGAGCGTATGCGTAACGCAATAAGACATGTCAATTTTCAAGCATTTTGATTTGTTAAATTTAAAAAAAGACAGACTGAAGATTTCTCGCCTAAATCTGCCTTTTCTAACGTCATTACGCAAAATAATGTTTAAATTTTCAGCGGACTGCTTTAAATATGGTGGAAACTGTTCATTTTTAATATTTTTGTTGTTTTATTTATAATTTGTTTATTGTGCGACTTTTGAGATAATGGATATTTATGAAGTATGTTAAATTGTTTTTATTTATTAAAAATGCTTGTTACTCAAGATCATTACTGCTTCGTACTCAAGAAAAAGGCAATTCTCGTTCATTTTTTTTATAATTAAACAACAATTACAATAATGCAGTTGTTCGTTATATAAATTAAAGCTTATGAAATAAAGGCCGTTATATAATACAATTTCCATTCAACAACAATCTCTGATATCGAGACGCTAATCCACAGACATACCCTTAGCTATGATTACCAGATCAAATAATGACTCCCATTAATGGGAGCGTAATGGACTAAGAAGAGAAATAGACTGTCTATATTGTTATATGTTTTGTTTTTCGCTGCCACCAATGTTATAACTTTGCTGGTTCTGCTTTTGGTTTATCACTGGTTTCAATGACTCCAAATAAATCTTCTAATATCACTTTTAATATTTTATTAAAATATTCACTAAATCGGGAGGTAACTGTTGTAGTCTTTTAATTTTAGTTCCCCTCGTCTCTATGTTCTCGTCCTAGTTATATTATATTTCTGTATCTAAATTATTATTTTACAGTCATAGGCGTACTAACAAATATAGCATAACTATTTATTTACATGATTACTGAAATGAGAAAGTGTGTATTTATGGAACGATAAGACAATATGAACAAAGCTAATGTAAAAAGTAAAGTTTTAGAGTTTCGGAGATTAAAGCATGCTTTTGTTTGAGCTGATCAGAATATAAATTTACTTAAGATATAACTTCTTCTTAAGAGATTATTAAATATTGGACTATAATTATCTATTAATCCATAAGAGTAACTTAAAAATATTTATATATAGTAATTTAATAATTAATAATTTGTAGTAGTAGTTGGTTTAAAACAATATCTTCTGTTAAGGTTCTACTCTTGACACAATTTAATTTAAAGCACATATTATGTGAAGAATATCATGAAATGGTTATAAAAGACCAGCAATTGCCAAAAGAAACATCAAGCAATAAAAAGTATGAAACTAAATTTATTAATATACTAAATTAAAAATTCACTCATTTTTTTTAGCGTTTAATTAATTTATTTTTTCTTACTAGAATAATTAAGAAATATTTTTTATTACTTATATTTTTCTCTTTCAATTTCAATAAAATACTGACAATTGCAGTTTCTTTCTGTTTCCCTAACAGGGGGCTAATTTCAGACATGTCAGGAAAATCTCTTTCGTCTGGTAACCCTACCCTTAGCAAAGTTTATATAAACCTATTATAAACAATTAAAAAGTAAAAATTAACATTGATGGAAATTTATTAACAGAAATCCAGTTAGTATTATATGTAATGTATTCTTCTAAAAATTACAAACTATTGTAATTATTAAAACGATTGTTAGAATTACACTGTTATATTGAAATTCTCGTCTTCGAACTTCTTGACAATTCTTTACCAGGTAGAAGTGGTAAACTTTGGAAATAAAACTTCTTTTAAAGAGTCTCATATTACGGTACAAGTAATCTGAATAACTTCAGAAACACTGTTTATCGACTCGGAATTCCCACTATTGCGTTCACACGCTGATTTCATCAGCTACATATCCCAATATTATTTCCAACCGAGTAATAAGGGTATAGCTATACACATTTACATATTGTGTTTCCTAATTATTGGTCCAACAACAGCGAAGAGCTCTTCAAATTCACCAATAGCAACAGGAAAATATTTTCAAAATCAGGATCACATTCTCGCATTTCTTGAATTAAATTACTAGTATGTCCAAGCCTTCCTCTAATGTTTTCCTCAAATATGGATCGGACCCAGTAACGACGACTTTCCTGTTTTTTAATAAAGAATTTTACATTTTATAACTTTTTTTCTAGATTACAACACTGCCGCAATTAATGTTTTTATTTTGTTACATTTTAATTTTTAGATAAAATATTTAAAAAAATCCCGATAAAAGTTAGGTTAAGACAAAAAACCACACCCCTTATGAGCGCGGAACGAAATATCCCGTGTGGACGATACATTTTTAACTTAAAAGGGTGTAATACGCTTACGCTCAGATTTTTCTTGTCGTCTGGACTCACCCGGGGGCCCTATCCTCGAACTGGGGAAAGTGAAGTGAACGGTGAAAAAGTGGCGAACGCGTATTCTTGAAATCTTCATCACTCATATCCTCATTCGCCCGGTGGAAGGCAAGCGGACGGTGAAACATGCGCAAATGAAATGTCAGCCGCTAAATGACATATTTAACGCACGGATTTCAAAAAATAAAATAGAATAAAAAATTTTTATTTTATTTTTGGTTCTTCAAAATAACTCGCATTAAAAAAAAATAATATGTTGACGAACCGTTTCTTTAAGACGTTTTATTTTCTGAATAAACAGTTGAAACGTTAATTAGGTGGTACCCCGATATTTTCAATATTTTCAAATTTTTTAATAAAATATCCTTGGAAAGTTGAATATGTCTCGCAAATATTAAGCAAATTTTACAGACATATAAAATTATTACAGGAGATTCTGTTCATAACTCAATTGTATGAGCGTGCTATTTAAAAATGTTTTTCTACGGCCAGTTCTGCTTATAGACATAAATACTTGTGTCCATAACAGCCGAATATCTTAGTTTTAAACAGTTAAGTCTAACATAATTCTTTTCACGACACAACTTATAATAAATTTGAGAAATCACAATTTGTAAGCTATCTGAAACTTTTATTTAAATAAGCAACAAATTTTATATTTAAATTATGTTAACTACAGCAACACTTAATTAGACGGTGTTAAACACTATACAACACTACAATTAAATAAATATTATGATTATAATTTATCGAGACATATAAATATGAACCCTACTGACCAACAAATGAGGTCCTTCAGCATAAAAACCTTAAATAATATATATATATATATATATATATATATATATATATATATATATATATATATATATATATATATATATATATATATATATATATATTTAAAGTTGAATGTGAGATCTGCCAGTGTCTTTAATGGACGTCTTCTGTGTGGCCTTTGGTTTCGGTCCTTGGTCATAAACAGTTTCACTATCATTCTTCAAGTTTCAAATTTACTTGTCAGAACAGAACATCTTGCAGTAAGAGGCTGGACACTTTGTGAATTCATACAATAAATAACTTATTGGATAGTTTCCGTAGTGGATTGGGATGATGGCTTTTAGTCATACTACGTAGAGTTGTAATTTCCACCGTTTCAAGGTTTATCAGTACTGACTTTCTGCAATTACTGTCAGTATATTGCTTTGTATATATGATTGCTGCTTTTCTTGATATTCCTTTTTCTTTATATATTAGAATCTTCAAGTACTTAGCTCTTTGTATGCATTTTTGTTTAACAGCTCTAGAGTGTCAATTTAAGATAAATTTAATCCAGATAAAGTACAAATATTGTAATGGCAATCAATAACGCCACAAAAATAACAACAACAGCACTATTTTTTTTACTTTTGACGATTAATTTAAAGTACTACTTTTTGCCTAAAATGGCAACAAAATATACTACGGACATTTTCGGTCTGACAGCTCAATTCAATCTGTCATACATTTTATTTTTTGAAATTCTCGAGTTTTAGCACGTTGATATCTGGCAACATTGGCTTTTGAAGAATACGGCTTTTACTGTCAAAAAGTTCACATCGCCATTCACATCACCTTTCACATCACATTTTCGAGGATAGGGACCCTGATTCTGATATAAAATAGGAGAAAGAATTCTTCTCATAATTTTCGTTGCTCCTTTTCCTTAGAGTGTAGGGCCATTCTGATATTTTGAGTATAAACTCCAGATTTTTCATTAACCTTAAATTTAACCAATGGGAAATGATCATAAAATCGACCTATTGGTTCCCAAATATAACAAATTTAAAAAAAACACCTCACACCGATTTTTTACTATGTAAGAATTAAAAAAATTACCCATGAAAAATGATGATGACCTGGTAAAAAAGTACATTCGTGATTATTTAATATTATCACTTCTCTAGAATGAATTGAAGAAAACTGCAGTAAGAAACAGACACGTCAAAAAAATAAAAAATCAATAAATATTATATGTCGTTTTTACTTCATAGTTCGGCAGGAAATATTTCTGGTTTCTATTGTAATATTATCTAATAAGCAATGAAAACATTTTTAATAATAATAAATATGTATTTAATAAGAGCAAGTTTGGGACTATCGTGATCGTGGGCTTAGCCGCAATTTATTGTATCATCGATGATTTGCTGCTTTTGAACATATATTTATGCAACTTTTGTTATATAATTGGGACTAACTAAGACCACGATTATTTATATATATATATATATATATATATATATATATATATATATATATATATATATATATATATATATATATATATATATATATACAGGGTGATTCAAAAATCGATCACGAAACTTAAGGGGGTGATTCTACTTGACAAAATAAGGGTGGAGCTTCATATAATTTTTTTTCAAAATGTCATTCGTTTTCGAGTTACAAGCCGTCCAAGTTCAAGTTTTTATTTTTTGTTTTTTGAATTACTCGCTTACAGGAAAACCGATTTGACTAATATTTGAAAGATAGGCTAAGTCTTCTGCGCTTCATCATTTTAGTAACAATTCACATTGATTGTTTGCCGCTAGAGGGCACTTTACCTACATTGAAAATTGTTTTTTTGTCATAATTTTTTAGTGTTGACAGCTACAGTAGTTTTTGGCATAATTTCTGAAAGACTGATGCCAGGCCTTTAAAAAAGGTGCTCTTTATTTACATCGCTAAACCCAACGGTTTAGACGTAAATCACCCTTAAAAATTAAGTGGTAAATTTACTTTTCTCATTTCATTACCACCAGCTACCAGGTAAATAGCTATCAAAGTATACTAGAGCTGTCAGTTTAACATCAAATAAATTCGCTTTTTAAACTATTTAATTTATAATCTTAAAATAACTAATAATGGCTAATCAGTAAATATTCATATTATGGATTATTGCGATATACATTTAATTGATAAAAATTAATGAAACAGTACTAAACAAACTAAAAAAGATTCTCAAAATGTCCCCCATTTTCTTCCATACATTTCCTAACACTCTTCAAAAAATGTCGCCTAACTCGATGAAAAATTCCTGGTGTTTCTTTAATAATTTGGCACTTTTCGATTATCCTGAAGCGAAGATCCTCGACGTTGATTACTGGAATATCGTACACCAATTGTTTCAAATGACCCCAAAAGAAAAAATCCATAGGATTAAGGTCTGGTGACCTCGCTGCCCATGCCAATGGTCCACTTCGTCCTATCCATCGCTCAGGATACGTTGCATTCAAATACTGTCGGACACGTATACTAAAGTGGGGCGGAGCTCCGTCTTGGAGGATCCACATGTTGGCCCTTACTTCCAATGGCACATCTTCCAGATACAATGGGAGACGATTTTGGATAAAATCTAAGTATACGTCACCAGTTAATGGGCCATCAAAGAAATGAGGACCAATAAGGTAATCTCTTATTATCCCTGCCCACACATTTAGTGAAAATCTACGCTGATGTTTCGTTTCTACCACATTGTTTGGGTTCTCGTAAGCATATGTGTGGATGTTGTTTAGATTTGTTATGCCATCACGAGTGAAACCAGCTTCGTCAGTGAATAATATGACGCCAATTAATCGATTATCGTGTTCATACTTAGCTAGGATCTGATTGCACATTTCCAACCGTCTCGGCCGATCATCGTCATAAAGAGCCTGCACCTTTTTTGAATGAAACGGGTAGAGTTGTTCTTCTCTTAGTATCCTCCATGAACTAGCCTGACAGAGCCGCACTTCATTCCCAATTTTTCTAGTACTAATACCTGGATTATCTTCAATAATTTCAAGCACTCTTTCTTCTTGTTGCACGTTTCTAGCAGTTCTAGGTCTTCCCCTATTTCCATTATAACTTTTAAAGGAACCACATTCCGCAAGCCTCCTGTGCACACTGGAAAATGTTTGAGCATGAGGGATATTTCTTTCCGGATAACTCTCCATATAATATCTTCTTGCCAACTCTGCATTACCATTTGCTTTTCCATAACAAAAATGGATATCACAATATTCGATATTTGAATATTGGTGATTAGCCATTATTAGTTATTTTAAGATTATAAATTAAATAGTTTAAAAAGCGAATTTATTTGATGTTAAACTGACAGCTCTAGTATACTTTGATAGCTATTTACCTGGTAGCTGGTGGTAATGAAATGAGAAAAGTAAATTTACCACTTAATTTTTAAGGGTGATTTACGTCTAAACCCTTGGGTTTAGCGATGTAAATAAAGAGCACCTTTTTTAAAGGCCTGGCATCAGTCTTTCAGAAATTATGCCAAAAACTACTGTAGCTGTCAACACTAAAAAATTATGACAAAAAAACAATTTTCAATGTAGGTAAAGTGCCCTCTAGCGGCAAACAATCAATGTGAATTGTTACTAAAATGATGAAGCGCAGAAGACTTAGCCTATCTTTCAAATATTAGTCAAATCGGTTTTCCTGTAAGCGAGTAATTCAAAAAACAAAAAATAAAAACTTGAACTTGGACGGCTTGTAACTCGAAAACGAATGACATTTTGAAAAAAAAAATATATGAAGCTCTACCCTTATTTTGTCAAGTAGAATCACCCCCTTAAGTTTCGTGATCGATTTTTGAATCACCCTGTATATAATATCATACATTTTTCTTAACCAAAAGACGATTTGTAGATAAATATATTACACATATAAATTAAGAAATAAGAAATAGTTATTTTCACATAGAAGTAAGTTGTTTTCCTGATCAATGGAAAATATTGATTGAAAAACCTCTGCTCAAAATATCGAACCCTCCAAGGTTTAACACCTTCCGAATTATTAACACGCTCTCTAAGATTTTCAAAAAAATATTATTTAAACAGCACCAGTATCTTTTAGGGGAAAAATTTCATTATCCCTGTAGTTCTAATTAATGTAATTGATGACATAATGAGGAAAACCAGATTAGTGCATTAATATTGCGACTTTTCTAAAACATTCGATAATATCAACTACTAACCTCTCGTGTCCAAATTAAAATTTTACAGTTTTCAAACAAAATCCCCTCCCTTAATTGAATTCTTTCTATTCAGTCGTTAGCTAAAAATTTTCTGCGATCTGATGATATATATATATATATATATATATATATATATATATATATATATATATATATATATATATATTATATAGGAATTAATTTTTCTTGAACCATTAAATATGTTTTTAGTTGGTTATTTTCTTGGAAATATGGTTCATTTTTATATTGAAACTACATATATAAAGTAGTCATCCTTATTGTATATATATTTTGTATTTCAGGACGTTTCGATTCTTTCGAATCTTTTTCAACTGAGAGTTTCGGCGGATTCTACAAAAATGTACATTTTTAATATTATTATATACGGAATAACAAGTTAAAAACTTACCATTAAGAACAGAGATTTTTGTTTTACATAAAAATTAATTACAACACAAACCAATTATAATCACACACTCTATTATATATTAACTTTCAAAAGTATTTTGAAAAGTCCAGCTAGAAGAATGGACACTACATTTTTAACCCTATAACTGCCTTGACTTGACTGAATGTGGAACCCAGATGGTGTATGTTTTAGGTACTTTAAGTGGCGTAAAAAGTTTGGGCCTTTTAATTGAAGTGATATCTTTCTGAAAAAATATCGTAATTCAATTTAGAAAAATTGAAAGCGGAGAATTATTCTTATTTATTGTTTTATTTATTTTAGAAATTCCCTTATATTGGTTTATTTTAATATGTTGAAATAAATTTGATTTAGATTATTAATCACTGTTTTATCGTTTACGGCATTCGGATTTTTTTTATTGCGATCATTTCGTAAAATTCTCGTTTTCCTTTGTTGGTTTCAGTTTTCATAGTCAAGGGTGCTTGTGTTTCATTGCGTGTTTTTTAGGGCTGTAATATTTTTTTGTCATATTTATGTCCATTTAGACGATTTTGCAGATACTGACTAGTTTGGCCGATGTAATTCGATGGACAATCCTTGCAGGGTATTTGGTAGTCAACATTTGATTTTTTGTTCACGACGTTTCGCCAACATCTCAGCTTGCATTTTCAAGTGATGCTTCCTCGACGGCTGCTCGACTTAGATAAAAAAAAATATATTAAAAGTTGAATGTGAGATCCGCCAGTATCTTTAATGGACGTTTTCTGTCTGGCCTTTGGTTTCGGTCCCTGGTTATAAACAGTTTCACTATCATTGTTCAAGTTTCAGGTTTTCTTTCAAATTTACTTGTCAGGAAAGAACATCTTGCAGTAAGAGACTGGACACTTAGTGAATTCATACAATAAATAACTGATTGGATAGTTTCCGTAGTGGATTGGGATGATGGCTTTTAGTCATACTACGTAGAGTTGTAATTTCCACCGTTTCAAGATTTATCAGTGCTGGCTTTCTGCAATTACTGTCAGTATATTGCTTTGTATATATGCTTGCTGTTTTTCTTGATATCCCTTTTTCTTTATATATTAGAATCTTCAAGTACTTGGCTCTTTGTATGCATTTTTGTTTAACAGTTCTAGAGTGTCAATTTAAGATAAATTTAATCCAGGTAAAGTACAAATATTGTAATAGCAATCAATAACTTCACAAAAATAACAACAACAGCACTATTTTTTTTACTTTTGTTGATTAATTTAACGTACCAAAACTACTTTTTGCCTAAAATGGCAACCAAACATACTACGGGCATTTTCGGTCTGACAGCTCAATTTAATCTGTCATTTATTTTATTTTTTGAAATTCTCGGGTTTTAGCACGTTCATATCTGCTTTTACTGTCAAAAAGTTCACATCGCCATTCCCATCGCCATTCACATCACCTTTCACATCACACTTTCGAGAATAGGGGCCCAGAACATCACTTGGCGGTTACCATGGCAATACCAGTTTCTCGTGAGACACTAAAAATTTACATCGGTCGGAAATTTTAGACACCATTTTTCTTATCTGTACATGTCTCTGACTCTGTATTAACCTAAAATCTCTTAGATTTCGTCTTTATGATAAAGAAAGTCCTACAAGTTGGTACCATGGATATTGATATGATTGAATACAATTTTTTCTAAAAATTTTACTGAATATCTTTTTCACATATAAAATAAACTACATCTTTTCGAGATACGTTCCAAAGTTATTGTGCACAAAATAATTATATGCTGTTTCCATCAAATTTCAAACATCTCCTTAAAGGCATCAAACGTCTCCGATGCTAATTTATTAAACTTGGTAATACGTTTAAAAAATTCGAATAAAAAATTACTTTGCATAGAGAAATTGCAAAGATTCATTTTTACGAACGAAAAGAATAAAATTTTCAAAATTAAAACAAATATCTGCAAATTTATTTAAATAGGAGAAAATTATTCCGTTAATTGCTGACGCGAGGTTATTTATAAGAACAATTCATTAATATTTATAAAATAAAATGGATTATGTTTTATGTATTTGTGTTTTTTGCAAAAAGAATGATAATTTACTTTTATTTTATCTTTCTCTGTGTCGGTAAAAGGAAGGTAATTTATCTTCAAATGTTTTCAAAAAAGTGAAGTATCAAAGTAGTAGACGTTTTTATTTATGGAACTGGCAACACTGGCGCTGCTAGTTGCCATATGATATAAACATTATAAAGTTTGACATTTTAGACGGTTTACGAACTCAGAACGTTTTGATATATGGACGCTATTTATGTTGTTTACTCGCATTACTACAATTTCCGTGGTTTATATCAAAATTAAAGAACCTATCTATAAGTATTGTAACGAAGACGAAGAAACAGCTCCTTCCATGCTTTCTAAATACACCTAAGTTACTTATTAAATAGTAATTTTCCTGTGAGATATTATCAAGTGGTTAGAGGAATTTTTGTTTATTGTATTATTCTTCTTCTTCTTCTTGTGCTTTGTAAGGTCCCCTGATGTTGACAATTACAATGGCGAGTTGATTATTGTGCTCTGGTATTTTAAATAGCTGTTCAGCACTGTGTATTCCTATCCACTCTCGGATATTCCTCAGTCAAGAGATCTGCTTCCTTCTAACACCTCTACGACCCTCGATCTTACCCTTCATTATTAGTTCAAGAATTCTGTACCCCCTCTGAGAACATGACCAAGATATGCTAGTTTTCTGTATTTTACAATTGTCAGCAATTCACAAGCTGCATTTGCCCGATCTAAAACCGCTATATTAGTCTGCATATCTACCCAGGGTACTCGAAACATTCGCCTATGCAACCACATCTCAAATGCTTCCAAACGATTGTTTGTGACGGCATAACAAATCGTGTTTATTAGCTTGCCGTTAATTTTAACCTCAAATACTTTGTTATGGCGGGCTTCCTTAAAAACTCTTTCCAAATATAAATTAAACAGCGGTGGATAGAGAATACATCCCTGTCAAACGCCTCGTTGAATTTGGCATTCTTTGGTAAGTTTATTATTAACTCAGACTACTGCCCTCTGACGTCAGTATAGATTCTCTATAATCCGTACATCCTTGCCATCCACACCAGCATTCTTCACTATATCTATGAGCTTCACATGCTGTACTCTGTCAAAAGTTTTTAAATCGTAATCAATAAAGCATACGAAAATATCTTTACATTGGTCTCGACACTTTTAGAAAAGCATATTTAGAGCGGTTGTCTAGTACCAAGGGCATTTCTAAACCCAAACTATGTCTCATCTAGGCTGCTTTCGCACTTATTCTTTATTCTACAGTGAATAATACTCATGAAAACCTTCAAAGTGTGACTTAGGAGATTTATTAATTTGTATTCGTTTTTGATAGCATTACAAAAATAAAATTTCAGTCATTCCTCCGGTATTTCTCCGGTGTTGTACACAGAATTAAAAAAATTTAACCAGTATATCGATATTGTCTTCATGAATCAATTGCAGAAGTTCCACTGGTATGCCGTCTGGGTCGATTATTTTTCTGGGTCTTGCACGGTGAGTGTCATAAGACTTGTTAAAGATATTGAATAAAACATTTTTATACTGTGGTTGTATATTGTATATTCTACGTTCGTTTAACGGAAATACTGAAAATGATTCTTCTTATTTTCTAGCAAGTGACAACTTTTGCAATTCTTTTATGTACTGAAATTAAAAATAATTGACCCACACTTCACATGTATTCTGAATACATTTTATTTTTATTCGCCATTTTTTAATCCCTCACTGAACTAGCTATAATGTTGTCAATATTCTTGTTATCGAATTAACAGAAAAATGTCTCTTTAAAAAGTTGATGCTGGTAGCCGTTACTATGTGGTAGTTAAGCATCTTCGGGAAATGTTTAAAAACGAACTACTAGGTTTTAAGAAAACAGTGACTGCAGTTTTCAATATAGAAACATGAGAAAATTTAACAATTAATAAAAACTACCTGAGAAATTACATTATTACAAAGGGGGGGTACTAAATTTTGGGAACTAATTATTATTTAGCGACAACAAATAACGGGGAAAACCCAAGTTCTGTCTGGTCATTAAGCAAATTTACATTTTTATTTTTACTATGTTTATATATTTCTAAAGATTCAAGAATATTGAACTTTTGGCCCTTTGTTGAATAATGTTATATGTCAGTGTTGCTTAAATTAGGAAAACTGTGACTGTGTTCTAAGCAATGGTTGGCCAAGCTCGAGTCTGTTTTTTGTAGTCTATAGGATCGGTAGTGTTCTGAAAAGCGAGTTTTAAAGCTTCTACCACTTTGTCCAATATACAAGCTATCACACTCTGAACATTTTAACTTATAAACTCCTGATTTATCAAATTTATTAATTTTATCTTTAGCATTGTAAAGGATAGTGGACAGATTGTGTTGAGATTTAAAGGCTACTTTTATGTTATGTTTGGAAAGAGTATTAGCTATGTTTTCTGATAGGGTACCACAGTATGACAAAGATATATAAGATGAACTATTTTTATTATTTTTTATTTTGGGATTGGGAAGAAAATCTTCAAGAGGAACTAAATATCATTGAAAGGATTGCAATATCAAACAATTTCTCCCAACAAACCATAAAGAAATTAATAACTAAAAAACAAAAACAACTAGCTTTTAATTCAATATATCCCAAAATAAAAAATAATAAAGATAGCTCATCTTATATACTTTTGTCATACTGTGGTACCCTATCAGAAAACATAGCTAATACTCTTTCCAAACATAACATAAAAGTAGCCTTTAAATCTCAACACAATCTGTCCACTATCCTTTACAATGCTAAAGATAAAATTAATAAATTTGATAAATCAGGAGTTTATAAGTTAAAATGTTCAGAGTGTGATAGCTTGTATATTGGACAAAGTGGTTGAAGTTTTAAAACTCGCTTTTCAGAGCACTACCGATCATATAAGGGTTATTCTTTTAAGTCATTATCACTTTCACTTCTATCACTTGAAGTAATCATGATCACTTCAGCCCAATGACAAGTAAATGCATATTCAAAAGAACATGAAGTTATCAGTTTCACTTTGTTCACTTTGATCAATTGATAATTACTCAAAAGAATATAGCCATAGATTACAAAAAACAGACTCAAGCTTTGCCAACCATTGCTTAGAACACAGCCACAGTTTTCCTGATTTAAGCAACACTGAGATATTACATTATTCAACAAAGGGTCAAAAGTTAAATATTCTTGAATCTTTAGAAATATATAAACATAGTAAAAATAAAAATGTAAATTTGCTTAATGACCAGACAGAACTTGGGTTTTCCCCGTTATTTGTTGTCGCCAAATAATAATTAGTTCCCAAAATTTAGTACCTCCCCTTTGTAATAATGTAATTTCTCAGGTAGTTTTTATTTATTGTTAAATTTTCTCATGTTTCTGTATTGAAAACTTAGTCTACCTTTGGAATTCAGTTTGAAAATGACTCTGTGAGTTGAAACTGCAGTCACTGTTTTCTTAATAAATTTAGTGGTATAAAACGTAGTAGTTCCTTTTTAAACATTTCCCGAAAATGTCTCTTTCTTTTGAAAGTTAACAGAAAAAATAGATTAATTAAACTGCAGGTATTTTTGTCAAATTTTATTGTTTCAGGAGATTTAATTACTAATTATTTACTTCTAGAACCTATTTTTAAGAAAAAGCAAACTATTCCGTGCATGTAACAGGCCAGCGGAATTATCATCTGGAAAAAATGGATTGTTAATAGTAATTATGTAGTATCTTTTGTCTTATTTTCTTTTTTGGTGAAAATTTTTTATTTAACAAGACTTTTTTCGAGTTCTAGGAAAAGCTATTGTTTTTACGTAAAAAAGTTTCAAACAGAAGTTGTGTGGTTTGAAAATACCCACAAAATGAGCTAAATAGTCACGTTTTTTCCGCCCTCCGCAGGCTGCTGCTGCTCACTTTCTGACTCTCGGAGTAGGTGCAAATTTAAACTATTGCTACATCAACAATTTTGGAATAATTGAGTTGAAAACTGCTGCATACAATAGTTTAACCATCTCCCTACGAATTAATACTTAAATAATCCCTTAATGTTAATAAATAACTCTGCAGCGATTTTTTGAAAACAACAACTCAATCTCAGCTTCTAGTGATCGTACACAATTTTTTTTTTCAAAATGTGCGTCAAAATTTCAGCTATCGCGTCCACTTATCGGCATTTCGGTATCAACAATTGTCGAAGAGTTACTCTATTTGTTGATAACGAAAAAAACGAATCCCAATTTTGTTTATCTGCTTCAAGAAAATCAACAATTCATTTCGTTCATTTTCGTTATTGTTAGTATAAGACTAAAACTTTAATTTGCTTACCTTCAGACCGCTGTACGACTTCTAGACCGCTGAGAATAAACAATAAAAAAACATAAAAAGTTATAAACAAATTCACTGTGCAAAAGAAACTAATGAATATTTTGCACATTTGTTTTATGCTACAAGAGGTTCCTTTAGTTGCAGTATAAAGTTAATGCAATATATTTTTCTATTGTTTATAAACAATTGAAAGAACAGTCATTTTAGTAGGTTTTCTTTGCAATAACTAACGAACAAATTATCCGATTCACATGGGCCTTAACTCATTTTGTAGGTATTTTTAATACGCATAACTTTTGCTTGAAACTTTTTTACCAAAAAACAATAGCTTTTCCTAGAAAATGAAAAAACTGTTTTTTGACATTCTACGTAACCAGAAGTCCACTAACAATAAATTTCAAAATCACCTTATATGAGACTAACTCCGCCGGCCTATAAGTGATTAACTTTTAAAGGTGTATTAAATATAAAAATTAACCTTTCATCTTAAAATAATTAAAGTTAATTTTTATCACGAGAAAAAGTTTCTTATTGCAAATAAGTGTTAGTGAGAATTACAGAAATTTCACTTTATCTAATTAAAGTGTAAATGTTGAATTACTCGAGGGGTTTCTGCATTCAACAAAAATTTTAACATCCTCAGGGAAAAAGCAACATACAGTGAAATTCTCCAAAACTGCAGAAACAACCACATCGAACTGGATTACGCCAAGAGCATAACAGAAGTCGTCAAAATATACACCAAAGATGCCGAAGCACATAAACAGTTACGAAAACTTCCCCCCGAGGACCAAAAACCATTACACGTCATCCTGAGAGGAGTCATAGAGTCAATCACTGAGACCGAGATCATCAGCGACCTGCACACAAAAGGCTTTCATCCCCTAAAAATTATCCGATGGCATTACAAAGACAAAAAACCTATGCCCATGATGCTTGCCGTCATGCTAATGAGTGAAAGTCATATCCTTCACACCAGGGAAACTGAATCAGACCAGAAATACAACGAAAGAGGTCCAAGATGTTCCAGTGCTACAACTGCCAGCTCTTCGGGCATGCAGCGCAAAACTGCAGAGCCAGTTCACGCTGCGTTAGTTACGGCAAAGATCATCACTGGTCAGAATGCCAAAAATCAAAAGAGGAACCACTCAAATGCGCTAACTGTGGAGGAGCACATCCTGCCTCCTACAGGAAATGCCCCAGCAGACCACAACCCACTAATCAGGACCACAGTCCCTCAAACTCAGGACACGGGGCACCTCCCACAAATGCAGAGTTCGACGCCAAAGTACACAAGATAACGCAATACATGATGACTCGGTTCCAGGCCGCCCTAAAAGACATGTGGAGAGAGACCCAGGTTTAAGGAGGTCACACGAACCAAACAGAATCAGGACCCTGGTAACACCTTACAGACAAATAGCAACAAACGTCCACCAGAAGAAGGACACTCACAAGAGGGAACTCCATTATATTATATTTAGATTAAGTTCATAATTAGTTAAGTCTCATATATGATGTGTACATTAAATAGGAGTTTATAGTCTTTTGTACTGCCTCAGTAGCCAATAAAGAAATGAAAATGGAAATGGAAAATTTTAAAACATGATAGCTAGGATTGAAGTTACTCTCAATCAAAGATAGAGAAATGTATAAATACACATACTTATAATCATAAATTTTATTTATTTTATACAGTTTTTAGAACAACCTGTAGATAAATTGTCAAACATGATACATACCTGCTCCTAAAACTCCTGGCTAAAGTCCTATTCAAAGTGGAAGAATTCCTTAACTGCTGAACAGTTTTATTCTGTGCACTGGCACTAGCCGCCAGTTGCGCTGCACTCGTACGCGGCAGACGCGATGACACTCCGAGTACACTAATAACACCCGCGAGGGATAGAGTTAAAAGAGGTACTATCCAATGGTACCTCATGGTTCTTCAGTCACTTATGCACTTAAAAAGGAATAAATATTGTTTATTTTTGTTCCTTCGGCAAAAATGTCAAGTCCAAAAAAATTTTTTGGTGCGAGTAGATTTTTTAATGCCTAAAACAAATGAAATTATTTTTTCATATTTTCTTTGATGCAATACGGTTTTTTTATGATTGTATGTTGCAGTGAGAAAAATTAGTAGGTTGGGGTAAAGATAAGTATATTTAAATTTAACCATGAATTTGAAGTATGACTATAATTATGAAAATTCAAAGAAGTATCTTCTTAACTGGAGGATAGAAAATGATTTGGAGTATTTCGTTTTGTAAAAATTTTAAATTTCTTTAATTATTATTATCTTTTTAAAGATACATGGTTTGTACTTAATTATAGGATATCCCCATCTAAAAATTGTATTTTTAAAGTAACGATGGTATAAAAATAATTTTTGAAATTACGAAGATAATTTTATCCAATAATATAATTTTTTTTTGTGGATAACAATCAAGATAAAAATATTTTATATCTAAAACTAAAACTCCACTGGCTAAAAAAATATATTTGTGTAGGTGAAGATATTTTTTTATAGAAGAGTTCCGCCAGATGTGATGCGAAGATAATTTAAAAAATTCAGTAATTAAATACAAATTATTTTTAGCAAGTATAACCTAAAGAAATTTTGGTATCTCCTAAAAACATATATTACTAGATTTTTCTATAATCACAGATAAAAAAAAATGTTTGTTATACATTTTAAAAACAAGACAATTTTTTTAAGAAAAGAAATTTTGCATTTTTAATTTAATAATAATTCCTCGTTTTCTTTTTTACTTTGGCATACGTTTTATTTAATCACTCACTTTTTTATCTCAAATCTTTTATTGTATTATTCCACTTATTTTGTAAATTGTAAATTGTATATAGAGGAAAATTACCACCCATAATTTCATTAAAAATTAAATTACATTTAATTTTCAAGAACGAAATATTTTTTTACATTTTTTGAAATATAAAATTTTTTTTAAAATTTCCAGAAAAATTACAAATTTTGTTTGTTGATCACTACCTCCTTTTTATTATTATTTTTTTAATTTTTGCCCCAATATGGCAGTACTGACAATCAGTACAAATTTTTCTCTCCGCAACGCAACTCTTCTTGCGATGTTTATAATACGGTACGACACCTGTCACTTTTGTTCTTCGTATTCCGATCTGAATGAGCGTTAATGTGGTACTAAGTTGTTCCCGCCATGGTACCGCGGTTACCAGACGATGGTCTGTGGATTAAGTGTGCAGGACCGGAATAAATTAAAATATATTTGGCTAACCCATACGTCAATTTATTTAATTAAATTAAATTTAAACCACCCCCAATATTGAGAGTTTTTTAGCATAATTTTTGACAATCGGGTGCAAGTTTGTATTTAACTATTGGGGAAGATGGGCAAATTGTAATATTGTACATCGGAAATATTATATAAAATTTCTGACATACTGCACCCAGGCACGAATCCAAGAGAGGGGGGGGGGGGGGGCGATGGGCCTCCCCAAGGGATTTGAATTCAGAAAAATAGACCCGATTTTGCCTCTTATGCTAAGAATATGTATGCTGCTGGCATTTCTCCCCTCCCTGTCGACAATTCGTTTTTGCTTCTGATCGCTCCCCCCCCCCCCCCAAGAGCTTTGAAATCCGGAAAATAGATCCGACTCTGCCTTTTACACTAGGAATGTGAATGCTGCTCACGTTCACCACTACCCCCCCCCCCCCCCGTCGACAGCCTGCTTTCGCTTTCTATACTGTACTTTTATGATATCACCGCCCTCCCCCCAAAGAGAGAGGCTGGATCCACCCCAGACTGCACCCTCCTCAGGTATACTTTTGTACAAATTTAAAATAACATTTTGGACACCAAATATGCATATATTCTCCTAAAAAGCTGCTCCTTGATTGCCAAATTTTGCGGCAAATATACCATCTGGGGATTAAAAATTTTAATTAATTGAGTAATCATGTCATTTTAATGATGATCTAATTCTACCTACAGGTAATTTGGATCACCTCGAATTGAAAATTTTGACTGTAACATAAAGTTTTTCAGATTTTGGATTGATAAAGAAACATGGTTTAGTTGTTAATTTTTGTTGTTGATGAATAACAAGAAAAGTAAACATGAAGTTTAAAAAGCAAGGACAGGAATTGCAATACACATTATTAATTTGAAAAACGAGAAAAGAGAAAAGTATGCCATTTTCTAAGCAGTGTTGTTAGTTAAAGTGGGAAATATACTTTGTCCATTTTTTCTTTTAAGAAACCAAATTTATTACGCTGTCAGACATGGTACAAATTCCGAAAAAAATTTAAGATTTTCTTCTGTTTATATGTATTTTAAAATTTTCTATTTATTTGTAATAATTTTTAATTTTGATTTCTGTCAAGAAAACTGAGTTTCTTTTTCTTGAGACCATGCAAGCGATAAATACTCACTAAAAGAGAAAATCATGTGTTTGTTATGTTCACTTGATGTAGATTTATGTATTAGTTTACTAAACATACATACAATTTAAACAGAAATAATTAAACTAACATTAGTTTTTATAAAAATAATCCAAGTAATAAATATGTCTAATCACGCATTTCTTCTATAATATCCTACAATGATTATTCCAATTAAAAAAAAATAACAATTTTCTCTCACTCAAAAAATTAACAATTTTCTAATACTATCCTGATATTGTCCCATAGACTTTCACTTATAGGTTCCAATATTGGTAAGGACTCGGCATTATTTCAGCAGGTGCCCGAGTAGTACCAAAGTAGTATCAGCTGTACGGAGCAATGTTGCCGGATATGTATGTAAATTCTTTTTTTTTCGGTTTGGTACAAGCACTGCAATTGATTCTTTGTGGCGGTCTAGAAATAGCGGACATGCAAAAAAAGCGACATACCATAGTTTAAATTCCTATAAAGTTCCAGTATTAAAAAAGTAGCAATGTTACACCAGAATGAGAATGCCCCGAGATAAAAAAATAACATAACCGTACTTAGCAAGCAAATATTCGAATTTGAAGAGAAAAGAATAAGAAAGGGCATTTTCAAGAGAAAAGTAAATACGTATAAACACTGATCGAAATATTTTACTGCAAAAATAGCCGTTATGCGTGAAATTAGTATCACCTTAAAATATGTAGAGGATATATACATTATTTCTTAAAATACAAATTTAGCTTATTTTAGATTGGGTTGGGAAATAAAACTTGTCTTAATTTTTGTATAAATATTATGTTTTATACTCCTTATCAGGGAATGAATATACGAAGTAAAAAACAAAATGAATCTGTAAAAATTTATTCCATCAATAAAATACATTTTGCATACTTGATATATATATATATATATATATATATATATATATATATATATATATATATATACAGAATATTCACCTAATAGTAAAATTATTAATTTTCCCTAAAGAAGTTATTGATATTGTGTTATTGGATGTGTCTTGCTTCTTGTAGATCTGAAATTTATTCCATCAATAAAATACATTTTGCATACTTGATATATATATATATATATATATATATATATATATATATATATATATATATATATATATATATATATATATACAGAATATTCACCTAATAGTAAAATTATTAATTTTCCCTAAAGAAGTTATTGATATTGTGTTATTGGATGTGTCTTGCTTCTTGTAGATTTGGGTTTATCTCTTGTTTTGATGAACATTTTCCATATTAAAAAATTATTATTTTTGAGGCCCACGTTAGATAGTAACGGAGTAAGTTACCTTTTAGAAAACATCTGAATCTATTCTTTAAGACACCATTACATATTTCAACGATACTCCGCACTGAACAGAGATGTCTGTTGAATCTTTCCTCTTGTGTTCCCGGTTGCGGAAAATCTTCCAAAGACCTTGTTATTAGTCATGGTCTTAAAAGAAACCCTGAAAAAATTAAACTTGATTCACTTTTCTGAATATATTTGAACATATTCTAAATTAATAACAAATTATCAGTTTAATGTACAATTAATTTACATGAATCTACAATGAGGAGGAATAAATCCTCTAGGTTTCTTCTTTAGATCATTTCCGTTATATTGGAAATGTTACAGATTCATTCCAAATATAGGAATCATGGATACTACCATTTATATTCATGATATATAAAGTCTCATCAAATTTTAAAATCAAATATAGAAACTGAAAGTACCGTCGCTCTGACAAACATACTATCTCATGAATAAACGTGGCAACAACGCAAACCGAACCCTTGGGTCAACGCGCTGCCGCGAAAATGCGGGTACGCGCGACACCCATTCAAGAATCATCTCTCGTGCTCATCCTAGGTCATAGAGTGACGTCACGCGATGGGCAATTGTCTGTCGCGGCCGATACGCTGATGATACTAAGCCGATGTTCTACTGTTTTGTTTCCGCTGTTTTGATGTATTTGTTTCGTTTTTGATTCAAGGTTACGTGAAATTGTGGAAGGTTTGAGATGACTGTAACTGTAACAATAATTGGGTACTTTTTGGAAATTTACTAAAAAAATTAAAGAGCTAATTTTATATGCTTATTTTACTCTAAAGATTTCTTATGAAACAATGATGATAACGGTTAACAAAATTTAAACTTCGACATGCCACAAAAAATTTTTTAGTGATTTTTTTATAATATATATATATATATATATATATATATATATATATATATATATAAAATGTATATAAAAAAATGCAAAAATGAAATATTTTATTTATTTTTGGGAAGACAACTTCCTGTCACCGATACAAGGTTTTATTTCCAGATTTTTATCCTTAATATAAGCGTTTATTTTTGATATATGTAATAATTTAAAAATATCATAAGCAGAATAAAACTAGCTGACTAGATCTCCCATGGCAACTATATCGGGTCTAAGTGTTAAACCTTTTTAGTAAATCTGACTGTAAAACTTTTGAGTGAATCTGGCTAAGAATATTTACTGCCCGTGTCCTCTTTACAAATCGGTTTCGACCCAATAAAAAACCTTCTATTTCATACCGATATAATGTTTCAAGGATAAATTAATCTTTTTTATTTATTGTAACCTTCGAACATACCCCTGTAGAAGTATCATAACGTCAGAACTAGGGCCCGGTTGTTTGAACGCTGAATAACGTAATAATATTTTTATTTATATTTCAAAAAATGTTGATAAACAGTAGATATTTAATTTCTTGGTACAGACATGCCGATTTTATGCTATCCTTTTCTAATTGCATTATTTAAACGAGTATCATCGGTACGTCCTTCGAACATACCTCTGGGTACGTCAATTCTGAAAACAAAGTATGAATATATGGTTGCCTAAATTTTTATTATTGTTATTTTCAATATGTAAACAATCTAACAATATTTACCGATAAAAATAAGTTTTTAAATCCTCTTTTTGTTAATATTAATTGTAAACTTCGCATTTATAGTAATTTCTAACACTTAAAAACACCGAAAAAAGTCACGACAAGCAATTAAACTGAAAGACAAGATATGTAAATATGTTTATGTCTGTCAAACATCAAAAAAGCGTCTCCCCCACTGACCATAAATAGCCTTCAGACAAATCTATTGTTGTTTATATCTAGAGTATGATCGAAGATTGTAACTATAGAATGATCGAGTATTTACACACACAAGTAGTTTTTGAAGCAATTCCGAACTTGAAAAGCTTAGCGCGGAATTTTATTATAAAGTGGACATCTTTTTCTCCTTAAAAATGTTCATGATATCATAGAGAATGGTGAGGGAACAGAGGAAGATCACAGTGCTGCAAACCCTAAATAAAAATATATTCAAAGGCTGTCAAAATGAGTAAATGAACAGAAAATATTCCAAGGAAATATGATTTCCTTGAAATGTTGATTTGTATTTTGAGTATATAAGACGTTTTTAAAAATTATATATGCGATTATCAATAATAGTTATTTTATAAAAAATAAAAGAAATTTGGCTATAGCGTATTTTGTATTGTCAATCTTTATTTAAGAACTTTTGTCAACGTTTTAATTTTTCTACGCGACATGTGCTAAAGCGTGGTTTTTCCGTAATATTCGGTCCTTTGTTAATGCATCTATTCCAATCAGACGCTGATGCTAACAATCGCTCTCCCCCCAAGAGCTTTAAATTTAGAAAAATATACTTGCCCTGTCTGCTACATTGGAAACGTAAATGTGGCTAGCACCCCCCGCCCATCGAAACCCGCTTTGTTTGCTATACTGTACTCTTGTGATATTGCCGCCCTCCCAAAGAGAGACGCTGAATCCACCCCTGGTTCCAATCTCCCCATATTATCGACAGTCCGATAGAAAGGCAAATATGTAAAAAAAATGTTCGAGAATTGATGGTAAATAACAACATCCGAACTTTGGGACTATTGTAGAGTTATTTTTTTCGTAATGACCCTTGACAAAAATATAGAAGGTTGTTTTTCACATATTAAATAATCATATTTCGTAGGTTTTCAGACAAAAATGTATAACCACTGAAAAACGTTTATTACATTAGCAATTTTCTATTCGAATTTTTAATTTGTTCTCTACAATCTATACAGGGTGATTCAAAAATCGATCACGAAACTTAAGGGGGTGATTCTACTTGACAAAATAAGGGTAGAGCTTCATATAATTTTTTTTCAAAATGTCATTCGTTTTCGAGTTACAAGCCGTCCAAGTTCAAGTTTTTATTTTTTGTTTTTTGAATTACACGCTTACAGGAAAACCGATTTGACTAATATTTGAAAGATAGGCTAAGTCTTCTGCGCTTCATCATTTTAGTAACAATTCACATTGATTGTTTGCCGCTAGAGGGCACTTTACCTACATTGAAAATTGTTTTTTTGTCATAATTTTTTAGTGTTGACAGCTGCAGTAGTTTTTGGCATAATTTCTGAAAGACTGATGCCAGGCCTTTAAAAAAGGTGCTCTTTATTTACATCGCTAAACCCAACGGTTTAGACGTAAATCACCCTTAAAAATTAAGTGGTAAATTTACTTTTCTCATTTCATTACCACCAGCTACCAGGTAAATAGCTATCAAAGTATACTAGAGCTGTCAGTTTAACATCAAATAAATTCGCTTTTTAAACTATTTAATTTATAATCTTAAAATAACTAATAATGGCTAATCACCAATATTCAAATATCGAATATTGTGATATCCATTTTTGTTATGGAAAAGCAAATGGTAATGCAGAGTTGGCAAGAAGATATTATATGGAGAGTTATCCGGAAAGAAATATCCCTCATGCTCAAACATTTTCCAGTGTGCACAGGAGGCTTGCGGAATGTGGTTCCTTTAAAAGTTATAATGGAAATAGGGGAAGACCTAGAACTGCTAGAAACGTGCAACAAGAAGAAAGAGTGCTTGAAATTATTGAAGATAATCCAGGTATTAGTACTAGAAAAATTGGGAATGAAGTGCGGCTCTGTCAGGCTAGTTCATGGAGGATACTAAGAGAAGAACAACTCTACCCGTTTCATTCAAAAAAGGTGCAGGCTCTTTATGACGATGATCGGCCGAGACGGTTGGAAATGTGCAATCAGATCCTAGCTAAGTATGAACACGATAATCGATTAATTGGCGTCATATTATTCACTGACGAAGCTGGTTTCACTCGTGATGGCATAACAAATCTACACAACATCCACACATATGCTTACGAGAACCCAAACAATATGGTAGAAACGAAACATCAGCGTAGATTTTCACTAAATGTGTGGGCAGGGATAATAGGAGATTACCTTATTGGTCCTCATTTCTTTGATGGCCCATTAACTGGTGACGTATACTTAGATTTTATCCAAAATCGTCTCCCATTGTATCTGGAAGATGTGCCATTGGAAGTAAGGGCCAACATGTGGATCCTCCAAGACGGAGCTCCGCCCCACTTTAGTATACGTGTCCGACAGTATTTGAATGCAACGTATCCTGAGCGATGGATAGGACGAAGTGGACCATTGGCATGGGCAGCGAGGTCACCAGACCTTAATCCTATGGATTTTTTCTTTTGGGGTCATTTGAAACAATTGGTGTACGATATTCCAGTAATCAACGTCGAGGATCTTCGCTTCAGGATAATCGAAAAGTACCAAATTATTAAAGAAACACCAGGAATTTTTCATCGAGTTAGGCGACATTTTTTGAAGAGTGTTAGGAAATGTATGGAAGAAAATGGGGGACATTTTGAGAATCTTTTTTAGTTTGTTTAGTACTGTTTCATTAATTTTTATCAATTAAATGTATATCGCAATAATCCATAATATGAATATTTACTGATTAGCCATTATTAGTTATTTTAAGATTATAAATTAAATAGTTTAAAAAGCGAATTTATTTGATGTTAAACTGACAGCTCTAGTATACTTTGATAGCTATTTACCTGGTAGCTGGTGGTAATGAAATGAGAAAAGTAAATTTACCACTTAATTTTTAAGGGTGATTTACGTCTAAACCGTTGGGTTTAGCGATGTAAATAAAGAGCACCTTTTTTAAAGGCCTGGCATCAGTCTTTCAGAAATTATGCCAAAAACTACTGCAGCTGTCAACACTAAAAAATTATGACAAAAAAACAATTTTCAATGTAGGTAAAGTGCCCTCTAGCGGCAAACAATCAATGTGAATTGTTACTAAAATGATGAAGCGCAGAAGACTTAGCCTATCTTTCAAATATTAGTCAAATCAGTTTTCCTGTAAGCGAGTAATTCAAAAAACAAAAAATAAAAACTTGAACTTGGACGGCTTGTAACTCGAAAACGAATGACATTTTGAAAAAAAATTATATGAAGCTCTACCCTTATTTTGTCAAGTAGAATCACCCCCTTAAGTTTCGTGATCGATTTTTGAATCACCCTGTATATGAAGTAAAATAGTTTAAAATATCGATTAATAACTCTATGAAGATGTTAGCTTCCTTCGTGTGATTTCTTTAGTAGTCACTCCCAGGGTAGTCAGGGGCGGACTCACCCTCTTTTTTTGGAGGGGACAGCGATATCACAAGAGTAGTGTATGGCAAGTGAAAGTAAGTTATCGGCCAGAGGGGAGGGAGTGTGCCAGTTACGTACACGTTCCTAATCCAACAGGCAGAGGTGAATCAATTTTCCTGAATTCGAAGCTCTTGGGGGGGGGAGTATCGCTCCCACCGCTTCCTCCCTTGAATCCGCGCCTGAGGGTAGTACCACAATGCATGACACTGCATAATTTTTTTTTAAAACATAAGCTAAGTTTTTTCGCATTAATTATTTGGACATCTGCCACCAGTGTTTTACATATTTTTTTATCACCGGCAACATAGCATAGGGATCCATTACATTTATTGATACGACATACTGAAAAGACGAAGTATAGTGACGCTTATATGAGGTCAAGAAAGAGGCAACTATGTATTAATACTTTCCGTGTGCAGCTATGTTTAAATTTAAACAAAATTTATATCACATATTAACTGAATTCATTTTTTTAAAATAAATTGAAAAAATAACACATATGTCACCAAGTATGGGTCCCAGGCACGAACTTGACATATAAAACGGGACTGCTCATGCATAATGCTGTTTTATGCATTTTATCACATTTTATGTAACATTTTACTGAAAATTTCAAACAGGAACTTAAATTTTAAGTTTTTTTTAGTATTTTAAAAAATGGGATTCTTCATCGTAAGAAGTGCAATTACATCATCTGGTAAATTGGAATTTATTTAATTGGTAAGTTATAAAGCATTCAATAATAATTATTTAAAATTTTACCTTAGAATCAAATTGTAAATCTAAGGGTAACAAGTTTAATCTTATGGATATGATGTATGATAATTTTTAAATGTTATCAATATTTTAGTTTTCTAAGAGAAAAGAAACTTCAAATTCAAGGACTGAAGCAAATTGTTCATGATCATAATTCTTTTATACACCAAATGAATAACTCTGTTCAGAGCATTTTTCTGGAAATAGTTTTATACAGGAAAATGAACAAAAAGTTTGTGCCGTGCTTCTCACAAATAAACTACCTGAAAAAAACTATGAAGCACTGTTTGATGTAAACATCTTGAATCAACTAAACTTGGACTTAATAACATACACTGGCTCTACAAAAAAAAGTCCTAAATTAGGTGTGCATTAACCAACAACAATATCGTTTTACCATAAAGTTAATATGACATATAAAGCTAAACATTGAAACTGGTATGGTGTTAAAATTTAAAATGATTATACGTTTTAAAACCAATATGCCATATTAAAATAGAAATAAATGATTGCAAATAATATGAAATTTTTCAATATTATTAAGCATGTTTGGAAATTGCATAAATTTTACTTTTATTTATTTGTTTTGGCTAAAAATAAAATAATAACCTTTAGTTCGAATATGTTATTAATTTAAAATAAATTTATTTCTAATTACTTATTATTTTAAAAAAATAAAACAAAAATTCTTGATTTTAGCTCAGATAGTAAGGACATTTGTGTCGCGAAAATCCTTTGTCAAAGTAGTGAGAAGCTGCGATTGATTACCATTTCAAAAATTGAACTCTAGGAAAGGTCAATTCCAGATCCTCAAACAGTTAAGTAAATGGAAAGTTTGACCTAGTGTAAAAATTAAAAGTTGCTAGTAAATCTTTACGTACCTATTGAGATTAAAAATGATTATATTAATGTAAGAATCCACTCATGTATTTCAATATTTTTTATATTTAAAATGTTTTAATAAATATTGTTTTGTTTACAAATAAATATAGACTGCTTTAACACAATCCACTTTGGAGTTTAATTTTTTTTTATAAAAATGGTTTAGTACATAATGTTAATTTTACTTCCTTTACATTAAAGCTCCATTATTATGAAGGGGTCAACATTATTATGAATGTTATTAACCCTATATATAAATACCTAACATATCAGTTCCCCAAAAGTATCGAGGAGAAAATAATTTGAACAAAGACCTAATCGAAGCTATTTTTAAATGATGAAACTCTATTACTTTGCCATAGATTATATGGACGTTTCGAGACCTTACATTAAACAATATACTATATTAATCCATGATATAAATTTTTTAAAAATAAATGCCTTAATACTTTTTTTCATTAACTTCTTATACTCTACGTCGGACGAAGGATGTAGATTATATTAATGTTATTTGCAAAAATACCCAGTGATTTCCACAATCTTTTCCAAAACAGATATTTAAAAAAAAATAGTTTCGATTTGTTTCTGGCGCATATTTCACATATTAGCTATTTTGCTATATAACAGTTTTATTGTAAAAAATAAAATATGTAAACAGTCATAGAAAAAACATGACATTTCATGTTTGTTATCTAAAAATAATAAAAATGCTATATATTTACGCTGTTCCAAAGAAGTTAAAAAAATTAGCTTTAAAGGAGTTGCTTTGAACAGAAAAATTATAATTTTGAGGAAACTAAAAACAGAAATTTAAGTTAAATATTGTTGTACAAAAACGATTATCCCAGTCTTTTTTATTGAATATACTCAATTAACCTGTCAAGTAAAACAAAGAAGAGCGATTTATTGTTTTAGATATACTATAGAAAGAGATAGTTATCATCTAAACCTCTTAGTTAGAATAATAGAATTGACATTCATACACGACACATTCACGCCAATATAAGAAATTAGCAGAAAATTCAATGTCCCCATACAAATCATCGCACTTAATGGCGACCAATAAGTGGGGGGGGGTCAAAAAATTACTTTCATGAGCAGTCCAGTTTTATATCTCATGGGAGTGGTCCCAGGTCACTCGGGTCTGCGGTGGAATCAATTAAACCCCAACTGATTATACCTGTTTCAACTACTTTTGGTTGAAAATGAACCAAGGATATTGCTTAAAAGCTAACATATAGTTGAAATAGGAAAGAACTGCTAATCACATTAGATTTACCCAGGAGGCATCGTCACTTGCAAGGCCATCTTTATAAGATTACAATCATGAATGACCCAGTATGAAGATGGTATCTAGTAGACTACATTGTCGACAGAGAGATTCCAGCTTTCAACAGACATTCTGTATAAAGTTAAGTGTTAAAACCATATTGTTAAAAAAAATTTGAGAATAAAATTACGGACTATTCGAAAAAAAATCCAAATTGGTTTAAAACTGACTGAAATACTGGCGTTTAAAAATATGTAAATGTTCTCAATATGAGTTATTTTTTTTGTAAATCATATTTCTTGTTCTAATAAAAGAATTACCAAAATCAACGTTATTAATTTAAAATTCATATTTAATTTGAAATTAATTTCCGACCTTATATTTTACTTAAGGACATGTATGTCACGCACTTATATACAAACAATAAGCAGCAATATGAAACTGTGTCATATTATTATAATAAAGCATTATCTGTACATCAATTTTAATTACGAAAAAATTGTTGTGATGGTCATTATAATTTTCATATCTTGATTTTTGTAATGAATTTTTTTTTGCAAAAATAATGAAAAAAAAACAGGTCAGGAACATAATTGTTTATAATATTTTAATTTCTCATGCATTTTATTTAAATAAAATAAAGTTTTTTTGTATAATTGATTTCTATTTTATAAAATTTTAGAGATTAAAATCTTTGTAGCATTTTTATGCTATATACAAATTATATTACTTATTCATTTATTCGTTAATTTTCCTATTCTTTAATGTAGAAAAGTAATTAATATTAAATTTTTATTTAATAATATTGTAACAATACTGAGAAGGGGATAAATATCTGGGAGTAATAGTAAACTAGAAACAACCAAATTTAAAAGATGCTCCTGAAGGCAACAATGAGAAGCTGAAAATGCCGTAGAAACTACGGAAAAATCTGGGGTTTGCAACAGAAAATGATTTTATGGTCATAGGAATTAGAGTCAGGGGCGGATCCAGCCTCTCTCTTTGGGGGGGGGGGAGCGGTAATATCACAAAAGTACAGTGTAGCACGCGAGAAGAGGTTGGGGGGGGGGGCGATCACAAGAAAAAACAAGTTGCCAACAGAGGGGGATGCCAGCTGAATACACATTCCTAGTATGAGAGGCTGAATCGAGTCTATTTTCCTGAACTCAAACCTCTTGGGGCGGGGCTATCGCAAGAAAAATAAGTTGTCAACGGGGGGGGGGGGGGAGTGCCAGCAGCATACACATCCTAATATAAAAGGCAGAATAAGTTCTATTTTCGTGAACTCAAAGCTCTTGGGAAGAGGGGGCGATCGCAAGAATACACATTCCTATACTCTATTCAAGAACTAGAGAGAGTAATAAAACCGTTACCGAAACTTCCAATCTACCTGCTCCAGTGCCGCAGGTAACTGAGGACTGCCGTAAATCTAATTATATTTAATTATGTTTAAATGTTATAAGCTTTTATAAATTTACTGCAATACTAAAATTTCTGATAGTTCAATTTAATTTCTGTCAGTGTGCAAAGTACACCTTACAGTGTGTCAGTGATTTATCTTGTTTGCGCTTGTTTTTATATATTATTTGAGATTAGTGAGATATCCAAAAGATATGGCTTCCACCTCTATATTTATTCCAAAATCGTTAAACCAGGGCATTTTTACCTCATCGAAAAACTTATTACGATGAATGTTTATGATGCCTTAAGATATCAATATCTAGATAATATCTCTAAATAAAAGCTCTCTTGAGATGTGTTCCAACATGACAGGAGTTAGAAAATCTACTATGTACCGAATACTGAAGGGGAAAAAAACGACTGGAATTGTTCGTACTCCCAAGCCACATTCAATCACAGGCAGACGAAAAACCTCGTTGGAAGAAGAAATGAAATCTGCAGTAAAAAGAGTACATAGATTTTATTATGACAAGCAGATCCCAACTGTTAACAAAATTCTTACTAAAATCAATGAAGATCGCGATTTACCTGAAATTAAAAGAACTGAACTATGGAAATTGCTCAGAGAACTTAATTTTTGCTGGGAAAAACCAGATAGAAAATCCATTCTTTTAGATTATTCGGAAACTGTCCGTTGGAGAAGGAAATATCTCTCTCAAGTAAAAGGTAGAGTTGCTAGAAATAACACAACTTACAAAATAAGTAATTTAACTGAACTTTTGAAAGATTTTTCTGAATAAAGTTACTGCGGAAAATTGGGAAAAATCCTTATAATAAAAGAATAAAACAAAATGAGGAAACTCGATCTCATAATCGGTGAGATAGAGGAACCAATTATAATTAATTTGAGCGAAGCTAGCTTCACTAACTTTGATTAGAAATTAGATAGGTAATGTTTACCAGTGTAAACACAATTTATTATTTAAATTTTTGTTTTTGTTGTATTTTATTGTTTAATGTTGTTTTTATATATATTTTTTTTTATTTTTTTATATATTTTTATTTTAGTGTGTCCCACTTTCCCAATTAGCCGTAAGTTTTTTTATATTTTATTATTGTATTTGTGTCTTTTTCTTAAGGGTGTAGAATTAACATATTTGTAGTAGTAGTAGTAGTAGTCTAATATTGGGGCAATCGTCCCTACGCCCTCCCCCCTCCTTGGATCCGCGCTTGTATAGCTGTGATATGGGAGGCAGCCACGAATTCCCTTAAGCTGTTCCAAAAAGAAAACTTTAACAGAATCAATTGATAATATTACTGATTATGGAACTCGGAACCAAAGGTACGGCATGGGGAGTAAATACAACTGAATCAGAGGACTAAATATGTGATAATTAGTAAGGCATTGTTCAATGTACATCGGCCACCCGAATGAGAGAGATAAGCTTTAAAGTAAAAACTAAATTAAACATGAAATAACAATTGAGAATAATAACTTTACAGACCTTTTAATCTGTGGTTATATAAAGGAAAACTTAAATCACTTCGTCAATTTTTACACAAAAGAAATTAATTAGCACTTAGAAAGGCCCATTAGACAAACCTTTCAACTGCGGGTATCCAAAATAGTTGTGACGGTGCCTTTGATTAAAAAAATAAGATAGAGTATGCATTTTAACTATAAGCTTTTATTATTTATAAAATTACGTCGCCAAATTCCTCATTAAATAATGGTGTTAGAATGGAAAGTATATCTCAAGTAAAAGTGTAAAAAATACGTGAATCTTACGAATCTTGGAATATTAACAAATTATTTTTATTAATTTTGGCATTTCCTTGAAAAATTAGTTGCACGAAATATTTTCTTATTCGTTACACTCAAATGAATGCGAAAAGAATGAGTGCATTCGAAGTAAAATTGTTTGTAGTCAAATTAGTGCAAAAATAACTTTTCGATTATAAGTAATAAATATTATTTTACAGAAGATTTTAACACAATTCCCATTAAATAACGGGTTTTGATTTTAAATGTGATAAATATAAAGTCATGGTGTAAAATCTGGATTAAATTCATTACTTAAAAACACTGCATTTTTTTAAAAATCACTCGGTTACTCGAGAGAAACTATGTTGTAATCAACTTTGGTTAGTTTGAAGGTCATAGACAATGATGTTTCTTGCGAAGTAGTAGATATCTGTTGGACTTCCATTGTCTTTATTTTTGTTGAATATTACGATGTTTCGGCTAGTAGAGGATCCGGACTTAGTTGACGCTACACCATAGCCAAAATCCACATCTTTATGGACTCCCGAAAATACATAAGCAAGACATGCCCTTACGACCAATCACGAGTTCCCGGAACTCTCCGACTTCTGAACTTGCCAAATTTCTTCTTCCATTCCTGAGACCATTACAAGGAAATACAACGTCCTGGGTTAAGAACTCGCAACATTTCGTAGAAATTATACGTGAAATAGAAGTACAACCAGAAGACCATTTTATTACCTTTGACGTTTCAGTTAAGGACTCACTAAAAATCATAAGAAGGAAACTTGAAGAAGACCTGACCTTGGCAGAAAGAACATCTTTACTACCGAACGCCATTATGGACTTGTTGGAAAGTTGTTTGACTAATTCCTATTTTCAAGAAAAGGAAAAATTCTACATCAAGGATGATGGACTACCGATGGGATCTTCACTCTCACCGGTGGTCGCAAATATTTTCATGGAATGGTTCGAGACGTTTGCAATTGAATCCACAACTAAGAAACCAAAGTTATGGCTCAGATACGTAGACGATACTTTTATTATTTGGAGTGGAAACGACGAAGAACTTCGAAACTTCCTTTTTCATCTCAACAATATCAGCCCAACTATTAACTGACCATGGAGAAAGAAGTAGAAAATAAATTACCATTCTTAGATGTCTTGGTTGAAAGAAATGGCAGACAAATTCGAACTTTGGTTTACAGAAAAGCCACGCACACAGGACAATACCTTAATTATTCACTTCAACAACACCAAACAAGGAATTATAAGAAACCTCGTAGATAGAGCCTTAACCTTCTGCAACTCCAACGAGAACTTGATGAAAGAGATAGATTACATTAAAAATGATCTGACAGCCAACGGATGCCCAGTATATCTAGTAGATAAATTTCTTGAACAACGCAGAAATAGGAAAATGTTGACAACGAATGAAGAACGAAAACCAGTATTGAACATCCCCTATGTTAAAGGCCTTTCACAAAAAGTTAGAATGACAGGAAAACGATATAAAATCAACGTTGTTTTCAATTCAAATAACTCTCTGAGAAGTCGGCTCACTAAGGTCAAACCAACAACTCAAAGAGACATGAAGAACTGTGTATATCAGATACCATGTGAATGTGGCAATTCCTACATTGACGAAACAAAGGGACCTCTTGACGTAAGGATCAAAGAACACCAAAAAAGCACATCTCAAGGAGAAACAGAAAAATCTGATGTTGCCAACCATACCTGGACTCTTGGACACGATATAAAATGGTCTGAAGCTAAAATACTACACCGAGAACAACATTGGAGGAAACGGAAATTCAAAGAAGCCGCGGTTATACATCAGAACCCGAGTTGTTTTAGTAAACCATCTTTAGATATAAGAGAAGTGTGGAAACCACTTCTTAGTAATTGTAAACTAAAACTAAATGCAGCATAAAAAAAAATGGTGTTTTGCCATGGGAGGCATGACTGCACCCATCTCAGTCACACTCTACTACATTTACTTTTAGTATAAATAGTCATGTAGCTAAGGGATTTATTTAGTTTCACTTGAAAACGGCTAGAAATAACTACTAGCCGAAACGTCGTGATGTTCAACAAAAATAAAGACAAGGAAGTCCAACAGATATCTACTATTTCGCAAGTTTCGTTAGTTAAATTGTGATGACTAATTTTTGTACACTTTTAGACTCCTTGCAAGACCTAAATGTAACTGTTTTTATTGACGGTAATCTAAGCGCCCACTAACTGTCGATTGTCAAATTGACGGAAGATTAGGAAATTTTTCTTGAAATAACTGATACACCCCTTTTTGGGTTCTTAACTTATAACCTTATCATCTATTACGGAATTTTTGTAATTCCGTCACCTTCCTAAAGGTGTAAAAATACACCATTCCCTCTATATAATCAACTAATATAGTGCGCATGCGATTCGATCGCAAGGAAACATCGTTCCTTGAACCACTCCTTCACATTTTTTAGTGTTTTGTTTTCGAAAGAATGTATTGGTGAAAAGGAAAAAAGTAATTATTTTTTTTTACCTTTTTTAGTTTAAAAGAATTTCGTATTAGTTTTGTTAGTTTAGTCACCTTTTTGATTCGGTTCGTTTGTTCTGCCAAATTAAAAAAAAAACTGTTAAACATAATTGGAAACTTTTTCCATGTGGTGGGGAACCGGAATCATGAATTCGTGATCTTTCTTGGCTGATTATGAAAGTACGTTTACTTGTTCTCTTAAGTTTTTTTTTTGATTTCGCAGATTACCTTCTCTAAGATACAAACTTGGTTTGGATAGGTAGAGGAGGACTTATTGCCTGGCCTCCTCGATCTCCTGACCTAACGCCATTGGATTTTTACCTGTGGGGACATCTCAAAACCTTGGTGTATTCCACTCCGGTCGATAGTAGGGAGAATCTTTTACGGAGAATCACGTTTCATTGTGATCAAATAAGGAACAATGATGAATTAATGTGACAGGTACATCAGTCCTCAATTCGTCGTGTTCGCGAGTGTATCAGACTTCACGGAGCCCATGTTGAACCCTCTTACGAGGTTTTTAACTAAGCATTTAGTTTAACTTTTTATTGAAACTATGGCGACAGGGGAAAATTTCTCTTTTTTATATTCAACCCGGGGAATAACAGCGTAAATAAAATGACGTTTTTTTCAAAAAGGTTAGGATTAGCGACATGAATGAAGAGTACTTAATTTTTAATCAATAGTTAAAGATGTGTAAAAAACGATGTCCAAAGTTCTTATCATACAGGGCGTAAAAAGTGGGAACATGAGTGTCACATCTAATCTGTCTCTACAGCTGTGAGTAATTCACAACGTTTTCTTGGATAGTAATTTGAAGGGTTTTACCTGATATACGTCATATTCAAAAAAGAGTAAAATATACCTGGTGGTCCAATAATTATGTGTAAAAAACTTGATTCCATTGCAGCTCTCTGGGAGGCCATATCTCTAAAGAGGAAACCTATACGAAAAAAGTTGTAGTATTCCTTTCACATATTTTTGTCATATCAGGGAGATTTCCTACATTTCCCGGACACTCTGTAAAATAAATTTTGTAATAGAAGTGTAAATTAATTGATTATGATAAAATATTAAAAACTATTGTCATTTAAGACAAAATAAAACGAAAAATGAAATGTTTTTAATTCCTTAACAGATTTATTGCTATGGTTACAAAAAAGATGGGTAAAATTTTGATCACATCCTTGTAATGTCTACGTAATGTTTTACTGACATAAGGTTTATGTACTATATTTTTTTGCCATATAGTAACTGTAGTCGGTCATGTGATTGACATGGCAAGGAAAAGGTTAATGAAGACTGATTGGCAGTTTTCAACGGAGAGTAGTACTCAGACATTTTTTGTGATGTTAAATAATTATTTTATTAGCTAAACCGATGATTTATTTGGTAATAGTTTTAAAGTATTGTAACACTAAGCTAAAAAAATTACAATTATTTGAATGATTTTGCACACAGAGGTCATATTTTAAAATAAAATTTAAATTATATAGTCACAGGTTGTTCTCGGAATTTCCGCATGTGCGCAGATGTCCAAGTATTCAGGAATCTTAAGTCGTTTTGATTTATGATCTTTGCTAGATACTAGCTCTATATGAACTATGTAGAGAAGTGGAAAAATCGAAACTAAAGACGAAATGCATAATTCCAGTAATAAAAAAAAATTTACTTGGTATATTGTGTTGGCATATGTCCGTCTAAAGTATTATATAATAAACTTACAATGCAAGTAAATCATACAAAATAATAATCAAATATTTTTCTTTAACTCCCAATTAAGAAACACAGTAACTGACCTACATAATGAAGTTAGAGTAAGTGACATACATAGGTAATTTACAAAACGACATTCAACATTATAAATATGCCGCACCCCATAAGATGGCGCTATACTACTGTACTACTATACTTTAACATCTCTATTCTTGCCAAGACGTTACTCATATACATTTAGCATGGTCTTAAGAAGTCGTAATAATACGTAACGTACAGCATGCGCATCGGTTATCTTCGCCGCAATGAAATGTCCTTAATTCTTGTTCCTTAATGCCAACCTAATTTGCCACCGGAGCAGAGTCCATCCCTTCAGCCTGCGTTATAGATATATGACTCGCCGGTTTGTCGTTAATATAAAAACGTGGGCATAATTCAAAACTACAGTATACCTTGCATTGTATGCGAAATGCAAGGAAGTGCGAAGCAATAGGAGCATTGGTTCCTGGAGCGGAAACATCAAAGAGTGAAGACCAAAGGTTTATAAGGCTACGGCCCGGAAACCAAAGGGATACTCACAGTGCACTCCTGTAGACCATAGCCTCGCTATGGGAATTTGATCGTGGGGACCCTCAGTCCAGGGGGGGTTTTAGCCGGTAAGAATCCGTCACTACCCGCACACTTTGTGCGGATGTCTATGCTAGATTTCCCCTCCAAAAAAAAATACTATAGTATGTTTGTATGATGAGCTAGCTAGGTCTTGGCTATTTGCACTTAATGATGGCACTAGTGCAGCGCTTAGACTGAGAAGTTTGGATACCCCTTTATTAAACAATCAAGATGGTTTAAATTTTAACTTCGATTTATTTGCTATGGAAGTTAAATCTTTTGGTCAGTTTTTTTTTGCTTAGTGGTACACAGTCAAGAGCATGTGATTCGGTTTCTTGTAGAAACTACCAGATATTTCCTCAAAATCTTATTTTTTATCTTCTCTGCTTACTGTCTGGGGTAAACTGAAGAAATATTGCGTTAAACATGTTTTTATACGAAATCGTAGCCGTTCCGTCCCGTTGTAGGCTATTGACTATATGGAAAAAAAGGGGTAAAAGAAACTAAAATGTTAAAGTGTTTTCATTGTTATATAAGGAAAAAAAAAACAGTTTTATACAAAACCTATGTAGCTGTTACATATAGAGTCTGCCAATCAATAACTACTTTTTATAATGGGACTGCTTTAACACAGCTATTAACAAGGATATTTCACGATTCTCATCGATTCTTATATGAGAAACTCTCTCTCTCTCTCTCAACAGCCTAATTTGGTCGACTTCTGGACATATGTCGTCTACCCATCTTTTTGGGGGTCTTTCGATACTTCTTTTTGACGACCTAGGTCTCCATTGCAATATATGTTTTGTCCACCTTGCATAGTCTTGCATAGCGATGTATTCCATCCAGGTTCATTTCAAAGTAGCAATGCGTCTTATCACATCCTCTACTTTCGTGCGTCTTCTTACTTCTTCGTTCCTTGTTCGGTCACGTAGTGATATTCCCAGCATGGTTCTTTCTATTACTCGCTGTGTAGTACGCAGTTTATTGGCTGCTTTAACTGTTAATGTGGTTGTCTCCATTCCATAGGTCATTATTGGAAGAACGCACGAGTCAAATACTCTTCTTTTCAAATTAATGCGAAAACCGGGGTTTTTAAGAGCTTATCCCAATCTTTCAACGGCTGCCCATGACATTCTTATTATTCTATTTATTTCCGCTTCTTGGTTCTTCTTCACTTATTAATATCACGTCATCCGCAAAACATAAATGGTTGATATATCCACTATCGATGCTAATGCCCTTATGTTCCCAGTTTAGTTGGTTAAAGACATCTTCCAGTGTTAAAGTAAAGAGTTTAGGGGAAATCGCATCTCCTTGTCGCACCCCTTGACCAATATTTATCTCCTATGTTTCTAGGTCCTCTGTTATCTTGACTTGCAGTGTGGCCTTATCGTAAATATATTTCAGAAGATTTCTGTATCTGGAGTCAATCTTTGCATTGTCCATTGCTTGAAATATGGCCCATACTTCGACAGAGTCAAAAGCCTTGCTATAATCAACAGATGCTAGATGGATTTGAATATTATATTCAGTATATTTTTCAATTAGTAATTTGATGTTCTGTATCTACTATGTTGTACTAAAGCCCTTTCGAAACCCGGCTTGTTCTGAAGGTTGATAAGAGTCTAATTTGTTTGTAAGTCTATTATTTATAATGTTTGTAAGCAATTTGTATGGATATGACAGCAGATTTATGGGACGATAATTTCCGATGTCTAATTTGTCGCCTTTTTTTGTACAGAAGAATGACTCTGGCGTTTTGCCAGTTATCGAGAATTTTACCATTTTGAAGACATTTATTCAAAAGAATACTAATTGAATGTAGCGTTGCAGATCCCTCCGAGGTCCAACATTTCTTTAGACATCTTCACCTGGGGCACGATCAGATTTCAGATGAGAAACAACACGGTGTAAAGTTTAAAAAATTCTGTTTAATTTGGGTTAAGCTTAAAAAATTATTGCAATCTCTATCTGTACTTTTTGCTCATTAAAATGCACTATATGGTTGTAAAGTGAAAGAACGAAACTCTAGATAAATTGAATGTCGGTCTAGTTCCAATAGTGGTTAATCGTTTAATACAAATGTCATATGTCATAGTTATATTAATAGATTATAGGTATTTAGTGGTGTGTATTATAAAATATTTAGTATCGACCTAAAGAGCAAAATTACTCTAAACCGAGATTGTTATAAATAAAATTTATTTTTTATCAATGACCGAGTATTTACCGCTAATCATCTATTGGAGGGAATTATTGATATAACTGAAGTGTTCTTTCCAATATTGGTGTTTGTATCTTTCGTTGCATGACTTTTATTCACTTAATGCTGTTTTTTCAATATTACTGTCTCTGTACCATATATATCTTTGAAATAGGATCCCAATAGAACTATCACAAGATGGTTTTAGGTGATTAAATCACTATAATGCCGGATGGTCGGTGGACAAAGAGGATAACGAAATGAAGGCCACCAGACACACAGCCCCTTTTCTCGCCAGCTTGTCTATTATTTCATTCCCTTCTACCCCGGTGTATCCCAGTACTCACAGGAGGGTAACTTTGTTATTCTTACCTAATTCGTTTAGTTCCTCTAAGCATTCCCAGACGGAGCTGATTTCTTGAGAGCTGATGGTTGCTTGACTATTCAACTTGATAAAAATCTGTCCGTGATAGTTTTTCTCTTTGCTGAATTGAATGCATTTCCTGATGTCGTGTATTTCCGCTGTGGTAACGTTTCAAAACATAATGCTGTAATACAGACAAATTATTCTTGATATTTAGGCGAAGTACATTAAATTATTTCGATAATTGACTGCCATTCGCGTATAATCTAGGTAAAAAATTGTTTTAAATTTAATCATTAAATTGTCAGTAAAAATTAAAAAAATATTTGTACTTATATTTATTAGCATGTTTTATTTTAATTTACAATTTTTTTGGGGGTTGACAAAACCTGTAAACCTAAGGACTAGCCGGCACTGGTTGGTGGGGTGATATTACTCCTATGCCCTTCTTACCTGCTAGGTTATTTTCTAAAGACTGGCATTCTGGATGACCCTGTATGCAGATGGCGTCTAGAAGAGGATGAAACTTTTGACCATATTCTCATCGAGTGTCCAGTACTCTAAGAACTAAAGCAGAGATATTTCGAAGGCATCACCTGAAGCTATTGGAGAAATTTATTTTCATTTGTTAAGACAATCGATCTTGAATAAATTGCCGCCATGGTGGGATGTAAAGTGCCCAACGAGGCCTAAGCATCAAAGATCAGTTATCACGACTGTTCATTCATTCATTCAAGATAAATTAGAATTTTCTTTAAAAATTTATTTGCAAAATTTTTTACAAATGCAGAAACAGCTCATAATATTAAAATCGTGATTTAATATCTGGTTGAACTAAATTAAATATACAAAAATATTTTATTAGTTACGGAATATTTCAAATAAATTTTATTACGTAAACAAATATAGCAATTATTATTTATTAATCGTAATTTAAGTCGCAGATATGCGAAATATGGCATTTAAACGTGATTAATATTTTGGATTTGCTATATTACTGTTTTATGTATCTTTTGTGTTAAAGTGCCAATTTAAATATAAATATTTTTATGCTGGTCGAGTCAATTTTAAAAAAAAATCAATAAAAAGCTAATAATAATAAGAAAGAAATAAAGTGATCACTGACCTTTAATAATGGACTCCTACGCTTCCGGGTCGTTCGAGCCAAAAACGGTGAAACACTGGCGAAAAAGTACGCGCTAAATGTATGGCGCCAGACAGACTATTCAAATTTCCGCAGTTATCGAGACTCGCACGATGCTATTATTTATCGCCTGCTTTAAAAACATCACTTGTAAACGAGCAATACTGGTGGGACTTTAGGTTTACGATTTTTACAAAAACAAATATAGAATAATTCTAAAAGGAACAATTACACTGGACAACAATCTTACCATTTTTGGAGTACTAAGACCGAAACTAAACTTATCTTTTTAATATTAGTTCAAGTTTTAGAGATACGTATTGTGATGTTTTATTATAACAATAGAGGGGTGCGACTTTGCCCAATATACGCTTTCCCCAAGTTAAGGGAATTTTACACAACTTGACAACACCGCATGGGGGATCTCCAGGGATGACCCCCATATACGGAGTCTCAATCCCTCAGAGCTTAAAATAAGGGAGATAGCGATTTAAACCCATGTAAATCGACTTTTATGTCTGCTTTGTACTGAACGACTCCTGTATATAAACAAATGACAAACGCCACTATCGCGAATATTATGGAATTGAATTGAAACATGTAGAAGCCGTATTTGGGTATAAAACCGCTTCAAAGTGGAGGGGTTAGTCAGTTGAAGTTGGTGAGTTGAATCGGATAATTGAGATTGTAAGATGTCTCGAAAGTGTGTAAACAATCCAGACCACTTCTGTTATGTTTGTGGTGAGGTGACTTTTGCGTCTCAGAAGCGCTCTATTACCCCATTGACAAATATATATGAAAAATCTTATATGTTATTCCATTGACGGAAGAGGTGCTGTAAATGGCTTTTCTTACAGGCCAATCTTTCTCCTACTACGAATTACTACTACTAGCTACCTAGAAAAATTCACAAGGCCATAATCTCATAGGGAAAAAATTGTTTTACAGACATGAGCACCTTTATATCAAATCTAAGTTTCATATTATAAATTAGAAAATTCACAAACACTTTTAAGGAGACCTAGCACTGAGAAATTTTAGTAAAATACTGAAAATAGTCCTAGTTACGAGTCATATTCATCACTATCACTATCGTCATCAAAAATCTCTCTATTATCGTCAGATTCTGCAATAAAGTTGAACCATCCATAAGCAATCCTCAGCAATTTCAGAAAATGATGGACTTTCTGGGCCGTCAAACCAATAAAATTCATATTTTTCGTCAACTAAAATCCATCCATATTCTTCTGGTATTTTCTCTGTTGGGGTTTGCATGTATGCATTGTACCAAATGTTTCTGATATATATGGTTTTTTTTACTTGTTGCAACAGTTCTTGCTTGCTTGGTGGTAATGATGAAGTATCGAAAGAACATATTTTCTTTTTTAAAATTTTTTCAACGTCGCTGCAAGATTTATATCATTTTTAGTATTCAGATTGTACATCCTACAAACGTACCCTTCAATTATTTGAAAGACGTTGCTGTGGATGTCTATTTGCGAAGACGAAGTTGTTGTAAGATTAATATAAGCCTCTTGAAATTTAGTATTTTTTCTTAAAATATTAAATGGTTGTTTTTTCCCTTGCGGTAAAACGACGGATTGAAGTCATTCCCTGTAAATATATGGTAAACTGCTAAGGATCGAGAATAAATATTTCCTAGCAGAGTAATTGCAATAAAAAATGTAATGGAACAAATATTAATTATTTTACACTGTTCAATGTGAACTTTATTCCGTTAAAATGAATAATTAAATAATCACTCTGTGAATAGATTTCCTGTGGGAATAGGGTAGTTATCATCTTTGTCGTTTAAATGTTTTCTTAAAAATATATAAACTCAGTAAATTTAGGAAGTCATAAAACTAAAAGACCCTTTCTAAGATTTGGCTATAAATCTGTCGAAATAATCCTACTCTGATTATGTATGCAAAACCAGACGTGTTAAGGGTAGTTTTTAACATATGGTATATGAAATACCGTTAAAATGTATTAAAATATTGAACGATTTTCCCATTATTAGGAAACAAAAGAATGATCCAATAAACTCACTATAACAGAAATATATCGTTTGGCCACTTGTAAAAAGAATTTTGATTTAATCACTGTTTTTCCTATTCACAAGAAATAACGAGTTAAGATGTTTATTGCCAAAACAGCCAAGAAGAGTGAATAGTTTTTTTTACAGTCTTTAACATATATTCTTTTCGTTATAGGTTAGTTTGTTTTACTACTCTGTTATATAAAAAATTAGGATTTAGATGCTCAGAGGCCAATTCAGGAATCAAACATCCGGTATAGAATAGCTAACGCCCTCAACACGTAACGATCGAAACCTTAGAATTTTAAGGGAAAGAAATTGACGTTTACCGGGTTCCATCGGGTAATATGGGTACAAACGGGAAACAGAGGGGTGTCGAGGGGTGTAAGATTCGAAAACACTCTTTTAAGGAATAGTAAATTCCAGTCAAAATTTGAATGTCGTTAGAACGGTACCGTGAGTACCAGCGCCGTAGAATAATCACGTCACGGGTATAATCGTCGGGAAAGAAGGTTAACTTTGTTCAATTTGGGAAATTAAGGGATTATTGTGTGTTATTTTAATTGAGCATTTCGCGATTGTCATGCGGTTCGATTAAGTAATATAAATAGCTGTTTTATTTCTTTTTTTTTGGTTTAAAATTTTATTAAGCTATTTATACGTGTTTTTTTAAAATTCGGTTTTACGTTTTTGGTTAAAATAATGGCCGAGAAGAGCAATTATGCTAGTTTTTTTTTGTAATTGTTACTAGTTTTAAGTTTCTCATTGTAAATAGTTCATTTTTCTATTTATTTTTGTTAAATAGATTTAAGTGTTTTGAGAAACTTGTTTTATTCAATTTAATTAAAACCTTCACGCGAATTAGCTTGCGGGCGCGCTGTTGCGAGACCTACAAAACAAGAGATGTCTTCTGACCAACTAATTAGCAGCCTTTCCTGAGTCCTGAAGTTCTTAGTTGTCGTTGGTAAGCTTAAATAACCGTAGTTGTTTGGTACTAAAGCTGCAAGACAGAAGATGCACGACCAGACTTCCAGAGTGTCTTTATTACTGTGAAATTTAATTGTAGGTTATTAAAATAGTTACTAATTAATATGGGGCAAAAAATGACTATAGATAAAATGATTAACGCTACCTCAATGTGTCATTAGCAGGAGTCTATAATCAAATTCTGTCACAAAAATATAATGGTTTTATTGTTTTTTAGCGCCTACAAGCAGGCTTTCACTTACCTTTATTGATTTTTTACAATTTTTTATTTCATTTTGGAGTAGTTGCGATTTATAACATCACTAGTAATAAAATTTTGAAAATTATCTAATTCTTATCAATTTTTTAACGCAATAAACTGAATTAATACATGAAATACGACAGGCAAAAAAGGAGGTGTTCGATTGAGATTTTTGAGAAACGTTTTTTTAATTTATTATTGATTTGCTCTAAGATTCTTGTCGGACAAATATTTTTTTGTTATAAATACTTCATTATGAAACGAAAAAAGTAAAAATGGGACTTACATGTGTCTGGAAACATAATTACGTCATATTGACATTTGAGGGTGGCGGACTCCACGAACGCCCTATGATTTTTGTCGGACAAGTTGACCACTGTGTCTTAGACGTATTAATTAAACACTGTTGCAAAAATCAGACTTATCGAGAATCATAATGACGTCATATCGACATATTAAGGGTGTCGGATTTTATCATAAAATCTGTCTGTTACAACGAAAAAGAAACTTACATGTATTGATACCTTCGAAAGGCCCCGTCGCCGAAAATTTTTCCAGAGTTTGTCGGACTCGTCATAGGGAAGGCGCACACGAAGTTTGGCATTTACATGAGTGAGCAAAATGTCAGGTCGCTGTAGTGGGGACTGGTATAAATAAGAGTTAAGTTGACAAACTATCTAGGCATACTTTATTTCAAACGGATCAACTGACAATTTTTTAAAGGCTTATTTTTTTCACCAAACATTTTTAGGTTTAAACTTTACTGAGATATAGGTGAAATATTTAATCCATATTTCATTTTTTTTTGATTTGTTGTTTTCCTTGGCCAGAATAGAAAAATATAAATAATAATACTTAATCAAAGTATGATTTATATCGATATTTTGATATTTATATAAATATTAGACCGTGATTTTTGGATGTCTGGCATTACAAAATAATCACAGGAGTGTCGCTCAATATATAAATGCGAGCGTAAACTTAAAAAATAACTAGTTAAAAATGGGGCAATAGTTCTTTATAAACCGATTTAATAGGAATCTTTTTAAGGTCATAATCATAGTTATCCCATTCTTGTCGCACAAATAAAAGATTAAATAAATTTGCCAGTCGTTCGCGCCCTTTCTAAAAATTAATGTCTGGTAAAATTTAAACTATTTATGTCAAAAACTAGACCACTACTTAATAGATGAATAAAGTAATAATTTAAATTTTGCAATAGAACGTTCATTTACAAAGAGCATTATAAATGTTTTTGGAACAGCTGAAATGCAAACATTAATAATTTTAATTTTGCCAAATCGAATACCTGTATGTATTTTTTGGGGCTGGGCAAAATTGCAACTATTATTATTTAATAATTAATTGTAAATCTTTTTAGATTTGCTCTTGTTAAATTACTACAGAAGTTTTGTAATTATGCTATATGAATAATTTATGGTGAGTCACATATTAATAACATATGTATCAGATTTTGAAATGCATAAAAAAATAACTGGATGATTATTGTTTTATTAATATTTGGGTTAATGTAGGTATAATTATTATTAACTATGATTAAATTAATATTTTGTAGAACATAACATTTCTAATTTTGGCTTTTTAGCATATATATGTTCTATCCGCTCTCTCGGGTGGTATTTAGCAAATTGTTGGTAGTAAGATTCTTTATCGAATTAAAGAGTCGAAGTTTATTTTTAAAATTTCTCCAAGAAAAAACTGTTTATTATTCTTATAAGTTTGTAATATATTAATCCAGATGAAGGATTATCTTCGAACATACTCCTGTAGAATTCACATAACGTCAGAACTAGGCCCCGGTTGTTTGAACGCTGAATGACGTAATAATATTATTTGAAAAAGTATTGATAAACAGAAGATATTTCATTTCTTGGTATACACATACCGATTTTATGCTATCCTTTTCTAATTGCATTATTTAAACGAGTATCCTATAATAATCGTTACGTCAATTCTGAATACATAAAGTATGGATACAGGGTGATTCAAAAATCGATCACGAAACTTAAGGGGGTGATTCTACTTGACAAAATAAGGGTAGAGCTTCATATAATTTTTTTTCAAAATGTCATTCGTTTTCGAGTTACCAGCCGTCCAAGTTCAAGTTTTTATTTTTTGTTTTTTGAATTACTCGCTTACAGGAAAACCGATTTGACTAATATTTGAAAGATAGGCTAAGTCTTCTGCGCTTCATCATTTTAGTAACAATTCACATTGATTGTTTGCCGCTAGAGGGCACTTTACCTACATTGAAAATTGTTTTTTTGTCATAATTTTTTAGTGTTGACAGCTACAGTAGTTTTTGGCATAATTTCTGAAAGATTGATGCCAGGCCTTTAAAAAAGGTGCTCTTTATTTACATCGCTAAACCCAACGGTTTAGACGTAAATCACCCTTAAAAATTAAGTGGTAAATTTACTTTTCTCATTTCATTACCACCAGCTACCAGGTAAATAGCTATCAAAGTATACTAGAGCTGTCAGTTTAACATCAAATAAATTCGCTTTTTAAACTATTTAATTTATAATCTTAAAATAACTAATAATGGCTAATCACCAATATTCAAATATCGAATATTGTGATATCCATTTTTGTTATGGAAAAGCAAATGGTAATGCAGAGTTGGCAAAAAGATATTATATGGAGAGTTATCCGGAAAGAAATATCCCTCATGCTCAAACATTTTCCAGTGTGCACAGGAGGCTTGCGGAATGTGGTTCCTTTAAAAGTTATAATGGAAATAGGGGAAGACCTAGAACTGCTAGAAACGTGCAACAAGAAGAAAGAGTGCTTGAAATTATTGAAGATAATCCAGGTATTAGTACTAGAAAAATTGGGAATGAAGTGCGGCTCTGTCAGGCTAGTTCATGGAGGATACTAAGAGAAGAACAACTCTACCCGTTTCATTCAAAAAAGGTGCAGGCTCTTTATGACGATGATCGGCCGAGACGGTTGGAAATGTGCAATCAGATCCTAGCTAAGTATGAACACGATAATCGATTAATTGGCGTCATATTATTCACTGACGAAGCTGGTTTCACTCGTGATGGCATAACAAATCTACACAACATCCACACATATGCTTACGAGAACCCAAACAATGTGGTAGAAACGAAACATCAGCGTAGATTTTCACTAAATGTGTGGGCAGGGATAATAGGAGATTACCTTATTGGTCCTCATTTCTTTGATGGCCCATTAACTGGTGACGTATACTTAGATTTTATCCAAAATCGTCTCCTATTGTATCTGGAAGATGTGTCATTGGAAGTAAGGGCCAACATGTGGATCCTCCAAGACGGAGCTCCGCCCCACTTTAGTATACGTGTCCGACAGTATTTGAATGCAACGTATCCTGAGCGATGGATAGGACGAAGTGGACCATTGGCATGGGCAGCGAGGTCACCAGACCTTAATCCTATGGATTTTTTCTTTTGGGGTCATTTGAAACAATTGGTGTACGATATTCCAGTAATCAACGTCGAGGATCTTCGCTTCAGGATAATCGAAAAGTGCCAAATTATTAAAGAAACACCAAAAATTTTTCATCGAGTTAGGCGACATTTTTTGAAGAGTGTTAGGAAATGTATTGAAGAAAATGGGGAACATTTTGAGAATCTTTTTTAGTTTGTTTAGTACTGTTTCATTAATTTTTATCAATTAAATGTATATCGCAATAATCCATAATATGAATATTTACTGATTAGCCATTATTAGTTACTTTAAGATTATAAATTAAATAGTTTAAAAAGCGAATTTATTTGATGTTAAACTGACAGCTCTAGTATACTTTGATAGCTATTTACCTGGTAGCTGGTGGTAATGAAATGGAAAAGTAAATTTACCACTTAATTTTTAAGGGTGATTTACGTCTAAACCGTTGGGTTTAGCGATGTAAATAAAGAGCACCTTTTTTAAAGGCCTGGCATCAGTCTTTCAGAAATTATGCCAAAAACTACTGTAGCTGTCAACACTAAAAAATTATGACAAAAAAACAATTTTCAATGTAGGTAAAGTGCCCTCTAGCGGCAAACAATCAATGTGAATTGTTACTAAAATGATGAAGCGCAGAAAACTTAGCCTATCTTTCAAATATTAGTCAAATCGGTTTTCCTGTAAGCGAGTAATTCAAAAAACAAAAAATAAAAACTTGAACTTGGACGGCTTGTAACTCGAAAACGAATGACATTTTGAAAAAAAATTAAATGAAGCTCTACCCTTATTTTGTCAAGTAGAATCACCCCCTTAAGTTTCGTGATCGATTTTTGAATCACCCTGTATATGGTTTCCTAAATTATTATTAAATTGAAAGGAAAGATGAGTAAACATGTTTATGTCTATCAAACATCAAAATAGCCTCTTCTCCACTGGCCATAAACAGTCTTCAAACAAATATATTGTTTGAAGGTTGTAGACAATGTTGAAGATTGACTAAAATGTGGTTGTGGTCGTCTTTATTTTTGTTTGTTTTTACGACGTTTCGATTAGGTTGTATCTCTGAGCATTATCAAGTATAAACTGAATTCAGTTTATATAGTCCGCTATACTGGATTCGCTATATTGAATTCTGAAAAAATATTTTTAAATTCATAATTTACACCCTCAAGAACCTCCAATATTAGTTTTGGAGAAAATCGAAAAATGTAAAATTTCTAGGACGTCATATCGAGTCCGCCAGATTGATTTCTTCAAAAAATATTTTAAATTCCTAATTAACACTAACAAAAATCCCCCAATACTGATTTTGGACAAAATCGAGAGATATAGAATTTTTAATCCGCCATCTGGGATCTACCATATTTAATTTTTTTTTTAAATAATGTCAGATTCGTAATGTGCGATCCCAAAAATTCCCCTCTATCAATTTTAAAAAAAAGGACAAAATTAATTTTTTATCCGCCATATTGGATACGCCATATTGAATTTTTTAAAAATAGTTTCAGATTCGCCATGTGCGACCTCGAAAACTCTCCCATACTAATTTTGGAGACAATCGGACAAAACTCAATTTTTCGTCCGCCATATTGAATTTTTTTAAATAATTTCAGGTTCGTTGTGTACCACCACGAAAATTTCCCCATACCAATTTTGGAGAAAATCGGACAAAATTAATTACCACAGCAACTTCCTGAATATAATGTAAAAGATTTCATTCAAATCGGTGCCGTCGTTCCAGAGTAAACGGTGTACATATATAAAAAAATACATAATCGACGAATTGAGAACCTTCTTCTTTTAGAAGTAGGTTAAAAAAGTTCTAAGTACCTAGAAAAAATTTATAAGCCTATAATCTAATGGGAAAAAGTTTGTTTTGAAGAGATGAACACCTTCATATCAAATCTTAGTATAATATTATCAATTTTGCAATTCACCAAATACTTTTAAAAAGACCTGGCTCTCAGGAATTTTAGTAAAATACTGAAAAGAGTCCTAGGTACCTAAAAAAAATTTATAAGCCCATATTATATTAGGGAAAAATTTGTTTTGCAGACATGAACACCTTCATATCAAATCTGAGTATCACATTATCAATTTGACAATTCACCAAATACTTTTAAGAAGACCTATCTCTTAGAAATTTTAGTAAAATACTGAGAAGGGTCCTAGGTACCTACAAAAAATTTATAAGCCCATAATCTAATAGGAAAAAATTTGTTTTGCAGACATAAACACCTTCATATCAAATCTAAGTATCATATTATCAATTTGGCAATTCACCAAATACTTTTAAGAAGACCTAGCTCTCAGGAATTTTAGTAAAATACTGAGAAGGGTCCTAGGTACCTACAAAAAATTTATAAGCCCATAATCTATTAGGGAAAAATTTGTTTTGCAGACATAAACACCTTCATATCAAATCTAAGTATCATATTATCAATTTGGCAATTCACCAAATACTTTTAAGAAGACCTACCTCTCAGAAATTTTATTAAAGTACTGAAAAGAGTCCTAGGTACCCACAAAAAATTTATAAGCCCATAATCTAATAGGGAAAAATTTGTTTTGCAGACATGAACACCTTCATATCAAATCTAAGTATCATATTATCAATTTGGCAATTCACCAAATACTTTTAAGAAGACCTACCTCTCAGAAATTTTATTAAAGTACTGAAAAGAGTCCTAGGTACCCACAAAAAATTTATAAGCCCATAATCTAATAGGGAAAAATTTGTTTTGCAGACATAAACACCTTCATATCAAATCTAAGTATCATATTATCAATTTGGCAATTCACCAAATACTTTTAAGAAGACCTAGCTCTCAGGAATTTTAGTAAAATACTGAAAAGAGTCCTAGGTACCTACAAAAAATTTATAAGCCCATAATCTAATAGGAAAAAATTTGTTTTGCAGACATGAACACCTTCATATCAAATCTAAGTATCATATTATCAATTTGGCAATTCACCAAATACTTTTAAGAAGACCTAGCTCTCAGAAATTTTATTAAAGTACTGAAAAGAGTCCTAGGTACCTACAAAAAATTTATAAGCCCATAATCTAATAGGAAAAAATTTGTTTTGCAGACATAAACACCTTCATATCAAATCTAAGTATCATATTATCAATTTGGCAATTCACCAAATACTTTTAAGAAGACCTAGCTCTCAGAAATTTTATTAAAATACTGAAAAGAGTCCTAGGTACCTACAAAAAATTTACAAGCCCATAATCTAATAGGAAAAAATTTGTTTTGCAGACATGAACACTTTCATATCAAATCTGAGTATCATATTATCAATTTGGCAATTCACCAAATACTTTTAAGAAGACCTAGCTCTCAGAAATTTTAGTAAAATACTGAAAAGAGTCCTAGGTACCTACAAAAATTTTATAAGCCCATAATCTAATAGGAAAAAATTTGTTTTGCAGAAATAAACACCTTCATATCAAATCTAAGTATCATATTATCAATTTGGCAATTCACCAAATACTTTTAAGAAGACCTAGCTCTCAGCAATTTTAGTAAAATACTGAAAAGAGTCCTAGGTACCTACAAAAATTTTATAAGCCCATAATCTAATAGGAAAAAATTTGTTTTGCAGAAATAAACACCTTCATATCAAATCTAAGTATCATATTATCAATTTGGCAATTCACCAAATACTTTTAAGAAGACCTAGCTCTCAGCAATTTTAGTAAAATACTGAAAAGAGTCCTAGGTACCTACAAAAATTTTATAAGCCCATAATCTAATAGGAAAAAATTTGTTTTGCAGAAATAAACACCTTCATATCAAATCTAAGTATCATATTATCAATTTGGCAATTCACCAAATACTTTTAAGAAGACCTAGCTCTCAGCAATTTTAGTAAAATACTGAAAAGAGTCCTAGGTACCTACAAAAATTTTATAAGCCCATAATCTAATAGGAAAAAATTTGTTTTGCAGAAATAAACACCTTCATATCAAATCTAAGTATCATATTATCAATTTGGCAATTCACCAAATACTTTTAAGAAGACCTAGCTCTCAGGAATTTTATTAAAATACTGAAAAGAGTCCTAGGTACCTACAAAAAAATTTATAAGCCCATAATCTAATAGGGAAAAATTTGTTTTGCAGACATGAACACCTTCATATCAAATCTGAGTATCATATTATCAATTTGACAATTCACCAAATACTTTTAAGAAGACCTAGCTCTCAGTAATTTTAGCAAAATACTGAAAAAAGTCCTAGGTACCTACAAAAAATTTATAAGCCCATAATCTAATAGGAAAAAATTTGTTTTGCAGACATAAACACCTTCATATCAAATCTGAGTATCATATTATCAATTTGACAATTCACCAAATACTTTTAAGAAGACCTAGCTCTCAGTAATTTTAGCAAAATACTGAAAAAAGTCCTAGGTACCTACAAAAAATTTATAGGCCCATAATCTAATAGGAAAAAATTTGTTTTGCAGACATAAACACCTTCATATCAAATCTGAGTATCATATTATCAATTTGACAATTCACCAAATACTTTTAAGAAGACCTAGCTCTCAGAAATTTTAGTAAAATACTGAAAAGAGTCCTAGGTACCTACAAAAAATTTATAAGCCCATAATCTAATAGGAAAAAATTTGATTTGCAGACATAAACACCTTCATATCAAATCTAAGTATCATATTATCAATTTGGCAATTCACCAAATACTTTTAAGAAGACCTAGCTCTCAGGAATTTTATTAAAATACTGAAAAGAGTCCTAGGTACCTACAAAAAATGGATAAGCCCATAATCTAATAGGGAAAAGTTTGTTTTGAAGACATAAACAGCTTTATATCAAATCTAAGTATCATCAAAGATTATTATTGCTTAGCGTTAGCTATAATAATTATTGATATAAGTTAAATTTCAGCAAGTTACTTGACAGGTTATCAGTAAAATGTAATGTTAAATAAAGGTAAAAAAAGCAAAGAAGTAATAACACCTCGAGCGTTCGGGCCGTTATAACACTTACACTACGGCTATTAAATTTTATAACTGGTATTAATAAAATATTGGTTACATTTTAAAACAAAAAAACAAATTATTAATAAACACCTATTAAAGTAGTCGTTTTTAAGATGATACTGTAAGAGACACTAACCATATCGAATGACTGTGTAATCAATAGTAATTTTACTTTATTAAATCGATATTACCGCGAATTATTATTAAAATTCCTCTATTATTTCGCAATAAAAAATCTCAAATACCGTGTCTGCGAGCAACATTAAATTATCTACACTTTTTTTAGCTGTTTATCCAGTATGATTAATTTTTTATAGGGAAAATTATATAAAAAAATTAACAAACTAGGTTTTTGTGTGAACTTTTATTTTTTTAATCCAATGTCAACAGTTTTCATTCACAGCCGGAAAAATTTTTATTCTGGGGTGAAATGGGATAAAATTTAGTTGTTCCCAATTATCTCGGAAAGTATCAATATTTAAAGAAAAATTATTATTACCACAAATGTAGCATTTTAGAAATACTACACCGGTGATTCCAAATATTTTTTAATCCTGACCCTTTTTCGATTTTTTAAAACTGTTCGCAACCCTCTTTTCTCGTATTTGATCAATTAATTACGAGTTTTTCACCCAGGGTTAAATATCCGTGACTTCTTTCATTCTCACTACTGCGTCACAACTGTGGGTGAACAAATCGAGGTGTCGAACCTTGTTCCTCTAAAAAGGGTGTTCTCTTCTCAATTACCAATGGCCACGTGTCTTTCGACAGTCAGCCAGAATTCGGATAGGGACTCTCAGATAGTCACTTTTTCAATTGTGTAACGATATTCCATTAACAAGAACGAGCCTGTCAAGCGTCGGTTTTATTTATTCGAACGACCGAGGTTATGACATTTGACTTGCTCCATTTCGGCTGTTTGTTGTTAAGTATTTATCATAGAATGTAGTAGAAAAATCGGCTCTTAAGTTTTATTCTTGAAGTTACATTAGATTTTGAATTCTGTTTTTCGCTATCTTTCTATAATTTTTCTATAAGGATACGGCCAAATTCTCCTAGTTTTTCGTTACAATATGTATATATATATATATATATATATATATATATATATATATATATATATATATATATATATATATCCACTGCTTCTTATGTTCCCAGAGATCTTATTCTAGCTCTCTCAGTCTTATTTCCGTTTCTATTTCCTCTATCCAGATTTTTCTTGGTCTGCTCTTCTTCTTTTTTCCTTAAAGGTTCAGTTTTAGCACTACTTTTGTGAGCCTTTACCTTAAAGTCATCCATCATACTGTGTGTTACTCCCATAATCTCTATTTAAGACTGGACGTGAGACTAGTTTTAGAATTTCGGTCAGTATTTTATCTGGACCACAAGCTTGATTCGTTTTCCTTCGTGACATTTCTTTTTCTCTTACACTGTTTGTTATTGGTGAACCTTACTGGGCCATCCTCTTTTTAGTACAAAATTGACATCATGTGACTTATTCAACAAATGTGGAACTAATTGGTGTAATAAAAGATATATTTGCTAGCTGTGTGTGTATATATATATATATATATATATATATATATATATATATATATATATATATATATATATATATATATATATATATAGAGATACATACCAGCATGGTAAGAATTTTCTGACATGACATATCCTGGTCTCGGCGTAACCAAGATGACTTATGTAATATGAAAAAAATGCACGTAGTATATGTATAGATTCAAATAGATTGTTGGATATTAAAAAGAAATAAATACCATGTTAAAACGAGTATTTTATTGAGTTCTTAGCAAAAGTCCGAAAAATTTATTTTAAATTTCAAAATATTCATTTTTACAAATTCAAGGGATATACAGAATTGAATGTGAATGAAACTTCACCACAGAAACGTTAAAAATAATCGTTCAAATTTAACATAAATATTATACGTTTTTTTTTTTATAAAAATGCAGTTTAGTTAATTCCATGTATAATCAAGTAAATGTGTCTTATCTTTTTAGAAAGGAAAGTCAGAAATTCCACAACTTTTTATCAAGTTTAAAATTAAAAATATTAAAATAAAAGTAGTGAAGTAATAGAAATAATAAAAAAACTATTGTTTAAGTTTCTGATATTTATAAAAATAAAGGAATATTGTATAATAGTGTACATATTTTAGCGTGCAAAGCGAATTGAGTTGACATATCACTGGAAAAAACGAAATCAGCTGTTAATACATAGTCTGGCTGTAAATCCTGCTCATAATAAAATTACCTATAAATGAAACAATAAAAGAATAAAAACCTAGAAAGAATAAATGTTTTATTCTCAACTTTCGATCGAATATACAAAACATAATCCTTCATTAAATGTTCAAATTTCATATATATATATATATATATATATATATATATATATATATATATATATATATGAAGTAAAATGCGAACAGTAAATGCAAACTTCTCTCCATCATATCCTTTCTGTGTTAGAGGTTGCACAGTTAGAATAAATTGTTATAAAACGCAATTTATCCTATTCCACCACCAGCGAGATGATGGCCTACCTGTACCACCATACCGAGAAGAAAGTCAAAACTTACCCTCCACGCCACAGTGATACGGCAGAGGTACATGTTTCGTCTCTATTAGACTCATCAGGGTACCGACATGCACCTGGCTGTGCAAAGGACAGATCGGAAGGAAGCATGCAAATACTGAACGCGGCTTCTCCGACCTCCCGCCCGATGGCGTATATATGTTTATGCGGATTTCACGGATTCCTCCGTGTGAGATGCAATAGCAGTGGATATATCCACATTATGCCATTGTAGTGCTGAAATCACATTCAGCAAACGTACAACTATATGCAGCTCCGCGTATGAATGTTCGCATTTTACTTCATTCATACGCGGAGCTGCATATAGTTGTACGTTTGCTGAATGTGATTTCAGCACTACAACGGCATAATGTGGATATATCCACTGCTACTGCATCTCACACGGAGGAATCCGTGAAATCCGCATAAACATATATATATATATATATATATATATATATATATATATATATATATATATATATATATATGACTATTGTAACATCTATAGTAATGCAACTGATGTATTGACAAAAAAAGTCTCAATATTTAAAGATATTTCAAGAAGAGTGTAATCTCCCAAATATCTCACAACTATAGTCGAAAGATGATGGCAGGGAGCTTCAAATGATTTATTCATGTGTCATAAGTCAAAAAGAGTGAAGATCTAACAATAAAAAGCACTAATGATGACTTCCCATTTTACGTAATTAGTGTATTAGTAATTAACAGCTAATCGATAAAGTAATTAACATGTTCTTATGCTCTTTGAATTACAGCTCGATAAAAAGAAATGTGAAATTTGCCTTTACAGAATCATAAATGCGGTACTGAATATGTTTCTGATGTTCATGCTCGGGGCAACTTTTTAATGTGATATTTGAACTTCCGAAAGGAGCGTTATTTAATTTATAAGCTGTAATGTTAATGATTAATGGGTTGGCTTATTTAACAAATTTATTTCAGCTGACTTTTGTCACCCTGGAAATTTTACACACGCTTGAAGGAATGAACATCGTGCGCACGCATTGATCTTTGATATAAGAAAAAGGTAATTTGCTTTGAACTTACTTTTCTGTTGGAAACAACTAAAGCAGCTGTGATTTTGGGGAGAAAATGGTTAAAATTGTTCCTGTAATTAAGTTTAGTTACCTTATCTTATACCTGTTTGCTGTCTATTGGATTATTTTTTGACTAGAGGCGGTGATTTTAGCAGTTCTGCATATTTCAATGAAATGAAAACCTAAAAACTTGGGGACTTTCTTTCTTTACTTTTCTGGGTTTCCCTTCTTTTCGTACATTGTCACTAACACTTCAGTTTTCAATTTATGAGCACTGATGTTTAACTAGTACCTACACACCGCTATACAATTAAGTAGTGTTGCAGCCGGATTTATACGAGAGAACACAGCTTGCAAACAGTGTCACCATCGGAATAACAGTACTGTATTTCATCCTATTGTAAATTATAACAATCTAAATAATGTTATAAATTAAAGTTTATTCCTTTTTTTTTTCGTCAGCCGTCACGCAATTTTCCGGTAATCTATCCCATGATCATGTAATTTACAAAGTTTGCATTATGTTTTGGTGGCCGTAGGTATATCTTGCCTCATCTTCACCTTGATGTTAAGAGTAAATGCCACTTAGATGTAACAAATTACGACGCGATGAGATGGAAGTGGATATTTTGACCCGTCTCTCGCCATCCTATCTATGTCAAATTTCCAAATTTCCAAAGTTATAGAAAATACTTTTGACTGCTGTTGATCGGTGAGTGAATGAGTGCTAAAACGAATTAATTTTGCATTTAATTAAGTTATAAATTGAAAAAAATATATGAAAATGAAATTTGAAGATTTAAAATCAGTATTTAAAATTCTTTTGGTATTCTGTTTCACAGGTCTGACCAACGGTTATATTCTGAATTAATTAGACGACATGTTAAAGTAAACAAAACCCATATTACTTTTATTCAACGACCCAATATGCCCCTCGGACACATTTTTTTCCATTGCATAATAACAATAATTAAAATTGTGTAAAGAGAACCAATCTAACTAAAACAAAATGGTGTCATAACAACATTTACATGATAAAGTATTATTTTTATTCATAATTACTGCACAATCATTTTAAAAAAGTATTAATTACATGATAGTAATCAGCGACTTTGTAGATAGATATCGAAATTTTATTAATCAATGTTCGCTTTTAATCTATATCTGTTTTGTACTATCTGAGAATTAAATAGCTTTGATGTTTGCTTTGTAACTCTTTCTTCAAAAAAATGTCTAATCCTGTTTTAAGTTCAACAATTTAAATTGATTATTTTTGGGTCTTAGTTCTTAGAAATTATTTTTTAGTATAAACAAAATGTAGTTTTAAATAGGGTACCTCTCTCTCAGGAAAACCGTATTGGTGGGATGAAGATATTGAACAAGACATTAGGGACAAAAGGGACAAATACAAAACCTATTTAAATACAAAATCCAACGAAGACAAGATAAAATATAAAGAGTTACAAACAAAAGTTAGAAGAAAGATAGTCCTAAAGAAGAACGAAACATGGGAGGCTAAATGTAACAAGATTAACATGTTTCTGGGGGGACAGAGAAGTACGGAAAGCTGGAGAATTATAAAATCCCTGAGACAGGAAAAGAAAAAAGATGTAATTGCACCAATCTCACTCGAACAATGGGATAAGTATTTCTCCGTTCTGCTCCAGGAAGATAGGGTGGAATTTCAGAAGGAGGAAAAACAACAACACATACAGGTAATAGCTTCCCCATGTAGAATATACCTAAACGACGTCATTAAGATATGCAAATCACTGAAAAACGGAAAAGCGCCAGGGCCCGGTAATATCCCAGCAGAGTTGATAAAATACGGAACTAGAAAGCTGTATGAACAGATGACGAATTTATTTCAGAAATGCCTAAATGGAAGCACGGTACCCAGCGAATGGAAAACTTCACTAATATCCGCCATACACAAAAAAGGAAGAAGGGATGAATGTGAAAATTACAGAGGTATAGCCGTTACGAGTACCTTAAGTCGAATATACGGGAAAGTAATAAAGGAAAAGATAGAACTGGAATACCAAGACATGGAGGCCGAGGAACAAGCCGGATTTAGAGCAGGAAGATCCACTATGGACCATCTGTTTTCTATCACCCAAGTAATCGAAAAGAAGCTGGCTTACAATCAGGAAGTTCATCTTTTGTACGTGGATCTTAAAAAAGCTTATGACAGTGTACCACAAAACCGCTTATAGCAAGCCCTCGAGAAAACAAATATAAGTGCGACCCTTATTAAAGCTGTCAAGAACCTTTATGAAAATAGTAATGCACATGTAAAATTGGAAAATCAAATGTCGAACGGATTTAAAGTTAATCGAGGACTTAAGCAGGGATGTTGCCTATCACCCACATTGTTTAAAATATATTTAGAACAAGTACTTAAACCATGGAAAAGGAAATGTAGTGCTATGGGTATTCCATTAAACGATAATACGCTGTACACCTTATGCTTCGCAGATGACCAAATAGTGGTGGCTCAGGAGTACGATGACCTCAACTACATGGCAAGGAAGTTAATCGAAGAATATAACAAGTGGGGTCTGGAGGTTAACATAAAAAAGACCGAATACATGTGTATTGGAGGGCTTCAGCAAGATCTTAAATTGGAGTATGGGCAATGTATTAAAAAATGCGAGAGTTACACATACTTAGGGTTAAAAATAACAAATGATGGTACACTGGATAAAGCAATAAAGGAAAGGAGCACTCAAGGCAGGAGAGCTATAGCTATGATGAACGGAATTCTATGGGACCAGCAGGTATCAAAAACTAATAAACATCGAATATTTAATACGATAGTAAAAAGTATTATCACATATAGCAGCGAAGTGTGGCAAATCAAACAGAGGACGGAGGGTCAACTAAGAGCTACTGAAATGAACTACTGGAGACGTGCGGCAGGTAAATCAAGGATGGATAGAGTGACCAACGAAAGAATTAAGGAGATTATGGGAGTTACACATGACATAGTGGACGACATTAAAATTAAACAACTTACGTGGTATGGACATGTTCAAAGGATGCCTGAAGAACGGCTCCCAAAGCAGATATTAGAATGGAAACCACGAGGAAGACGGAAACCAGGAAGACCAAGAAGAAGTTGGAGAGGAGGAATTGACGAAGAAATCAGGATAAGGCAACTGGATAACGATCTTTGGCAAGATCGGGATCAGTGGCGACTGGAAATCGGAAGACGTAGAAGGACGTTATAAACCGACTATATATATATATATATATATATATATATATATATATATATATATATATATATATATATATATATATATATATATATATATATATATATATACCTCTCTCTCATTGAGGTTTCATAAGCTGTAATACACAAGATTGGAAAAATATTATAGGGCTAACGGAGAGGGGTAGCGAATTCGGGTTTTCTTCAATCTTCAGAACAACAATTTTTTTATTTGATTGGGCTTCCATATGGTAGTGGCGTTAACAACTTTCAAATGATGATGATGTCATTCACATGGAACATCCTGTATGTTGTTTATATATATATATATATATATATATATATATATATATATATATATATATATATATATATATATATATATTATCCTTTCAAGCAGAGAAAACGAAAGAATATAAACAAACAGTTCGTTTCCTGCAAATACATCTCAGGTCCTCTCTTCATACACGTTTCGACGACCTTATGGTCTCGTCAGTGGAACTGTAATAAACCGAGAGCAGTATTCGCAGGAAACAATTGCTATATGTCGGTCTACGGGTCGCCCTTCATCGTTCCTTCGGGAGTGGTTGAAGTTTGTGCATTAAAATGCAGAAGGAATTTCGACAGAAGAACTGACCGAACTCGATTCTAAATACGAAACGTAGTAGTGAGAGTTTTGGCGCGCAATCGTTGCTTCAACATCGTATCGGGGAACGGGCTCGATTTCTTCGAATACGGTTTCGAATTGTCTACGGAACTTATCGTCATGCGTGTTTAATTGGTTAAATTGAGGAAGATTTGATTGCATTTGGTTGAACAGAGATTGTTTTGGTTGTTGAAAGGGGCATCCCGCAAGGGGTGCCGGAGAGAACCCACCGTAACGGCCTGACCCAGCGAGAAGTCAAGCCGCCTCTCCTTTCTTGATGTTAAAATTGGGCACGTGTGTATTTTGAGACATTGCTCTTAAATTTGGAAAAATTGAAAATGTTTTTTATTTTGTCAAAATAATAAAAAATGATTTTCGTTGTTCAAAGAACTCATATGGAAGGCGAGCTGAAGTGCTCTACCTATCTTTAAAAGACGTTTTGGGGCACCAATCTCACTGGAACGAAATTACTATGTTTTTCGTTGCAACTAGGAATTGTCTAAGGGAATGTGTTTATATAATTTTTCCGCCAAAGTCAAGACAAAAAAGTGTTTTTTTTTGTCAGTTTTTTGTTATAGAAAAGAGCACGCAAATTTTCTGTGTCTCCGTTGCTGTCTCCGAAATTTTTTGATATTTTCCGCCTTCGCGGTGTTTTGAGGAATTGCGATAGATTTTTGGGATTGATTGCGCGATTTGTGAATTGCTAAAATTTTCCAAGTGTGAAAAATTAGAAAAAAATTCGGGCGTGACCCTTTCTAACAAAAAAAAAACAGTTTTAAAGGAAATAGGTCGGATTTTTGTGGGTTTTCAGGGCTTTTAAAAATCCCTTAATATCTGAAAAAGGGAGTTATGGGAAAACTCTAAGTTATTTCGAATTGAATACACATCCTTTATGCCGGTGATTTGCTATCGCAACCTTCGTTCAGGTATACAATCTCGAATATCGCCCGGCTTGCTGTAGTATCTGAGGGCCTGGTAGTTCTGAAACATACCCAGAAGTTCGTAAGAAGATACTTCTGTAATCCGAAATACTCCATTTTATACGCAAGGAATCCTCATATATAAACCGATTTTCGCCTTTCGTTTTAAATTCTTCTTGGACCACTGGTTTTTTACTATCTTAATGCAAGTGATAGCTACTAAACGCCTAGTAATCCAGAAAAAAAGTCTTAAAATTTTGTTAACTGCTTCCTCTAGACGTTCCACACGGTATATGTTGCCTTCAATAAAATCGGCGTTGTTGCAGGGAAGATCTGGTCTTAAAATACCTGAAAAAAATGCATCTTAAGGTCCCTAATGTTCCAAGAAATATGGGAATTTCGTATCAAAAAAAGAAAATATTTTGAGAATAACAGCTTTTCGGCAACGAAATCCCGTTTTGGTCCTTCTGGCTTCACAGCCGATGTACACTTGACTAAAATGTGAACGGACTTGCATTGTCTTCATATTTATTTATTTTTATTTTTACGACGTTTCGATTAGGTTGTATCTCTAATCGTTATCAAGTATAAACTGAATTGTATATATTTAAATGAACTGAATTGAATTAAAACAGAAATATGTAAAATCGAGTACACGAAACGCGCAGTCCAAAGGATAGGGGTCGCATTTTTCGGTACGGGCAACCAAGCCTACTGTTCATTTCAGCAACCAAAGCCATATGTCGCACCAAACGATCCCACCACGAGAGCATCGTTTAGTGTGTTTCAAAGCCAAACAAGTAAATAAATAAATAGATAAGTTTTTTGTCCGTGTAATTTAAAATAAAATAGAATCAAATATTGGCGAAGCGGATGTGAAAATTTGTCAATCTACATGATTCTCGTGTTAAAAAGTGCGGAGCACTCCAAAATATGGATAAACTCCGGGTCCGAAAGATGGCGACAGCGCTGTTTCGTCCTAATACGGGACTCGTTAGGCCACCGCATTCGGTGGTCGCCTTTGTCGTCTTGTTTGCTGTTTTTTTGATTTTAAACTCAGCTTTATAGGATGCAAAGGCGAGATAATGGTTTGTACCGAATGCGGTGGCCTGACGAGTCCCATATTAGGATGAAACAGCGCTGTCGCCATCTGTCGGACCCGGAGTTTATCCATATTTTAGAGTGCTCCGCACTTTTTAACACGAGAATCATGTAGATTGACAAATTTTCACGTCCGCTTCGCCAATATTTGATTCTATTTTATTTTAAATTACACGGACAAAAAAGTTATCTATTTATATATATATATATATATATATATATATATATATATATATATATATATATATATACAGGGTGATTCAAAAATCGATCACGAAACTTAAGGGGGTGATTTTACTTGACAAAATAAGGGTAGAGCTTCATATAATTTTTTTTCAAAATGTCATTCGTTTTCGAGTTACAAGCCGTCCAAGTTCAAGTTTTCATTTTTTGTTTTTTGAATTACTCGCTTACAGGAAAACCGATTTGACTAATATTTGAAAGATAGGCTAAGTCTTCTGCGCTTCATCATTTTAGTAACAATTCACATTGATTGTTTGCCGCTAGAGGGCACTTTACCTACATTGAAAATTGTTTTTTTGTCATAATTTTTTAGTGTTGACAGCTACAGTAGTTTTTGGCATAATTTCTGAAAGACTGATGCCAGGCCTTTAAAAAAGATGCTCTTTATTTACATCGCTAAACCCAACGGTTTAGACGTAAATCACACAAATTAAGTGGTAAATTTACTTTTCTCATTTCATTACCACCAGCTACCAGGTAAATAGCTATCAAAGTATACTAGAGCTGTCAGTTTAACATCAAATAAATTCGCTTTTTAAACTATTTAATTTATAATCTTAAAATAACTAATAATGGCTAATCACCAATATTCAAATATCGAATATTGTGATATCCATTTTTGTTATGGAAAAGCAAATGGTAATGCAGAGTTGGCAAGAAGATATTATATGGAGAGTTATCCGGAAAGAAAATCCCTCATGCTCAAACATTTTCCAGTGTGCACAGGAGGCTTGCGGAATGTGGTTCCTTTGAAAGTTATAATGGAAATAGGGGAAGACCTAGAACTGCTAGAAACGTGCAACAAGAAGAAAGAGTGCTTGAAATTATTGAAGATAATCCAGGTATTAGTACTAGAAAAATTGTGAATGAAGTGCGGCTCTGTCAGGCTAGTTCATGGAGGATACTAAGAGAAGAACAACTCTACCCGTTTCATTCAAAAAAGGTGCAGGCTCTTTATGACGATGATCGGCCGAGACGGTTGGAAATGTGCAATCAGATCCTAGCTAAGTATGAACACGATAATCGATTAATTGGCGTCATGTTATTCACTGACGAAGCTGGTTTCACTCGTGATGGCATAACAAATCTACACAACATCCACACATATGCTTACGAGAACCCAAACAATGTGGTAGAAACGAAACATCAGCGTAGATTTTCACTAAATGTGTGGGCAGGGATAATAGGAGATTACCTTATTGGTCCTCATTTCTTTGATGGCCCATTAACTGGTGACGTATACTTAGATTTTATCCAAAATCGTCTCCCATTGTATCTGGAAGATGTGCCATTGGAAGTAAGGGCCAACATGTGGATCCTCCAAGACGGAGCTCCGCCCCACTTTAGTATACGTGTCCGACAGTGTTTGAATGCAACGTATCCTGAGCGATGGATAGGACGAAGTGGACCATTGGCATGGGCAGCGAGGTCACCAGACCTTAATCCTATGGATTTTTTCTTTTGGGGTCATTTGAAACAATTGGTGTACGATATTCCAGTAATAAACGTCGAGGATCTTCGCTTCAGGATAATCGAAAAGTGCCAAATTATTAAAGAAACACCAGGAATTTTTCATCGAGTTAGGCGACATTTTTTGAAGAGTGTTAGGAAATGTATGGAAGAAAATGGGGGACATTTTGAGAATCTTTTTTAGTTTGTTTAGTACTGTTTCATTAATTTTTACCAATTAAATGTATATCGCAATAATCCATAATATGAAAATTTACTGATTAGCCATTATTAGTTATTTTAAGATTATAAATTAAATAGTTTAAAAAGCGAATTTATTTGATGTTAAACTGACAGCTCTAGTATACTTTGATAGCTATTTACCTGGTAGCTGGTGGTAATGAAATGAGAAAAGTAAATTTACCACTTAATTTTTAAGGGTGATTTACGTCTAAACCGTTGGGTTTAGCGATGTAAATAAAGAGCACCTTTTTTAAAGGCCTGGCATCAGTCTTTCAGAAATTTTGCCAAAAACTACTGTAGTTGTCAACACTAAAAAATTATGACAAAAAAACAATTTTCAATGTAGGTAAAGTGCCCTCTAGCGGCAAACAATCAATGTGAATTGTTACTAAAATGATGAAGCGCAGAAGATTTAGCCTATCTTTCAAATATTAGTCAAATCGGTTTTCCTGTAAGCGAGTAATTCAAAAAACAAAAAATAAAAACTTGAACTTGGACGGCTTGTAACTCGAAAACGAATGACATTTTGAAAAAAAATTATATGAAGCTCTACCCTTATTTTGTCAGGTAGAATCACCCCCTTAAGTTTCGTGATCGATTTTTGAATCACCCTGTATATATATATATATATATATATATATATATATATATATATATATATATATATATATATATATATATATATGGCGAGTATAAGTATATGGTTTGTACTAAATAAAAATTATTTTTGATTTTATTTACCTCGAAGTTCTTATTAATAATATTTCAATATTTCATTATTTAAATGTAAAAGCAATAATTTTTGGAACGACCGGAAGAAGTACTCATAATTTTTTTTAACGAGGAATAAATTTATTTAATAATGACTCATATAGTTTTAATATCTGTTTTCTGGTAATAGCAGTTACCTAATATAAATTTGTCAACTGTCCGATCGTTTCGATACGGTTTTTGTTTTATGCAGTTTCATCTTCAAAAATTTCTTTTTTACATTATATACATTATTTTGCGTTAAAGTACCAGCTTAACTTTTACGCTCGTAAAATTAAAACAATACTTTTACTTAATGTCGAAATAAAAATAAATCATTTCACAGAATATTTATTCTGAAAAATTTCCAAATCGCTTCGTAACAGAGATTTTTTTATGCGATACGGTACAGTATCATATGATTTCTTTCATATTAGGGAATCCCCATTAAGGGGGTAGTATAGTAAACTTTCAAAAATACAGCAAGAAATTAGACCGGGTAATATATTCTTACGTAAAGTAGCAGAACACGTTTTTTTTTATTCTTGTATTTTTAGGGCTTAAAACTTGCTTGGATGCCAATATTTATTAACAATACAGATATAACTTTTAAAAAAATGTCTATCTTATCTCTTATTGGTCATAGAGCGTTTTTCTTTTCTAAAATCCAAGGTTTTCAGTCATATTTACAATCCACCTATTAACCAGTCTGTGCAATGAAAAAAAAAACAAAGGTATTCTAATTGTTTATAAGCAAAAGAAAACATTTCTTCTTTAACTCTCTTTTTTAACAACAATTTTGGAATAAATATATCATTTTTTACTTTCCTTGTAGTTTGACCTTTTAAGAATTCATTTCACTTTTAAAAATGTCTCTAGAACCATTATCTTCTGAGCAACAATTGCTTAAACTTGTACAGCTGGGTTCACTAACGTGGTTTAAATTAAAACCCATCCGAAATTGACAGTAGAGGGCTTAAACTGACAAGAGCAACAATAAGTAAAGCAAGTTTTAAACCCTAAAAGTACAAGCATAAAAAATCAAGTTGTTTTATTACTGAACGCAAAAACGGAGAACTTTATTTATTTCCGGGAACAAACTACTTCTCTTACATATTTCAAGGCTTTATCGCAAGACCCTTATCCTTAATATCCCTAATTAAGCGTTTATTTATTAACATATGTAAAATAAATCATGACAATATCATGAGCAAAACTAAACTGTCCGTTTATAAGATTTAAATTTTATGGCATCTAGATCGGGTTCTTAAATCTTCTTAGTGAATCTGGCTGTTAATGTTTTTAATAAACAATTGACATAGTTTATTATATATGTAATTCTCCTTTCAGGCAGAGAATATGAAAAATATATGTACAAACAGTTTATTTCCTGCAAATATCGCTCTGACCCTCTCTCCATACGCGTTTCGATCACCTCATGATCTCGTCAGTGGAGCTGTATCGGACCGAGAGCAACATTAGCAGGAAATAACTGATATATGAACCATAAATTTCAAGGTATGTCGGCAGGATATTACACCTGCCGTCTCCCAACTACGATGTCAGACTGAAAAATATCGCCAGTCGAACGACATCTATGAATTAATGGAGTACAGTGAAATTTTTAAACAATCAAAATTTCAGTAAGAAATAAAGGATTTTTTTATTTCCTGCTAATGTTGCTCTCGGTCCAATACAGCTCCACTGACGAGATCATGAGGTGATCGAAACGCGTATGGAGAGAGGACCAGAGCGATATTTGCATTAAATAAACTGTTTGTACATATATTTTTCATATTCTCTGCCTGAAAGGAGAATTACACATATAACAAACTATTTAAATACGACAGAAAGATTTCTTTATTTCTTACTGAAATTTTGATTGTTTAAAAACAATTGACATCACTCATAAATTATTCAATCGATCTGGCTGAACTTTCGCATAGTAATAAAGACCCATAATGGCCTCATCATCAAGGTAGTATATGTCACTTTGGGCCATTATTGTAAAAGTTATTAACACTCATAAAATAGTGCAAAAAAGAGGAGTTTTTCGTCATTATCCCGATAAACTATTTATCGATTTTGATGTATCAAACATGAAATTAAAGGTTTTTTTAATACCTACAACTTTTCTCTTAAATATCATGGAAAAATTCTACGGGTAGAAAATCGGATCTGACAGTACCTCTTTACGTATTTATCATTTACTAGCCCCCCCCCCATGTTTTAAAATCTTCAAATATCTGTAATAAATTTTTTTACCTTTTCTAGATAGACTGGAGTACTCTAGGTTTGGACTTTGACTAAGACTTCTTGGCAGACCTGAGGTTTCACTAGCCAAACTTAGGAGATTTTTGCGTTAAATCTAAAATATAACACATAACAGAATTACTGCGAAGAAAACAAGTAGACGAAGCAATCATACGCACAATATACGAACTGAATTCCAAAAACACCATGGTAATTAAAACAAATAACACTCTAACAGAGGAAATCCCTCTATCCATAGGAATAAGACAGGGTGATAGCCTAAGTCCAACACTTTTCAACGTAATCATGGACGAAATCATTGATGAAGTAAAGAGCACAAATATTGGGTACCCAATGGGACACAACACCGTTCAGATAATATGCTTTGCAGACGATGTTGCCTTGACAGCAGATAGCGAGGACAACTTACAAAGAATGCTTTTCCATCTCAATCGAACAGCCAAACAGTATAATATGAAGATATCTGTAGAGAAAACCAAAGCAATGGTAATAGCAAAAGAACCGGTAAGATGCAAACTAATGGTTGATGACAAACATATCGAACAGGTTGGGAAGTTTAAATACCTGGGAGCACATATAACAAGTAACAGGGCAGTAACGGAAGAAGTACGCACACAGGGCAACAAAGAGGCCATGATATCAGGCCAACTAAGAGACATAATCTGGAACAATAAACATATGACGGTTGAGAGCAAAGCAAGAATTTACAAGGTCTGTGTAAGACCGATACTGACCTACGGCGCAGAAACAAGAAATGAAACCACAAAGACAAAACAAATTATGAAAACCACAGAAATGAAAACGCTGAGAATGATCACGGGAACAAGTTTAAGAGATAGAATAAGAAACGCAGAAATACGCGAGGACAACGGAGTGGGGGATGTTGTGAAGTGGGTTCGAAACCGTCGTAGGCAGTGGAGAGATCACGTGGAACGAATGGACGATGACAGACTAGCAAAAACCGTGATGAGAGAGAAACCAAACACCAAACGGCCGCCTGGACGGCCCCAAAAAATGGAGAGACAGCTGGATTTCGACCTCAAACGAGGATCGATGAGGCATTGTATAGATAACAGAACTTGGTTCTACCTAGAAGAAGAAGAAGAAGAAGAAGAAGAAGAAGAAGAAATCTAAAATATAAAAAACATGGAGCTTTTAGTTAAAACTAACAAAGCTTATAGGGCTTGTAGATAAGTCAAAAACGACTACCAAATGTGTGAGTATACAAAATCAATTGAATTAACTTGACAGTTTGTCTAAATTTAAAATTGGCACTTTCCTTTACATTCTGGACTCACGGTAGCCCTAATTTACAGGATAATTAATCTATTTTCTATGTTTTAAAGTCTTGTAGTCAATCTCTTGGCCCCGTTCTGAGCTTAAAATTGGTAAAATAAAATAGCATTACGATATGTCTGTTGCCTCGATGACTTTCAGTTTGACTCGTTTATTTTTTTTTGTATTCCATTATAATGTTTGGATCCTAGAGGATGATTCAAATCAGTAATAATATAGGCCTTACAGACTTTCGTCACAGTCCCTTTTATTGTGCTTATAGGGCTTGTAGATTAGTCAAAAATGATTACCAAATGTGTGAGTTACAAAATAAATTGAATAACTTGACAGTTTGTCTAAATTTAAAATTGGCACTTTACTTTACATTCTGGACTCACGGTAGCCCTTATTTACAGGATAATTAATCTATTTTCTATGTTTTAAAGTCTTGTAGTCAATCTCTTGGCCCCGTTTTGAGCTTAAAATTGGTGAAATAAAATAGCATTACGATATGTCTGTTGCCTCGATGACTTTCAGTTTGACTCGGTTATTTTTTTTTGTGTTCCATTATAATGTTTGGATCCTAGAAGATGATTCAAATCAGTAATAATATAGGCCTTACAGACTTCGATCACAGTCCCTTTCATTGTGCTTATAGGGCTTGTAGATAAGTCAAAAATGACTACCAAATGTGTGAGTATACAAAATAAATTGAATAACTTGACAGTTTGTCTCAATTCGAAAATGGCACCTTCCTTTACAAGAACATATCAGGTTAGGTACCCAAACAATTATTTCCCAAGACGCTAAATCAATAATAGTAACCTTAAATGGGATAGACATATTAACAATAAGTAGGAAGATAATCTTTTCGTAATCAACAAAATATAAAGTTCTTTAAAAAATACCAAAGAAAAAATTATAATTTTATCGTTTGTAGAAATTTAGCCCTGAATGGTACACGCACAATCTATGAAAATCTCATTATCATGACCAAATCATTAAGGAAATGGAGCGCACAAAATAAAAGTGAAATATTTTATTCTGCCAATTATACATTAATAAAACTAATATTAAAGTTAATGTCTTGAACACTTACTTTTATATCTTTATTTAGATCACAGATCATAAATTTCACGTACGTCAAGGATAATAAAGAAACTTAAATCCTGAAAATTGCAAAGAGTTAGATTTTTTGGGTTGTTTACTTGTTATCTTTAGCCAAAGTAACAATTAGACGATTGAAAAAATCCAGTTTAACTGACATTTTTATATCCAAAATCTTAACGTATGAAAAGGAATCAAAGTTAAAGAAGTCTATCTACACTTTTTTAAACATTTTTTTAATTAGGTATCAATATTTTCAGAGAGTAATTACTGCTCTTAATGTTTCAAGGAAAAATTATAAAATTTTTTTTTATGTAATATTTTTTGTTTTTTTCTATGTACTTATTGTTGTGTAAACTGCATCTCACCGTCAATTTCCGCCACAATTTAAGTTCAAATATCAGAATCACATATTATATAGTACGACAATGGGTGTCTGGGAAGGTGTCAGTCGAAACCCACTGAGGAGTCCTAAGGCTGGCACCGGGACGAAACACCCCAAATTTTTAGATTATTCGTAATTCTCGCTAGGTACAGAGACCTAAGCGGAATACGAAATGGCATCCCTGGACATGGGAACGTGCACTTGTGGCGTCAAGTAGCATGGGTGCGTAGCCGCACCGAATCCGCGACGGGGTGTTAGTACCCGCAGTTCTCAGGCCCCAATAACAATCATACCTTCCTTGTAATCGGGATCCGGAGTACAAATCTCCAATTCTCAAGGAAGGTTGATTGTCTAGAGGCGGGGGTGTTGTGTAAACTGCATCTCACAGTCAATTACCGCCACAATTTAAGTTCAAATATCAGAATCACATATTATATAGTACGACAATGGGTGTCTGGGAAGGTGTCAGTCGAAACTCACTGAGGAGTCCTAAGGCTGGCACTGGGACGAAACACCCCAAATTTTTAGATTATTCGTAATTCTCGCTAGGTACAGCGACCTAACCGGAATACGAAATTATATATGTATGTATAAATATATTTATATATATGTATGTATATATATTTTTAAAATATTCACAGGATTGCATTTAGAAATTCAAAATGGCGGTTCTCAAAATGGCACCTAAAACTTAAAAATTAAATGACATAATATTTTTTGTACAAAAAAATTAAATCTTAATGAATCCATGTGAAAATTTGTATAAGAAAGTTTTTTAGATCACTGATTCTAAAAAATTCTAAATGGCAGACTAAAATGGCAGACGAAAATATTAAAATTACAAGAATCTGAGCACAAATTCATACAAAGAGTTTTTGAGGTCGCAAATTTCAAATCTGAGTTCGGATAAACCTGGAAACAAGAATTTAGCAGTTTTGCACGTTTCAGCAAAAGTAGTTCTATTAGACCCCATTAACATCGGGTAAGATTCATTAATTACAATTTATTAAAACAATCTTTCATAGATTTTTTGAGATTTAGTAAGATTTAAGCTCAAAATTGTTTCTTACCGCCGAGTAAAAAATTAATGTCCAATTTGATTCTGGCCATAACATGATATTTTAAATCCTATTAAGACCTTATTTGACTCTATATTGGGTTTTATCGCCGATTGTTGCTTGTTTTTTTGTGAATATTGATTAATTTTTTTATTGAATTTCCTTAGTTTTTAATAGTGGTACTTCGTAAATGCCTTACTTATTTCTATTATATTAATTAAGACTTAATTTTGCGTGTAAATTTGCTGTTAATTGTAAATTTACTATATTTTGTTACGTATTTACTTTCTGGACGTATCACGTTAACTCCAATTTACAGGAAAATTAATCTATCTTATATATTTTAAAGTATTTCTGTATTGTATTCAATCTCTTAGCATCGTGATATGTCTGTTGCCTCGATGACTTTCAGTTTGACTCGTTGGATCCTAGAGGATGATTCAGTAATAATATAGGCCTTATTGACTTCCATCATCACTCCCTTTTATTGTCGCATATCAATGATGAATAGCTTTGTAGCCCAATAACCATTGAACTGAGTGGTGCACATTGAGTTATCTTAGTCACAAAATGTGAAATATAATAACCCCTAATTTATTAGGAACTACATCTGTCTACGTACTTAAATATTCTAAAAGAGAAATCGAACTGCACACCCTATATCTTAACACAACCATTAAAAATAATAGTTTTCGCACAATACTATGTTAAGATCTTTAACGGCGTTTCACGAAAATAAATTATTCTAATCCATTGATTTGCTATTTTAATCCAGCATAAAATATAAAGCAATATTTATTGCGGTTAAAATTTTCAACTCAATTTATATGCCTATAAAATTTACATTTTTTTTTCTAATTATTGGCAATAACTAACGTTAATAAATTTATACCTCATTTAATTTAATTTAGTGCCTTGTTACACATACACTTTTTTGGAAAATAAAAAACATAGTATTTTCAGGTCTGTTAATTATAGGTTATGTGTGCCGCTTTTCCCAAATTGGCAAATTTGCGAAATTGCCAGAATGACAATGGATTTATTAATTTGGTTAATATTTGTTTTAATTTAAATAATTTTATTGCAACTGTTATTTAATAAAATGTTTTAATAGTCATATTCTTAAATAAAAACAGAGGTGTGTGTATTGCAATTTTTACTGAGTGTGTGTCCTTAATGGTAAATAGAGGACCTACAATTATGTAATTCATAGATCCACAGAATGGTTCATAAGGATCCCAAGGGACCCACTGCTACTTGTACCTGTACCTAACAAAGATTACGTATATATATATATATATATATATATATATATATATATATATATATATATATATATATATATACAGTGCCTTCATTTCAAAACGAACCATCCTTAATAACTTTGTTAAATAGAAAAATTTAAAAAAAAGAAAAAACACGTCAATTTAGATATACAGGGGGAAGTTTAATTTTGCATTTGTTAAAAGTCTGTCAATCACCTCCTCACCTCCAGCTAACCTCACTTTGATATGTCAAATGGGAACCCCCACCTTGTGACACATCATTGTAAGCAGCATAAAATTGTCTATCCAACCGTATAAAAAAAATTAAATCGGTTGACGTACAAGCGAACAGTGTGCAAAAATGTCTTGTAATAATGCATAATATATCGGCCTCGAACTTTAGTATGTCAAATGATTACCCTATAGTGTGATACATCATTTTAAAGGCCATACTATCTCCTATTTAGCCAATAAAAAAAAAACAAAATCTGTTGATGTACAAGCGAATAGTAAGAAAAGATGTGTGGTAATAATAGACACCTTATCACATTAAACTTTATTATGTCAAATGGCTACTTCATAGAGTAAAATATTATTTTAAATTTAAAATAAATATTTTTTTAAAATAATAAACAGTTAAAATATTTGCGAGAAAAAAACTAAGCCTGTTTTAAAATTCATCGCAAAAGTCATTGCAGTCTAATCAATCTAGTGTATTTATTTCAATGATATTTTTTGCGGTACCTGATAGGTACAAGAAATCACTGAAATAAATAAAATTTTTAAGATCTTTAAACAGCAGTTGTTTATTATTGTTAAAATTGTCATTGTGACGCCTAGTTGAAACGTGAATATAAATGGTGTATACGCTAGCCGAAAGAATAGAAATAATTTTTCTCTATGGAGCTGAAGATCGGTGCGCTCGTAGAACCGCCAGAGCATTTAACGAGAGGCATCAAGACAAAAACGTGGGCCATAAATATGTACTCGAATTGGTACGAAAGTTTGAAGAAACGGGATCCGTTTGTAATAAAAAATCTATTGAGAAAAGGGTTGTAGATGAAGCATGCCAAATCGAGGTACTAGGACAGTTTGCAATTGATCCAACTTTATCCATCTCAAAGGTCGCAGATTTAACCAACATTTCTGCTGGCTCTGTGCATAAAGTTTTAAAACAAAATAAGTTTTTTCCCTACAAAATTCAAATTCTTCAAGAACTCGGAGAAGACGATTTTGATAGGAGAATTCAATTTTGCGAATTAATGTGCCAACGAATTGACGAGGACCCCCATTTACCTAAGAATATCTGTTTTAGTGATGAATCAACTTTTTTTCTAAATGGACTGGTTAACAGACATAACTGCAGATACTGGGATAATGAAAATCCGCACCTTTTCCGAGAAGGGCATACTCAATATCCCGAAAAAATTAACGTGTGGGCAGGAATTTATGGCAATGAAATCATCGGGCCATTTTTTTTGGAAGATAATTTAACTGGGCAAATTTATTTAAACCTTTTAGAAAACACAATATACCCTGCCATTGTGCAATCTTTAGAAAATCAAGTGGATGAAAATGCTGTTATGGTACTAAATGAAAATAATTTGCATTTCCAGCAAGATGGAGCTCCCCCGCACTACGCTTTGGCAATTCGAGAGTGGCTTGATGAACATTTTCCAGGGACGTGGATTGGTAGACGTGGTGCAATTGAATGGCCAGCACGGTCTCCAGACCTAACCCCTCTAGACTTTTTTCTTTGGGGGTATTTAAAAAGCAAGGTTTATAAAACCCCACCTGAAAATATTGACGATTTAAAAGATCGAATTGTTCGGGAATGTAGAGGAATTAGCAGAGAAACCCTTGCCAATGTTCGTGGGGAATTTCAAAATAGGCTTTTTTATTGTCTCGCTAATAACGGCGCACATTTTGAACATTTAATAAAATAATTTTCTTCAACTGAATAAAACTGAATAAACTGCTTATATTTAACACACATTTTTGCATCCTAATTGCCTATAACGTCTATTAACTTAATTTTTTTTGACATCATTGGATAGCAGATCGTACGTCCTTTAAAATGATGTATCACACTATAGGGTAATCATTTGACATACCAAAGTTCGAGGCCGATATATTATGCATTATTACAAGACATTTTTGCACACTGTTCGCTTGTACGTCAACCGATTTAATTTTTTTTATACGGTTGGATAGACAATTTTATGCTGCTTACAATGATGTGTCACAAGGTGGGGGTTCCTATTTGACATATCAAAGTGAGGTTAGCTGGAGGTGAGGAGGTGATTGACAGACTTTTAACAAATGCAAAATTAAACTTCCCCCTGTATATCTAAATTGACGTGTTTTTTCTTTTTTTTAAATTTTTCTATTTAACAAAGTTATTAAGGATGGTTCGTTTTGAAATGAAGGCACTGTATATATAAATGTATGCTAACTTCTTTGGATTAGGTTTCAGATTAATACTACTATTCTGTGCTTGACGTTTCGCCCAACGTAGTGGGCTTTTTCAAAAGTATAATCAAAATAAAAGCAAAATACTACTATCATGGTCACAAACGCACACTTACATAATTTAAATTAACACTTAAATGATACAATATTAATTAAAAATATCAATTTATAAAATAATGTGAATCAAAAAGGAAAAATAAAAATTATTCCCAGTACGAACCTCAATTTCCTTTTGTCATGTTTCTTAGTAAAATATTGGAAGATGCCTTCGGTTACTATCGCCTTTTTTTTTATTTGAAAACCTTTTTATTTAGTTTTTTCTGATTTGGAAATAAATTTTATCAATATCAACTATACAATGTGTTGCAAAAGAATAAGGGCCACAATAGGTGGTTTAGTTTGTTGGGTTAAAATATATTTGACTTAGGTTTTTTATATCTTGTTTGTCACTGATTGTTTCTTTTTCTTTTTTTTATATGTAGCATTTCCTTTATTTGAAGTTTATGGCAGTTTCTTTCCTCAGTAAGAATCTTTATGTCTGAAAAATCAAATTCATGTTTAAAATTTGTCTCGTGTTTGTGTAATGCTGTCGTTGCGTTTTTTGTGTATTTATGTCCGTTCAATCTGCTGTCTAGATATTGCGTTGTCATTCCAATATATATCTGTAGACAATTTAGATATGGTATGGAATAGATAACGTTAGATTTCTTTTATGGGTCACCTTACTTTTTAACTTTGTAAACAGTGGTGACAATGAATTAATGTATGGTATTGCAACATATGTACTTGGGTTGTTATTATTATTATCTTGTGTACCCTGAACTTTGAGAAAAAAAATGATAATCAAATATTTTAAAAGGAAGAATAGACCATATAAGAAAGCGAATTGTCTATTATGGAAGTCTGGATATAAGTAAACATTTTTTTTTTGAAAAATATTATTCTTTTTTAATTCCTTCAATAGTTCGATTGCCAATCATGACTCATATAAAAGTTATTCGATATTTTAATGAACTGCTTACACCCGTGTTAACTTTTTAAATTATTTTGTTGATTTTTTCGTTTTAGCAATAGATATTATTTACTTTCTGTATTTTTATTTTTTTTTCTGGGCGAATCTTTATAAACAAAGTTCAAAGGTACATGATCCCTCTGTCCTAACTACAAAAGACGATAAAGGTTAAAATAAGTTCGGTTTCTTTTCATCATTGTCGGACAAGTACCAGAATATGTGCCTTATATGCAACAGAGTTTTAACCAACGATGCTATAAAACAAATTGGAAGATCATCCGAGATGGTGTCGTTCTGATAAAACAGGTAAAGGTTTGAAATACTTTCAAACACTGATAGAAAACTTCAGAAGAGACCCATGGTGGACAGTATCTCAAAAAAAGACGATGATGGTTTACTTGCATCTCACGATATCTCTCTACTAATAGCTAAATCAGGAAATATTGATTCTATCGTGGAATAGCTCATTTTTCCAGCTTTTGAAAAGGTTGTTAAAACTGTTCCACACAAACCCGTAGTACTTGATCTACTCAAAATAATCCTTTTGAACAACAATACGGTTCAAAGTTGCATTGATGAAATGAGTCAAGATATTGAAATTTCCTTGTGTAATTATCTACTACAACTGGACAACTCAACTTTACATGGAAATAAGGCCCTGTTATTGATGAAGAAATCCACGAAGAACTGTTCTGTGTGAGAACTTTGACAATAAACATCAAAAGTGAATTAATATTCAATGTTTTGAGAAATTATTTCATGGAAAAAGTGATTCTTGTAGCATCAACAGGTGGAGCTCCTGCCATGGTTGTATGTTATCGTGGTTTTATAAGCATTGGCTGTTTGCAATTTACACAGTTAACAACTGCCGAAATGAAAGTACTAAGAAGAATATCGGGATACACATTAAGAGATCACATACGCAATTCAACAATACGCGAGGAACATGGAATGCAGGATATAGTAAGATGGGGACGGAAGCGCAGAAGAGCCTGGAATAAGCACGTAGGCAGAATGGCGTAAAATAGGATAGCGAGAATCGCCCGAGATGGAACACCGGAAACCAGAAGACCAATAGGTAGACCACCTAAAAGATGGAGAGAGACTTGGATTTCAACATCAAATGAGATGAATGATTGAGTTGGAAAAAACAGGCTGTAAGCCTATAACAAGAGGAAGAAGAAGAAGAACAAAATTAGGAGCAACGCAACGAATTTTAGCTTATTTTCTCAGTTGGGTGAAGGAAATGACGAGAACTTTCATAAATTTCTCCTTCATACTTAAAGTACCCTGGCTGTCAAAACGTTTGTATTTAACAATATTTTTAAAGTCTTTGAGGTCGTCTTAGAGTTTCTAAATGCTAAAGACCCCATTTTAAAGAATACATAATCAAATAGAGACATTATCTATATATCAGATTTGTTTTCCACATTAAACCAAGTTAAGTTGACAGTCTGGATTTAATAAAAACATCAGTCATCATTGCAGCTTTTCTTGCCAAAATAAACCTTATGAAGCAAAAAAATGGACGGATGGAATTTTCTCGGTTCCCTAATATGTCACAGAAATGTTGCTGGGATGATGATATTTTGGCCTACGTTCAACATTCAAATGCTCTGTACACAAACTTGAAAAGCAGATTTGAGGATGCTGCTAGGATGATGACCATGGAAACATCACAACCCAAATGGTGATATTGATAAATCGAATGTCACACTAATGAAGAAATTAAAAAATCAAATTTCAGTAAGAAATAAATAAATCTATTTACTGCCGTGTTTTACTAGTTGCCTATATTTATTTCCCGCAAATACATCTCTGATTCTTTCTCCATATGCGTTTCGATGACTTAATGGTTTCGTCAATGGAGCTGTATCGAACCAAGAGCAACATTTATAGGAAACAAATGTCTATATAAAATATAAATTCCGAAACAGGTTGGCAAGATATTAAATCTCCGATTTTTCGATGTCAGAAAACTATAATTAGGAAGAATCTAAAAATTTGACAGTGTACTAACGTGCATGGAGGACAGCCGGCTAAAATATTTTCAAGATGGCGGTACTTCCGGTTGCACCGGAAGTAGATGTCAACTTGGTTATTTTACATGGAATACCCTATATATTATTGCATTTTTTTATTTCTACGTAAAATTCTAGACCTATTTCATGCATAATATTCTAGACTTAAGTCCCACCGTTTTGAACATATTTAAATTTTTGTGTCAAAAATGACGTTTGCGGACCAAAACTTAACTATAAATTTTGCCTATAAGAAAGTCTTTATTATTTAATTTGAGTTAGTTTTCTTGTAGACGAAGATCGACTTTAGTACTCTTTCTATGATATTTTGAAAATTATTAGTACAGAATGGTCAAAAAAGAAGAATATTATATTTAAAAAATCGTCGAAAGTCAATTTTTTCAAATAAAAAACACCTATTTTTATAATTTTATCATATTAAGCATTCCCTATGCACATTAGTACACCTTCAAATTTTTAGGTTCTTCCTAATTATAGTTTTTCCACAATCGATCGATACAATTTCCGGAGAGAAACTGTATAGGTTATGTAAACGTGATGAAGCTTCAGAGAAGGAACAAGTTAGTCTTTATAAGCTAGTTCTAACCACTATTTTCACCTTTTCAGAGCCATTACAACAGAAACAAACACCATTTCTGAAGTGCTTATGGACGTCGACATACAATGAGGTACTAGAATAGTTACTATTAAACATTTTGAGGACTAACTTAACCAAACGAGTTGCCACTGCTCCTCTCGTGCCATTTACATATTTGCAAAAAAATTGCATAAAAAACCATTAAATTTTTACACTGCATACATAAAAAATATGAACGTGGTAAATTAAAAAGTATTTAGGATATTAGATAATAATAAAAAAATAATTAGTATATATATAAAGATATAAAAAATAAATATTGTTTATTACAATTAGAGCAAGAAAGTAATTTCGCGTTTTTTCTGCAATAAAAATATCTTCGTAATTGATGGTTTATTAAAGTTTTTGGACTGTAACTAGCAATTTACTTTACGTAATATTAAAATATTATTCATTTAATACTTAAAAAAGAAGGCAATTAACTATTTGAAATAAATGGTTTGTTAAGCCCATCATACTTTTTTTTTCAATTTAATAATGAATACACTAGGAAAACTGGCAATGGCACTTTATATTTTTGAAAAATGTATCTATTACAGTATTCTGTAATATTCACTAAACAAATCTTGGCTCAAATTCTCAGACTTGAAGTTACGTCTTCTGTTAGAGTATCCTCTTCTAGAAATTTTGGATAAAGTAATCCGAAAATCAATTTATTTTATTTATCTTGAATCGTTCAAGTAATACCAGAGTTTCGTATGCAATTGAAAACATTATTGAACATTCTCTATGTGATATGTGATAGATTGGAGTATCACAACTGTTTTCGTTACTTATACCCTTAACAATAACTTGGTAATCTTCTTCTTCTTCTTCTACGTTGACTAGGGATATCCCTTTTTGTTATTCCATCTACATCCGCCTTATTCTGCTGATGAAGAGAACCAGCTCTGGGCCCATCTCTTTGGTGGTCGTCCTGGTAATCTTCTTCCTCTTGGTCGTCCATACATACAAACTTTGGTTAGTCTCTCTTCACTCATTCTCTCAACGTGTTCTTTCCAACCTCTTTTTCTTTCTTTTGTCCATTTGACCACGTCCTGCACATTACATTTTTCTATAATTAAGGTATTTGTCAGCCTATCTCTGATTGACACGTTCAGCATTGATCTCAGTACTTTCATTTCGGTGGTTCTCATTTTTTGCTTTGTCTTCTTAGTGTCTGCTCTTGTTTCCGTGGCATAAGTTAGAATTGGTCGTATCATGGACTTATATATTTTTTTTTTCCCTCTATTCTCATGTATCTGTTTCGAAATATAACATCTCTTAAGCATCCTGCAACTTGTAGGGCTCTTGTATTTTGTGACAGTACTTCTCCAGTAAGGTTACGACAGCTTGTTGTGTCAATGCCTAGGTATTTAAAGTTCATGACTTGTTCAAAACCTTGGTAATGTTTACTAAAATATGGCGCCGAGCATACTCCAAACATTTTTCTTTTGACAGCTCCATTACAATTCATTATCAATTTTATTTTAGGAAATCTGTGTAGAAGAGCCATACGGTCGAATGTTGTATATGAAATCAACTAAATGGATAGATACAAACGTCTTGAGTATCGACCTTGAAACCCCAGTGTTCGGTAACGTTCTTCATGTAAACCTGTACTTAACTCTGTATTGCTTCAACAATTTTTGAATATAGTCGACCAACATTATTTGTCGCACAATTTCATTTACTAATAATATATTATTTTACTGTCACAAAATTTTTACTTGCACACGGTAAATTCATGACGTTTCCATTGATCACACTTAGTAATAGTAATATCATGTTTTACGGGAGTTTTGTGTATACTGGGAGTCCCAAAATAAGTGCACCCTATTACTAAGTATTTCATTAATATGCTTGGTTATTATGATTTCAAGCCAAACTTCATTGAATTTCCTCAAGGGATATTAACTCTTACCAGGTATACAAAGATACCAAAAGTATTAAGCTCTGTGGGAACCCTTTCCATGTTATTACCTGCCTTCCCACACTGTATAAGGTGATCACCTCCTGCTTGACCCAACGCATCTATGCATATTGTGAGCAAAATAACATCATTGGAACTCAACAGAAAGGATGCACGAGGGGAGCAATGGGATACAAGGAACAATTGATTGTTGAGTCTGTCATATGTAACCAAGCTTGTACCAACCGAAGAAACCTCTTGGTTGCCTACGTGGATTATAAGAAGGCCTTCGACTCAGTGCCACATGAGTGGCTCAAAACTATATTGAGAATGTACAGGGTCGATATTAATTTTGTTTCCTTTTTAGAACGCATCATGTCAACCTGGAGAACTAGGATACAATTGCAAGTGCCATCCAGCGACACCATCGAAACTAATACCATTCCGATACGAAGAGGAATATTTCAAGGTGATTCACTTAGCCCATTGTGGTTCTGCCTTGCAATGAACCCACTATCACGCCGTTTGAACTCCACCAGATACGGCTTCAGTATTAGAAATAACAACTTCTATACATGGATGATCTTAAACTGATGGCTGCTACCAGAAACCAGCTGTAATAAATGCTTAAAATTGTAGAGGAGTTCTCCGGGGATATCGGAATGCAATTTGGACTTGACAAGTGCCGTATTTTGAAGATCATTAAAGGGAAGATACAACCAGGTCTTTTGAAATGCAGAACGGTGAAACTATAGCTGCAATGGAAGCAGACCAAACATACAAATATCTAGGTATGAAATAGGCTAAAAGATTGACCATGGCACTATGAAAGCCGAATTGACAATCGAATTTGTCAGGAGGGTAAGGCCGGTATTACGAACTAACTTAAACAGTAGACATTTGTTTAAGGCTCTCAACACGTATGCTTGCTCTGCGCTAAACTACTCTTTTGGAATTGTAAAATGGAGTAGGACGGACATCTAAAACCTGCAAAGAAAAATAAGGACACTTCTAACAAAAGCACAAAAACATCATCCTCGGAGTGCTATTGAACGTACAATGCTTCCAAGACACCAAGGAGGAAGAGGATTGGTGGATATTGGTAAGTAGCTCGACCAACAAATAATAAACTTACGTTCATATATCCACAGGTTAGCGGACTCTTCCACATTACATCGAGCAATATGCCAGGCAGACGATTCAACGTCGCTACAGTTGAGGGAACAAGATATTACTTCTCACCACCAAACAGACCAAGAGAAGTTACAAGCCTGGCCACGGAAGCCACTTCATGGACGGCATCCAAATGAGGTCAATCAGGACAATGTCGACAACTCAGCGTCGAACTACTGGTTGATTTCAGGACAGATGTTTCCGGAAACGGAGGGCTTCTTCTTAGCTATCCAAGATCAGGTTATTCCGACGAAGAACTATCGGAAGTTCATCATTAGAGATCCGTCAATAGAAAATGACCAATGCAGATATGGCTGTCGAACATCGGAAACAATTCAGCACATAATTGAAAGATGCCAAGCGTTTTACGCAACCGAGTATAAGGAAAAACACGACTCAGCCGCTAAGATACTCCACCAACAGTTAGCGGAAAAGTTAAACCTATTACAGGTAGGAAAAGTGCCTTATTGCAAGTACAATCCGGAGCCTATTCTTGGGAACAACCAGTTCAAGTTATATTGGGACCGAACGGTTCTGACGGATCAGACAGTAGCTCATAATAGACCAGACATTATACTAATAGATAAAATTTCTAGGCGAACTACACTAATCAACATTGCTATACCTAACAACAACAACCTAAAGCCAAAATACAACGAGAAGATCGCCAAATACAGAGATCTGGACGTCCAAATCTAAAAACAACGGGCAATGAACAGCGTCCAAACGATTCCCATAATACTGTGAACAACTGGAGTGATACCAAAGAATCTCCTGCAGAACATCAAGGGACTGGGCCTTAGTGAGCATCTGTATAAACCTATGCAGAAAGCAGTTCTCCTTGCAACCGCGAGAACCGTCCGAAAGTTCGTAGGGAATACACCAGACAACGTCACCTAGGACCCGATAACATGGAAAGGGTTCCCACAGAGCTTCATACTTTTGGTGTCTTTGTATGCCCGGTATGAGTGAATAATGCTTGGAGGGAGTGCGAAGCCGTTTTGCTTGTAAATCATAATATATATATATATATATATATATATATATATATATATATATATATATATATATATATATATATATATATATATATATATATATATATATATATATATATATATGTTTGGCTTTTAAACACGCTAAACGATGCTCTCATGGTGGGATCGTTTGGTGCGGCACGTGGCTTTGGCTGCTTAAATAGCGGTAGGCTTGCTTGCCAGTACCGAAAAATGCGACCCCTATCCTTTGGGCAGCGCGTTTCGTGTACTCGATTTTACATATTTCTGTTTTAATTCACCGTCGCGCCACCATATGACGGTTCTTTTACAAACTTTGTTAATCTGTGTGGTTCTTGTATTATCAAGTGGACCATCGAGATGTCGCCTTTGTCGTCTTATTTGCTGTGTTTTGATTATAAATTCAGCTTTATACGATGCTGTGGTGGCCTGACGAGTCCCATATTAGGACGAAACGGCGCTGTCGCCATCTGTCGGACCCGGAGTTTTTCCATATTTTGGAGTGCTCCGCACTTTTTAATACGAGTATCATGTAGATTGACAAATTTTCACGTCCGCTTCGCCAATATTTTATTCTATTTTATTATATATACAGGGTGTCCAAGATAAGGATCCTAAGCATGGGGATCTCGGAAACAGTTGGAGATACGAGGTCGGTTAAATTAGAGAAAAGTTGCGCAATTTAGTGCTAAATTAAACGTAGTTAAAAAAAATTAAAAATTTCAAACACTTCCGGAGATTTCCGGAAAAAAACGAAATTTGGCAAAATCGTTTTTAATTTTTGCAGGCTTTATTTAAAGAGATATCCGAAAATAAAAGGTAGATTCTCATTGCCACTTTTTATTTTTTATAATTTGGTCTAAACAAAATTTAAATCCGACGTTTCGTTTTTGAGATACCATCATGAACTTTCATTTTTTATATGGAACAAAAAAAAAGTATCCCATGTATTTGATAGCATTTTTTATTACAAATTCAACGCACTTGCATATCAAGTGTGTAGTTCATTGGCTTTTATAAAACTGATATACCTTTCTCTCTCGCTCTCACGGAGCTCTTATGGAAAGTACTTGAACTACGTATTCGATATGCAAGGGTGATACACCGTTGAATTTGTAATAAAAAATGCTATCAAATACATGGAATACTTTTTTTGTTCCATATAAAAAATGAAAGTTCATGATGGTATCTCAGAAATGAAACATCGGATTTAAATTTTGTTTAGACCAAATTATAAAAAATAGAAAGTGGCAATGAGAATCTACCTTTTATTTTCTGATATCTCTTTAAATAAAGCCTGCAAAAATTAAAAACGATTTTGCCAAATTTCGTATTTTTTTTTGAAATCTCCGGAACTGTTTGAAATTTTTAAATTTTTTTAACTGCGTTTAATTTAGCACTAAATTGCGCAACTTTTCTCTAATTTAACCGACCTCGTATCTCCAACTGTTTCCGAGATCCCCATGCTTAGGATCCTTATCTTGGACACCCTGTATATATATATATATATATATATATATATATATATATATATATATATATATATATATATATATTGATTGGCAGCACCCAAGTGCTCTTAATTTAAGTATACTTATGTGCTATCAACCTTTTTAAACAATTCTTGTTTCTTATAACATTAAAAAAAAGCCTTAATAAAAATCAAATAGCTCGTAATTTTTTCTCATTAGACAATAAATAATAGAATAATTACAGAACCCAGCAAATAGGTGTCAACGACTTGAGTATCGACCCTGAAACGCCGGTGTTCGGTAACATTCTTTCAGAAAAGGCTACAATCTAAAATTCGATTGCATAATTTCCCATATGTTTCGCTGGACCTGCTTTGCTGTATATTAATGTTATTTATTGAAAGGTTCATGCAAAATATGTGCATAATTTTCGTTTATATATTAGGGCCTGTCGGTGTATGCGAAAGCTAAATTTCTCGTAAGGTTTTATCTGTCCCCGTTTCTGTTTTATTTTCTATTTAATCGTATAACTTGCTTCGCTTTTAATACATGTTAGAAGGATAATTGCAATTAAAATAAAATTTTTATAAAAAAGATTGAACCGACTTCTAAAAGAGCGCTAAAAAGTGAAAAATAACTGTAAATTTTTATATGAAGTTGAAATTTTTGTGAACCGCATAAACTGATTAAAAATACTTTATTTGTAATTTCATTTAGAAATAATTTGGCGCCGACTTTGCCTGGTTTCAGTCTATTGCGAGGTTATCACTCCATCGTTTACGGGGTCTTCCGGTACTCCTACGTCCTATTGGTGATTTGTCCCTCGTGATCTTTACTATTCTGTCGTCGATCATGCGGTTGATGTGTTCGTTCCATTCCCTTTTTCTTTGTAATACCCAGTCATTGATGTTATCGACTTTACACACTCTTCTTATATCCTCACTCCTATTCCGATCCATAAGTATCCTGCCAGCTATCCTGCGCACCACTCTCATCTCTGTTATTTCCAGTATTTGTTTTGTTTTCGAGATTTCTGGTCTGGTTTCTGCAGTGTATGTTAGTATGGGTCTTATTGCTGTTTTATAAATTCTGGATTTAACTTCGATTCCTATATGTTTATTGCTCCATATGGTACTGTTAAGACATGCGGCTGTTCTTGCTGCTTTTATTCATTCATTACCGAACGAAACTACAGACATGCCCGACGAAAAGCTGATAATTTAGTATCAAACTCGCACAAATTTGAAAGTGAACAAAATATTCAGTATCAAAATACGTATGTTAAAATATAGCTTTTGTAGCTATACTTTTTCATACAATCACTTATTTAAATGGAAATTACCACAAATAAGTGCAAATATTTTGATAGGCCAATGAATTTTGTATCTTGTTGGTTAAAATGGAGCATAGATAGAGTTGTAAATTTGTGTAATAATAAAATTGTAAATTTCAGAGAAAATTCTCTCTGACAAAGTCATTATTGATTAATCAGTCTAATAAGATTGCTGGCATTAATAAATGTTATCAAAATTTATAATGGAATAAAAGTTATAGCAAATTTGAATAATTATATTAATTTTTTTATGACTATTTTGGATTAAACGCTAGTACAAGTTTACATTGATGTGTATTTTTATGCAGTATAATTGTTAAAAAATATATAATAAAGGTTTGACAGTTCGACTCTAGGTTTAGACTTATAATTTAATTTATTTTAATTATTTTTTAGATAAATTTTCCAAAGATTGGTCCAAATAAAATTCCTGGGTGAAAGCCAATTTGTACCAAATTAGAGAGGATATTCAGGTAATCTTAAATAGGGAAAAAACAACAAGTATCTACAAAGAATTTTCTGCAGGAGTTCAACTATCCTTTTACCGAAGAAAATAATCAGCTGCCTCAAGTCACATAAGATGTTCAGGACAATTTAAACTTTAAAGATGCAGTAAGTTTATTACACTTCTCCTGAAATAAAAGCTGAAACTTATTCGAGTAATGCTTCTTTATGTGTATGAGTCTATTGATAAAAAAAACCTTATTTACAGGATTATTTTATATATATTTTTTTACTTTGATTCTTAAAGTCAAAAATATTCTTAGCTTAGCATATGTGGAATTAACGTTTAATTATCTCAATAAAGTAATATAATTTTAGGTTTTACAATTAGCGAAAATTGGAGGAAATTATACCTATTAACTTATTAAAAGATATTTTATTGTAACAATGACAGATAGCCTTTCCAAGAATTATACATATGATGGAACAGTAAAGTGTCCTTTAAAGAACTTATGTTCACTATTTGTAGGTAAGTTACCACTCTAAGCAATTATGATACATTTGGTTTTATATATATATATATATATATATATATATATATATATATATATATATATATATATATATAGAGAGAGAGAGAGAGAGAGAGAGATAGAGAGATATTGAACTTTCTTTTATAAGTAAAACCTAAATTTCATTTTAAATTCCTACAAACGTCTCTGACATTAATAGAATCTTGAGTTTTCAAATTAATATTTCTGTTGTAACCGTTATCATTGTGGTTTTCTTATACTTTAATATTTTTTGTTATGGAAAATTACTATGGAACATTATGGCTTGAGACAACCCCAACAAACAAGTATAAATACGACACTGGAAATTTGTAAACTATACAAAACCATAAAATACTGCATCATTTAACGTTAAACCTTATTAATTTTCAGCTGCGGTAGAAGAATGAGGGGCCGATAAAAAACAGCCGAAGACGAGATTAGACAATGGCTGAAGAGAGTAAACGACAGAAATAAATCTAGAAAAAAATAATCATTGTAACAATAAAAAGTCTTTATTTAAATAATTGGTATATTTTCTATTACCCAATTGAAATTGTACCTATTACTATGGAACCAGATAACTTATTCATAGTGATCCTTCTACAGCTTGAACAATTTAAATCAATTGAAGCTATATTTTGTAGCACTTGCAATTCGGCTAATTATAAAATTTTATATTCTTATATAGTGTTGTATTAAAAACTTGACAATTATAATCAATAAGTGTAATATGTGGATCCAGTTCCTGTTACCTGGTTCGCTAATGTAATTTATATCTGTTTAATTTTTGGGGCTAATAGGGCCATCTATGGTTACTTGTTATCGACGTTTTGATGACATGAGTGGTCTGTGTCTTCAGAAGTGCAGATTAATTAGGTACTGTATGCTCTCGGACCCTAAGCAAATTCTGAAAATATCTACCATTCATGTTAGCGGAACGTCAAGAAGAGGGAACAATCTTCGAACATACCCCTGTAGAAGTAGCATAACGTCAGAACTAGGGCCCGGTTGTTTGAACGCTGAATAACGTAATAATATTTTGATTTAGATTTGAAAAAGTGTTGATAAACAGTAGATATTTAATTTCTTGGTACAGACATACCGATTTTATGCTATCCTTTTCTAATTGCATTATTTAAACGAGTATCATCGGTACGTCCTTCGAACATACCCCTGGGTACGTCAATTCTGAAAACAAAGTATGAATATATGGTTGCCTAAATTTTTATTATTGTTATTTTCAATATGTAAACAATATCTAACAATATTTACCGATAAAAATGTTTTTAAATCCTCTTTTTGTTAATATTAATTGTAAACTTCGCATTTATAGTAATTTTTAATACTTAAAAACACCGAAAAAAGTCACGACAAGCAATTAAACTGAAAGACAAGATAACTAAATATGTTTATATCTGTCAAACATCAAAAAAGCGTCTCCCCCACCGACCATAAACAGCCTTCAAACAAATTTATTGTTGTTTAAATCTAGAGTATGATCGAAGGGAACAATAGATTATGACCTATTAATCCAAAAAGCACAATACCATCGGATAATATGTCCACAATCGGGTCAAGAATGTACATTATATGGACATCCAGAATTAGTCCTATTAATATCCAAAAATGATCCATACCTGGACAATATATGTAATCCAAAAAGACATCCATGAGTGTGACAATCGTATAGTCCAGTGGATATCCATAGGATGTTGAGTGACAAATTCTGAACATCCCATGGATACCCAGTATGTCCAGCTTTGGATAAACGATGGATATCCAGTGGACTGAAGTGTGCTATTTGGGTGAGTGCCACAGCTAGTTCGTCCCTGGAGCTGTGAGTAATTCATAACTTTTTCTTGGATAGTAATTTGAAGGGTCCCATCTGGTATATATCATGTTAAACAAAATTGAAATATACCTGGTGGTTTAATAATTATGTGTAAAAAGCTTAATTCCATGTAACTCTTTGGGAGCCTATATCTCCGAAGAGGAGGCCTATACAAAAAAAAGTTTATATACACTTGTAGTGTTCCTTTCACGTGTTTTTTTCATATCCGGGAGATTTCTCACACTTTCTCAGACACCCTGTATAAAATCAGCTTCTGCAAAACAATCATAGGAAGAATTATTGCCTAAATTAACTACTTAGCCGAGCAAATAAAAACGATTTTAAATAAAATCCCTAAAAGTAAATTTAATCCGAAAACCAGTTGTGAGAATATTTCGTTTGCAAGAGAGTTCGCGTTATTTAACCGTGATTTTTGTATGTAACAACCGTGTAATTGCCGACTGTCATAATTGCTAATATCTCAGTAGGTATATCGAGAATAAAATTCAACATTACGTTTTATATATTACTTTGGGTGTGGCCACTATGTTTTACTTACGGTGCACCAATTTTTTTAATAGTATTTGGCATTTTGAAGTGTGTAAAGTTTTAAGAGAGCTTTAATTTATTTTATTTCTATAAGTATAAAATAAAATCCTTTCTAAACAAAATACGAGGATTATTCTGTTGTAAAATGACCTAATTTGAAAAACATTTCGCCTTTAGCTCACATGTTGTTAAGTAATGTAGATCAGGGGCTATACTAATGCATTAGATACTTCTTTTTCATCTTCTTCAAATGCATATCCACTAATGGATATTTGCGATTACATTTTCCATTTCTTTCCTACTTTTTGCGGTATGTATCAGTGTCTGAATATCGTGCAACCCCGTTCACTGTCTGATATTACGGAACCAGGACATCTTCTTTCTTCCAATTCCTCTCTTGCCCTCGATCTTGCCTTTAATCCTCAACTGTAGGAATTGGTATCTCTCATTTTGCATGATGTGCCGCAGATACGCCGTCTTTCTTTTCTTGATTATGTTGAATAGTTCACGTTCTTTCCCAATACGTGAGAGAACTTCTTCATTGGTCATTCTCGCTGTCCATGATATCTTAAGGCTTCTTCTGTATATCCACATCTCGAAACCCTCGAAAATTTAATGATATCGCTTGTCTTTAATGTCCAACCCTCCACACCATAAAGAAGTATCAACCATACGTAACCTTACCAGAAGGCGTTTGATTCTATCGAATCATGGGCAGTTCTCAAAGCACTGGACAATGCTCGGATTGATTCAAGATACTCTGCTCTGATTCAGCATATATATGAAAACGCTTACATGCAAGTTACAATAGACGAGGATATAAAAACCTCGAGGATACCTATAAAAAGAGGCGTACGTCAGGGAGACACAATCTCTCCAAAATTGTTCACGTTGGCACTTGAAGATGTATTTAGGGGCTTGGACTGGCATGACAAGGGAATTAACATAGACGGAACACGACTAAACCACTTAAGATTTGCTGATGACATTGTTATTATCAGTGATTCACCAGAACAACTCCAATGTATGATACAAGAACTTCATCAAGCATCAGCTAGGATAGGACTCAAAATGAACTTGTCAAAAACAAATATAATGAGTCTAAAACAAATACAAATTAAAGTTGAAGATAAGATAATAGAAAACGTAAGAGAATACATATATCTAGGTCATAAAATACAAATAGGGAAGGAAAACCAATCGGCTGAAATTCCTAGAAAAATAAATCTCAGCTGGGCAGCTTTTGGTAAATTCGGATTCATTCTTAAATCCAGTAACACCCCCATAAGTCTGAAAAGAAAAGTCTACGAGTCGTGCATCCTGCCAGTTCTTACTTATGGTATTGAAACAACCTCCCTAACATGTAAAGCCATTAATAAGCTCCGGGTTACACAACGAGCAATGGAAAGGGCTATGCTGGGAATTAATTTACGAGATAGAGTTCCAAATGAAGAAATCAGAAGAAGAACGAAAATAACAGATGTGAGCAAACGAGTAGCGCGGCTAAAATGGAGATGGGCTGGACATATCGCAAGACATGACACAGACAGATGGACATACAAGATAACAGCATGGCGGCCGAGAGAGAACAGAAGGTGTTGGCAGGCCCCAAAAGAGATGGCGTGACGACATCCAGAAAATTGCCGGAAAAAACTGGATGGGGATAGCTACGGATCGACAGAAATGGAAAAATATGGAAGAGGCCTACATTCAGGAGTGGATGAAAACGGGCTGATATGAATCAATGAATGAACCTTATATGAACCTCAGTCTTAGTTTCAAGTCAAAATCCGAACACGTAAGCACTCGCCTGAGTTTTACAAAAGCCTGTCGCGCCTGTTCAATGCGACATTTTACTTCATTATCAGTCAATCCATTCTTCGAATATCCATGTACCCAGATATTTCAATTTGGCGACTCTTTCTATGGGTACTGCGTTGCATCTTATGTTGGCATTTTGGAATAAATTAGGATTCCTTGATATAATCATGAATTTTGTTTTCCTTATATTGATGTTCAAGCCCATTGATTTGCTGCGCTTTCCTATTATGTTGATGAGTTTTTGGAGGTCGTTTATATTGTCGGCGATTAGGACTGCGTCATCTGCATAACGGATGTTATTAATTCATATTCCGTTAACTTTAATTCCCATTTCAATATCTTCCAAAGCCTCCTGGTAAATGGTTTCCGAATAAAAGTTAGACAGGAGAGAGCACACGCCCTTGTCGCATTCCTCTTCGAATTTGTATCGGGGTGGATATATTATTGTCTCATTTTATCTGCGCGATTTGATCCCAGTATAAGCTTTCAATGCATCGGATGTCTTTCTGATCTATGTCGAGTTTTCTAAGAAGCAGGATTAGTTTATGATGTTGTACACGATCGAATGCTTTTTCGTAATCTATAAAGCATAGGCACACATCTTTTCTCTGATCGTAACAGTTCTGAACAAGCACCTGTGTAGCGACTATCGCTTCTCTCGTACCTAGGCCCGCCTAAACCCAAACTGTGAGTCGCTTATGTCTCTTTCGCATTTATTATATATTCTTTGATGTATTATTTTTAGAAATATTTTTAGTGTATGACTCATTAAACTAATGAGTCTATGATTTTTACATTTTTTTGCGTTGGTTTTCTTAGCCAAGGGAATGAAGGTAGAGCATAGCCATTGTTTGGGGTAGCAACCCGTTTCGTAAATGATGTTAAATATTTTATGAAGTGTCGCGATGCCTCTTTCATCCAAAAGTTTCAATATCTCAGACGGTATCCCATCTGGGCCAGTCTTCTTGTCTTTTAGATACTTAGGAATATTTTTTATCCCATAAACCACAAGCCAATTTTTTTCCTTTTTTGCAGACCACAAGGAGTGTTTTTTGTCTCCCTTGGTGTGTAGTCTTGTAGTGGATGACCTGCTAAATGGGCTTAACAAGGTTGGCTTACATAGACAGGCCTGTTCCAACAATCTGGTCATTCTGTCCTTGGTCGCGAAGTCCGAGGCCTAAAGAATACGATAATGCAAGCCTTCCGGATCATGGAACGGTTATACCGGGAATCATTTTATTTTGTGTAATATTAAAAAGATACTATAGTTGACCTATACAAGTCTATATTGATAAATTATACTAAGTGTATAAAGCGTTACCGAATCTGTTTATTTCCTAGATACCAACGTAAAACTTTATATAATTCTATGATACAAAACAATAAAAACCACTTCCGTTGTCACCGAAAGTGCACTAACCCTGATATTTTAAATATAATCCTGCATATATTTATCATCGTTGCATTATATATAGATTTAATTGCCTATTTAATTATATAAAATATAATGACATTTGTTTCCAAGATGGTAGTTAAGTTAATTAATTTTAAATAATAAAATATCTGCATAAAATTATCTATTCGATAATGTACTTGCAGCATAGGTCAACGATTGGCTGAAATGAGTTTATCAATTATAGATTTAATTTATCAATAAACTATATTCACACATTCCACAACCAGTCAAGACTTGGCGGATTATTTTGGAAAATATTTCACTACAATAGTAAAGGAAAAATTACATAATCACTTTATAAATAATATTTCTACAGAATGTATGGTGGTTAAGTTTTCCATGACTAATTCTGTGTTTTGCGAGCCGACCAGAAGAAATCTGTATCATGTGGTGGCCATAGTTTAAGTAGTTTGGGTAGTCACAGTTGTGCAGGCCATAAGCCCATATCTATAAGGGTGAGTCCACACGATAAGAAAACGATTTTGGATGGCACTTTTCCGAATACCCTAAAGCTGAGCAAAACACTAGCTGTTTTTAAGAACAGTGATAGATACTTAGCCGATAATTATCGGCCAATAAGTAACGAGTATATTTTCTAAAGTGTTCAAGAGTGTAACTTATGACAGGCTAAAGAGTTATCTTTTCAAGAATAAACTGATTACTAAGACTTAACATGGATTTCAGTCTGATAGGTCAACGGAGATGGCTGCGACAGAGTTTGTGGGCTATTTATTGTCATGTCGCTGCTGTTTTCTTCGATCTCTCAAAGGATCTTGATAGCATCGATATCAATTTTATTAGACATAAGCTTTCCAACTTAGGTATGAGGATGAGTGTGCTTGATTGGACCGAAAACTGTTTGTTCTTTTAAATGACTGTAAGTCCAGTGAGTATGATGTTGATATGGGTGTTACTTAGGGTTCTATATTGGGGCCACTAATTTTTACTCTATCTATAAATGATTTGGTTTCTTATATAACTGGTATAGGCAGCAGAGACGCGTTGTTTGCACTTAATGTGCTTTCACAGAGGTGTATGGATGTGAACACCGATATACATATTTGTTATGTTGACTTTGAGAAGGCTTTTAATAAAATTAGACGTGAAAAACTAGTCGAGATTCTAAAAAGAAAAAACATAGACAACAAAGATTTAAGAATAATAACTAACCTATATTGGAATCAACACGCACAAATAATAGTAGATAACGAAACAAGTCCGGAAATTGAAATAGGAAGAGGAATGAGAAAAGGATGAATTTTGTCACCCCTACTATTCAATGTGTACAGTGAATCGATTTTCGAAGAAGCACTGTTAACGAAAAGTAAGGGAATAATAATAAACGGAAGAGCTGTAAACCACATAAGATTTGCAGACGACACTGCTATCATAGCTAGCTCCGCTGAAGAACTCCAAGAACTAATGAACGAAACAAATAACGTTTGCGAACAACACGGATTAAAAATGAACACCAAAAAGACTAAATACATGGTAATAACTAAAAAACAAAACATGCAAACAAGCATAAAGTTGCGAGGTGTGAATTTAGAAAAAGTGCAAAAATACAAATACTTGGGCATATGGATAACAGCAAATAATGAACAAACGACAGAAATAAGAACGAGAATAGAAATGAAAAGAAGTGCGTTTGTAAAACTGAAAACCATTCTGTGCAGCAGAGACATCACTCTAGAACTAAGAATGAGAATTTTAAGATGTTATGTATTTTCAGTGTTGCAGTATGAGTTGGAAGGCTGGACACTAAAACAAGAATACAAATAAACTACGAGAATATCTTGGACGGAGAGAAAAACAAACGTAGACGTATTGCTAGCGATGGACAAAAACTATGACATAATTAACAACATAAAAATAAGGAAACTGCAATATCTTGGACATATAATGAGAGGCCAGCGATACGAGTTGCTTGGATTGATCATGCAGAGTAAAATAGAAGGAAGAAGAAATATTGGAAGAACAAGAATTTCATGGTTGGGAAATTTGAGAGAATGGTTCAATTGTAGCTCAGTAGAACTTTTTCGAGTAGTGGCAAATAGAGTGAGAGTGACAATGATGATATCCAACCTCCGATAAGAGATGGCACCTGAAGAAGAAGAAGAATAACTAGGGGTCTGGTGGTGAACTATGCGGATGATACCTCAATAGCTCTATCAGAAGCAACCCCTGAAGAACTTGGAGCATCCATTAAACAGGTCGTTAGTGACATGTCTAGGTGGTGTGAAAAAAATAGACTCATATTAAATGTAAATAAAACTAAATGGGTATATTTTAACAAGAATAACTTAGCGATTTCAGGAATTTTTTGTGCCTCCTATAGTAAGTTTTTGGGTCTGACAATGGATAGCGGTACTACGTGGGAGTTACATATATAAACTATTTTTAAAATATACCCTTTTTGATCCTATCAAATTTTTAATATATTTAACAAATTAGCCTCAATTGAATATCGGAGACAGACAGACACTCTGTATAAGGGAGTCAGTAAATAAATATAGTATAAAGTATACTATTTAATTTTATATAAGGTATTCTTAAACCAGAGACAAGTTGCGTAACGTGTAGTTGCAACAAGACGCAATTATCGAAAAAATCGGGTCTTTGAGAAGTACCAGTCCTTTATTTCTTATACAGAGCGATTAAGGAAAACCGTCCAGTTACCGAGTTACATTTAATAATATATTATTAAATATATTTACATAAATTTTACTAGTAATTCAATATTGGAACCGAGTTTATAAGGAAGAAAACCACCGTTTTGTTGTTTTTAAAACATACGTAGTTCACTACATAAGTTTTATCGAATGGTCACTAGACTTACGATAATGATAGTGATTATGATATGTGGATTAGAAAAACAAAACTTATACCATTAATTCCAGTATAGATTTTAACTTCGAGCTACAGACAAAATATTTGAGGAAACTTGTCTATTCTTAAGGTAGATAAAAACATTTGAAAGTCAAGGTCCAGCAAGTCGATTGAGGTGACTACTGATAGAAGACAGACATGTGACATACTGCCAAACAGAGAAAATATTCAAGTTGAGTACACAGTACAAAATTTGAAGTGATTTTGGGTACTGTATTTTATGAGTGACACTATGAGCGAAAGTAGATTGAGTCGTGCAATGAAACGCTAAAGAAACATAAAATTACAAAGCAAGTGTAGGAATTTCAAAATAAGGGAACTTCAACATCAGTCAAAAAGTTACAAGAATTGAACAACTTTAAGTTTAAAGCACTCGTACTTGACCATATTTCGTAGCTATGCTGCATGATTATTAGCCAGAATTTCCTAACCAAAAAAAAATGTAGACTAAAAAGATGAAAATTATAGTTTAGGCAAAAATCTGTACCAACAAGTTTAAACTTAACTTGTCCAGTTGCAGTAGTAGTGGCAGTAGCAGCAGCAGTAGCAGTGGCAGTGGCAGTGGCAGTGGCAGTAGCAGTTGTAGTGGCAGTTGTAGTGGCAGTTGCAGTGGGAGTTGCAGTGGCAGTTGCAGTGGCAGTTGCTGGGTAAGATGATACGTCACATCCCCATGTTTTCTTTTAATCCATGGCTCCAGGTTTGGTATCAGCCTTTGTGTCCATGTTCCTTTATTTGTATTTTCCTGCCATTCTTTCTGCCACTTTCTGAGAGTTCTTTCTCTAGATATTTTTCTGTTAGTCCCTTCCTGTATAGAACTTCTCTCCTCCGCCAGTAGATAGATCGGCGGAGTTCTAGCGATAACCAGAATGGCTTTGGTTGATACGGTTCTATAGGCGCTCGCGATTCTTATTGCCGCCTTCCTTTGGACACTCAGCAGGATATTTCTATAAGTTGTCCGCTTCATGGCTCTTCCCCATATTTCTGCTCCATACAGGATAATGGACTCTGCAACAGTAAAGAGTATTCTCCTGTTTCTCTCTCTGGCTCCTCCGATGTTAGGGAGAATTCTACTTATATTCCCTATGGCATTTGTTGCTTTTTTAGCAACACTTCTGACATGCTGTCCCATTCTCATATTTCTATCTAAGAGGACACCTAAGTATTTTATATGTTCTTTGCTTTTAATTGTACTATTTTCCACCTTTACAACAACCTCCCTTACAGTGCGCCCACCCGCCAGAACAACCACCTCGGTTTTTTGTGGGGCTAAGCTAAGTTGTTTTTGCCTGAGCCATTCCGTTACTCTTTCCAAGACTCTGTTTGCTGATTCCTGTAATCTGCACGCATTCCTCTCCACCACCGTTATTCCGATATCATCCTCATATCCAATAAGTTTTACCGTACGTGGAACTGGGATCCTCAATATACCATCATAGTAGATGTTCCACAAGGTAGGACCCAGAACTGAGCCCTGAGGTACGCCGCATGTCATCCTCATTTTTCCATTTTCCCCTATGTTTAACCATCTTTCCTCAAGGTAGCTTGCTATCATGTTGTATAAATATGGGGCAATTTGTCTTTTTCTCAGTTTTTCTAGTATTCCAGCCCATGGAGCTGAGTTGAAAGCATTTCGGACATCTACGGTTACTAGTATGCACCTTTTCGTAGCCCCTCTTTCGTTGGCCTCATCAGCAATTTCTTGAACCTTTTTTAATGCCTGGATAGTAGATCTTCCTTTTCTAAAACCAAATTGTTTGTCGGCGAGGTCGCCGGTCCGTTCTATTTCCGTTTTAAGCTTTCCTAATATCAGGTGTTCCAATAGCTTTCCTAGTGCATTCAGAAGGCAGATGGGTCTATACGCCTTGTTGTTCTGTCCTTGTTTAATCTTTTCTATAAGCACTAGCTGTGCGACCTTCCACTCCTGTGGGAAGACTCCTTTCACTAGAAATTGGTTTAGGATCTTAAGTATATTATTCGGGTGTCCCTTAACTGTTGCCTTAATGATTTCTGGGGGCAGATGATCAGGTCCTGGAGCCTTCTTTTCCCTTAGCTTATCACAGGCAGCTATTATTTCTATCCTGGTAAATAAAGGAATTTCTGCTTCTTTGACTGGTATTCTATCCCACTTTCTAACTTCGTGTGTAGGGAATAGTTCTTCCGCTACTTTAGTTTGCTCTTCATCGCTGAGCACTGTTGGTGATGTTCTTTTGATTTTATCCATAACGATTCTGTATCCTTTACCCCACAAGTCGTGTTCAACTTCTTCTACCACTTTATTCCAAGCATTCTTTTTCGCGTTATAGATAGTTTTCTTTAAGTTAGCACGACTTTGCCGGTAGTTATTTACGGCTTCCTGTTTATGTCTTTGATCTTCGTTTTTGTTAGCCCTAGTCATATCTCTTTTCTTTCTCATACATAATTTTCGTGTTTCCGCTACCTCTTCTGTCCACCAGTACATCGGCTTTTTATTTCCAGGTGCTCTCTTTCTTTTCAGACACTTATTGCAAGCTTCCGTAATGATTTTGCTTAAGTCCCTTGCCTCTATTTGCTTGATTTTTCTTTGTTCAAGTTTCTTATCAACTTCCTCGACAACTTTGCATATTTGTTCTTTTTTAAGTATCCACCCCTTCTCTGTCTTGTTCTTTTGTTGCTCTGTATATTTTCTATCCATTTCAAAGACGATATGCTGATGGTAGCTAAGTGTTTCCTCTTCTAACACCTTCCAGTTAGTTATGAACTTGCTAATGTTCTTTGTACAAAACGTTATATCTATATAGGATTTACTTTCTCCCCTGATAAACGTATGTGCCCTTCCTTGATTAAGTACCATGAGATCTTCTTCTGCCATCCATTCTGACAGTATTTTCCCTCTGCGGTCCTCAAAGTCTGATCCCCATAGGTATGACTTGGAGTTAAAATCTCCTCCTACTATTATTTCTTTTGTTTGTTTTTTCATATCCATTCGAAGTGCAGCCAAGAAATTCACAAAGGTTTGTAGTTCCACGTTCGGAGAGATATAGCATCTGAAAATAATTACATCTTCTAGTTCCACCCATACGTATCCATTTCCAATCCCTGTCATCTTTGGTGTTTGTTGGGTATTTCTTACCACTATAGCCACATCCATTCTAACGTCTGTGAGTATTTTGCTCCACATAGCGTTTTTCTTATTTGGTTCTGCCATAATTATAAGATCTGCATTTTTTTCTCCTGCAATTTTATACATAAGGTCCATTGCTTCCCTTCCCCTATCTATATTGCCTTGTATTACTTTCATAACGAGCTTTGCAACCGTCCCCTTTTCTCCTTTCTCTGTTCCTGTAACAAATTCTTGTCCCTTCTCCAGTTTTGTATTAATTCCCTGTACTTCGGGCAGCGCATCGTTTCAGCTTTGTGACCATTGGTCTTACATAGGTAACACATTTGTTCGTTTTTGCAATCCCTTTTTTTGTGTCCTGCTTGTCCACATTTATAACATAAGTCTTTAGTCTGTTGTTCCATACACTGTCCAGCCAGGTGACCAACTCTAAAGCAAGTGTAGCATCTAGGTAAAGAAATTATTTCTTTTACCCTCCATCTCTCCCAGCCTTCGCCTATCCTTTTCTTAGAGAGAAGTGTTCGAGCTGCATCTCTCTCTAATGTTACGAAAGCGTATTTCCATCCATTTCTATTTGTTTTTTCACTGAGTTTTACTTGGAGTTCACCATCAAAGTCTAACAATTCCTTTTTAATGTACTCTCTTATCCGATCTTCGTCTATGGTTTCGTCTATGTCCATTAACATTACCGTTTGTGTGTCTGTTTTTAATTTGACTTTTGCCAATTTGTCCATTTTCTTAGTTAACATTTCTTTAAAATCCTGTCTACTTTTTTCTTCTTTTCCTTTTATCTTGACGCATACCTTACCGCCGCTTGTTCTGTTAACTCGGTCAACAGTTATTCCCTCCGTATTGACCTCCTTCTTCATGCTTCTTATGATGTCGGCATATGTTTTCCCCTCCAAGGGGTTTAATATTATTGTGTCTTCGTTTTTATTTTTTCTGACTCTAGCAACCTCCACCCCACCGACCGCTGACACTGCGCTGTAGCGCCTAGATGAATTTCGCCACATATTGATACAAATATTTTGTTTCCTGCACACGTACTCCATTATTTTTCTTACGACCATATAGTCCGTTTTATTTGTGGCGATGCAGACTGTGTCCGTCCTTCCATTACTTTTGGCAATTTCTGCTACTTTTTGTAGCTTATCCTTTAGGGCGTTAATACGTTAATATTTACTTGTGTTTCTTCGATTTCCTGGGTGACAATTAGATATGTGTATTTTTCTGAACTACTTTTTTCTGCCAAATCCACACTCATCGTTTCGTTCTTTGTTATGCTGTATAGCATTTGTTCAGACCCCTGATCCATTTTAGCGAGAGCCTCTTCCATTTGCGGATTCATTTCTAAAGTTCTTTTAATAATTCGATCATTCATATCTTCTTTCGAACTCATGATGAAAATTTGGTCCTTACTTTTCCGTGTTTTTATTTGATCTTTGCTCCACTGGCATTTTTGGTACACTTCTTCTGGCCAACTGAGTTCTATGAGGTGTTGTATCTCTTTTTCGTTTAGCTCCTTTTTGGGCTCATTTTCTATTGTTTCTGTTAGTCCCACTCTCTCTTCTTGTTGCTTACTCCACGTCTGTGTGCCTGCTTCTACAGTTTGCTTTGGTAATTGGTTCATTCCATTATTTTTTGTAATCTCTTTATAATTTTCCAAAATTTCTGTAACAAATTTTATTGCATCTGGCATCCTTTTTGAAAAGCTGGCCAGCATGCTTATCGATTTCTTTATTTCTTTCTTTGTATTGGGTATTTCCACTATTACTTTTCGAAGCAGATCAATTTCTTCGCTTGTTTTTCTTATCAGTTCCTTAAGCATGAAATGTTCTTTTTCCATTCTGTGTAAGAATATGTTGGACTCCTCCTCTTTTTTATTGGCTTTCTCGGGCGTTTCAACCCTTTTCCTTTTAGAGTCTCTACACTCTAGTTCAATCGACATTGGTTGGCTTTGGTTTGGTTCCCTACTTTGATAGTTATGTTGGCTATCTTCGCCTTTGATACCTTTATTTGGTGTGTTTCTAGTGGGGGATCTTGCTATAGAATCCCGTCTTTTAAAGGGATCGAAATTATCAATTCCTTTTCCCTGTTCCTTACTATTGTTGCTTAAAAATGGATGATTGTCTCCCCCAGAATCCGTGAGACAGCCCTCGACTGAGGGAGTGGCAGTTGCAGTGGCAGTTTCAGTGGCAGTGGCAGTAGCAGTTGTAGTGGAAGTTGCAGTGGCCGTTGCAGTGGCAGTGGCAGTTGCAGTGGCAGTGGCAGTGGCAGTGGCAGTTGCAGTGGTAGTAGCAGTTCTCAAATTTTTTTTACGTATCGAGAGACTATTTAATACCAACGGCACAATTTGTTAAAAAGCCATGTGGCATATTTTAGACTGCATTTTCCAATAGAGTGTGAGACAGTTAGATTAGATTATACATGTTAAATTAATATTAAAATCTGACAAATTTGATCAAAAAATATTTAACGATTTTTTAATGCTGTTACATAACCAAAACTTTTACTAAAATTTTTGATATTACCGAAAGTAATGCGACCGGTCGGCAGTAGTCTATCAAACAATGTCCGAAATACCAGGGGTGGCTTTATAATGAAATAGAAATAACCTACAAATCAATCAATTTATTATTCCATATTTGATTTTTAAATCTATTATACAAAAAAAAAAAACTGGGTCTTACAAAACGGTAAAATCCATTTAGCCTTGTATGGAACTTCCTATTAAAGATTTTGTAATTTTTAATCGTGTATTTGTCTCCCCATGTACGAAAATAATTACTCAAGTTCCTTTTCCTTTCCAATGACCTGAACCGGTCAATAGAACCAATATTTGTTTAGTAGGTAGAATGTGTGTTCGTGTAGATATCAAGATTTTGCAACACATACAAAACGTCTGGTATTTTTAGCTATTTCAGGAAATGGGTGAAGCGCGGGTTGTATGAGTTCTATAATTTAAACTATTCAGGTATTATTTTAATATTACACTTTTCACTTAGAAAAGGCATTTTTTAGCATACGTCTACTTTAATTGCTAAGTTTGACAGTTGATACTTTTAGCTGTTCTTCTTCACTGAAGCTAGCAGAAAATGAGCCGATATTGTTTCAGTGCTGATGCTAGTAACTGCTTTCCTCTTGGTAATCTATTACTCCAGTCTTTCTATTGAATTTGTAGCGATTAGTAGATAATAAATACGTAAAACAGTACAGCTAGATCAGCCCTGTTTTTTTATAAACAGCATCCAAATTCGGAAAATTCGATTTTTTGTCTGTAGAATTTTCCGGTTACATTTTAGAAAAAACTTGTCCAAATGAAAGTTGTGGGTATTGAAAAGACTTTTAACTTCATTTTTTATAGGTCAAAATCGATAAATAAGTTATCGAGATAATGGCGAAAAACCACCTTTTTTGCACTATTTTATAAATGTTAATAACTTTTGCATGGAAGGCCGAAAGTGATATATAACACCTTGATGATAAGGCCATTATGTGCCTTTATAACTGTGCGAAAGCTGGACCAAATCGGTTTGGTAGTTTATGAATAATCTTAATTGTTTATCCCAGACACTGAATGTTCAAACAATTGTCTTTGCCCTGAGGATGATACTACAGATATTTGCAAAAGCGGAATGAATTCTTTGAAGTTCTAACTACAAGCAAAGATAAAAAAACAATGGATTTTGAAAAAAATTCTTGTTAAAAAACGAAGGGGTACTTTTTTTACTTTTTTAGATATAAACAATTGGAATAACTTTGCTAATTTTAATGATACAAGTTTGTGAATAAGTGGACTTGAAAGCTGGTGAAAAAACACGATTTAAAAAAAAAGTCTCCTACGACGATTAGGAGCTAGGATAGTATTTTTTTTAAAAGTCATATCTCTCTTGTTTATAAATATTAAGAGTCGAAATTGTCACAGATTTTAAACGAAGATCTATATTTTATGATGCAATTGATAAGTATGAAATTCATACATCTTTAGTAAAGGTATAGCCCTTCGAAGTGAAGGTACTTTTGCCAGTGCGTTGTAGCGAGCGGTGGGGGAAGCTCGGCTTTCTCTAACTCGACGAAATATTACGAACTGGCTTATTTTTATTATCATAGGAAATCGGGAAATACCGAAAAATTGACATTTAATCAGAAAACACATTTTTTGGCAATAATAACACTAATATTGGTTACCAAAAAACTTTATTAGCATAGCATATTTACAATAAAATTAAACTATATAACTATATATACATATATATATATATATATATATATATATATATATATATATATATATATATATATATGACCTTATGGAGGTACGATGGAAATATAAAAATAGAGATACTGACAAATACAGTGAAGTCAATAAACTCATAAAAAGAAAAATTAAGCAAGCCAAAGAACTCTGGCTCGAAAATTCCTGTAAAGAAATAGAGAACCTCCAAAAAAAACACGACAATTTCAATCTCCATAGAAAACTTAAATATACCTCCGGAATCACAAAACCAAAAAATGCTTATTTACTCAAGGACGCCGACGGAAGAATCTGTAATCACAAACAACAGTGCAGAGAATGGGAGAGATACATCAGTGACCTTTTTGACGATGCTACTCGAGACAGGGGCCCCAGTTTTCGTTTTTTCATCTTTACTTGTAGTTTGAACTTCAAAGAATCCATTCCGCTTTTGCAAATATCTGTAGAATCATCCTCAGGGCAAGGACAATTGTTTGAACATTCAGTGTCTGGGATAAACAATTAAGATTATTCATAAACTACCAAACCGATTTCGTCCAGCTTTCGCACAGTTATAAAGGCACATAATGGTCTTATCATCAAGGGTTATACGTCACTTTCGGCATTTCTTGCAAAAGTTATTAATATTTATAAAATAATGCAAAAAAAGGTGGTTTTTCGCCATTATCTCGATAAATTATTTATCGATTTTGACGTATAAAAAATAAAGTTAAAGATCTTTTTAGTACTCACAACTTTCATTTGGACAAGTTTTCTCTTAAATGTAACTGGAAAATTCTACGGACAAAAAATCGAATTTTCCGCCTTGGGATGCTGTTTATAAACAAACAGGGCTAATCTAGTTATACTTTTTTACGTATTTATCATCTACTGGGTGCTCCTTACGACTTGAAACTTTCAGATATCTGCAATAAATTTTTTCACTTTCTTTCATAGGAAGATTGGAGTATATGCCCAAACAGCACAAATACGTTGTAAAGACGTCCATAAAACGTTTGATCTCAACATTCAGGGCGTCTTATGTATGTCCATAAAAGACGAATGACGTCCATAAGATGTTGTATAGACGTCTTATGTTACAAAAGGTAACGTCTTTAAGACATTTGTTTACAACGTCTTATGGACGTCCCTTCCCAACATTAAAACAACATATTCCAGCAATAAAATTATGTATATTAAAAAGGGTCCCTTTAATTTTTTTGTTTGTCTTGTTTACAAAGTCAAACCTTAATTATTTAAAAGCCCAAAAAATAACTTTAATTAAGAAAAAATCAAGAACAAAATATACACTACCATTTTAAATAACTACAAGTTCCGCATGAATAATTTGCTTTAAAAAATATCTTCATCATAATCTCTTTATACAAAAAAATACATAACTTAAGCATAATGTAAACTTTTTCTAATTTGAAATTTATGAAGTGAGGTAGAAGAGCAAATATTTTCAGAACTACTACTGTTCGAACTATAAGTGAACCTATCAAATTTAAGCCTTAGTTTATCCCTTCGATATAATAACTCTAAAAGGTAGACTATCAACAAAATAAAAGTTTATTGAAATAAAAAGTACACAAATTTTTAAATAGTTTTAAAAACAAGAATTTTTATTTAGTCGAATAACAAATCTGGTCTGATGCCCTTCTCAGCCATGTTTGGATTGAAATTTCCTCATTCTTCCGACTTTTTGTCAGTCCTGTTGTCTCTGTAGATCCTAATAACAAACTGATTTTAATTTTATAGGATAAAGTTTATTATTTGTGGGAGTAAATTTTTTGATATTTTTGCGAATTTTTATAATTGTCCTCTACTATAGAATCGTGACTTATGCTATTTCAAGGTTAATATGCATAATGAAAGACAGGACTTACTCATAATAAGTCTCGCCAAGTTGCAATCGTAGAACTTTCTCTTTCCTTTTCGTACTAATCAACTGTACATGGTAATTTTACAAGTTCGCTTTACAAAGTCATAAATGCTCCCTACTCACAGTTTTAAAATTTCTAAAACCTTAAACAAAATTACTTCTTGTAATTAATAAAACTCTATTTTCTATTATTTTTAAATATAACCAATCATCAGGAACAAAATAAATCTTACAGGTTTCATTAGGCGAGCACTCCATAAATAAACATTTCGCCTTCCACTTCATTAGTAATATTTCTTGTAATATTTAGGACTGGGTCTGGATGAGCTGTACAAGCCTTTTTCGCACAGATAATATTTTTGAAGATTTCATTTCATACTTCTAATAACATAGAGTTACTACCAAAATATAAGTGGTAAAGAGCATTCGGGAATTTGCTGTAACACAACCTATAAATAACGTTACTGTTTTTCCTAAGTACATATGATTCTCGATCTTACCTTAAGTATTACATAAACACGAATAAAAAAGATTTTCAGAGGCACATAGATAAATCAACTATATTTAATAAAATTCTTTCAAAAGCTAAATTTTCAGAGTCGGCACCCCAACAACATTAAAAATGAATAACGACATGACGAAATATAAAAACAAAAATGACAGAGTTGACAGAAACAAAAGGCGGGTTTTTTAAAGTCACAGTCTGTGACAAAAAGCACCAAAGTATTGATAAAAAAGATCACGCAAGAGTTCCATTAACCAAGATCGTAGTTTGGCTACTAAAAATTTGTCGTTCAATCAAATATTTTAACCTCAACTTGTATTCAGCTGAGCTCTGTGCGGCGTTGCAAACTTATTTATTACCCAACTGCGACAAAATCTATAGGGAAGGAAATGCTTTTTAGTTTTTATCAACGAAATTATACACAACTGTATTTATTTTCATATAAAATGTTGTGTGTAGAATTTTAAAAGATATCTTAAAGACGTTGTATATAGACGTCTTATGGACGTCTTTAAAACAACGTCTATAAGACGCCTTATTTATGTCTTAAGACGTTCAGACATAATCTGGAAATAAAAATGACGTCCATAAGACGTCTAGTGCTGTGTGGGATGAAAGACGGTTTTAAATACAAACATGATGGAAGTAGACTTGGCTAACTTTACAGTCGAGCAAGCAAACATTGCCTAATATTTCCCCTAAAGTCATGATAAATGCACCTTGTATAGTGATAAATAATTGAAAAAGTAAACAAAGCTACAGTCTATTTAATAAATTATTGATTGATGACGTTCTGAACGCACACCAATAAAAAGCGAATAATGCAACTCATTATATTTCTCCCCATACTTTTTAAATGTCAAATATAGGCAGAACCGAAACAAAATAAAATATCAAACTTACATTTTTCATCAAGCGAATTGTTGTTCATATTAAGGCCGCACGCGTATTCATTCAATAAGTTTTATCTAATTAAAATTAATAACAATATAATTATTGGAGAGTGAACATTCTAACAATAACAGCAATCAACCTATATATCAACTTCAAGTTAATTAAAAATCTTACCATTGCTTTTATAATATATATTAAATTTACTCTAGTGTAAAAATCAATCTTATATTGTCGTATCCAATAAAATTATTAATCTTTTTAAAGTTAGCGAAAGAAATATTATAAGCAATGTTTGATTTTTAAAATCTACGAGTATGAAATGGGAAATGTTCTTAATTGATTCTATTATAGATACGTGAATACGTATATTTAAATTAAATTGCAATTATTTCTACATTATTACACCCTATTAAAAGACCACGCCCACCTTATAGTTTCTTCAATGTTTAAGGTAATGCGTAAGTCGAAAGATCTTTAAAACCTACGGTTAAATAAGCAAGTCTCACACTGGTCAGGGAAATGGGCATGATAACTGATTTTGGAAAAATACTCCACGATGTTTTTACTCACCTACTTTATCTAAAATAAATCTTATTTCTGCAAAAAAATTAATGTTTTGCATACAAAGACACCAAAAGTATGAAGCTCTGTGGAAACCCTTTCCATGTTATCGGGTTCTAGGTGACGTTGTCTGCTGTATTTCCTACGAACTTTCGAACGGTTCTCGCGGTTGCACGGAGAACTGCTTTCTGCATCGGCTTGTACAGATGCTCACTAAGGCCCAGTCCCTTGATATTCTGCAGGAAGTTCTTTGGTATCACTCCAGTTGTTGACAGTATTATGGGAATCGTTTGGACGCTGTTCATTGCCCATTGTCTTCGGATTTGCACCTCCAGATCTCTGTATTTGGCGATCTTCTCGTTGTATTTTGGACTTAGGTTGTTGTTGTTAAGGACAGCAATGTCGATTAGTGTAGTTCACATAGAAATTTTTAACTATTAGTATAATATCTGGTTTATTATGAGCAACTGTCTGATCCGTCAGAACCGTTCGATCCCAATATAACTTGAACTGGTTGTTCTCAAGAATAGACTCCGGATTGTACTTGTAATAAGGCACTTTTCCTACCTGTAATAGGTTTAACTTTTCTGCTAACTCTTGGTGGAGTATCTTAACGGCTGAGTCGTGTCCTTCCTTATACTCGGTTGCGGCAAACGCTTGGCATCCTTCAGTTATGTGCTGAATTGTCTCCGATTTTCGACAGCTATATCTGCATTGATCATTTTCTATTGAGGGATCTCTAATGATCAACTTCCGATAGTTCTTCGTCGGAATAACCTGGTCTTGGATAGCTAACAAGAAGCCCTCCGTTTCCGGAAACATCTGTCCTGGAATCAACCAGTAGTTCGACGCTGAGTTGTCGATATCGTCCTGATTGACCTCATTTGGATGCCATCCATGAAGTGGCTTCCGTAGCCAGGTTTGTAACTTCTCTTGGTCTGTTTGGTGGTGAGAAGTAATATCTTGTTCCCTCAACTGTAGCGGCGTTGAATCGTCTGCCTCGCATGTTGCTCGATGTAATGTGGAAGAGTCCGCTAACCTGTGGAAATATGAACGTAAGTTTATTATTTGTTGGTCGAGCTGCTTACCAATATCCACCAATCCTCTTCCTCCTTGGTGTCTTGGAAGCATTGTACGTTCAATAGTACTCCGAGGGTGATGGTTTTGTACTTTTGTTAGGAGTGTCCTTATTTTCTTTGCAGATTTTGGATGCCAGTCCTGCTCCACTTTACAATTCCAAAAGAGTAGCTCAGCGCAGAGCAAGCATACGTGTTGAGCGCCTTAAACAAATTTCTACTATTTAAATTAGTTCGTAATACCCGCCTTACCCTCTTGACAAATTCGGCTGTCAATTCGGCCTTCATAGTGCCATGGTCAATTCTTTTAGCCTGTTTCATACCTAGATATTTGTATGTTTGGTTTGCTTTCATTGCAGCTATAGTTTCACCGTTCTGCATTTCAAAAGCCCCCGGTTGTATCTTCCCTTTAACGATGTTCAAAATATGGCACTTGTCAACTCCTCTACAATTTTAAGCATTTGTTCCAGCTGGTTTCTGGTAGCAGTCATCAGTTTAAGATCATCCATCTATAGAAGATGATTCACTCTGACTACCTCTTCGTTGTTATTTCTAACACTAAAGCCGTATCTGGTGGAGTTCAAACGGCGTGATAGTGGGTTCATTGCAAGGCAGAATCACAATGGGCTAAGTGAATCGTCCTGAAATATTCCCCTTCGTATCGGAATGGTGTTAGTTTCGATGGTGTCGCTGGATGGCACTTGCAATTGGATCCTAGTTCTCCAGGTTGACATGATGCGTTCTAAAAAGGAAACAAAATTCTTATCGACACTATACATTCTCAATATAGCTTTGAGCCACTCATGTGGCACGGAGTCGAAGGCCTTCTTTTAATCCACGTAGGCAGCAAAGAGGTTTCTTCGGTTGACACAGGCTTGGTTACATATGACAGAGTCAACAATCAATTGTTCCTTGCATCCCATTGCTTCCCTCGTGCATCCTTTCTGTTGAGTTACAATGATGTTATTTTGCTCACAATGTGCATAGATGCGTTGGGTCAAGCAGGAGGTGATTACCTTAAACAGTGTGGGTAGGCAGTTGAGCGGCCTATATTTTACTGGGTCATGTGTGTTGTGTTGGTCCTTTGGTAGGAGGTACGTAATACCTTCGGTCAAGAACAATGGCATTTTTGCTGGGTTAAAAAAACATCATTAATAAGATTAGCTAGCTGACGGTGCATACACCAGAACTTTTTGAGCCAGAAGTTCTTGATCCCGTCGACACCTGGAGCTTTCCAGTTATGGGATTCCTTGATTATTCTTGAAATTTCCTCGGTGGTAAATGGCTCAAACTGCATCTGGCTATAGTCTTGGCAGATTTGGTGTTCTTCATTAATCCTGCCAGCTGCGATATTACAATTGGCTGGAGGGGAAACTTTTTAATACGACAAAAGTAAAAACGTCAAAATATTAATATTCCTTAATAAATAAATAATAATTTTCCTCGTGCGCATTAGTTATAGCACCACCGTGGGGGCCGACATCATCGATTTTTACGTCATAGCCGTTTCGACCAATTAACACGTACATAACGTTTCTTCGTGTTTTGTTTCAATCACTTACACAGGACCACTCCGCTTATAAATATAGATTTTTTTTAGATTGACCTCCTGCGCCGCTCACATGACTAAAAGTATAAAAAACAATAACCTTAAATTCAAAGGAAATGATTAAAAGCTGAGGAATTTTGATAACAATTCCAAAATGAAATATTAAATAAACATAAATAAAAGAAGAAGTAGGTTTAGGTTATTTTTTGTATAATTAAACAAAACACGCATGAATATGCAAGAATAATAATATCCAACTAACAAATGAATTTTTCCTTTTATATCATGAATTGCATTTATCTTAATTTTTAATTTTTGCTTCTATTGTTATAGGAATCTATGCCGAGGTATTGTTCTCCGCGACCTTACTAATTAAATCTTATAACAATCATATAATTCTAGCCTATTTCTTAAAGGAAAACAATACACTAAAACAAAATAGGTAATTTAGCTTATGAGGTTCCATGTTCGAATAATTTATAGAAACATGTTTATCCTGATTATATGCGCACTTTGCATAACGGTAAAGAACTCAAAATAGTCATTATCCCTCAATATACAAAGATTTTCATTGAACTGTATATTCAATAGATGTTTCGGTTAAAAACGTCCATATTGCCAAGAGATGGCGTCACTAATACATTTATCGTTATAAACTACGTTTCAAAAGATAAATATACACCGTTAAAAGCCAATTATAATTGTGCAAAAAACATGGTTTTTTATAGGTTCTGTTGCACATATGCCGGCGATGTTCGAAATAAGTACAAGCTAATTTTCGACCACCAAAAATTTTTTTAAGCGTGTTTTGTCCTGACACCGGTGGCGGACCCGTCAGTGGTTTCCACCAATGCCTTTCCCAGACACCCTTCTTCACGTACTTAATTATTTTGGGATGTTATATTTGAAGTCACTTCTTGACGGGATCTATAGGTAAGATATTACACTATAGACGGTCGTTCGTACAACAGTTCGAAAATGTCGAATTTGTACCAGGAAAAGACGTTTTGCGGGACAGGTCAATCACCTTCTTTCATTTAAGGAAAACAGCTGCTGAAAAATATCAATTGTTAGTTGAGAATATTTTAACCCAAAAAACTTGTGAACGATGGTTTAAACGCTTCAAAAGTGGCGACTTTGATGTAAAAGACAAGGAACGTCCAATTCATACAAAAAAATTAAAAATGTAGATTTGCAAGAATTATGTTAAATGCACGCACATATTAAAGTAACTGTACTGATCATCTAATAAACAGAAAAAGTCAGCACAATGCTATGTTAGGACATATAAATGTGAACCCTACAGGCCAACGAACGAGGTCCTTCAGAATAAAAGCCTTACAAAATAATAAAAAAGTAAATTAAAGGTTGAATGTGAGATCTACCAATATCATTTATGGAGGTCTTCTTGCTGGCCTATGGTTTCGGTCCCTGCTCGTACACAGTTCCTCTATCACCGGTCAAGTTTCAGGTTTTCTTATAAACTTAGTTGTCAGGACAGAAAATCTTGCAATAAGAGGCTGGATGTTTAGTGAATTCATACAATAATTGATTGGTGGATAACTAGGAAGATGGATTTTAATCATACTACATAGAACTGCGGTTTCTACCGTTTCAAGGTTTATCAGTGCTGGCTTCCTGCAATTACTGTATGTAGGGGGCATGTGTTTCTAATAAAGTCAGTACATTGCTTTGTATATATGAGTTGTTTTTCTTGATATGCCTTTTTCTTTGTATATTAGACTCCTGAGGAATTTGGCCCTTTGTATACATTTTTGTTTAACAGTTCTAAAGTGCCAATTTAAGATAATTTTGTGGTCTATATTTACACCTAAACATTTGACTGATGGCTTGGTGCATATTGCTTGGTTGTTAAGTTATATAAAATAAATTTAATCCAGGGAAAAAACAAAGATTTTAATGATAATCAATAACTTCACAGTAATAACAACAATGACACTATTTTTTTTTTATTTTTGACGGTTAAATTGACGTGCCAAAACGTCACTTTCCCCAATATGGCGTCGGGCATACTCCAGACATTTTTCGTTTGACAGTTCCATTACAATTTGTCATCTATTTTATTTTAAGAAATCCGTGGTTAAATGTTAAAACAATCGACAGCAGGATTGAATGTTTCCCAATTCAGTATGTCTACACACATTGGGTAAGATGAAGAAAGAAGGAAAATGGATTCCGTATGAACTGAAAGAAAGAGACATTGAGAGGCAAAAAATCAATTGTGAAACTTTGCTTGCTAGACAGAAATGAAAAGAGTTTTTGCAGTCAATTTTGACAAGTGGTGAGAAGTGAATCTATTTTGACAACTCGATGCGCAAAAAATCATGAGTGGGTCCATTCCAGCCTTCAAGTTCACAACCAGTGCGCAATATACATGAAAAGTAGACTTTATTCTACATCTGATGGGATAAAAAAAAACATTGAAGGAAAAACGACCAATATAGGCCGAAAGACGCGATAAAGTTATTTTTCAAGTCGACAATACTTGGCCCCACGTTGCAAAATGTGTAAAAGTCTATTTGACGTTGAATGGAACATTTTACCCACCTGACGTATTCAACGGACGTATCCCCTTCGGACTACAATTTTTTTCGATCAATGCAGCATGGATTTTCAGAAGAACACTTACATTCTTACGAAGAAGTAAAAATTTGGCTTCATGAATGGTTGGCTTTAAAAAATGAATAGAAAGATGGGAAAAAGTCGTAGCTAACGATGGCCAGTACTTTGATTACTGAGGTAATTCATTTTCTTCTAGAAACAAATGCTCAAATTTTGCGAAAAAATCGGCATTACTAACTGAAATAACTATTAAGAAAATAAAACTTGACACAGGCAAATCAGGGATTAAATCTTAATTATATCCCTCTAATGTCTTTCTTTACGGAATGGGCTGATGTATGGAAAAAATTATATTTCATGAAAATTAGACTTTTGTCGCAGAAAAAGTAACCTACGATTTTATTATTGCAAAATGTATATTTCGACATCCTAAATAACATATTTTGATGTTAACATTGGTAACCCTGTGTTAACAAAATGTGGGACCAAAAATGGTCACTTTTTTTCGGTTTTTCCAGTTTATCTCGAAAACTAAAAGTTGTATGAAAAAAGGTTTCAAACAAAAGTTGTAGATAATTAAATTACCTATCGATTCGTATAAATAAAGTTGTAGGTGGCGTCACCAGTTATCGGGATATAATTTTTTTCGCAACAAATTACAATTTTCTTTGTTTAAAATAAAACCATATTTATTTACGAACTATTGGTTCGAAATTTTCAGTATATATAGATATTATCTATCTAAAAAGTATGCTAAATTCAGAAGCTTCATGAATAATATTTTCTATGAAAACTCGCTTCAAAATTGGAAGTTTCACTTTAATTTTCCGCTCTCCTAATTAGGATAGAGCAACCATTCTTAGAGCAAATTTAAATTCTTACTGCAACCATTCTTACAGCAAATAATAAAAATATTTTAAGTTCGCTAAGGAAAAAGTTATTGTAATTTTTGTGGTCCAAAAATTGTTTTTTTTTCAAAATTTCTCTGCCCAAAATTAAAAATAATCTTCTTAAAAAAGTCAATTTTCTCAGAAACTATTGGTCATACAAATTCCGGGTTTAGCAAACTTTTTTAAATAAATAATATCTACATATAAAGTGCATTTTAAGACAACTCAGTCAGTATTTGCGAAAAAAAATTATATCTTAATAAATAATGGCACTATCTATAACTTTATTTATGTCAATCGATAGATAATTCAATTTCCTACAACTTTTGTTTAAAACTTTTTTTTATTCAACCTTCAATTTTCGAGATAAACTGGAAAAACCAAAAAAAAAACTGACACTTTTTGTACGCCATTTTGTTAGTACAGAGTTGCCAATATTAACATCGACCTATGTTTTTCAGGATGCCAAAATATCGAATAATAAAATGGCAGGTTACATTTTTCCCAAAAAAGTTTTTTTTTTGTATAATTTCCATGGACTATTAATGTGTATATGAAATTGCTTTTCTAACATAATTGATAAATGTTATGACATTACTCTTGATCTAGACAGGAATGTTAAACTAGATTTAATGTGTTAAATTTGGACATGCAGCATAAATATCTATATCTATCAAAGAGCATTCAACTTATTAAAGATAAAATAAAAATAAACCCAGTTAAGCATAAAACGACTTTACTCGGTCATACAGTCAATTATTCTCTGGCAATATATCGACGTGCTGGTTGCAATAATCCAATCGCTCGGTTGCATAATCTCAAACGGTCGAGAAACCGGCATAGTTCAGATAACGCAATATCGATAAGCACTCGGAATAAATTACTATGTCGCTTGAGGCCTTTTTAATTCATTCTCGTGTACAGGTCTTTAGATCTTGCGTTTTGCAGGTAAAAAATCAACAGATTTAAGAAATACTTGAACTTAGAGGTATTGATTGTTTTTAAAAATATACTTTCCTTGATTAATAAGTGATATTTCTCTAAAAAAAAGCCTTGAGATAGTAAGAAAGTTATTAGATTCCAGACGCTAGGTGGATATAATACAGGAAACGAAAATTTTAAAGTACTGAGAAGAAACTTACCTTCCCTGCTACAGTGACACGGCAGTGGTACGTGTTTCGTCTCTTACTAGACTCATCAGGGTACAGACATGCACATGTTTGTGCAAAGGACAGATCGGAAGAAAGTATGCAACACTGAACATGGCTTCGTCGACCTCCCTCCAGATGGCACATGCGGCTTTTACGGATTCCTTCGTATGAGATGCAATAGCAATGGTTATATCCACATTATGCTGTTTTAGTGCTGAAATCACATTCAACAAACGTACAACTTATGCAACTCCGTGTGTAAATGAAGCAAAATGCGAGCAGTAAATAAATGCAAACTTCGCTTTATCATATCCTTTCCGTGTGAAAGGTTGCACAGTTTGAATAAATTGCTACAAAACACAATTTATCCTATTCCACCGCTATCATTCATTTATACACGGAGTTGCATATAGTTGTAAGTTTGTTGAATGTGATTTCGGCACTACAACAGCATAATGTGGATATAACCACTGCTACTGCATCTCACAAGGAGGAATCCGTGAAAGCCGCATAAACATATATGGGCCATCTGGCGGGAGGTCGGCGAAGCCGCGTTCAGTGTTGCATACTTCCTTCCGATCTATCCTTTGCACAAATAGGTGCATGTCGGTACCATGATGAGTCTAGTAAGAGACGAAACATGTACCTCTGCCGTATCACTGTAGCTGGGAGGGTAAGTTTCGACTTTTATTTCGATATGGTGGTACAGGTAGGCCAACATCTCGATTGTGGTGGAATCGGATAAATTGTATATATATATATATATATATATATATATATATATATATATATATATATATATATATATATATATATATATATATATATATATATATATATATATATATATATATATATATATATATTTTGATGTATCGATTTATTTACATTCTTAATTTCCAATTAACTATCTTTATCAACTACTCACACATAAAAAGAGATAACAATGAACCGACTGTTTTGACCCTAAAGGAAAGATCGACGAATTGATGTATCGATCTCTGTGCATTCTTAATATCCAATTGACTATCTTTATCTACTACTCACACATAAAAGGAGATAACAATAAACCGACTGTTATAACCCCACGCACGTATAAAGTATATGTAAGGCGCGTTCTTTTATTCCATCGATGATTTTGCGCATTAATCTGAAATCCATCAAACCGTTCTTAAAATAAAGCGATAAAAATGCGATTAATTATTACACCGTTTTTTTTTTATCGATGGATGCATCAACAATCCATCGAATCCATCGGCTTCAGACCCCGATGAATGCGATGGACAGGTAGTGGGGGAAAAAAATAACTTAATTTTGAAGGTTATGTTTTTATTTCTGTCTTGAAAAGAAATAATTGCCACTATTTTTGATTTATTGTTCGTTATATATAAAAATGACAGAATTTCTATATTATATAAAAATATTTATATAAATATAAAATAAACTTCGAAATAAAATATTGGATTTTTAAGGTTAGGTTTTTGGAAAAATGTCACATGTCAATCGGAAATGAGCGTTCTTAAATTCAACATAATTTCATTGAAAATCCATTTATGACGTCACAAGAACCCATCGGACTAATTCAGCGCTTTTTCATCGATGGAATAAAAGAACTCGCCTGTACTGATCGTCAAATACACAGAAAATGTCCGGACCATGCTATGCGCCATTTTGGGTAAGGTGAAGTTATAATAACAATGAATACGCTGTCGCCACTGAAAAATTATAACGACTAAACGTAATCGTTTACCTCCCACTGACAAGGTTTGAAGCAATTTGCATTCCTTTCCGAAATTTCATCGACATAAGTAATTGAACGAAACGAATGGTAGAAAGAGATAAAATGACAGTATTACGTTATAACCTAACTCAACTAATCCAATTGGTGTCAATTGATTGTTATGTGTGGATATTTGTCATAGTATTGGTCGGTCGTAAAAATAAATTAATAATTTTTATTATATTTTTGGTTGTTAAAAATAACTAGTCCTTAAAAAAGCAATATGTTGACGAACCGTTTCTTCAAAACGTTTCATTTTTTGAAAAAACAGTTGAAATATTAATTAGGTAGTACCCCGTTATTTTCAGTATTTTCTAATTAAAATTTCTTTAGAAAGTTGAATGTTTCGCAAATTTCAAGTAAATTTGAGATTATAGACATACAAAATTATTACACTAAATTTTGTTCATATCTCAATAGTATGAGCGTGCTGCTTAAAAATTGTTTTCCTACGACTAGTTCTAATTATGGATTTAATATAAACACCTGTGTCCGTATGTCCATAACTTACTTTAAACAGTTAAGTGTAACATAATTGTTTTCATCAACACAACTTATAAAAAAAATTGAGAAGTAACAATTTGTAAGATATTTAAAACTTTTATTTAAATAAGTAACATTCAATTTTATATTCAAATAATGTTAAATACAACATTTTACTTCCTTAGGCTGTGTTAAACACTATACTACACTACAATTAAATAAATATTATTGATTATAATTTATTAGGACATATAAATTTGAACCATACAAGTCAACAAACGAGGTCCTTCTGAATAAAAAGCTTATTTATAGTACGTTTGGTCTTCAAGCCCCTACAAATCTTCACAAAATAATAAAAAAGTATATTAAGGGTTGAATAGTATCATTAATGGGGGTCTTCAGGCTGGCCTATGGTTCCGGCCCCTGCTCGTACTCAGTTCCTCTATCACCGGTCAAGTTTCATGTTTCCTTTCAAACTTACTTGTCGGGACAGGAAGTCTTGCAATAATCGGCTAGATGTTAAGTGAATTCATACAATAATTGATTGGTGGATAGCTAGGACGATGGATTTTAGTAATACTACATAGAGCAGAGGTTTCTACCGTTTCAAGTTTTATGAGTGCTAGCTTCCTGCAATTACTGTATATAGGAGGTATGTATTCCTATTAAAGTCAGTATATTGCTTTGTATATATGAGTTGTTTTTCTTCAGATGCCTTTTTCTTTGTGTATTAGACTCCTAAGGTATTTGACCCTTTGTATACATTTTTTGTTTAACAGTTCTAAAGTGCCAATTTAAGATAATTTTGTGGTCTATATTTACACCTAAATATTGACTGATGACTTGGTGCATATTACTTGGTTATTAAGTTATTTAAAATAAATTTAATCCAAGGAAAAACAAAGTTATTTCACAATAATAACAACAATGACACTATTTTTGACTTTGACGGTTAATTTGACGTGCCAAAACGTCACTCTTACCCAAAATGGCGCAGAGCATACTCCGGACATTTTTCGTTTGACAGCTCCATTACCACCTGTCATCCATTTATGTTCAGAAATCCGTGTATAACCCTATAAGAACGCGAATTAAGTTCTAACCATAGATAAAAATACTATAGGTAGAGTTCTAACACAAACCCCAAAACAAGAAAGGTGAGTTCAGGTTTGTTCATGAACTAAGTTTTGACGTTACGTCGTCGGGTCAGATCAAGGTTGTATTCTTTTGAGTAATTAGCAATTGATCAAAGTGAAAAATGTGTAACATAACTTCATGTTCTTTTGAATATGCATTTACTTGTCATTAGGTCGAAGTGATCATGATTACTTCAAGTGATACAACTGAAAGTGATAATGACTTAAAAGAATATCCCTCAAGACGGGTGTAAACTTCTAGTTGTCAAATTTTTGTAAACAAATTTGTGAAAGACTGATTTCTGAACTAATCACTTTTTAGATTGGTGACTGTTTTCTACAAATTTCGTTAAAAAAATGGCACAGATGGCCGAACCTTTGACTCTGGCAAAAGGTAACTTTATTTTTTGCATTTTAAAGATTTTAAAATCATAAAATATACCCTAAAAAATGTAAAATTATTCATTTGCTTCAGATATCAAAAGATCAATAGAGTTATTGGAAAAATTGCAGAAAAGCGGGGAAGTTCCAACTACCAAACTAATTGCCCTGCAAAAAGTGCTACAAAGTGACTTTTTGAATGCAGTCCGTGAAGTTTACGAACATGTATATGAGACTGTTGATGTACAAGGATCGCAAGATGTTAGGTAAATAATTTTGAACCATAATCTAGATGTTAAAATACAATACAGTATATATTTGAAACTTGTTTTCTCACTTTTATTCATCATATATTTTTAAAGCATTGAAATACCTTTATAAACTTTGTTCCAACCTTCTCTATTATAGGGCTTCAGCTACAGCTAAAGCTACTGTAGCGGCATTTGCAGCTAGTGAAGGCCATGCTCATCCCAGAGTAGTGGAACTACCTAAAACAGATGAAGGGCTAGGATTTAATGTTATGGGAGGCAAGGAACAGAATTCTCCAATCTATATATCCAGAATCATCCCTGGAGGTGTGGCAGATAGACATGGAGGACTTAAGAGGGGTGATCAACTATTAAGTGTTAATGGTGTTGTAAGTAAAAGTTTTTTTATGTAGTAGGTTTTTGAATAGAATAAATTTTTTTATGAAACTGAGAATTAAAATAAAAACTATGGTTTTAGTCTGTTGAAGGAGAGAATCATGAAAAAGCTGTAGAATTATTGAAGCAAGCTCATGGTTCTGTTAAATTGGTGGTGCGCTACACTCCCAAAGTTTTGGAAGAAATGGAGCTAAGATTTGATAAGCAGAGAGCCAGAAGGAGACAACAATACAATTAGAAATTTGGTTGTCTAAGTAAGAATATTATTTATATGTGCAAAAGATCTTGTATTTCTTAATGTTTAGAGAAAAAATCACTTGTTGATTTACTTTTAAATTTTCTAGGTCTGAAATTATTATTATTTTTAATTTTAAGCATTTTTTGACTTTTACAGTTTTGTTTGTAGTATTTTAGAATCTTTTTATACCTTTGAATGTTGTATTGCCTTTATATTTAAAATGTTAAATTATGCAAAAGTCAGTATGTATTAACTCTAAGGTAGTTTATATATACCAAAGAGATTTTAGATTAATAGAGGATGTCAAGCCTATTTCAAACCATATCATTGTTTACAGCCAAAATTGCTATGATTACATGAAGACAAAACTACTGTTTTATGAGTTTGTCACAAAAGTCTCGTACTCCATCATGCACCTATGTTTATTTAAGAGAAGCATGTAGTTCACATGTTGATTTATTTATCTTATGATATCTAAATAATTAAAAAATGTTAATAACAAGTAAAATTTCGTTAAATCCTAAGAACTTCATATTTTCTTATAAATATAGGGTGGACTTAGCAACAAGGTGGAGCATCACCAGTCAGTTATCATGGCTCCATGAGTACTGGTGTAACACTAAATATTGTTTAATGTCTGGAATTTTCAACAGGGTTGTCTGTGCACGTCTCTGTTTTAACCTAAAATTTCTTTGGTATGTATAGTCTTTTAAAATATTGTTAGAAATGAAAAGTATAGTAGGTTTTATGATGGTTAAGTAAAAATATTTGCTGCAATCTTTTAAGAGGTTACAGTGTAAGAAACTAAAAATACATTTAATCTTTCTAGATTATTTATTGATATATTTCCTGAATGCATTTATAGCTGTAATAATATGTAGCAAATAAAACTAATTTTTGTTTTAAATGTGTTTATTTTAAATAAATGAGTATTTACATTACAAAACACACTTATATTCAAATCTTATAAATGGTGAATATTTGAGATGAAAAACATTTAAGGAACATGTTTTTAATAGACTGATCATTTTAAATAGGAAAAATAAAACAAAAACCCTTCTTTTACATCTGTCAAATTATTACACAATTGCACTAAAAAAAACAAATTTTTCTCGTGTATATTAAGCTCCACATTAGTAAAAATTTACGTTGTGTATGGCATGCGGCAAAATTTGTGCGCACAAATTTTTGCCGCATACCACACAACGTAAATTTTTACTAATGTGAACGCGGCTTTAGACAGAGGTTAAACAATGAAAAATACTGTAAAAGGCCTATAAAATTATATACAAACCTGACAGAAGGTTACTTAGTAACTCTGACTTTGCTAAATGTTTCTGTTAAAGATTAGAAAATAGGAAGTCCTGCTTAAAATAATTTTTTCTCTTGATTATTACTTCACAGATATCACATACAAAATATAAACAAATTCTATTTTACATAAAAAAAATTGACAAAAATAATTCGGGTATTAGTTTAACATAGTATGTCTATCGTATATGTTTCGTCTTTGTTCTTTAACTTGCCTTTTCCATTTATCTTGTTGGTTGCTCACTCTATTTAACACATTGCCTCTCATACTCATATTGTGAGACATTGGACCTCCTTGTGCATCCTCCTAGAAAACAATAATACATATACAAAGACTTATTAGCAATTTCAATATTTTTATAATGATTATATAGATTTTCTTTCTGGAACAGTGTTGAAATCAAAATAAAAATAGTTACAATACTTACTTGTCTTCGGGAAATGTTTAAAAAGAAACTACTATGTTTTATACCACTAAATTTATTTAGAAAACAGTGACTGCAGTTTCAACTCACAGAGTGATTTTTAAGCTGAATTACAAAGGTAGACGAAGTATTCAATACAGAAACATGAGAAAATTTAACAATAAATAAAAACTACCTGAGAAATTACACTATTACAAAGGGGAGGTACTAAATTTTGGGAACTAATTATTATTTGGCAACAACAAATAACGGGGAAAACCCAAGTTCTGTCTGGTCATTAAGCAAATTTACATTTTTATTTTTACTATGTTTATATATTTCTAAAGATTCAAGAATATTTAACTTTTGGCCTTTTGTTGAATAATGTAATATGTCAGTGTTGCTTAAATTAGGAAAACTGTGGTTGTGTTCTAAGCAATGGTTGGCAAAGCTCGAGTCTGTTTTTTGTAGTCTATATGATCGGTAGTGCTCTGAAAAGCGAGTTTTAAAGCCTCTACCACTTTGTGTAATATACAAGCTATCACACTCCGAACATTTTAACTTATAAACTCCTGATTTATCAAATTTATTAATTTTATCTTTAGCAGTGTAAAGGATAGAGGACAGATTGTGTTGAGATTTAAAAGCTACTTTTATGTTATGTTTGGAAAGAGTATTAGCTATGTTTTCTGATAGGGTACCACAGTATGACAAATATATATAAGATGAACTATCTTTATCATTTTGGGATATATTGAATTAAAAGCTAGTTGTTTTTGTTTTTTAGTTATTAATTTCTTTATGGTTTGTTGGGAGAAATTGTTTGATATTGCAATCCTTTCAATGATATTTAGTTCCTCTTGAAGATTTTCTTTAGAGAGAGGCAAAGAGAATGCTCTATGTATCATTGAGTTGTATGCAGCCATTTTGTGTTGTAAGGGGTGAAAAGAGTCATTAGATATAGTATTACCTGTAAACGTTGGTTTTCTAAAAATTTTCAAATTATACTGATTATTGAGGTGAGATCTAGAAAATTTATTTTATGGTTATTTTCAGTTTCCAGAGTAAATTGAATTTTTGGATGGCAATTATTAATGTATTGTAAGAATTTTTGAAGCTGTCTAGTAGTGCCTTTAAAACATGCTAGAACATCATCCACATATCTTTACCAAAATTTAACATGGTTTTTGCTTAAAGGGGAATTTAGAATTTTGTTTTCTGTTTGATATGAAAATGTCTGCTAGGAGAGGGCTAAGAGGAGAACCCATTGGTAGGCCTGAATTTTGTAAATAAAATTCGTTATTAAACTGGAAATAGATTTGTGATAGGCAAAGTTCAAAAGAGGACAAGATTTCAGTAGTAACTATTGGATTTATATTTCATTCCTGTAACATTTCTTGGATAAGTATAAAACATTCATCTGTTGGAATATTAGAAAACATGCTTTTTATGTCAAAAGAAACTAGTATGGAGTTATCTGGAGTTTTTATGTTTTTTAGTTTTTTGGATGAGATCTACTGAATTATTTAAACTTTATTTGTTGTTGCCAAATAATAATTAGTTCCCAAAACTTAGTAGCTCCTCTTTGTAATGTATCAGGTAGTTTTTATTTATTGTTAAATTTTCTCATGTTTCTGTATTGAATACTTAGCCTACCTTTGTAATTTAGTTTGAAAATGACTGTGAGTTGAAACTGTAGTCACTGTTTTCTAAATAATTTTAGTGGTATAAAACATAGTAGTTCCTTTTTAAACATTTTCCGAAGATGATTAACTACCATATAGTAATGGTTACCAGCATCAACTTTTTTCAAGGTGTATCTTTAAGTTAACTATTCTATATAGAAAAATGGGGTTTTAAGCCAACCATTACTATTGTTTCAATTATAATTAAATATAATATGAAGGCGTACTTTTCTATTTTAAAAAAATGTCAATTTATTGTCCAAAATCGGTTACCTTATGAAAAAATACTATCTCATAATGGAATTTTGCTTACATCTTCATTTGTGTGCTCCTGGTAATTTCCCTTAACTCTTTTATTCAGAAGTGGATCCAAGATGATTAAAAATAACATATATACCACCAAGATGGATATAACCCATATTACAATAATGACTACGTATCGTATAATGGTGGTTTTGCGGTTTTCATATTTGCATTCACATCTGGGGCAAAATTCTCTCATTTCACTAATGTTCAGTTTGTCTGCTACCCTGGGAAGCATTACTACTTCGCAATTACTAAAAATTCAAAATATGTAAGTGCTTTTCAAAAATGATTATAAAGGTTTTACCATTTATTTGGGGGATCATTGGTCGTTTGCATTAATCTTGATGTATGTGACTTTTCCGTCTTGTTTGTGACTGAAGATAAACTTGGACAAATACATTTGCACCGCTTGTCGTCAAACTGAGCCTATATGGGAATAATATAATATTAAAAAAAAAAACTAATTTCGAGAAGTCCTAGCGTATCAAAGTGGTAAAAAGTTGTTTTATACTAATTTTTGGAAATCAATAACTTTTTATAATGCAGCAAATTTTACTTCTCTTATGTCAAAAACTTACTTCTGCGTATGAAAATATCCACACAAGAGACAATAAGATCAAAAAATTCTTCATTTTTTGAAAAATATGTCCACAAAACAAAAATTTATTTTTGTGTCAAAACTAAAACTTCAATATCAGCTGACATTTATGCTATCGCCACCTCCTGAACAAAATGGGAACAACCTATGGATTTAGCTTAGCCACGAACCTGAATATGCTAGGGTTGTATACGGAAAGCAGTTTTGATTATTCATGTACTCTTAAATTAAGTGAACTTTTTATTTTTAAATAAAATAACTTTCATTCGTTGATGAAAGGCAGCCTGGAAACTTTAAAATACACTTAAATAAATCAAACAAAATTTTTATCTGGAATTTTAAAGTTAATTTTTTAGCTGCCATCTATAAAAATTTTCTTAAACTAAATATTAGTGAAACATAATCCATCGAATTTTTATAGAAACCTGTAATGTTAATTTATTTAAAGTGTCGGCTTTTTGACAATTTGGTCAAATGCTAACAATAATTATTTAAAAAAAATCGGTTATATTTTCTTCATTTTTTTGAGAAATATGTTTGGAAAACAAAAATTTATTTTTGTCAAAACAAAAACTTCAATATCAGCTGACATTTAAATATCGCCACCTGCTGAACAAAATGAGAACATCCTATCGATTTTGCTTAGCCACAAAGTTCTTTGAATATGTGTAACGGAAAATAGTTTTGATGATTTATATTCTTTTAAATTAGGTAAACTTATTTTTAAAAATAAGATAAGTCTCACTTATTGATGAAAGGCAGCTTCGAAACTTTAAAACAAATTTAAATAAATTAGGTCAAATTTAATCTAATTTAATAATTAAATTTTGAGCTGCCATCTATACAAATTTTCTTACACTAAATATTAGTTGAAACATAAGCACTTCGAATTTTTATAGAAACCTGTAATATTTATTTATTTAATGTCGGCTTTTTGACAATTTTGCCAAATGATAACAATAATTATTTAAACAAATTGATTATATTTTCTTCATTTTTTTGAAAAATATGTCCAGAAAACAAAAATTTATTTTTGTCAAAACAAAAACTTCAATATCAGCTGACATTTAAATATCGCCACCTGCTGAACAAAATGAGAACATCCTATCGATTTAGCTTAGCCACAAATTTGTTTGAATATGTATAACTGAAAATAGTTTTGATTATTTATATTCTCTTACATTAAGTAAACTTATTTCAAAAAATAAGATAAGTTTCACTTATTGATGAAAGGCACCCTTCGAAACTTTAAAACAAATTTAAATAAATTAGGTTAAATTTAATCTGGAATTTAATAATTAAATTTTGAGCTGCCATCTATACAAATTTCCTTAAACTAAATATTAGTTGAAACATAAGTACATCGAATTTTTATAGAAACCTGTAATATTTATTTATTTAGTGTCGGCTTTTTGACAATTTTGCCAAATGATAACAATAATTATTTAAACAAATTGGTTATATTTTCTTAATTTTTTGAGAAATATGTCCAGAAAACAAAAATTTATGTTAGTCAAAACAAAAACATCAATATCAGATGACATTTAAATATCGCCACCTGCTGAACAAAATAAGAACATCCTATCGATTTAGCTTAGCCACAAAGTTCTTTGAATATGTACAACGGAAAATAGTTTTGATTATTTATGTTCTCTTAAAGTAGGTAAACTTACTCTTAAAAATAAGATACGTTTCACTTATTGATAAAAGGCAGCTTTAAATCTTTAAAACAAAATTAAATTTTATCTGGAATTTTATAATTAAATTTTGAGCTGCCATCTATACAAATTTTCTTAAACTAAATATTAGTTGAAACATAAGCACATCGAATTTTTATAGAAACCTGTAATATTTATTTATTTAGTGTCGGCTTTTTGACAATTTTGCCAAATGATAACAATAATTATTTAAATAAATTGGTTATATTTTCTTAATTTTTTAAGAAATATGTCCAGAAAACAAAAATTTATGTTAGTCAAAACAAAAACTTCAATATCAGATGACATTTAAATATCGCCACCTGCTGAACAAAATGAGAACATCCTATCGATTTAGCTTAGCCACGAAGTTCTTTGAATATGTTTAACGGAAAATAGTTTTGATTATTATGTTCTCTTAAATTAGGTAAACTTACTCTTAAAAATAAGATACGTTTCACTTATTGATAAAAGGCAGCTTTAAATCTTTAAAACAAAATTAAATTTTATCTGGAATTTTATAATTAAATTTTTAGCTGCCATCTACACAAATTTTCCTAGACTAAACTACTGAAACATAATCGTAATGAATGTTTATAGAAACCTGTAATTTTAATTTATTTGAAGTGCTGGATTTTTGGCTACTTGGCAAAATGATAACAAATATTAGATTAGACTATAAAAGCGAGTTATATACACCAATAAATATTTAAACCAATTGGTTATATATTCTTCATTATTTGAAAAATATGTCCAGAAAATTAAAATTTATTTTTGTGTCAAAACTAAAACTACAATATCAGTTGATATTTAACTGTCGGCACCTGCTGAATAAAATGGGAACAACAAGGATTTAGCGTAGCCTACAGGGCTGTCAATTTGCCAGTAATTCGTTGCATTTGCGAGAAATAATTAGCTATGCCTGTAATTTTGCCAGGCATATTATCATGCCAGGGATTTGTACTCAGAAATTCATAAAATAAGGCGAAATGCACATACAATTGATGGCAAGGGTATGAAAATCGATAAGCTACCCCATCTCTAAAATTAAATCTTTCCACTTATCTCGTTTTGCTTCTCACATATAGTTATTTCTTTTTTTACTTTACGGTTTTGCAGTCTAAAAAAACGAATGGACGATTTTGTTATCATCTATCTTTTTCTAATATTCAGTTTAATTGAGCAATATCAGCTTTTCTATCACACGCATAATACCAGGAATAAATATAAAACGCAAGTATTTTTCTGTGTAACATTTGACGGCAGGCTTAGCCACGAAATTGTTTGAATATGTATAACTGAAAATAGTTTTGATTATTTATATTTTCTTACATTAGTAAACTTATTTTTAAAAATAAGAAAAGTTTCACTTATTGATGAAAGGCAGCTTCGAAACATTAAAATAAACTTAAATTAGGTTAAATTTTATTTGGAATTTTATAATTCAATTTGAGCTGCCATCTACACAAATTTTCTTAAACTAAATATTAGTGACACATAATCACAACGAATTTTTATAGAAATCTGTAATGTATATTTATTTAAAGTACCGGCTTTTTGACAACTTCGCAGAATTATAACAAACATTAGACTAGGGTACAAAAGCGAATTACATACACCAATAATTATTTAAACAAATTGGTAATATATTTTTCATTTTTTGAAAAATATGTCCCGAAAAGAAAACTTTATTTTTAATTGTCGCCACCTGCTGAACAAAATGATAACAACCTATAGATTTGGCTTAGCACGAAGATGTTCGAATTTCTGTAACGGAAAATAGTTTTGATTATCTACATTCTTTTAAAATTAGGTAAACTTACTATTTAAAAATAAGATAAGACTCACTTATTGATGAAAGGCCGTTTCGAAACTTTAAAAGTAAAGTTAAATAAATTAAGTTAATTTTTATCTGAAATTTTAAAATTAAATATTGAGCTGCCATCTCCACAAATTTTCTTAAACTAAATATTAGTGAAACATAATCACATCGAATCCTTATAGAAACCTGTAATGTTCATTGATTGTATACGGAAAGCAGTTTTGATTATTCATATACTCTTAAATTAAGTAGTTATTTTTTAAAGATAATATAACTTTCAACGTTGATGAAAGGCAGCCCCGCAACTTTAAAATAAACTTAAATAAATTAAGTAAAATTTATCTAGAATTTTTAAATTAAATTTTTCGCTGTCATCTGTACAAATTTTCTTAAACTAAATATTAGTGAAACATAATCACATCGAATCTTTATAGAAACCTGTAATGTTTATTGATGTATACGGAAAGCAGTTTTGATTATTCATATACTCTTAAATTAAGTAGTTATTTTTTAAAGATAATATAACTTTCAACGTTGATGAAAGGCAGCCCCGCAACTTTAAAATAAACTTAAATAAATTAAGTAAAATTTATCTAGAATTTTGAAATTAAATTTTTTGCTGCCATCTGTACAAATTTTCTTAAACTAAATATTAGTGAAACATAATCACATTGAATTTTTATAGAAACCTATAATGTTTATTTATTTAAAATGTCGGCTTTCTGACAATTTCGCCAAATGATAACAATAATTATTTAAACAAATTGGTTATATTTTCTTAATTTTTTGAGAAATATGTCCAGAAAACAAATATTAATTTTTGTCAAAACAAAAACTTCAATATCAGCTGACATTTAAATATCGCCACCTGCTGAACAAAATGAGAACATCCTATCGATTTAACTTAGCCAGGAGGTTCTTTAAATATGAATGACGGAAAATAGTTTTGATTGTTTACATTCTCTTAAATTACGTAAACTTACTTTTAAAAATAAAATAAGTTTGAAATATTTGATGAAAGGTAGCTTCGAAACTTTAAAATCAACTTAAATAAGTTAAGTTATATTTTATCCGGAATTTTAAAATCAAATTTTGAGCTGCCATCTATACAAATTTTCTTAAACTAAATATTAGCGAAACATAATCACATTGAATTTTTATAGAAACCTGTAATATTAATTTATTAAAAGTTCTCTGTTTTTTGACTACTTGGCAAAATTATAACAAATATTAGATTAGAGTATAAAAGCGAGTTATATACAGCAATAATTATTTAAACAGATTAATATATTCTTCACTTTTTGAAAAATATGTCCAGAAAATAAAAATTTATTTTTGTGTCAAAACAAAACTTCAATAAAATCTGACATTTAACGATCGCCATCTGCTGAACAAAATAGGAACAACCTATTGATTTAGCTATAATGGAAAATAGTTTTGATTATTTATATTCTCTTAAATTAGTTAAAATTACTTTTTAAAAATAAAATAAGTTTTACTTATTGATGAAAGGCAGTTTCCAAACTTTGAAATAAACTTAAATAAATTAAATTATATTTTATTTGGAATTTTAAAATTAATTTTTTAGCTGCCATCTATACAAATTTCTTCAGACAAAATATTAGTGAATAAAAATCACATCGAATTTTTATAGAAACCTGTAATGTTTATTTATTTAAAGTGCCGGCTTTTTGACTACTTGGCAAAATGATAACAAATAATAGACTAGAGTATAAAAGCGAATTACATACACCCAATAATTATTTAAACAAATTGGTTATAGTTGTTAATGTTAGATAAAGTTTAAATTAGGCGTTAACCACTAAAAAATGGCTAGTGGAGACGGTAGAAAAGTGGCTTTAATCACAGGAATTAATGGACAGGTAAAATTTATTTTTGTTCGTTTATGTTCATATTTAGTTAGTTTTTATCAATTATAATTTATAGACACGTATACACGCTTTTTATACGGTTTTTATCAATGAAACGCCTATTTAAATAATGTCTAATATTGATTCCAAAATCTAAAAATAATGAAGGCTAGTCGGTATTGTTAAGTAGGAATGGGTTTTAAATGGGAAGTACAACATGTATCTACGCCCTTTTGCCGCGCAATATTTCAATATTATTGAATAATAAGGGTGAATAACGCTCTTGGGTAAATATAAAAATAAGTGAAAAAGGATCGGAAACAGATTATACAATCTACTCTTACCTTGTTAGCATTTCGTCCTATTACAACTCTAAGCTGCTTTATATGAATTTGTAAGTTCTTCATAGATACATAACTAGTATACAACTAATATTCAGTTGGTTTTATTTGCTATAGGACGGATCCTATTTGGCTGAATTTTTACTGGATAAGGGATATGAAGTACATGGAATCATCCGAAGAGCCAGCACTTTTAATACTACTAGAATAGATCATCTTCATACTGACCCATATGCACATAAAGGTAACCCTTTGCAGTAAAGCTTACTAAATGTATAAAGAGGCTTGTCAATTTACAGTTTTTTTTATTGGTAGCTTATAAAATAAATATGTGATAATGTTTTCCTCTGTTTAGTAAAAAAGTCCGATTTTGTAATAAAGCTGAATAACACAGATAAATACCACACCTATTTTGCCACGCAAAATTGTAAACAGTTTATTTATACTAAATGTGTTTTTATTTTTTAGGTGGAAAAATGCACTTACACTATGGAGATATGACAGATTCAAGTTGTCTCGTTAAAATAATAAGTAAAGTAAAACCCACAGAAATCTATAATTTAGCTGCCCAAAGTCATGTAAAGGTGTCTTTCGACTTAAGTGAGTACACTGCTGAAGTTGATGCTGTAGGAACATTGAGGCTTTTAGGTAAAAAATTAATTATTAAAATTCTTTATATATTTTATGTAAGTTCATTGAGGGTATATAGATCCTGGTGTGAATTATTGACAAAATGGCGAGACCAATAATATTTATATTCTTTGAAATGTGTAGTTTTGATACACAGATACAATAAAAAATAGTTTTCACTATTGTTATACGGCATATAGAAATACAAACATCTATGAAGAGAGAGGGATTGAAATTTGACCTTACTAAATTTTATTATGAATGTAGAGTCGCTTTTCAGTAAAGACCAAAATTTTTATTTTAGGTACTAGATTTAGGTGATATCATATGAAAAAGATATACGTTGGAAATATATATATATATATATATATATATATATATATATATATATATATATATATATATATATATATATATATATATGTATATATAGTCTAGGGAGACAATGACATTCCAAGAAGTTATTTTTGCAAAAAAAAAGTTTATATCTTTTTTCATCAGGTGCGAATGAAACAAATTTGTGGTCTAGCTTGTAGAATAATCTTTACTTGCCACATTTCTATAAAATCACTTACTTGTCAGATTGTGATTCTTTTTGGAACCCCCATGACAAAAATCGTTATAAGAAAAAAACTATTGCGTACTTTTACTTGAAAATTTTTTTAGAACTTATAAAGAGCTTATTTTAAAAGATAATTCAGTTATATAGTCTAAAATTAAATTTGTGTATTAAAAATAATCCAAAAGCCAAAAAACTTGGAAAAATGACGATTTTTACGAAAAAATTCATAATTTTTTTATTTTTCGATATTAAGCGCTAATATTTTAGTTACAACTTCCTCTGATGTATCGCTATAAAGAAAAAAGAAGTACTTAAGTGGCTTCTTAAAAAAAGTTTTTTGTTCTGAGAAATGGAAGAGCGAGTTTTGGGAAAAAATGAACTTTGTGTTTTTATCAAAAAAAAAAATTACTTTATGAATTATCTAAATTATGAATATTGAAGATTTAGTCAATACGTTATAATTTTTATTTTTACATGTGAGAGGAACTCGAATGTTGTTGGCAGCTTGGTCAAAAATCCCATAGAAATATCCCATTGGCCATTGTTATACTCGTTAAAAGAGTAAAACCTGCTCTTTGCCATGCGGTAGCTCCTCGATAACTTTTACATTTTGATACAATCTTGTACAAAATATGTCAAGAATTTTAAAAAGAAATTAAAAAATATTTAAACGAATTTGGTGGAAATGTTTATTTTGTGCTTTCTGTTATAGATTTAGCATAATAAATATGTAATGATGATATCAACAGATTGCTTCTTTGACAATTTTGGCATTTTATATTCACTTCAACCGAAGTTTTATTTAATGATGTTCAAAAGGTGTTCATAATTTCTATAGTCTAATACTATAGAGTTTTGACTTGTACCTCGTTTTTTGTAGCATTATTTTACGAATTATCGATATTTAACATATGGAACACTTTAGACAAATTGTCTATAAGCTTTCCTTGAATCCATGAAATCTTTTAGTATTAATTTTCTTTCTTTTTGACTTTAGATGCTATAAGAACTTCTGGTTTAGAAAACTATTCAAAATTTTACCAAGCCTCAACCAGTGAGTTATATGGCGATGTTAAAGAAATTCCACAAAGCGAGAAAACTCCTTTTAATCCCAGATCGCCCTATGGTAAGTTATCAATTATTTTGTATAATTAAGTGAAAATATACAAAATATATGAAATTGAGGTAAAAAAAAAATAAATAGAGATTTAGTTTTTGTATTTCATTCATCTTATTCTCTAAATTCTTTAATATATTGTTAATATTGTGTTGTATTTATTAAAATTAAAAAACCTAGATTCTGATAAAATATGAAACGCTATAGTAAATTTTTTACAAAAATGATTTATTATTGTTACACAAATAATTATTATTTTTTATATTCTCTTTTCGTTTATTTAGTTGATAAAATATAAAAAGCTCTAGTTTGGTTATTTGGAATGATTATTTCCATTCTGACTGGGTTAATTTATAAATGTGTTTTGCCATGTAAACTTTGGAAACGGTCTTACTTAAAAGATAAAGGATTTGAAAGGAAAATAGAACATTGTCATAAATGAAACACACAATTTGTTTTAAGATAGTTCTTTATTAAAATAACGGTACTAAATTAAATAAACAAATAAATGTTTTATTAACGGACAAACCATTTAAAAATTTACAACACTTTACAACTTACAAACAAGCTTCCAAATAGAAAAAAAAAATGCTAAATAATAAACAAACAAATCCAAAGTTTCTGTTAAACTACAGTAAGCTCATATTTAAGACTACATGTAGAACAGTGAGAAGTAAAAATTTGTACTATAGATATAGCTTTAAAAAATGTTTGAAACTATTTAAAGACATGTTAAAAATGTCCAGATCAACGTGATCACGGGATAACTTATTAGCTAAAATGCACATTCTATTTAGTGGTGCATAGGTGGAGTAGTTGATTCTATGAGTATCCTGAAAGAACACTTCAGCCCATCGACTACTTCTCTGAGGCACATTGAAACGAATATGCATTAGTAATTGTGGAGAATTTATTATACTATTAACGATTTTAAATAGATAAAGTAAGTCAATGTATTCCCTGCGATGTTCAAGAGGCTTCAAACTTAATTGGAGTAGTAAATGAGGGTAGTTGATATTTTCTTTAAGAACACCTACTTCATAAACTATGAATCTTAAAAAGCGCTTCTGCACCCTTTCTAGCTCCAATTTGTGTACATTGTAGAAAGGTGACCATATTGGTGAGGCATACTCCAATATAGAACGCACGACACTGCAATAAACATTTTTAAGACAAATAATATCGTTGAAGTCCGATAGATTTCGTGTAACAAACCCCACGAATTTCATTGGCTTATTAGTGATATTATGTATATGCTCTTTAAAAGTTAACTGACTATCCAATATTACACCAATATCAGATATAGAATCGGTCAATTCCACAGTCACACCGTTAATCTTATAATCGTACTCGATTAAAGTTGTCTTTCTACAGAACCGTGCTGTCTTGCACTTTCCAATGTTAAGGTACAATCTGTTAGTAGTACACCATACACTAAATGCATCCAAAGCAAACTGCAAATCAATGCAATCCAGCAGAGATCTAATGCACTTAAAAAATTTTAAATCATCAGCGAAAAGCAGTGCCGTTCCATGCGAAAAAGACTTGACAACATCATTCATAAACAAGTTGAACAGAAGAGGGGCCAAATGCGCTCCCTGAGGAACCCCAGATTGTACCCTAATTTCACGCGACAAGTTGTTCTTATATCGTACAATCTGTATTCATTCTCCTCGTGAGATAGCTTCGCATCCACGAAAGGAGCGGATCTTGAATACCAATAGATTTCAGTTTAGTTAAAACACAAGTATGATTCACTGTGTCAAACGCCTTGGAAAAATCAGTATATATAGCATCAACCTGGCAACGATCCTCCAAAGCACATAGCAAAAAGTCAACATATATCAAAAGATTTGTAACTGTGGACTTCCCCTTACAGAAACCATGTTGTTCCGGAACTATATAATTACCAAAAACAGTTGTTAATTCATCAGTTAAAAGAGAATCGAATATTTTTGAAAGTATGGAACATTGAGGAATCGGCCTATAATTTTCTGTACATGCTCTATTTGAATTCTTATAAATAGAGTAAACATAACCTCTCTTCCACCCATCAGGAAAAATCCCACTTTGAATGGACTAATTATATAATTTACTTAAAATAAGTGAAAAGATACATTGGTATTGTTTTTAAAAAGAACACTGTTATATTATCAGGACCAGAGCCTAAGTTGCCCTTTAATGTGTTTATCTTATTAAATTCCAAGTTAATTTATAAGAATTTAATTTTCTTTGGGCTTTCACAAGGTACTGCCAACAAGGCTAGTGATACTACAGGTTAAAAAAGAGAATGTTCAACTTTCAACGTGGTAAAAGAAATTATAATAAAATAACAGAAACAATTCAACTAAAAATGACTGAGCATACTTACAATTATCAACCGAATATTTAAATAGAAACCGTACGACTTCAAACCATATATACAACTTAAAACTTATTGTTCTTGAAGTGTGAGTCATTTTAATGAAAACCGGTAATCTCCCAATGGTTGTGGATAAGAAAAGGAAAATTATAAAATTGCATAATAATAATAATTATGAATTTTTATTGTCTAACAGAGAACATCCATTTATAAGACAATATGACATACAACTTTAATATGCTGTTAAAAAAAATTATAAGAAAAAAATAAAATCAGTGATTAATTCATACAATAATTCACAAAAAAGAAACAACTTAAACTTTAAAGCTTGTGTTAATTTCTTAGGGGTAGGGTAGAAACATTGATGTCACTGCAAGTGTTGTTAAAAATACTCATGGCTTGAAATAGAGGATGCCATATGACAGCACCGTATTCAAGTTTCGATCGAATATGACTAACATATAAAGTTTTTAAGGTCTACAAATTAGTAAAATCATTAGAATTGCGCAATATGAACCCCAACATTGTGTTCGCACTCCCACAAATCAAACTGATATGTTTCGTGATCAAAAGCGACTTCAAGGTCCTTTTGAAATGAATTGTATTTATTTGATCCGTTAATATACTATTATTATTATTATGATTTACAAGCCAAACGGCCTCGCACTCCCTCCAGGGATTATGCACTCATACCAGGCATACAAAGACACCAAAAGTATGAAGCTCTGTGGGAACGCTTTCCATGTGATCGGGTCCTAGGTGACGTTGTCTGCTGTATTTCCTACGAACTTTCGGACGGTTCTCGCGATTGCAAGGAGAACTGCTTTCTGCATAGGTTTGTACAAATGCTCACTAAGGCCCATTCCCTTGATGTTCTGCAGGAGGTTCTTTGGTATCACTCCAGTTGTTGACAGTATGATGGGAATCGTTTGGACGTTGTTTATTGCCCATTGTCTTCGGATTTGGACCTCCATATCTCTGTATTTGGCGATCTTCTCGTTGTATTTGGTCTTAGGTTATTGTTGTTAGGTACAGCAATGTCGATTAGTGTAGTTCGCCTAGAAATTTTATCTATTGGTATAATGTCTGGTCTATTATGAGCTTCTGTCTGATCCGTCAGAACCGTTTGATCCCAATATAACTTGAACTGGTTGTTCTCAAAAATAGGCTCAGGATTGTACTTGTAATAAGGCACTTTTCCTATCTGTAATAGGTTTAACTTTTCTGCTAACTCTTGGTGGAGTATCTTAGCGGCTGAGTCGTGTCTCTTCTTATACTCGGTTGCGGCAAACGCTTGGCATCCTCCAGTTATGTGCTCCGGATTGTACTTATAATAAGGCATTTTTCCTACCTGTAATAGGTTTAACTTTTCTGCTAACTTTTGGTGGAGTATCTTAGCGGCTGAGTCGTGTCTCTTCTTATACTCGGTTGCGGCAAACGCTTGGCATCCTCCAGTTATGTGCTGAATTGTCTTCGATGTTCGACAGCCATATCTGCATTAGTCATTTTCTATTGAGGGATCTCTAATGATGAACTTCCGATAGTTCTTCGTCGGAATAACCTGGTCTTGGATTGCTAACAAGAAACCCTCCGTTTCCGGAAACATCTGTCCTGAAATCAACCAGTAGTTCGACGCTGAGTTGTCGACATTGTCCTGATTGAACTCATTTGGATGCCGTCCATAAAGTGGCTTCTCTAGCTAGGTTTGTAACTTCTCTTGGTCTGTTTGGTGGCGAGAAGTAATATCTTGTTCCCTCAACTGTAGCGGCGTTGAATCGTCTGCCTCGCATATTGCTCGATGTAGTGTGGAAGAGTCCGCTAACCTGTGGAAATATGAACGTAAGTTTATTATTTGTTGGTCGAGCTGCTTACCAATATCCACCAATCCTCTTCCTTTGGTGTCTTGGAAGCATTGTACGTTCAATAGCACTCCGAGGGTGCTTTTGTTAGGAGTGTCCTTATTTTTTATTGCAGGTTTTGGATGTCCGTCCTGCTCCATTTTACAATTCCAAAAGAGTAGCTTAACGCAGAGCAAGCATACGTTTATGATTGTTATCTACCATCTGAAGAAGACACTGTGTGTTGAAACAATTGTTATGGTAAATGTAATATAGTGGAAATTATAATACGTTGTATTATTTATCTATTATGTAATAGATTTCCATCAAGTAACGACTAACAAAATACAATATATATATATATAGTTAGTTTTATTGGAGAAAGTCATTACGGTGCATTTATCACTATTCAAAGGCAAATTATTTGCATTACACCAATTCCGAATAATATCAATAACCCCCTGCAGCTCTAGAGCGCCATTTATATCACGAATCACCCGAAATATCTTTACATCATTTGCAAAGAGCAAAACACTGCTCGAAATTCCAACCGTGACATCGTTAATGAAAAGTAAAAATATTGGTGAAGCCAGATTGCTCCCCTGCGGAGCCCCGGATTTCAACATATTGCATTCTGTGTTGTAGGTATGACTTAAAAAATAACAATAAGCTATTGCTAAAACCCATAGCAGCAAGTTTGTTAAATAAAATATAGTGATTGACTCGATCAAATGCCTTTGAGAAGTCGGTATAGACCACGTCAATTTGATTGCGTTTATCCAATGCCCCATCGGTAAATTCGGCAAAGGAAGCCAGATCAACTGTTGACCATGACTCAATATATACATTCATATATCTACATCTCGAAAACCTTTGCAAATGGGGATAGTATTGAAACAGGTCTATAATTAGGGATCTCGTTTATATTTCCTTTTTTAAACACAGGAGTGATTCTCGCTTCCTTTCAAATCTCCGGAAAGGTATTTGTTTTAATCGCCAAATTGAGCAAATATTACAAAAGTTTAAATAGTGCATAGGCACAGTTATTTACAATAAAATAAGGTGCTGGTTGTCTGGTCCCTCGTTGTTAATTTTCTCAACGCGCTCATAAATGATTGTTACCATTTAACAGACTTTCAGGCACGGTTGTTGAGGACCTTTTAAATTTAATATATGACTAAAAGGTGTTAGGATCATTAGATAAGGTTTCTTCTGCCTTTAGTTTATAATCTTTATAAGCGATATCATCTGATACTATTAGTATGTATTACTGTTCTCATGCAATATCTGACGTCTTTGACTTTAATTTAAAAGTACTTCTGGTAGTGCTTTTAATAGGGTAAAAGATTAAACACTGTCAGCGAGATAATAGGAAACCACTCTTTCTAACATTACTGACTCATACATTAAAAACGATAATAAATTCGAATTTCGGTTAATACCTAAAATTTTTTATATTTTAGCTTGTGCAAAACTCTATGCCTACTGGATAACCATCAATTACAGAGACGCTTATAATATGTTTGCCTGTAATGGAATTCTGTTTAATCATGAAAGTCCTAGGAGAGGTGAGACTTTTGTCACCAGAAAAATCACTAGAGAAGTAGCTAAGATCCATTTGGGACTCAGTGACGTATTGATCCTTGGAAACTTAAATGCCAAGAGAGATTGGGGGCATGCGAAAGACTATGTTGAAGTAAGTGATGTTTCTTTGATCATAACCAGTTATTTTTATGTAAAGGAAAAATTATGCTTAAAGATTCAATTAAAAATTATTTTCATATAATTAATACAATGATTTATTGTGTTTGTACAAATACAAATCTTCTTACACTTACAATCTGAACTAAAATATAGTATAAGACAGAGGAAGTGAAGATGATTCTTAATATACAATACATTAAATCATAAATAAAACTAACACATTTAAAATACATGTAAAAGTTCATTTGACTCTAAGTAATAAAATGATGCGAACAGGCTGGGTTTCGCTCTGGTTATGGAACGAATGACCATCTACAAGTTCTTAAGTCCCGGATAGAAAAGTGCATAGAATACAATAAGCCACTTATTCTTATATTTATTGATTATGAAAAAGCATTTGATACCATAGACCAATATAAAATGCTGAGGGCGCTTGTAGACAGTCGAATCGACCACCGCTACATTTCGTTAATCAAGAACATATACGATACAGCTACAGCCTGTCCACAAAGACACAAATACCTTCAGAATAGAACGTGGAGTTCGGCAAGGAGATACAATCTCACCGAAATTGTTTACCACTGTCTTGGAATATATGTACAAGCAGATTTCTTTTGAAGGAAATATGGGAGTAAACATAAACGGGGAGGACCTTAATCACCTAAGATTCGCCGATGACATTGTCCTCATATCGGATAGCACGGATAAAGCAGCAAGAATGTTGGAAAAGCTCTACAGACTGTCAAGTGATGTTGGTCTAAAAATAAATTGTGAGAAAACTAAATTAATGACCAACCTTGTACTAAACGACAATATCTCAGTAGGAGACTACAAGATCGAACAAGTCACCACCTACAAATACCTAGGACATGAAATCCGTTTAGGCTGAGATAACCAAACATGCGAAATACTAAGAAGAATAGAGCTGACGTGGTCAGCTTTTGGAAAACTGAAAAATATACTTAAATCGAACATCCCTGTTTGCTTGAAGAGAAAGGTGTTTGACCAGTGTATCCTCCCCGTTTTGACATAGAGCAAAGACGCTAACACTAACAAAGAAAAGCGTAAATAAGTTGAGAGTGACACAATTGGCCATGGAAGGATTTATGCTGGGAGTTAGCATCGAAGATAGAATACCGAATACAGAAATACGACGAAGAACGGGTGTTGCAGATGCAGTCAGGAGAATTACAACGTTAAAGTGGAACTGGGCTGGACATGTCGCTAGGAACACGGACAATCGATGGACGAGAAAATTCTTGGAATTGAGACCAAGACAGGAGGCTTACCGAGGAAGAGGCCGGCGGCCTACCAGATGGACTGACGATATAAGGCGCATAGAATCAAACTGGATGCAAGCGGCACGGGGCAGAAATAAGTGGCAAAACTTACGAGAGGCCTATGTTCAACGGTGGACAAGATTGGGCTGATTGAGGATGATGATGATGATGATGAAGAATAAAAGATGTCGGGGCAGAGACATACCGTGTACCTGCTTATTAAATTGGGGCAATAGTTACTTACCTCATTTCCTTCACAGTATTCATTGGGTGTGGATCTACCTACCTGGTTTCTTAGTGGCTTCAGCATTCCTAGACATCACATAGATATCGATGAGGTAATTTTAAATATTTGTGAGTATTATATTCGAGAGAAAAACAATGGTGGACCTCTTAGGTCTGTACTACAAGTTCATCAGCGTATAACTGAAGCTACTGGAGTAAGTGAAACAAAGTTAAAAAGTGTAATTAAAGATAATAGAAGTCAACCGATGGTTCAAATTGAGGAAAAGGAAAATAAACCAAGACAGCACCCATAATCTTTAGATTTATCCGAAGGAGCCAAATTGGACATTCGTAATATAATATATGAAATGAGCGAATGCAGACAACACGTGACCTTGGGCAATTTTTATTTTTTAATTAAAACGTAAAGAAATTGAAAATGAAACACAGAGATAGTGATAGTGAAGGAAAAAGATACATAGTAGTGCATGCTGGTGGAATTGATGGATTTGTACAAGGAGCAGAACTAATTTTTTTGAAGTAAATCAAAGTCTGCAGATTATTATGACAACATGAACATAGAATTGTATACGAAATGACTTAAAGAAAAACAGTCACAAAATTTCACCGAACCCTCGGTAATTGTTCTCGACAATGCTTAAAAAGAATGGCACTGAGAACAACAGTCGGCTTGAATAAATTTGTTACATAAGTCAGTTCATTAATCTACTCAAAAATTAACTAAGAATCCCAATAGTTATTTTTTAAATCAAAGAAATACATTTCAAATAAAGGAATAAACCTCCTGCAACCCAAAATACATTGCAGTTCCACTCAAATAGTATTAGGCAGGAAAACCCAGATCTATCTGAATAAAAAAAAGCCCAATTTTATACGCAGTGGTGGCAACAAAATCTTTTTGGGGTCTACCAATAGCGTATGTTGTACATTTTTTTCACCTGCCTCTAATAATGATTTGAAAAGCAGTATTTTTTAAAAATTTAAACGACTTTCAAACACGTATATCCAGACATTCTCCATGTTTACCAGTCAGACTGATATTTAGTTAAACCTAACTTTAATTATATAGTTTTCTGAAATATTTACTATCTACTCGGTTGTAGAGCATAATAAATTAAAACGACTTCATATATTTTTTAAATCTTAAAAAAATCCTTCAAAATCGTTCTTCTTTGTTTACTTTCGAAATAAATTTATTCAAAAATAATGAAACGTTTCTAGAGTAAGAAGCGACGTGGCCATACGCCTTCAAAGTAATAAAATTCCCACTAGCAGTCTTGCAAAGTTGCAAATCTAAATTTGAATGTCCACCAGCTGGCAAATGAAATTTTGATTATCTAGAACAAAAGCGACAAGGTGTCTCTTTTGCGAACAAGCATTTTTCAGGCGTGAATTTTCATATTCTTTTATCTTTTAAATACTTATTCTTAATGTTATTGAGTTAAACTTTTTGTTCGAGTCCTATTTTTTAAGGTAGTTCGCTTGTGAAACGGCTTTCCTTAGGAGTGTGATCGAATTTGAATATATAGTTTACTAAAGTGTCTTTTATTTAATTAAAAAAACGAAATTTTTTAATCGTCTATGAGACGAAATATTAATAATTAAAATATGCATAATTAACATGCTGGAAAATGCCAATACATTTTGGAATGTCTCAAAAACGGTTTTTACCAGATTTTTTAAAAACTAATGCAACGTAGATCCAAAAATATGGATCTCTTTTTTTCTATTATTTGGCTCACACAGAATAGGTGGCCTATAGTTGTTCGACCAGCTTTAAATCTTGCCTGTTCTTCGGATTCCACATCTTTGTACTCCTGTTCAATTTTATTCTTCAATATTTCATCATATATTCTGCTAAGGCTGCTTGACACTGATATTTCTCTATAGTTATCGCAGTTGTCTTTACTTCCCTTTTTGTGAATAATTGAGATATATGATAATTTCCATTCCTTTGAGACTGATGTTCCGTTCATGTATTTTTGGAACGGTTCTTTTAGGTAATGAAATAGGGTGTCAGTTCCATATTTAATTAACTCTGCCGGGATGTTTTCAGAACTTGATGCTTAATCATTTTTTACAGAGCTCTTTCACTTCCTGCAATGTGACGCTAACAGGTGATCCGGTTGTTATAATGTTTGGATACTCTTCATTTTCCTGGAATATGTATCGGTCTTCTGTTAGAAGCTTCTTGCAGTAGTTATCCCATATCTGTGGTTTGATAGAGCTTATGAGATCTCTGCTTTTCTCTTGTCTAAGGAACTTAAGGGTTCGCCCACTTTCCGTACTCTTCCGACCGCCCAAGTCATTATTTAGTCTGGCGCACTTCCTTTCCCACTATTCGTTTTTTTTTTTGACTTATAAGTTTTCGTACTTGTTTTTGTGATTTTTTATATTCTTTCTTAGTAGCATTTGTTTTTTTTTGTTCAGGTATATATTGTGTTTATGTCTTTTATGTTTTATTTCCGTTTCAATTTCTGCGTCCCACCAATATGGTTTTTTCCGTTCTTCTTCCTTTTCTTTTGTTCCTAAAGCTTCTTTTCCAACATTATGGTTACTCTCTTTTATTAGTTTGTCTATTATAAGCCGTGTCTGGGTCACTTTGTTGGATATGTGTTAGTTTTTCTAGTTTTCCATCAAGCCTGGTTTGATAGAGTTTTTTTGACGTTTTCGCGGTCCAAATTTTCTAAGTTGTACTTCTCCTGTTCCATCATTTCCAAGTTGTCTTCAATGTTGTTAATGGTTGGTTTTATAAATTTTCTATGTTGAAGGAGTATCTTCGATTTAAGTGCGTAGTGGTCACTTTCGCATGTGGCCCCTCTATATACCCAGACGTCTTGCACAGTTAGCTTGGTTTCCTGCCTGATAATCAGATAGTCAATAATTGATTTTAAACCTTTAGTATGCTGTATTCAGGTATGTTTATGGATATCCCTATGTTTGAAGTATCAAGATCAATTAATCTTCTTCCCTTGTTATTCACTACATTTTCCCCATATTATCCGATGACTTGGTGTTTGTGCTGTTGTCCTATGTGGCGTTTAGATCTCCGAGTATGATTATTTCTCTGGCTGATCCAACTTTAATAATTTCTTGATTTCCCATATTGTACGTTGAATAAAATTTAGGCGAGCCTCAACATTGGCAACTGCTGCCAGGACTTTAGGTCTGCCATTCTGGTGGCAGAACCAGACTTTTTTTTGTTATAAATGATCCAAATAAATAGTTCTTCAAATTTTAGCATGATACAAAATGTTTTTTACATATTCCAGACAAGATGTTTATCGTTGAAGCGGATGTGCGCTGGCAGCAATGACCTTTCGTGTTAACGTCATGCTAATAACCTAAAAAATGTACTCTAACATTGATGCAAATTGTCCAAAAAAAACTGTTTCTAAGTGCCGGTGAAGTGAAAGGAATTACTACAGGAACCACCATTTTTAAGGGCCAATGTCCTATAACCATTAAGTTGAAGAGGTCCAATAGGCTATGATAGTTATTAATTTAATATCGGAATAGAAAATGTATGGTTTATTATATTTACTATTTATCCACAAATTATTTTCAAGTTAGCGGTGTAGTTGGTGTAGTTCCGCTCCATAACAAACAGAAAAGTTATTAAACTTCTTTATACTTGCTATTAATAACAAAATTTCATATGCCCTTGCCTGAAAATACAATATGCGGAAGTAAAAGTAAATTTTCTTCCGTATGTCTCCCATAGTTTCCGCGTTCTTTATTACCTGCACAGATTTTAGGGAGCGTGTAAAAGAACGCGCAGAGGTGCAACGTGCCGTCTTTTCACGCTTTTTGCATTTTTACATCAACTTCATATGAGGGGTATTCTCCGAAGAGCGATAAACGTATTTTTCAAGATAATAATTTCTTTGTTAAAATAAGTATTTACCCTAAAGTAAAATAACTTCTCCGGTTTCCCTGCAAAAATTCTCTGCTGTTCTGAAGAGCAACGAATTTTTTAAGGTAATAATTTCTTTTTTAAAACAAGTCCCAGATAGCACAAGATTTCCATTGGATATCCAGAATAGGTACATATAATGTCCTGTATGTCCATGGACCGTTTATGGATGTCCATATCTGGATGTCCAGTGTAAGTTCATCAGACGTCCATTAATTAAATTTCGGGTTGTCGGTAAAATCGGATACTGTTATATCGGCCTGTAGAATTGTCATTTCTTAACTCGCCGACCCGCCATGATCACAAAATATCCCTTCAGATATTTTGTGCTCATTATTGTGTTGACATCGAGCTAAAAAAGATCTTTGGAGTTTTAGTTGAGCTAAAATCAAGTGTGCTTTTTATTTGAAGAAGATGCCACCGTTAAAGGTAAGTATAGTTATTTTTAATTTAATTTTTTTAATTATACCAAAAATTACCGAACGAAATTACAGACATGCCCGACGAAAAGCTGATAATTTAGTATCAAATTCGCACAAATTTGAAAGTGAACAAAATATTCAGTATCAAAACACGTATGTTAAAATATAGCTTTTGTAGCTATACTTTTTCATACAATTACTTATTTAAATGGAAATTATTACAAATAAGTGCAAATATTTTGATAGGCCAATGAATTTTGTATCTTGTTGGTTAAAATGGAGCACAGATAGAGTTGTAAATTTGTGTAATAATAAAATTGTAAATTTTAGAGAAAATTCTCTCTGACAAACTCACTATTGAGTAATCAGTCTAATAAGATTGCTGGCATTAATAAATGTTATCAAAATTTATAATGGAATAAAAGCTATAGCAAATTTGAATAATTATATTAATTTTTTTATGACTATTTTGGATTAAACGCTAGTAAAAGTTTACATTGATGTGTATTTTTGTGCAGTATAATTGTAATATAATATATAATAAAGTTTTGACAGTTCGACTCTAGGTTTAAACTTATAATTTAATTTATTTTAATTATTTTTTAGATGAATTTTCCACAGGTTGGTCCAAATAAAATTCCTATGTGAAAGCCAATTTGTACCAAATTAGAGAGGATATTCAGGTAATCTTAAATAGGGAAAAAACAACAAGTATCTACAAAGAATTTTCTGCAGGAGTTCAACTATCCTTTTACTTAAGAAAATAATCAGCTGCCTCAAGTCACATAAGATCTTCAGGACAATTTAAACTTCAAAGATGCAGTAAGTTTATTACACTTCTCCTGAAATAAAAGCTGAAACTTATTCGAGTAATGCTTCTTTATGTGTATGAGTCTATTGTTAAAAAAAAACTTAATTTACAGGATTATTTTATATATATTTTTTTACTTTGATTCTTAAAGTCAAAAATATTCTTAGGTTAGCATATGTGGAATTAACGTTTAATTCCAAATTCCAATAAAGTAATATAATTTTAGGTTTTACAATTAGCGAAAATTGGAGGAAATTATACCTATTAACTTATTAAAAGATATTTTATTGTAACAATGACAGATAGCCTTTCCAAGAATTATACATATGATGGAACAGTAAAGTGCCCTTTAAAGAACTTATGTTCACTATTTGTAGGTAAGTTACCACTTAAATATAAAAATTTGATGAAAAAAATCTTTCTGTTTTATTTGTCATACTCGTAAATAATAAGAACAAATTAGTTGTCAGATTTCACACGTTGAACTCTAGATCCTCTTGTTCTGATAATACCCAGACAAAAAATGGGTTAAAATTTTTTTTCTGGTCTATTGGTTTAAGCACTCTAAGCAATAACGATGCATTTGGTTATATATATATATATATATATATATATATATATATATATATATATATATATATATATATATATATATATACTGCATCATTTAACGTTAAACCTTATTAATTTTCAGCTGCGGTAGAAGAATGGGGGGCCGATAAAAAACCGCCGAAGACGAGATTAGACAATGGCAGAAGAGAATAAACGACAGAAATAAATCTAGAAAAAAATAATTATTGTAACAATAAGAAGTCTTTATTTAAATAATTGGTAGATTTTCTATTACCCAATTGAAATTGTACCTATTACTATGGAACCAGATAACTTATTCATAGCGATCCTTCTACAGCTTGAACAATTTAAATCAATTGAAGCTATATTTTGTAGCACTTGCAATTCGACTAATTATAAAATTTTATATTCTTATATAGTATTGTATTAAAAACTTGACAATTGTAATCAATAAGTGTAATATGTGGATCCAGTTCCTGTTACCTGGTTCGCTAATGTAATTTATATCTGTTTAATTTTTGGGACTAATAGGGCCATCTATGGTTACTTGTTATCGACGTTTTGATGACATGAGTGGTCTGTGTCTTCAGAAGTGCAGATTAAGGAGGTACTGTAAGCTCTCGGAACCCTAAGCAAATTCTGAAAATATCTACCATTCACGTTACCGGAACGTCAAGAAGAGGGAACCATAGATTATGACCTATTTATCCAAAAAGCACAATACCATCGGATAATATGTCCACAATCGGGTCAAGAATGTACAATATATGGACATCCAAAATTAGTTCTATTAATATCCAATAATGATCCATACTTGGACAATATATGTAATCCAAAAAGACGTCCATGAGTGGGACAAACGTATAGTCTAGTGGATATCCATAGGATGTTGGTGGACAAATTGTGGACATCCCATGGATACCCAGTATGTCTAGCTTTGGATAAACGATGGATATCCAGTGGACTGAAGTGTGCTATTTGGGGTCTGTCGCTTGATATAAAATAACTTTTCAATTTTGCTATAAAAGGTTTCTTTTGAAGTTAGCCATAGAAAACCATATCTAAAAATTTTGCATTATGAATATTGTATGTCTAAAGCCAAAGTAATTTAAGACGATTTGAAGGGTTCGAAATGTGGACTAACCGGCGAATGTAAAAAATCTCCTAGACCTCACTAACCACCAACGAGAAAGTCTTGAGGAGAATGAATGAAGACCGTGAATTAATCACTGTTATTAAAAAGAGAAAGACATCCTATTTGGAACATTTTTTGCGCAATGAAAAATGCAAGGTTCCGCAACTGATTACGAAAGGTAAAATAGAAGGAAGACGAGAACCTGAAGGACAGCAAATATCCTGGCTCAGAAATCTAACGAGAGTGAACCAGAATGAATGCATCAACGTGATAAGAACAGCAGAAGATTGGCACTCTTTTGCCATAGTTATCGCTAACCTCCATTGAAAGAAGAAGCACTGAAAGAAGACGGTACGCCTTGTTAAGTTGTGGTGATTCTTGTCGACGAAAATATTCCATATACATTATTGTTTCTACGACAAGCACGGGATCAGGGAATAATACCAGATGGTTTCCGTATAAAATCTCCAGTTCCAGGACAACAGGCAAACAGGATATTGGAAAATACTCGTAAGGCGATAATACGTTCACAAACAAAGTATTATCGTTTTAAAAAGGCAACACTACTAGAGGACGTTCGTCAATGGTTTGAAGAAATTAAAGAATATACATTAGAAGAAGACTACGCCCCCATCCTAAGTAAAAATGACGCTACTTGTGACAAAGTGAGAACAAAACAAGAAGGCATACACAAAAATAAACTTTCCAAATACCAGAGCAGACAAGAACGTCAACAACCATCTCAAAGCCAGAGGACAATTGTTAATATATTTGCCAAGGAATTAACCTCAGAGGAAAACTCACTACTTGACAAAGGTTTGAACTTCACGGTTGCTACAAGAGAGGTTCCAATTCTTGATATAATTAGCGCTGCGGATTCAACAAACATCGAAGATCTTTTTGCAGATGAGGTCAGGTAGAAAGTAAGAGAGACTCTACAACAATCTGGAAAAACAAAACCTAGCTAACCTACAGAAGGATTCCAGTATTAAAATTCTATCAGCGGATAAAAGAAATGCCACACTCGTAATGAATACTGAGACGTACAATTAAAAAATTGACTTTTTAAGGAAAGGAAATTATACATCTCGTGCTAAAGATCCCACATCAACAATCGAAGGAAGAATATATCGCATTCTTAAGAAACATGAACGGTATATTCCTGAGAGCACCCGGACTAAGTTGACGTCACACCACAGCAAAACTCTATATCTTTTTGGACTCCCGAAGATACATAAACAAGACATACTTTTACGACCTATCAGGAGTTCCTGGATCTCCCCGACTTCTGACCTTGCCAAGTTCCTACTTCCAATCCTAAGACCATTACAAGAAAATACATCATTTCGTAGAAATTAAACGTGAAATAGAAGTACAACCGGAAGACCATTTTATTAGCTTTAACGTAGAAAGTGTTTTAACACCAACGTTCCAGTTAAGAAGTCACTAAAATCATAAGAAAAAAAGTTGAAGAAGACCAGACCTTAGCAGAAAGAACATCTTTACCACCGCACGCTGTCATGAACTTGTTGGAAAGTTGTTTGACTGATTCCTCTTTAGAGGAAAAGAGGAAAAATTCTACATCCAAGATGATGGATTACCGGTGATTGCAAATATTTTCATTGAAAAGTTCGAGACTTTTGCAATTGATTCCGCAAACCAAAGTTATGACTTAGATACGTAGACGATACATTTATTATTTGGAATGGAAACGATGAAGAACTTCAAAACTTCCTTTCTCATATCAACAATATCAGCCCAATCATTAAATTTGCCATTGAGAAAGAGGTACAAAATAAATTACCCTTTTTAGATGTTTTGGTCGAAAGAATTGGCAGACAAATTCGAACCTCAGTTTAAAGAAAAACCACACACACACACAGGACAATACTTAAACTATTCATCCAATCACTGCAACAACACCAAACAAGGAATTAAAAGAAATCTCGTAGATAGAGCCTCAACTTGCTGCAATTCCAACGAGAACTTGATGAAAGAGATAGATCACATTAAAAATAACTTGACAGCTAACGGATACCCAGTATATCTGGTGGATAAAATTCTGGAACAACGCAGAAATAGGATAATATCGACAACGAACGAAGAACGAAAACATATTGAACATCCCTATGTTAGAGGCATTTTGAAAGAAGTTAGAGAATAGGAAAACAAAAAATAAAATCATCGTTATTTTCACTTCAAGTAACTCTCTGAGAAGTCGGCTCACTAGGGTCTAACCAACAACTCAAAGGGACGTGATGGACTGTCTGTTTCAGAGACCATGTGAATGTGGCAACTCCTACGTTGGCGAAACAAGGAGACCCCTTGACGTAAGGGTCAAAGAGCATAAAAAATATACATCTCGAGGAGATACAGAAAAATCTGGTGCCGCCAACCGTGCCTGGACTCATGGACACCACATAAAATGGTTTGAAGCTAAAATTCTACACAGAGAACTACACTGGAGAAAACGAAAATTCAAAGAAGTCGTAGTTATACATCAGAACACGAGTTGCTTTCGTAAACCATCTTTAGGTATAAGACAAGCATCTTAATAATTGTAAATTATAACTAAATGCAGCATAAATGGGACCTTGGAGTAGCACGCATGACTGCAACCTCCTCAGTCATACTCCACTATATTTACTGTTAACACAACGCAGATAGGTAGATGATATAAGACAGTTTGCTGGAAAAGACTGGCTCCAGAAGGCGAGAGACAGATCCCAGTGGAGGACCATCGGAGAGGCTTATGTCCAGGAGTGGACGTCAATGGGCTGAGAAAGAAGAAGAAGACTTGAAAAACGGCTGGAGATAACTACTAGCCGAAACGTCGTGGAAATAGCGTTGTCTATGACCTTCAAACATATTATTGTTTGGTTATACATAACTTGTGGTGAGAGAAGTGAGATAATTTGATGCGGATTTTAGTATATTTTAGAGGGACTTCCGAGGTCTGTAAGAGAATGAAAAAAAGTTTTTGATTGGTAAACTTTATCGCCTTCTGTGTCTCTTTATGAGCCATCGCTTTTTTCATTATTTCTTAAATATATTAACTTTTTTACTCTCGTTTAAAATCCTTTCACCCATTAGTGTGGTTTTATTACAGGACCTATTCATTTTAAAGATTAAAAACTAAAAGAATGAAATTACACTGAGAACTGCGAAGTAAATCAACAAAAAGAAATAGATTATCATTGGTAGCGAAAGTAGGTATGGACTGCACTTTGGGCGTCCAATTTACAAGGCGTCAAAAATTGCAAAAAAGAAAAGACAGTTATAAAATCCTCAAGACTATATTAACTTTGCCGCCCTAATTTTGATGCTCACATTACAACCTGCGTGAAAATTTTCGTTTGTGGCTCATTTTTCTTTTTTTTTTAATGGTTTTAATTAGTAATTACGCAATACAAAAAATTCCTGTAATATAACTCCTCTTGTTAGGCTTGCAAACATTTTTTTTACCTAAATAACCCGAAATAGCCTATCTGTCTAAATAAAATTTTCACCTGCTGCTCATTTTTCTTTTTTTAATTACCTTGTTTGTTATTTGTAACAAGGAAACGGTTTGCGGTAAACCGTTTTTGTTAAGCTTGCAATATTTTTTTGAATTGGATGGATTATATTTTTTTTGTACGTCGAAATAAAGAACTTGCAATAAAGAGGTTTTATACGTATTTTTAAATGTTTATTATTTTCTTGATTATTAAACTGAAATAGGGATTTGTATTCTATTAATTAAATGTTAAAAAAAACAATACTACTATTACTAAATGTAATAGAGTAACAAAATGTCAAGGGAAAAAATTTTTGAAAATGCCTTAAATAAAGGGCGAAACGTTACTTGTAAAAAACCCAAAAAAAAGACAAAATAAAGGAAAAATTATATATATATATATATATATATATATATATATATATATATATATATATATATATATATATATATATATATCATATCAGAAAACGAAGCGATTTTTGGGAGGTAAAAATGACTCAATTACTGTCTGCGATTTGATTGCAGAAATGGGTAGGGAAAGGTCGTAGAAATGACGTCTCATCTCGTGTCTCAACAAATTTTGGTTGGAACATTGTTTTTTTAACAAATAGGTCGACAAATGATTTTCCCCCGGTTTTTTGGATTTTACGGAAAATCTAAGGGATTTGGAGAAAAATGTTCCAGAGACGAATTGTACGTCTTGAAAATATCTTCAAAATGAGTTTTTCTTTGTCCAAATCGGTCCGTAAACAAAAAAGTTATTGCAAATTAAACATTAAAAATGGCTTATTTTTTAATTGTTAATAACTTTTTTAATGTTCATTGAATTGTTTTCAACTTTTACCAGAATGTAAGCTTTAAAGTGCTTAAAAAGTGTGCGGAAGTTGGGCAGTGTCGGTCCAATAGTTTTTGTAAAATTGCAATTGTTTTTTAGAAAAACGAAAAAAGTGACTATTTTTGATTGGCTGTACCGTCGTCTAGGAAACTGCTACTGAGTTCTGTCAGTGTTCATTTTTTTCGTAAAGACTTAAGCTATCATGTAGTGAAAAAAGTGGATATTTTTCATATTTTGTTTATGCAAAATCGTCATAAAGATATGGGTAGTTTTTCGCTTATAAATAATTTAATTAACAACCGCATTTTTTGTCCGATTTGTTAATGAAGCATGTAATTGGATAGCTGGTAAAAAAACACTAATTTTGAAAAGAAAATATTAAAGCAGGTTTAGTGTAAATGCAGGAAGGGGTGCAAGACAAAAACTTGTACTCGTAGGAAAAATGGTATGAAGTGTACTACTGGCAGGTGTTAGGCTCTTATTAATAAACTGTAAAAAATTCAGCTCTTAATATGAATAAAAAATTGTTCTGTGATTTTAAAAGAAATTGCTCCTATTGGTCGTAGAGATTTTTTTTTTCAAAATTCGTGTTTTTTTACCAGCTTTCCAATGATATGCTTCATTAACAAATCGGACAAAAAATGCGGTTGTTAATTAATTTATTTATAAGCGAAAAACTACCCATATCTTCATGACGATTTTACATAAACAAAATATGAAAAATATCCACTTTTTTTCACTACATGATAGCTTAAGTCTTTACGAAGAGAATGAGCACTGACAGAACTCTGTAGCAGTTTCCTAGACGACGGTACAGCCAATCAAAAATAGTCACTTTTTTCGTTTTTCTAAAAAACAATTGCAATTTTACAAAAACTGTTGGACCGACACTGCCCAACTTCCGCACACTTTTAAAACACTTTAAAACTCACATTCTGGTAAATGTTGAAAACAATTCAATGAACATTAAAAAAGTTATTAACAATTGAAAAATAAGCCATTTTTAATGTTTAATTTGCAATAACTTTTTTGGTTACAGACCGATTTGGACAAACAAAAACTCATTTTGAAGATATTTTCAAGACGTACAATTCGTCTGTGGAACATTTTTTCTAAATCCCTTAGATTTCTCGTAAAATCCAAAAAACCGGGGAAAAATAATTTTTCGACCAATTTAAAAAAAAAACAATGTTCTAACCAAAATTTGTTGAGTCACGAGATGAGACGTCATTTCTACTACCTTTCCCTACCCATTACTGCAACCAGATCGCAGACAGTATTTGAGTTTTCTATTAACACTCCGTTTCCCTCAAGAAAAATGTTTATAAAACTACTTATTTTAAAACAACGAATTTACAAAAATTCAAATGCTTTGGGAGCGGACGAAGTGCAATGAAATGAAATCGAGTTGAAATTTTGTGAAGAACCTTTGGAAAATTTTGTAGAATATCCCTTAAAAGTTTGAAATAAAACTCTCAGGAAAACTATATGCAAGTCTTATTACGACTTTCTTCCAAGAAAATGTGATTTTTTACGTAAAGAAATGAGATTTTTCATGACTAAGACTAAATAAAACAAAGTGACAGGCAAGAAAATGACTTGAAAAATGCTTATAAATGTTTCGTCTGTATTGTTTTTCTTCTGACATTAAGGAAGTAGGGGCCGCATATTCCATAATCCATAACGAAAATAAGTCCCCATTGAAGCTAAATATCTAATCATTGGTTGAGCTGAACTAACTTGATGTGAATTTTCCTCAATATATAATTTTTCTTTAAGGTAGTTCAATGTGATCGAATTTGCATATATAGTTTACAAAGGTGTCTTTTATTTAATTTAAAAAACGAAATTTTTTAATCGTGTGTGAGACGAAATATTACCAATTAAAATATGCATAACTAACATGCTTGAGGTCACTTCTTCAAATGCATATCCACTAATGGATGTTTGCGATTCCATTTTCCATTTCTTCCCTACTTCTCACGGTGTGTATCAGTGTCTGAATATCGTGCAACCCCGTTCACTGTCTGATATTACGGAGCCAGGACATCTTCTTTCTTCCAATTCCTCTCTTGCCCTCGATCTTGCCTTCAATCATCAACTGTAGGAATTGGTATCTCTCATTTCGCATGATGTGCCCAAGATTCGTTTCTTGATTATGCTGAATAGTTCACGTTCTTTCCCAATACGTGAGAGAACTTCTTCATTGGTCATTCTCGCTGTCCATGATATCTTAAGAATTCTTCTGTGTATCCACATCTCGAAAGCCTCTAATTTATTGATAGCGCTTGTCTTTAATGTCCAACCCTTCACACCATAAAAAAGTATTAACCATACGTAACCTTTTATGAACCTCAGTCTTAATTTCAAGTCAAAATCCGAGTTTTACAAAAGCCTGTCGCACCTGTTCAATGCGACATTTTACTTCATTGTCAGAAGTCCATTCTTCGAATATCCATGTGCCCAGATATTTAAATTTCGTGACTCTTTCTACGGGTACTGCGTTGAATCTTATGTTGGCGTTTTGGAATAAATTGGGATTCCTTGAGATAATTATGAATTTTGTTTTCCTTGTATTGATGTTCAAGCCCATTGATTTGCTGCGCTCTCCTATTATGTTGATGAGTTTTTGGAGGTCGTTTATATTGTCGGCGATTAGGACTGCGTCATCCGCATAACGGATGTTATTAATCCATATTCCGTTAACTTTAATTCTCATTTCAATATCTTCCAAAGCCTCCTGGAAAATTGTTTCCGAATAAAGGTTAAACAGAAGAGGGGACAGCACACACCCTTGTCGCACTCCTCTTCGAATTTATATCGGATTGGAAACATTATTGTCTGATTTTATCTGCGCGGTTTGACCTCAGTATAAGCGGATGTCTTTCTGATCTTTGTCAAGTTTTCTAAGAAGCAGGATTGGTTTATGATGTTGTACACGATCGAATGCTTTCTCGTAATCTATGAGGCATAGGCACACATCTTTTCTCTGATCGTAACAGTTCTGAACAAGCACCTGTGTAGCGACTATCGCTTCTCTCGTACCTAGGCCCCGCCTAAACCCAAACTGCGAGTCGCTTATGTCTCTTTCGCATTTATTATATATTCTTTGATGTATTATTTATAGAAATATTTTTAGTGTATGACTCATTAAACTAATGAGTCTATGATCTTCACATTTTCTTGCGTTAGTCTTCTTAGGCAAGGGAATGAAGGTAGAGCATAGCCATTGTTTGGGGTAGCAACCCGTTTCGTAAATGATGTTAAAATATTTTATAAAGTGTCGCGATGCCTCTTTCATCCAGAAGTTTCAATATCTCAGACGGTATCTCGTCTGGGCCAGTCGTCTTGTTGTTTTTTGAATTTTGTATAGCTTTTTCTATCTCTTTTTTGGTAATTCATGGGCCCGATAAACAGTCGCTCCTATTACCCTCTTCCAGAGATCTGTTGTCATAGAAGAGTGCTTCTACATACTTTCCCCACACATTATTTTTTTTTGTGCTATCAAGAACTATCTAGTTATCTTGGTTGACCAAGACGCGTGGTCTTCTCCTTCTATATATCCCAGCGGTTTCTTTCAACTTTTTGTGTAGGTTACGATCATCGTGTTGCTTCTGGAGTTGTTCTATTTCAGCGCATTCACGTTTAAGCCATTCGTTTTTTGCTATTCTTATCTTTGATTTTACTAATCGTTGAATACTTTTATATTTGGTGTTATCTCTGTCGCTCCTGTGTTGTCGATGTTCTTTCATTAGCAATAAAATCTCGTCTGTCATCCACTTTTGCTTCTTGTCTTCCGATCTATATTCCAGTGTATTTTTCATGGCATTTGTTGTAATATTTGTTAACCTTGCCCACGTTTGTGTCAGATCTTCCTCAATTTTTGGTGTTAGTGTTTGGAGTGTGTGTTGATTTCATTGCTTATTTCGCCTTTTACCACTGGGTCCTTTATCCTTTCTATGGAGGTCACTACATATAACAAATGCCAATAAATTTTGGAATATCTCAAAAACGGTCTTTATCATATTTTTTACAAACTAATGCAACGTAGATCCAAAAATTATGAATTTTTTAGAAAAAACCCGGAATTTTTTTACCGTTTTGTTTAGAAAATACAGATTTTTTAAATAAAAATAATTTGAAAACATCTGACGCGTAATGGGGTACAGTGATCACAACATGGCAACCTTGTTATCGTCATACTTAACGCGCGATATTTCAAACCTAGGTTAGTTAGGTTAGTTCTTGAGAATGTGACATTTTTAAAATATATTTCTGGATATTTTTATTTATTTTCTCAATGTGTTGGGATGTCAACATAACAAACTGTATAGGTATGAGACTCACACTATATGAATGTTCTTATACATACGTTTACTCTATAGACCATTCAATATAGACATTTGCGGTGCTGCCAGATTTATTATATTTAAAGTTATTACCGTATAAGAATGTGTCTGTATATTGGAAGTTAACGTGTGTTGGGTACAGTCTCGTACAAAAACAAAATTCTTTATGCCTGAGAATCTTTAACTTTTGGTACTTACTTAAAGGCTATACTTTCGTTTACGACTGTCGCAAGTGAACTACCTTAAAATAATTCATAGACAATATTTAGTTAGCTAGCTAGCTCTGAAACCGTTAAATTTCTTCATTTTCCAGGCAATGTGGCTCATGCTTCAAGAAGAAAAACCAGACGACTTCGTAATTGCCACCGGTGAAACACATAGCGTCAAGGAATTTGTAGAAGAAGCCTTTAAAATCGTGGGAAAAGAAATTGTTTGGGAGGGAGAGGGAGAAAACGAGATTGGGAAAGAAAAAGACACCGGAGTAGTGAGAGTTAGAGTGGATCAAAAGTATTTCAGACCGACTGAAGTTGTAAGTAAAGATAATCTTATTTCCTTTGTAATCAATTAGAGAAACTTATTTTCAATTTTTGAAAGTGGATCTTGCTCTTATACGGAGTAACTGCAATGTTGAACTCGAAAAACAAAATGTTTTCTAGTTAAATTCATAACAAAGCTCAATATAAGCATCTTGAACGTCAATGCATTCACATACCTAACGAATAGAAGATCTTTGTACTCGCCATAGTACCATGCTGTTTTTTCAAATTCCTTCATAATAAAAATTTAATCTTTACTTAAATATCCATTTTTCGTTTCAATCGGAGTACCATAAACTAAATTTTTCACATGATACCATATATAAAAATCCATAGGACTGAGATTGGGTGGTTTTGGGGTTGTCACTGTTCCAATTTTAATTTGAGATTACTATGGCTCAGTTAATTTTACCTTATTTTTGCAAATACTCATATCAATCATCTCTCATAAATTTCTCGAATAAAAAGATACCATTAGTCGGTTAGTTGCACTTTTTTCGATTTGGCTACAGATCCCCGTAATTCTACTTCCTTGTCGATTCCTTTCATAGCTCGGTCATTTTATCTTCCTGAATTTTGGCTACATTCTTACGCTACAAAGTAGGGTTTTAAGTGGCGTTTGATTATCACTGTTTGACCCCTATTTATGTGGTTTTGCTTAGTATTCACTAGACTGTGGGTGGCTGTATTTATTTCTATTGTTGTTGAATTTACTGTTATTTTTTTCCAGTAAAATCTCGCTTTTCTTGCCTATGTCTATGCTATCCAATTTGATGAGTTATTTTTTTTTAATTGTGGCTTTTTGCATTATTTTTTTTTGAGTTGTTTTGGTCTTATTTGAATCCATTAAGTACTAATCGTCATATTTTAATTAATTTTCCCCATGTTCAAGTTTAATCTTTACTTCTGTCAATGCTTTTTAGGTTTACTGAGGTTGTAAACTTCCCATCATCGGTTCGGAATGAGATCTAGGCCTGTGGGGTCCTCAAGCTTTCAGAAAATCGATAATTGTTACAAAAGAGAAATTTTTTTCGTTTGCTTTTTGGCGAGAATTATATATCTTTAATTTGAAAATAACTACTGGGTTACTTATTTAATTTTGAGCGAAAAATATTAATTATTATTGAATTGGCTTATTTTACAAATATTTTTCAGCTGACTGTTGTTACTCAGGAACTCCCATAAGGCTGTTTTTGAGCTATCATATTTCTAAAATTCTGAACGCGTCTTTAGGAAGAAGCGTATTGTCCTTAACTTTAATTTTCCTATTTGATATAACTGATGAAGCTACAATTTTTACATTTAAATTTATATGGCCCATCCTTTGGGATTTTGGGGTGCAAAATAGATTAAATTATTTCAGTAGAGAAATGTAGACAGCTTTATTAGAGACATGGGTACGAATTGCCACAAACTGGGTAATAAAAAATATAGACACTAGTGTGCTTTTACATTTTGGTGACACATCTGTATATAAAGTTAAAGGCTTAATGAAAATTCTCTTGTTTTTTTTTATTTTCGCTCATGTAGAAAGGACATAAATACAATTTTATTAAATTAAAAATCAAGTTCTCTAAAGAAAATTATACTGTTCCATAATTTGTGAACTTCATCTACAAGAAATCTTTATTTATTAGAACTAGTAACTTTCGCTACCAGTTTTCAATAAAGGAAAATTTGAAAAAAAAAATTGAATCTGCTGACTAGACCATCTATCCAATTTAAATTTTTAAATAAAATATTCACTAAATCCATTACTTGTATTAATGACGAGTATAAATGTGGTTTTGACACTACAGAATGAATTTTGTGGCAAGTGTTAGGAATATCTCTTGGAAGTATACCTCCATCAGTGAATTAGGTGTGGTGGTCTAGTAGTATGTCCACCTTGACATCCAGGCATGAATTCGTTTGATTTTTACCTATAAACCTTGTATATAAAACGCTTGCTCAAACAAGAGAAGAAACTCCCTTTCAGTGACAACACATATTTTTTAACACAGGATTGTTTTTTTGTTGTTAAATAATCTGGAAAATATGGTATCCTAAAATAATTTCATGGAAAATTTTAAAGTCATTCAACTATTCTTAGAGTGTTTTAAATTTAATTAGGTATTGTTAATTACAGAAAAATAAACAATTCTTAAAAGTGATTAAATATTAAAAAAGTCATGAGAAAAAGATTTTTTATTGCAGAAGCACATTTGTGAAATTTATGAAATTAATTTTTTGAAAAATAAGCCAAATAGGGAATTTCCGGAACCAGTGATTTAGGTACAGATTTTTTTTTATTGCTTTTCAGAGTTTCCTACTAGGTGATGCTACGAAAGCAAAAAGTAAATTCGGCTGGCAGCCTAAAATTTCCTTTTTGGAACTTGTAAAAGAGATGCTGGAATTTGACATAGAGCTCATGAAAAGAAACCCCCTGGCGTAATCTAAAAAGAATGTTTAACCACGACCGACAAGCCAAAATGTAGTTATAATGATAAATAAAATGCTAGAATGTAAGACCGGAAACTGATATGCAGTATTGATTTTTAACCGTTTTAAAGGTCTAGATGGCACTTTCAGTAACGGTCGTGCACAAATGCTCATAAATTCAAATTTCGCATCCTGAAATATATATATATATATATATATATATATATATATATATATATATATATATATATATATATATATTATTAATCTAAGTGACAGCCGTATATCTCTATTTTTTGATTTTTTTATATTTTATAAAAGCTACCCTCGCTATATTGATCTCTCTTAAAATATTTATATAATTTTATACATTTCTAAGTACAGTCGAGCGCGGATCTAGCCTCTTTCTTTGGGGCGTTCATATCACAAAAGTACAGTATGGCAAACGAAAGTAAGTTGTCGACGTGTAAAAGGCAGGGTCGGGTCTGTTTTCCTGAATTTGAAGCTCTTGGGAGGGGCTATCGCAAGAAAAACAAGTTGTCGACGGGGGGGGGGGGGGGAGATGGCAGAAGCATACACATACTTAGTATAAAAGGCAAGATCGTGTTTATTTTCCTGAACTCAAAGCTTTTGGGAGGGGAGGCGACCGCAAGAAAAAACAAGCTGTCGACGGGGGGGGGATGCCATTTGCATACATATTCCTAGTATAAGAGGTAAAATTGGGCTTATTTTCTAGAACTTAAAGCTCTTTGGGGGGGGGGGGGGATTGTAAGAAAAAAAAGTTGCCAATGAGGGGAGGGATGCTAACTGTATAATTATTCCTAGTATAAGAGGCAAAATTGGGTTTATTTTCCTGAAGTCCAAGCTCTTGGGGGCGATCGCCCCCCTTGGATCCGCGCCTGAGTACAGTACTGCATATAATGTTATATAATTATGAGGTCTAGTTGGCCGCAGAGCCTCTGAAAACATACTCTAAGATTTATGGGCTTTTTAAAAATATTGAAATAGAATTTTATTCTTGTGAAAACCATGGCATTTTATTTCTAATTTTAATATATATTCTGTTTATTTTTTAAAAATATTCTTTTTATTACATCTCTACTTTTTCCAAGACATCTTGTTAATTGTAAAAATTTTTTTCCATAAGGAAGTTTGTAAAAAATGTATATTGTAAATTTTTATGTGTGGTAATGGTGCATATTGTGTCATAGATTTTACAAATAAAATCTATTTAGAAGTAAAAATGTAGTTTTACTGGTAACGTTGCTTAGTGACAAACCTATTCGCAAGTCTGCTGCAATTTCTCTGTTCACGCAGAGGTGGACTAGGGGGGGGGGGGCGGAGGAAGAGGCAAATCTTAATAAGTCTTTCTGAATCAAATCCTAAACAAGGCCAAAATATTTATTTATATGTATTTTCGTTTTAAGCAGAGAAAAAGAAAGAATATATACAAATAATTTGTTTTCTGTAAATACAACTCTCGTCCTCCCTCTTTACCCGTTTTGACCACTTTATGATCGCGTCTAGGGGGAGGGGGGAAGAAGCGAGAGCCACATTCCTAACGAAGCGAGTCTATTTTTTCGAAATTCGAAGTTCTTGGGAGGGGGAAGGGTGGCTGCCCTCCCTTGGATCCGTCCCTGACAAATACGTAAGGATTTCTGCTGTTGATTTTTTGTTCGCCCACAGACGCTGTACAATGAGCTTTGAAAATAATGAATGAGATTTCACTAGAACGTCGGCTGCCTACAGTTTTGAGAAGGACTGGGTACACATACACAGGATGCCCGAAAACCTTCGATTATATATATATATATATATATATATATATATATATATATATATATATATATATATATATATATATATACATATATATATATATATATATATATATATATATATATATATATATATATATATATATATATATATATATATATATATATACTAGTCAAGAAACGATATTCCGAACTAGAGTTCTTGGGGGTGCAGTTTATTTATATTTGTAGGCCTTGATAAGGAAAAAACCCTTTTTTGATTCTGTCAAGCTTTCGAGAATTTATGTTTTCAGGATATCTCTACAATATTAATTACAAAGTTAGAATATTAAACTTAACCTATAATTATTAAGAAACTCACCAATGTGGTTTGAATATGAAACAAGTAGATATGTGAAAAACAGGCAAAAAAAACACCATTAAAACTTTTTAATAATATTTAAAGCCATAATTTGATAGGATTGTTGGAATTTGATTAAGTTTTCAAAAATCACGGGACAACAAAACGTCCCACTTGACTATTTCACCATTTTATAGTAACAAACCTCAGGTGTCAACCGAGAACAATGGCGCGGGTGGCCTAAGTTGTTAAGGATATACGAATCTGTAAAACAGTGGCGTAGCCAAGTGTGAGGTTTAGCAAAAAGCGAAAATTACTTGTTTGATATTTTTACATGATATAAGAGAAATTAATGGAAAACACTTATTGATCTGAAGATGGACTGTTCAGGAGGCTCAAATATTTTTCTTTTTCCAACTTTAAAATATGGCTGTAAATGGTACTCAGATTCTCGGTGTCGCTTTTTTTATTCCTCACACAACACCATTTGTCCCGCTCCATAGGCAGCCATGCAATCCCAAATCATAATTGTGCCTTTACCGTTTTTAACACTGGGCATCACACATTCTGGGTTGTATTCTTTGCCCACCCGGCGCCTAACATAAGTCACACTGGGAGTTCCAAATACCTGTGTGAAAAGAAAAAACTGGTTTAATTTAGGATTTCATTATTTTTCTTGCAGAATTTGTTTTCAAAGATATTGACTTGTTTTAATGCAAAACAAAGTAAATAATACTTTGAAGTTAGATTCATCTGACCATAGTATGGTGGGCCAATCTTCCACTGTCCAATCTTTATATTTGAGGGCCCACTCCAACCTATTTTTCTTATTGTGTGTTTGTAGTAATGCCCCCGATGTTAAGGGCATATAACTAACGAACTATTTCAACCACCGTCAAAATGTTAGGATGTTTCATCCCAGCTTCGGTGGTGGACTTATCAGCGGGAACCACCGATGCCTCCCTCAGACATCCTTGTCATGCTTTCCACAACATGGAACTCCTACTTAAGTCAAATTTGTCGGAGGACAACGGTGAGATGTTCTTACTACAAGATGTGCTTTGACAGCCTCGACTTCTTCCTTGCCTTGCAACCTTTTAATCCAGCTTTAAGAAGCCTTCTTCTTACAGATTTGCCTCTTGCTTCAGATAAAGTTGTAGCAAGGTCGAAAGCTGTTTTTTTGCGGTCTTGTAGAGACTGCCTAATCAGCAATTCGTCTTCACGATCTGAAGTAACTTTTTTTCTGCCTGTTTCACTGCACATTTCTCGGGCTATCTTCACCTGAGACATACCCTGTTCACGTAAAATCTTACGGCCAGATTCACTACACGATTTAAATTTAAAATTGACAACAGAGGGTTTAAACTGACACGAGCAACAAGAAGTCAACCAAGTCTTCAACCCTAAAAATACAAGCATAAAAAATCATTTTGTTTTATGACTGAACCGGCAAAAATGAGGAAATATATTTATTTTCGGGATACAACTATTTTTCTTACATATTTCAAGGCTTTATCGCAAGGTTCTTATCCTTAATATTCTTACATAATCATTTATTTGTTGACATATATAATATAAATTATGACAATGTCATAAGCAAAACAAAACTACACGTTATAATTATTAGTCTTTATAGTCCGGTCAAGTTAGCATCAAAAATAGGGGTAAGGTTACATTAATTCGCACCTTGCTAAAAATTGGCATGAATGTTGGGAACCCTATTATACACAATTTGTCAATTATCCACATCAATCCGAAGTGTGGAAAAAAATTTATTCAAGATCAAATGTTGCAAAAATCGGTTTTTTGAGTTTTCCAGCTAAACGGTAAGTTTTATAATAAAAATAGGTGAGACAAAAATTATTCATCATGCAATTATCTATAAAAATTGTTCATACACTTTTTTTCCTAAGAATCACCATTTCGGAGATACAGCGATGCAAAATGTTGAAAAAGTTGTATTCTTCATAATATGCACACGTTTCCGCGCCACCCGTGGCGCGTTTTTTTTTACGTGGTTTCCCCGGTAGGCCTATTCCACGATCTATTGTGCTTCTGTTGAGTTAAAAAGCTATTGTATTAAATTGAAAATGGTACTATTGTAAATAACAAGAGCGGTGTAAGTAATGCGTAAATTGAGAAAATTATTCGTCTGATTGATACTCTTCTAATTATCAACAAAACTTATTAATGTTGATGCTCCTGACTTTTCTGTTATAATAATTTTATCGCCATACTTCAACTTTAATCGTAACTTAATGGTTCTATTATCTAACGAATTGTTGCAAATATTTTGTAATTCGTCTAATGAAAATTGACAATCATCACTATTTTCGATGTGTGCAAATATTTCTTCCATTAAAAGATTCGTACTTTCAGATTGAGGACGACCGGCTTGACCCCCCGTAGTCGGTCTCAAGAAGGCATTATGACAGTCTTTATTATACTTAGCTTCGGCAGCAACTAAATCATGTTCGAACTCAATTCGAGTAATAACAGCTTTTGCTACATGATCAGAACGAGTCTGGGCTATATTCAGGATTGTTTCTTTGAATGAAAGTGTTGTTACATGAAAAATTTTACGCCGATACTTCAGTGCTTTTCTGTTTTCTAGCTCTTCATTCAATTCATTGCCACAAAATAAGCAACACTTTTTAAAACAAAAAAATGGTTCACTTACGCGTGCTCTAGTACGAGGTGGACTTATTTTTGATGTACTAGCTTGTTCTTCATCCTGTTTTCTTTTCAATGCAGCGATTGTACCCTTCCGAGTATAGTTTTTTCGACACTGCACATGAACTGTCACAGAAGTCTGGTCTTTCAGGTATTCCGAAAATTCATCACCTCTTTCAATACTTGCATTAATTAATGTCTTTAGGCCACGATCAACAGTAACTGTTTCGCTTTCGGTCAAATGTTTATTACAAATAAAGCACAACTGCGACATTTCTATTACAAACACAAAACTGCACAAATTTTGTTTGAAAATATAAGCAATAACTACGTGTTCTTACTACGAAAGAATGCTTGAGACTAATACTATTCTATCTAGGGAGGCTCTTCAAAAAGGAGCAGGTATACGAGCGTCGCCACGTGGACAATTGAATAGCAGACAGATGTTGCTCAAGGCCGTACGGTCATATAAAATGAGGGACTGGGTTTTTTTTGGAGTTTATATTTTTAAAACTGTATAATATGTATGTATACGCTACGAAAATTAATATTTTTACTTATATTATCGTTCTGTAACGTATATTACGGTAATTGACATGCATATTATGAAGAATACAACTTTTTCAACATTTTGCATCGCTGTATCTCCGAAATGGTGATTCTTAGGAAAAAAAGTGTATGAACAATTTTTATAGATAATTGCATGATGAATAATTTTTGTCTCACCTATTTTTATTATAAAACTTACCGTTTAGCTGGAAAACTCAAAAAACCGATTTTTGCCACATTTGACCTTGAATAAATTTTTTTCCACACTTCAGATTGATGTGGATAATTGACAAATTGTGTATAATAGGGTTCCCAACATTCATGCCAATTTTTAGCAAGGTGCGAATTAATGTAACCTTCAATGTCTATTTTGACCAGACTATTTAAGGATATGGTAGAAATAATTGCGTACAAGTGTGTACTTCAAACTCTGATAACAATCTAAAATTCTAAAATTCGTGAAATAGTTGTTATTTCATTTTTAGATTTTACGCACGATTACAGATATATTTCACATATAATGTCCTGTACCTAAGTTTAACTGTAAATGACATATTTAAAATTTTCTGTCAAAAATGGCATTTGCAGGCTTATATATAACTATTAATTTCCCCTATATAAAAGCCTTTATTATTCAATTGAGGTTGGTTTATTTCAAAAAGGGGGTCTACTTAAGTGGACTGTGTTGATATTTTGATAATAAATACATACAGGATGATCAAAAACTAGCTTTAAATATATTAACTTGATAAAATTGTTAATAGTCAATTTTTTTTGTAATCGCCTATTTTTACAATGTTTATTTAGCATTAAAAATAAGGTGACTGTATGAGTTTGTGTCTATTATAATTTGCTTTGTATTAATAATTAATTACCATTTAAGGTTTTTTCAGAAAAATATAGTTTTATTATTCCATCATTTCTTACAGCATTTGTTAAATTACCATGTTTCTTGAAAATTCCGCAATCTCACTACACTGCTTTGAACATTTTAAATATCCTACTATTCAAATAATTTTTTCCTTTTCCCCGGAGTGGAAGACCGTACAGAAATGGAAATTTTTATGCGTCTTATAAAGGTTGTTTTTTTATAGAGATATAAAACTTTAAGTTGGCAACACTTTTTTAACTGGCGGCCATTTTGTCAGCTGTCAAGTGATTTATGTTTAGTTTGATTTGGCATTTCAACATGAGTAGACTGACATCTGAACAACGCTTCCAAATTGTGCAAATTTATTTTGAAGATCATGGTTCTGTTTGAAATACGTATCGCGCATTACGTCCATTTTACGGTCAACATAATCGTCCATCAGAGCAATTAATTCGATTAACTATGGAACGTTTTCGCACCACGTTTACTTTAAATGATAATACGCATCCACAGAGACGTCGTACAGTGCGTACAGAAGAAGTCATTGCTGCTGTAGAGCGTAGCGTAGAGGAAGACCCGAATCAGTCTATCCGCCATCGTGCACAGGAATTGGATATGTGTCCATTCACTTTATGGAAGATTTTGCGGAAAGATCTTGGTTTGCGTGCTTACAAAATCCAACTCGTGCAAGAATTGAAGCCACACGATCACCTAGCAAGTCGTAGATTCGGTGAATGGGCCCAAAACAAGATTGCCGTTGATCCCGATTTTCATAAGCGAATTTTGTTTAGCGATGAAGCTCACTTTTGTTTGAATGGATACGTCAATAAACAAAACTGCCGTATTTGGAGTGATGATAATCCTCAAGTGTATGTTGAGACACCGTTACAGCCAGAAAAACTGACTGTTTGGTGTGCTTTATGGGCTGGTGGAATCATTGGTCCGTACTTCTGTAAAAACGATGCTGGTCAGAACGTTACAGTCAATGGTGACCGCTATAGAGCCACGATTACTGACTTTTTCGTTCATCAATTGAACAACCATGATGTGCAGGAGCTGTGGTTTCAACAAGACGGCTCAACATGTCACACAGCTCGTGCCACAATTGATTTATTGAAGGAAACGTTTGGTAACCGCATAGCTTCACGTTTCGGACCCGTGAATTGGCCTTCAGGATCGTGCGACTTAACGCCGCTAGACTGTTTTCTGTAGGGATATGTGAAGTCGCTAGCCTAGGCCGATAAGCCCGAAACGATTGATCACTTGGAGGACAACATTCGCCGCGTTATTGCCGATATACGGCCACAAATGTTGGAAAGAGTCATCGAAAATTGGACCTCCAGATTAGACTACGTGCGAGCCAGCCGTGGCGGTCATATGCCAGAAGTCATATTTAAATTATAATGCCAGAAAGTTATCTTTCGAATAAAGTAAATTTCATGTCAATTTAAAAAAATCATCTTTGTTTTATTCCATTTAAAAGTTCTATACCTCTATAAAAAACACCCTTTATTTTAATCTCATTTCGCAACTAGTTTTTTAGGGTAGTTATTGTTAAAAATAACATCATTGTGTGCAAAAAATTACCAATCGTTCATAAGTATATTAGTAATAATTACACGAATACAGGAACGTTTAAATTCTTTTAACAACTTCTTTTACATCTGTTATTTTTGATATACGAACATAAAACCCCTTTGGTAGCGCGGCTTCCTTTGGATCTCACTGTTATGATATTTATGTAACTTGTCTTAATGTTCACACACATCTACGCAAACAAACACTTTCGGTTTCTAGAACATTACTATTTACTTATTTACTGCTTTTTATTGCCCGAAAAGCCGCTGTGACACGCGGTCTTCAATGCGGGTGGTCGCTTTCCGATTCGGAGAAATTGTCTGGTGGAAATAGAGATTTGAATGTTGAAAAATTGATGTGTTGCTGCTTTATGATTTCCTATAATAAATACGTTATTATTATCAGGGTACTGGATTTTAACTACATATTGCAGGATTTCTATCAAATATCTAATTTTTTTGTGACGTATGTTGAGCTACTCTAAAATAATAAAAAAAAAATAATTATTTGAATCTCTTTAGTATAAGCAGGCGGAGTTAGTACTCCAGGAAACGGAGTGTTAAAAAAAACTTAAATCTGCCTCTGATCTGATTGCAGAAATGGGGAGGGAAAGGTAGTAGAAATGACGTCTCATCTCGTGTCTCAACAAATTTTGGTTGGAACAGTGTTTTCTTTTTTAACAAATAGGTCGAAAAATGATTTTCCCCCCGTTTTTTGGATTTTACGGAAAATCTAAGAGATTTAGAGAAAAATGTTCCACAGACGAATTGTACGTCTTGAAAATATCTTCAAAATGAGTTTTTGTTTGTCCAAATCGGTCTATAAACAAAAAAGTTATTTAAAATTAACCATTAAAAATGGCTTATATTTCAATTGTTAATAACTTTCTTAGTATTTATTGAATTGTTTTTAACTTTGACCAGAACATGAGTTTTAAAGTGCTTAAAAAGTGTGCGGAAGTTGGGCGCTGTCGGTCCAATTGTTTTTGTAAAATTGCAATTGTTTATTAGAAAAACGAAAAAAGTGACTATTTTTGATTGGCTGTACCGTCATTTAGGAAACTGCTACAGAGTTCTGTCAGTGCTCATTCTCTTCGTAAAGACTTAAGCTATCATATAGTAGAAAAAAAGTGGATGTTTTTTTTTTTGTTTATGCAAAATCGTCGTGAAGATATAGGTAGTTTTTCGCTTATAAATAAATTAATTAACAACCGCATTTTTTGTCCGATTTGTTAATGAAGCATATCATTGAAAAGCTGGTAAAAAAAACACGAATTTTGAAAAAAAATGTCTGCGACCAATAGGAGCTGAGTTAGTATTTTTTTTTCAAAAAATGACAGAGCGCTTGTTTATTTATGTTAAGAGCTGAATTTTTTACAGTTCATTAATAAGAGTCTAAAGTATATGAAATCATTCGATTGAGGTTAATTTATACACAATCAATTCTTTTTTTCATTTATAGGGGCTAGAGCGTTTTCTCTTAATAAAAGGAGAGCGGGACGAAGTCTTAGAGTACTTACTACTGCTTTGAACTTCTTTATAACGGTTTTCTTACCATTAAAACACTGATAGCCTTTTTGGATTAAGTTTTATTAAAATTATGTACGAGCGGCACACACCCATTTGACTGTTTACTAGACTACAAAACACACTTAGAATTTTTACTTTGAGAATTATATTTAAAACTGTATTTAAAACATTTTTTCACCGTACTGCGAAACACTCTACTGGTACTGTCTAAGTACTTTTTGAACTAACTCTTTCTAAGATTGAAATCACACTGTCGAACTAACTTGTCTAAGCTTGAAATTACACTGCCTCTTGCAATAAATTCGGGCTGTATTTATTTCACCTAGTGACGTCGCAATCTACGGGACTTTTTTCTGTGTACGTGCCTTGGCTAGCTGATTTTGCGAAAAACATACATAAATCAATATTTTTAATTAAAATCTGGCAGCTTAAGAATGTGCTTTATAGTTGTAACGTGACTTTTGGCTAGAAATCTTGGCGAAAAACAACAATAAATAATATTTCTTAATTAATTACTGACAGGAGTTAATTGCTAGCTAGAGAATTTCGTGAAGGAATGTGTAAACAATTTGATCGCCTACCATCCTAAATTTGCGTACTTAGAATCTCACGAATGCAACATAAGCAAAAGAACACCTGCGGATCACGCGACTTCTATTCACGTCAAAGGCACGGGATTCGGGGACTCCACACCCGAATGTTTTAAATTCTTTTATTTTACAAATGCGAGAACCAGCGGTCGGTCGATTTCTGGTATTAAAAATTGAACTTAAAAAAAATTTCAATTTTATTTCAGATGCTGATTCTAAAAGTGTTTGAATTTTATTTAATCCGGTTCAATACAACAAAATGGGAGTAAGTTAACATTTTATTTATTTTAATATTTTAGAACTTTTTATTATTTTATTTTTGACTTTTAAACTTCAATTTTTAAATTAAATTATTTTAAATTTAATAAAGTTTTTTTTTCTATTCCTGAATTTTTAAGTAAATACTTGTACTATTTAAAACAGATTTTTTAATCCGGCTTTTCCTTTTATAAACTTAGATAAATTTTGCTTGTGAAATATTTTTAATATTTTTAATTTATTAACTTCTTTGAAAAATAAAATTAGTCCCGGGCCATCACACCTTATTATATATATATTTAGTTTTATGAACAATTATATTCGGCCCCCTCCTACCTCCCCCTAAAAATTATATTTTTCAAGGTTTCTCATTTTTTGCTTTTATTGAATTTGTTGGATATGTATAAATTAGAAATAATAATATCGTGCTAAAATTTGAATTTTCTTATTATTGTATTGAAATAACATCTCTTGAATAATGTTATTGTTATAAAATAAGGTTGTATTAAAAGTTATACAATAATCCATTAAATCATAATTATCGTTAAATAACGTATATTTTATGAATGTAGTAAAAATGAAGAAAAATTTTTGAATTTATTAATATAAAAACATATATATGATAAATATTCTTGCATAATATATTCAATAGCATATACAGGTGATCAATTATACAAATTACTACAATATTCTTCAGGAGTCTGAGAATTTTTGAAATTATATCACACAAGACAATGAAGTTTTAAATAATTAGTCACATATGTATTAATATTTATTGTTTATTATTATACAGAAAGAAAAATCATTATAAATACATAAATAATGCACCTTAAATTATCTCATCTTTTATAAATACAAAACAATAAAGACATTTTCATTTTTTTTTTGTTGTACAATGTCATTTTCATCAACGTCACAATCATCGTTGCTTTCCGATTCATAATTCTCTTCTTCGTCAGAGTCGTCATCGCTATATGTATGTATCGCTATGATCATCGATGTCAGTACATACTTGACTATCCTTAAACATATTATCTAACATATCTAAATTTAATATATTTTCAGCTATGTTCTCATTGTCGTTATCATCATCATCTTCATCAATTACTGTGTGAATCGTTTCTCTATTTGTACAAATATTGGAATCGCAGTTGGAGCACGCAGTAGTACACTTCATACCATTTTTCCTACAAGTACAAGTTTTTGTCTTGCACTCCTTCCTGCATTTACACTGAACCTGCTTTACCCCCTCTAACTTACCTTATCTGGCGTCCAGCACGTACCCTCAGTTTAGCGATCTCCTAAAGGGTTGATTGTATATAAATTAACCTCAATTGAATGATTTCATATACTTTAGGCTGTTATTAATGAACTGTAAAAAATTCAGCTCTTAATATAAATAAATAATCGCTCTGTGATTTTTTGAAAAAAAAATTGCTAAATCGGCTCCTATTGGTCGTAGAGACTTTTTTTTCAAAATTCGTGTTTTTTTACCAGCTTTCCAATGATATGCTTCATTAACAAATCGGACAAAAAATGCGGTTGTTAATTAATTTATTTATAAGCGAAAAACTACCCATATCTTCATGACGATTTTACATAAACAAAATATGAAAAATATCCACGTTTTTCACTACATGATAGCTTAAGTCTTTACGAAGAAAATGAGCACTGACAGAACTCTCTAGCAGTTTCTTAGACGACGGTACAGCCAATCAAAAATAGTCCCTTTTTTAATTTTTCTAATAAACAATTGCAATTTTACAAAAACTATTGGACCGACAGCGCCCAACTTTCGCACACTTTTTAAGCACTTTAAAACTCACATTCCTGTAAAAGTTGAAAACAATTCAATAAATATTAAGAAAGTTATTAACAATTGAAAAATAAGCCATTTTTAATGTTTAATTTGCAATAACTTTTTTATTTACAGACCGATTTGGACAAACAAAAACTCATTTTGAAGATATTTTCAAGACGTACAATTCGTCTATGGAACATTTTTCTTTAAATCCCTTAGATTTTCCGTAAATTCCAAAAAACCGGGGAAAAATCATTTTTCGACTTTTTTGTTAAAAAAAAAAACAATATTCCAACCAAAATTTGTTGAGACACGAGATGAGACGTCATTTCTACTACCTTCCCCTATCAATTTCTGCAATCAGATCGCAGGCAGTATTTGAGTCATTTTTATCTCCCAAAAATCGCTTCGTTTCCTGGCCTAATATCTGTTAACTACAGAGAAACAATGACTGTATACTTCAAACAAACCAAAATATTTTAATATTTTATAAACTATACAAAAAGGTAAAATATTTAGTAGTTTAGTTAGCTACTTTTACCAATATGGAAATCTGTTTTTTAAAAAAACTAGCATGGCTCTAATACAATCTAATATTTCTGTATTGTTTGTAATATTGAATATTCCTCCCTTATTTAACCTACGGTTGGATGGTACGAAACTAAAACCTTTTTTTAGGTTGTTCTTCATGCCTTGTAAAGGGTGTTTTTTTTTATAGAGGTATAGAACTTTTAAATGGAATAAAACAAAGATGAATTTTTTAAATTGACATGAAATTTACTTTATTCGAAAGATAACCTTCTGGCATTATAATTTAAATATGACTTCTGGCATATGACCGCCACGGCTGGCTCGGACGTAGTCTAATCTCGAGGTCCAATTTTCGATGACTTTTTCCAACATTTGTGGCCGTATATCGGCAATAACGCGGCGAATGTTGTCCTCCAAGTGATCAATCGTTTCGGGCTTATCGGCGTAGACTAGCGACTTCACATATCCCCACAGAAAATAGTCTAGCGGCGTTAAGTCGCACGATCTTGGAAGCCAATTCACGGGTCCGAAACGTGAAACTATGCGGTTACCAAACGTTTCCTTCAATAAATCAATTGTGGCACGAGCTGTGTGACATGTTGCGCCGTCTTGTTGAAACCACAGCTCCTGCACATCATGGTTGTTCAATTGATGAACGAAAAAGTCAGTAATCATGGCTCTATAGCGGTCACCATTGACTGTAACGTTCTGACCAGCATCGTTTTTAAAGAAGTATGGACCAATGATTCCACCAGCCCATAAAGCACACCAAACAGTAAGTTTTTCTGGATGTAACGGTGTCTCAACATACACTTGAGGATTATCATCACTCCAAATACGGCAGTTTTGTTTATTGACGTATCCATTCAAACAAAAGTGAGCTTCATCGCTAAACAAAATTCGCTTATGCAAATCGGGATCAACGGCAATCTTGTTTTGGGCCCATTCACCGAATCTACGCCTTGCTAGGTGATCGTGTGGCTTCAATTATTGCACGAGTTGGATTTTGTAAGCACGCAAACCAAGATCTTTCCGCAAAATCTTCCATAAAATGAATGGACACATATCCAATTCCTGTGCACGATGGCGGATAGACTGATTCGGGTCTTCTTCTACGCTACGCTCCACAGCAGCAATGACTTGTTCTGTACGCACTGTACGACGTCTCTGTGGATGCGTATTATCATTTAGAGTAAACGTGGTGCGAAAACATTCCATAGTTAATCGAATTAATTGCTCTGATGGACGATTATGTTGACCGTAAAATAGACGTAGTGCGCGATACGTATTTCGAACAGAACCATGATTTTCAAAATAAATTTGCACAATTTGGAAGCGTTGTTCAGGCGTCAGTCTATTCATGTTGAAATGCCAAACCAAACTAGTGATATGAGAATACGTATTAAAATAACCGAACAATTCGAATAGTAACTTAATCGTATTAAACCGAATAGTTCTTTGGCATCCGGAATGCGGAATTCGGAATGTGACGTGCTTCGGTTCTATTGAAATAAATGGAAACATAGTGTCAGAATAAGAATAATTTTATCCTTGTTTCGTTTGTAGTAACGCATAAATATGTCTTGGTCTTCGGAGCGACAAGAAAACGAAGATTGAATGCTACGGACGGTGCTCGTTTGATTCGTATTAGTTCGTACTGTTTCGGGTGATGTGGGAATACGTATTGAAATAACCGAGCAATATTCGAATAGCAAATTAATACGTATTAATTTAGACACTTCCTTGGCATACGGAATGTGATGATACCGATGTTTTTTTATATAATGAACGATGCCCGATGGAAACGGATGTCACGGACGCTGCGGCATCGAATACACTTGTTCGTTCACCAGTGCTGGGGATGATTATTATTCTATTATTTTAGGTGCAAGTACTTTTGATGACGCAGAGCATAAAAATATATTTTAAAGTTATAAAATAAAAATTCATATATATATATATATATATATATATATATATATATATATATATATATATATATATATATATATATATATGTATATATACAAAAAAAGGTTTTATTAACGAAATTAAAACAAAATATATATCATAAAAACATATAAATTCAACGTTAGTTCCAAAAACATATCTTAAATTGTTTTTAATAAATCAAGGAAAGCATACATTCTAGTAATATTTAATTTGAACATAAATAAAAAATAATCCAGGATAGTTTTCTTTCAAAATAATATGTAAAATATATAAACAAAACAATAATTTTGAACTTAGGTAGAAGTGGTAGGCTGTTTTCGCAAAATTTCTTGCTGCTGACTTTCGTTCATAGTTAAAAGAATTAAAGAGCCAGGATTATTTTTTAATTCTGTGGATTGGCTTATACATGGAATTTCATCTTGGTAAAAAAGCCTTCAGGGATATTTGTTACTACTTGGAGCTTAACAAAACCTGATATATGAACTTGAGTCTCATCGGTAACATTATTTTTATTCATTTCTTCATGGCACAGAAGTAGACGTATTTCAGAAATATAATTTTTTAAATTACCAATTTTCGGTTACACAACCGACATAGGGCAAATTTATTATTTGATGAATTGACAAAAAAAAAACGATTGATTTTTGTGCGGGAGCCATGATGTAAAACCTAAAATTTGACCCGGCGCCTATGTCTAAATTTTTACTAAACCACTGTTGTCCAATTCCCTATCTAGAGCCGCGAGGAGTTCGGTTCGTATTAATTCGTAATGTTTCGTCAACATTCCGCAATTCGGATTGTTAAACAATCCGAATATTACATTCATCCGCATCTGTATTATTCGAATATCAAAATCATCCGAATATTTACAACACTAAACCAAACTAAACATAAATTACTTGACAGCTGACAAAATGGCCGCCAGTTAAAAAAGTGTTGCCAACTTAAAGTTTTATACCTCTATAAAAAATACCCTTTATAGAGGGTGTCGCTCTACAGATTTATAAACCCGAATAGTTTTTATCTTTAGAAATTTATCGGTAGATCTGTTTTGACTACTAAAAATTTGATTTAGAACGAGAATGGAGTACATTCATGCTCGGCCAATTTTATAACTTTCACTATTTACACAGTTATTTACCCACTAGCACTAGTAAAAAAAGAAAAATAAACAAAAAAAATATGATCATCGTTATTTAAAAACTTTCAATGAAATTAAATCTGTAAATTTGTAAATAAGATAGAACATACAAACCGAAATCAAAGAAAAGGCCTTTTAATTCAATAGCAATAAAACGCAAACGATTTATTTGCGTTAAACCTACCCACCACAAAGAATATTTTTAAAATAAATTTTACGATTGGTTGAACGCCAAAGTTGATTTAAATAAAAATAAATAAAATTTGTACAAATACGTTAAAGTTGTCTGTGAAGCCGAAGTTAATTCTTTGATGTATTTTGTAATATTTGTTGCTTTTTAGATGTTGGAGGTATTTGGGTACTGTATCGTTTAGAGGATATGACTTTTACGATAATTTTACTTGAAAATAGTAATTATGATTTAAAACACGAAAAAATATCTAAATTTATGTTTTTTCTATGTATAATGCGTTTTAATACGTCATATTCCAAGATTTTAAAGTAAGAATTTGATTTTCCTTTAAGGGCCAATACGAAATTTCAGCCGTTTTGAGATTAGGGGAACGAAGGGTAAAAAGGGGATTTTAAAAAGACATGCCATAAAAACAATTTTTAGATTACACAAATTGAGAACTCAAAAAAATAAACTTCTCATCAAAATAACACTGAACAACAGCCAGAATGTATCTAAAATAAAATCGACTAAATTTTACCATTTTTGGTGTGCTAAACCCAAAACTAAGTTTATCTTTTTAATGTTAGGTCAAGTTTTAGAGATACGTGATGTCATGTTCCCTTATATATATATATATATATATATATATATATATATATATATATATATATATATATATATATATATATATATATATATATATATATATATATATATATATATATATACAGGGTGATTCAAAAATCGATCACGAAACTTAAGGGGGTGATTTTACTTGACAAAATAAGGGTAGAGCTTCATATAATTTTTTTTCAAAATGTCATTCGTTTTCGAGTTACAAGCCGTCCAAGTTCAAGTTTTTATTTTTTGTTTTTTGAATTACTCGCTTACAGGAAAACCGATTTGACTAATATTTGAAAGATAGGCTAAGTCTTCTGCGCTTCATCATTTTAGTAACAATTCACATTGATTGTTTGCCGCTAGAGGGCACTTTACCTACATTGAAAATTGTTTTTTTGTCATAATTTTTTAGTATTGACAGCTACAGTAGTTTTTGGCATAATTTCTGAAAGACTGATGCCAGGCCTTTAAAAAAGGTGCTCTTTATTTACATCGCTAAACCCAACGGTTTAGACGTAAATCACCCTTAAAAATTAAGTGGTAAATTTACTTTTCTCATTTCATTACCACCAGCTACCAGGTAAATAGCTATCAAAGTATACTAGAGCTGTCAGTTTAACATCAAATAAATTCGCTTTTTAAACTATTTAATTTATAATCTTAAAATAACTAATAATGGCTAATCAGTAAATATTCATATTATGGATTATTGCGATATACATTTAATTGATAAAAATTAATGAAACAGTACTAAACAAACTAAAAAAGATTCTCAAAATGTCCCCCATTTTCTTCAATACATTTCCTAACACTCTTCAAAAAATGTCGCCTAACTCGATGAAAAATTTCTGGTGTTTCTTTAATAATTTGGCACTTTTCGATTATCCTGAAGCGAAGATCCTCGACGTTGATTACTGGAATATCGTACACCAATTGTTTCAAATGACTCCAAAAGAAAAAATCCATAGGATTAAGGTCTGGTGACCTCGCTGCCCATGCCAATGGTCCACTTCGTCCTATCCATCGCTCAGGATACGTTGCATTCAAATACTGTCGGACACGTATACTAAAGTGGGGCGGAGCTCCGTCTTGGAGGATCCACATGTTGGCCCTTACTTCCAATGGCACATCTTCCAGATACAATGGGAGACGATTTTGGATAAAATCTAAGTATACGTCACCAGTTAATGGGCCATCAAAGAAATGAGGACCAATAAGGTAATCTCCTATTATCCCTGCCCACACATTTAGTGAAAATCTACGCTGATGTTTCGTTTCTACCACATTGTTTGGGTTCTCGTAAGCATATGTGTGGATGTTGTGTAGATTTGTTATGCCATCACGAGTGAAACCAGCTTCGTCAGTGAATAATATGACGCCAATTAATCGATTATCGTGTTCATACTTAGCTAGGATCTGATTGCACATTTCCAACCGTCTCGGCCGATCATCGTCATAAAGAGCCTGCACCTTTTTTGAATGAAACGGGTAGAGTTGTTCTTCTCTTAGTATCCTCCATGAACTAGCCTGACAGAGCCGCACTTCATTCCCAATTTTTCTAGTACTAATACCTGGATTATCTTCAATAATTTCAAGCACTCTTTCTTCTTGTTGCACGTTTCTAGCAGTTCTAGGTCTTCCCCTATTTCCATTATAACTTTTAAAGGAACCACATTCCGCAAGCCTCCTGTGCACACTGGAAAATGTTTGAGCATGAGGGATATTTCTTTCCGGATAACTCTCCATATAATATCTTCTTGCCAACTCTGCATTACCATTTGATTTTCCATAACAAAAATGGATATCACAATATTCGATATTTGAATATTGGTGATTAGCCATTATTAGTTATTTTAAGATTATAAATTAAATAGTTTAAAAAGCGAATTTATTTGATGTTAAACTGACAGTTCTAGTATACTTTGATAGCTATTTACCTGGTAGCTGGTGGTAATGAAATGAGAAAAGTAAATTTACCACTTAATTTTTAAGGGTGATTTACATCTAAACCGTTGGGTTTAGCGATGTAAATAAAGAGCACCTTTTTTAAAGGCCTGGCATCAGTCTTTCAGAAATTATGCCAAAAACTACTGTAGCTGTCAACACTAAAAAATTATGACAAAAAAACAATTTTCAATGTAGGTAAAGTGCCCTCTAGCGGCAAACAATCAATGTGAATTGTTACTAAAATGATGAAACGCAGAAGACTTAGCCTATCTTTCAAATATTAGTCAAATCGGTTTTCCTGTAAGCGAGTAATTCAAAAAACAAAAAATAAAAACTTGAACTTGGACGGCTTGTAACTCGAAAACGAATGACATTTTGAAAAAAAATTATATGAAGCTCTACCCTTATTTTGTCAAGTAGAATCACCCCCTTAAGTTTCGTGATCGATTTTTGAATCACCCTGTATATATATATATATATATATATATATATATATATATATATATATATATATATATATATATATATATATATATATATATAATTTTTCTTTTATTTTGTCTTTTCTTGGGTTTAGGTTCTATATTTAATAAATACATAAAATTATTGACGTTTCGCCCTTTATTCAAGGCATTTTCAAAATTTTTGCCTCCTTGACATTTTTCTGTTTTGTTTCTGAAACAAAACAGCAAAATGTCAAGGAGGCAAAAATTTTGAAAATGCCTTGAATAAAGGGCGAAACGTCAATAATTTTATGTATTTATTAAATATAGAACCTAAACCCAAGAAAAGACAAAATAAAAGAAAAATGATATAATCTATGGTTCAAGAATCAAGAAAATAAATATATATATATATATATATATATATATATATATATATATATATATATATATATTAACAATGTAACCACAGGAATACACGTGGTATATTTGTATTGTTATACCAATAGAAGGCTGCGACGTTGAGAAATATACGTTTTCCCTCTGTTAAGGAAATTTTGCACAACTTGGCAATACCGCAACTTTTTAAAAACTTTCTGCACCGGCGGCTGATGTATTTTCGGTTTTCGCAGGTTCAAATTTTGATGTGGTTTTAAAAATCCGCGAGGCCAGTCTTTACCCGCTTGTTGCTTCTCGACATTGAATTGATGTTTAGTATTGCGTACTGCTAAGTCATACCCTTACTTATGTCATTTCGTGGTTGTCAAGCTATACAGTCGTCCTTCTATTTCCTTTAAATAACCACCAAGTTCCCTTTCCTCTTCTTTAGTAAAACCGTGTTCTCCTGTGAGCATTTCGTGAATGGTATGGACGTAAAGGAGCTCTTTATATATACTCCAGTCTTCCTATTGAATTTGTAGCGATTTCATGTAAAAATTTATTGCTGATATGTGAAAGTTTCATGTCGTAGGGAGCGCCCAGTAGATGATAAATACGTAAAAAAGTACAGCTAGATCAGTCCTGTTTTTTTATAAACAACATCCAAAGTAGGAAAATTCGATTTTCCGCCCGTAGAATTTTTCTGTTACATTTTAGAGAAAACTTGTTCAAATGAAAGTTGTGGGTATTGAAAAGACCTTTAATTTCATTTTTCATACGTCAAAATCGATAAATATTTTATCGAGATAATGGCGAAAAACCACTTTTTTTTGCACTATTTTATAAATTTTAATAACTTTTGCAAGAAAATGGCCTTATTATCAAGGGGTTATACCCCTTGATGATAAGGCCATTATGTGCCTTTATATTGTGCGAAAGCTGGACCAAATCGGTTTAGTAGCTTATGAATAATTTAATTGTTTATCCCAGACATTGAATGTTCAAACAATTGTCTTTGCCAAGAGCATGATTCTACAGAAATTTGCAAAAGCGGAATGGATTCTTTGAAGTTAAAACTACAAACAAAGATGAAAAAACGATGGATTTTTAAAACAATTGTTGTTAAAAAAACCGTCTAAAGAAGGGGTACCTTTTTTAGGTATTAACAATTGGAATAACTTTGTTAATTTTAATGACGGAAGTTTGTGAATAAGTGAACATGTTCTCCAAGTTTATTATCAATTGCAAATTTGGTTAAGAAATCAGGTGGATGCAACCAAATATGGCTGGCGAAAACATAACCATGGCTTCGAACCAATTTACACATCTAAAAATTTGATATCCGACGAAACTTTAACTTTAATTACATGTAAGTACACTACTGGGTGCAAAACAAGTAGATGCGGCTGCAAAAAACACGGTCTCAATTGCACAACTCTTTGTTTAAACTGTAACGATGAGGGAGATAAAAAAATGCGATAACTCCGCTACAGTGATAATTGAAGACGAAAATAACGCGGAAGAAGATGACGATTTGCTACAAGCAATGATAAATAATGACGAAGAAGAGCCTTCTTAAAACAGAGCAAGAACAGAAATATAAATTTTGATCGTTGAGTTATATAAATAAAAAAAAATAATTGTGTATTTAGGGTATTTAAAGTGCATTTAAAAAAAATGACTATTTATGTATATATACATATATATATATATATATATATATATATATATATATATATATATATATATATATACATATATATATATATATATATATATATATATATATATATATATATAGTGACAGTGTTTTATATTTAATATTTGCAATGAAATTAAACTGCTAGTAAAATTTTTTGAAACAATATTAATGTTAATATTGCCAAAAAATGCGATGAAATGTCGATTTTCCGGTATTTCTCGATTTTCTATGGTAATGAAAATAAGTCAGTTTGTAACATTTCGTCGAGTTAGCCCAGCTTAAAAAAAATGAAGGTTCTACGTTATCTGGAACCCGAGATATCGTACAATTTTGTTGCGCAATCCAATTTGAAGTTTAAATTTCAGAACCACACCGTGAGAAAGCCGAGCTTTCTCCACCACTCGCTACAACACACTTGCAAAAGTACCTTCACTTCGAAGGGCTATAACTTTACTAACGATGTATGAATTACATACTTATCAATTGCATCATAAAATATAGGTCTTCGTTTAAAATCTATGAAAATTTTGGCTCTTAATGTTTATAAACAAAAGAGATATGATTTGATTTAAAAAAAAATGCTATCTTAGCTCCTATTAGTCGTAGGAGACTTTTTTTTTAATTCATGTTTTTTCACCAGCTTTCAAGTCCACTTATTTACAAACTTATATCATTAAAATTAACAAAGTTATTCCAATTGTTTATACGTAAAAATGCTACCCCTTCTTTAAACGGTTTTTTTAAATTTTTTTTAAAAAATCCATCATTTTTTCATCTTTGCTTGTAGTTTGAACTTCAAAGAATCCATTCCGCTTTTGCAAATATCTCTAGAATCATCCTCAGGGCAAGGACAATTGTTTGAGCATTCAGTGTCTGGGATAAACAATTAAGATTATTCATAAACTACCAAACCGATTTGGTCCAGCTTTCGCACAGTAATAAAGGCACATAATGGCCTTATCATGAAGGAGTTATACATCACTTTCGGTCTTTCTTGCAAAAGTTATTAACATTTATAAAATAGTGCAAAAAAGATGGTTTTCGCCATTATCTCGATAAATTATTTATCGATTTTGACGTATAAAAAAATAAAGATTTTTTCAATACCCACAGCTTTAATTTGGACATATGTTTTCTAAAATGTAACCGGAAAATTCGACAGACAGAAAATCGAATTTTCCAACTTTGGATGTTGTTTATAAAAAAACAGGGCTGATCTAGCTGTACTTTTTACGTATTTATCATGTATTGGGTGCCTACTATGACTTGAAAGTTTCAGATATCTGCAATAAATTTTTTCACCTTCTTTCATAGAAAGACTGGAGTAATACTACATAATGTTTACTTATCCCTCGAATAAAAAGAGCAGTATCTGAAACATTTGTTGATTCATCGAAGGCCCCAGATTTTTGTCAGACAATTGAGTTAATATATGTTCTGCAATATCATTTACTTTTCCAGTCACAATACTTGCTGACAAATTGATGTTTTTAAATAAATTAACTTTTTCTGGACATATTTTTTCTGCTGTTGCAGTACCCAAGTACCGACTGAAACTGGGAATGAAGTCGAGTCTATCTTAGTGTCCTGCGCTATAGCTATTTCCTCACTCACTGACTAGTTCCAATACGAAAATTCAAAATTACAGTATCTTAGTATAATGAGCTAGCTAAGACCTGGCCATTGGGACCTAGTTTAGGACACAGGGTGGCCTTTGAGCTAAAAAGTTTGGATATCTAGAAGAAGTCGAGGAATTTTGTTACCTATTATTTTGACAAAAAGTTGTCGAAGCAACTGCAATGTAAGAAAAAGGACCCCAGTTTTCTTGCAAGAGAGACAGGTATAAACAAACTCTTTTCAGAGGCACTTCACTACATAGTATAAAACAAAGTCGCTTTCTCTGTCCCTATGTCCCTTTGTATGCTTAAATCTTTAAAACTACGCACCGGATTTTGATGCGGTTTTTTTCAATAGATAGAGTGATTCAAGAGGAAGGTTTATATGTATAATAACATCCATTAAATAGTGGAGAAATACTGTTATTTTTGAGGTTTCTAATGTGATGTCGTTAATTATCATATTTTTTCCGCTTACATTGCAAACACAGGCTGAACCCTACGAGATTTATCAAAATAATGTACTAATTATTTGTACACATTGAAAAGGTCTACAGAAAACTCCGCGATGGTATATGTCTATCTCTCATGGATATCCCACAATAACATTTTTTTGTCATTTACTTTTTACGACAAATAATGGCAAATTTTGAAGCGATTTTAACCAATACAGCATTAATCCTTATCCAATTAAATAGCTTAAATATATTGTTGATTTAATATAGATCTATATGGTCCTTTACAGCACAAGATTTAAATGAATATTTTCGAAGATATTACAGATTTAAAATTGTGGGAAGTAGCGCTTGCGGCGGTACTGGCCAACCGGGGCGGCGGCAGCGTGCCTATAAATAGCGCGTCGGAGGCCGATGTAATAATTGTTGTAAAAATAAAATAAATAGTCACAGTTTTTCTGTAGTGTATTTAGTATCAGCATTGCACCCGTGCGAAGCCGGGGCGGGTCGCTAGTATTCTATATAGATGTAAATTGTAGGCCCTGAGGAAAGAAAAATAGGTCTCCTTCGAGATGTTATCATGACACTAATTGCAAAGGATGAGAAAGGAAAAGGTAGACTTGGGCTGAATTATTTGCAATAAATGTTGAACGATGCAGGTAACAGTAGCTACAGGGAAACTAAAAATTTGACACTGGACAAGGATGGACATCTGTATCAAATCGATCCTTGGATTGAATTCACAAGGAAGGATTCATATGCTAAGGGACCCTTTTCGTAAAAAAAACAAGTATTTCTTTGTAAACAGTTTCTATTAAACTAATCTTTGGCGATGATACATTTTTTTACAGTAACATAATCTTATGTAATAAAACAACGTATTAGTCAAAAAATACACGTATTTATATACAATAGTATCCTTTAGAAATAAATTGTAAAGTATCGTACAACTAAGAATACATTTTACAAAAATGTGAGACAACACTGTTTAGAAATAATTATGAGAAGTAATGGACTTTATTAGTGGTTAAATCAGAAAAAACAGCTAATACAAAATATGTTGTTGAGTGTATGTATGTTTGTTTTTATATTGGTTGCAAGGAAGTTAGAGGGGATATAGAAACCAAATGATATTTCGAGGTCGTAAAATACAATTTTGATTTTTCACTATTTTTCCTCAGTTCCCCGGAAAACTCAAAAAATGCCAAGCCTCAATTCACCGAGCACTTTTAATTATGAAGAAAACACCGAACTTACATATTTATTTTCAATGATATTAGTTAAAATACCATGTATGTAATATATTTCAATTATTTTTGCACAAATCTTAGTGAATAAATTTAGAAAAAATTATATTTTCAACGAAAAACCTAAAATACGTTCCGGAAAGGCCATTGACCATCAGACTCGCGAGAACGACTAATATTCGTTTGAGACGTTGCCAGATTTAAAATATTTTCCTGGTATAAACTATAAAGTTTGCCTATCTCAGTCAACAACATAGTTTAATTTTTGTAATGTTTTATACCATCTCAGGGAAAAATTAATCTTAAACACCCAACATTTTTGGTAAATTCAGGTTTAGCTTGATTTTAGTTAATTTATAAAACTGAAACTAATCTGAACTAACCTAAATGGACTTATACATTACAGTTAACTACATAGTTTAGTTTTTGTAATATGTAAAAAAAGGTAAAATTAATCTCAACCACCGAAAATTTTTAGTTACTTTTGGCTAGTTCAAGTTTAGCTTAGTTTTGGTTAGTCTGAAACACTAAAACTAACCTAGATTTATTAATTAGAAATGTTATTGTCCAGCTGAGACTACATAAAAGTGGGACAATGTTTGAAAGAAAAGAGCATACGTGAGTTCCACAGAAGTTGTATTCGCAATCTGGCAACAGCGCTAATTTTTCGGGTTTTAAGAACGAGTCACACCATTAATATTTGTTTTGAATTGTTTTTTGATAATTTTCTTGACTTTTCCGATAAAAAAAGTGCAAATTTATGAATTTTTATATAATACAGAGGCTTCTTTCAATGTGGAGCAAAACTGAGGAAAAATTATGGAAAACGAAGGTCCGAATCGTATTCTACGAACCTTGAAATAGGGGAAAGTATTGTAATTTTTTCAAAAAAACGTTGTTTTCCTAGATTTCCCATAATGCAAATTTTTTCTCAGAGAATTATGTTTAAATCTATTTAAATATTTTATTTGATCAATCATTTAATAATGAACTCTAAATTGAAATTTTCGTATATAATAACATAATAAAAAGTTGTTCAAGTCCAGTCCTGTCCTCTGACTTACTGCGCAAGTACAGTATAGCCCCTTTAAGGGGAATACAGCTTTATATGCTCGACCGAATTTATTATAGGGTATTGTCCTTCTTTTTACCTCCCTCCCCAACTTCTTTAATTGGTTGCCAATTTTTCTGACGTTACACCAACAGGGCTTGAATTAAAGCATTGAAAGAATATTCCACAACAATTTTCTCATAATTATACTAATTAACAATTTATTCTGTCATTGAGTACATAATACTGGCACTTCTGTTCTGTCATTGCCAAAATCTGTATATTTATTATTTTCTCGATAAAACACTGATAATGTATAATGAAGAGAAAAAATGTCAAATTAAATTAATGAAACTATTTCTGACAGAATTATGGCGTCCAGTTCTAAAAAATGGCGATTTATTATGTAAATTTTATTGTGTCGCAGTATTATATTAAATAATACCATTAGATTTTTTACTATTTTCCACTATCATCAAATTCTTCATTGTCTCTTTTAATTAGTACTTCACTGTTACTATCACTTTTTATAAGATTTTCTATAGTAAATAAACTAGAGTTTTTAAGTCTTTTCACTGAATTTGAAAGGGTTCTTTGATGTTCTGATGTTTCTGAATCTGAGGAACGGGTCACCAGCGAAAGAGCTTCTTCCTGGAAAAGAAAATAGATGATATATTAGAAAAAGCGTTAAAAGTATTTTGACGTGACATAATCTCATTTAGAATGAGTAACCAGCGTTTTTTAAACACGTAAAAATAGGTCTTCTCCTAACCTAAAATCAAATAACTTTACTTGAGATAATGCTAATGAGATAATTTTCTTTAAATTAAATATTATGCAATTGTGAACTAGGGAAAAATTTTAAAAAGTTCCAATGACTCTTATTTGATGTTGAAACTACTTTCAAACTTGATGATTTTTGAAAAAAATTCGTATTTATGTACGTAGAGAACCTACATCAATTATTACTTTTGTTCTATTTCTAATTGAAGAGAATCTATAGAAGTCACTCGAAGATCGTTCAAGGTCATTTTTGGGATAAAAGCAACGAAATTTCTTATCTTCAACAATATTTTATATTAATAATTATATTTTTATTGATATATATATATATATATATATATATATATATATATATATATATATATATATATATGTATATATACATACATGTTAAGTCGTATATTCTCACGGTTGTGATGTGTGATGCGTTTTCGGGCATCCCGTGTATGTGCTGATCAGCACATACACGGGATGCCCGAAAACCTTCCATTACATATATATATATATATATATATATATATATATATATATATATATATATATATATATATATATATATATATATATACAGGGTGATTCAAAAATCGATCACGAAACTTAAGGGGGTGATTCTACTTGACAAAATAAGGGTAGAGCTTCATATAATTTTTTTTCAAAATGTCATTCGTTTTCGAGTTACAAGCCGTCCAAGTTCAAGTTTTTATTTTTTGTTTTTTGAATTACTCGCTTACAGGAAAACCGATTTGACTAATATTTGAAAGATAGGCTAAGTCTTCTGCGCTTCATCATTTTAGTAACAATTTACATTGATTGTTTGCCGCTAGAGGGCACTTTACCTACATTGAAAATTGTTTTTTTGTCATAATTTTTTAGTGTTGACAGCTACAGTAGTTTTTGGCATAATTTCTGAAAGACTGATGCCAGGCCTTTAAAAAAGGTGCTCTTTATTTACATCGCTAAACCCAACGGTTTAGACGTAAATCACCCTTAAAAATTAAGTGGTAAATTTACTTTTCTCATTTCATTACCACCAGCTACCAGGTAAATAGCTATCAAAGTATACTAGAGCTGTCAGTTTAACATCAAATAAATTCGCTTTTTAAACTATTTAATTTATAATCTTAAAATAACTAATAATGGCTAATCAGTAAATATTCATATTATGGATTATTGCGATATACATTTAATTGATAAAAATTAATGAAACAGTACTAAACAAACTAAAAAAGATTCTCAAAATGTCCCCCATTTTCTTCCATACATTTCCTAACACTCTTCAAAAAATGTCGCCTAACTCGATGAAAAATTCCTGGTGTTTCTTTAATAATTTGGCACTTTTCGATTATCCTGAAGCGAAGATCCTCGACGTTGATTACTGGAATATCGTACACCAATTGTTTCAAATGACCCCAAAAGAAAAAAATCCATAGGATTAAGGTCTGGTGACCTCGCTGCCCATGCCAATGGTCCACTTCGTCCTATCCATCGCTCAGGATACGTTGCATTCAAATACTGTCGGACACGTATACTAAAGTGGGGCGGAGCTCCGTCTTGGAGGATCCACATGTTGGCCCTTACTTCCAATGGCACATCTTCCAGATACAATGGGAGACGATTTTGGATAAAATCTAAGTATACGTCACCAGTTAATGGGCCATCAAAGAAATGAGGACCAATAAGGTAATCTCCTATTATCCCTGCCCACACATTTAGTGAAAATCTACGCTGATGTTTCGTTTCTACCACATTGTTTGGGTTCTCGTAAGCATATGTGTGGATGTTGTGTAGATTTGTTATGCCATCACGAGTGAAACCAGCTTCGTCAGTGAATAATATGACGCCAATTAATCGATTATCGTGTTCATACTTAGCTAGGATCTGATTGCACATTTCCAACCGTCTCGGCCGATCATCGTCATAAAGAGCCTGCACCTTTTTTGAATGAAACGGGTAGAGTTGTTCTTCTCTTAGTATCCTCCATGAACTAGCCTGACAGAGCCGCACTTCATTCCCAATTTTTCTAGTACTAATACCTGGATTATCTTCAATAATTTCAAGCACTCTTTCTTCTTGTTGCACGTTTCTAGCAGTTCTAGGTCTTCCCCTATTTCCATTATAACTTTTAAAGGAGGAAGGAACCACATTCCGCAAGCCTCCTGTGCACACTGGAAAATGTTTGAGCATGAGGGATATTTCTTTCCGGATAACTCTCCATATAATATCTTCTTGCCAACTCTGCATTACCATTTGCTTTTCCATAACAAAAATGGATATCACAATATTCGATATTTGAATATTGGTGATTAGCCATTATTAGTTATTTTAAGATTATAAATTAAATAGTTTAAAAAGAGAATTTATTTGATGTTAAACTGACAGCTCTAGTATACTTTGATAGCTATTTACCTGGTAGCTGGTGGTAATGAAATGAGAAAAGTAAATTTACCACTTAATTTTTAAGGGTGATTTACGTCTAAACCGTTGGGTTTAGCGATGTAAATAAAGAGCACCTTTTTTAAAGGCCTGGCATCAGTCTTTCAGAAATTATGCCAAAAACTACTGTAGCTGTCAACACTAAAAAATTATGACAAAAAAACAATTTTCAATGTAGGTAAAGTGCCCTCTAGCGGCAAACAATCAATGTAAATTGTTACTAAAATGATGAAGCGCAGAAGACTTAGCCTATCTTTCAAATATTAGTCAAATCGGTTTTCCTGTAAGCGAGTAATTCAAAAAACAAAAAATAAAAACTTGAACTTGGACGGCTTGTAACTCGAAAACGAATGACATTTTGAAAAAAAATTATATGAAGCTCTACCCTTATTTTGTCAAGTAGAATCACCCCCTTAAGTTTCGTGATCGATTTTTGAATCACCCTGTATATATATATATATATATATATATATATATATATATATATATATATATATATATATATATATATATATATCCGTTTAAGCGGACACCCATACGACAAGAAGAACACTACAGCGCTAACTAAACACCAAAGTGAAAAAACACATACTTTCAATTTTCAGGACACGAAGATTCTTCAGATCGAATCAAATCAACAAAAAAGAGAGTTTCTGGAAATAATTTTTATTAAAAACAACCCTAATGCAGTGAATGACAAAACAGACATAAAAAACCTAAGTAAAATATATTTTAACGTTTTAAATTTAAAAAATCGTTTTTACACGCCCCTCGTAAAATAATAAAGAACTATAAACAATGTAAATACATACACACACAAACACCGTCAAAAATAGTTTTATACGTACTGAGCGCAGTTGTTCCTAATCTTAATAAAATAATGTATATTAAACTGTTGTACTTTGAATATTTTTATTTATATATAATTTTTTAAAATGTGACTACTTTTGTGAGGAACTTTTAATAATTTGTGTATTTATGTTTTTAGATAAGTTCCACAGTATTTTAATTTTCATGTAAAACAATTGCTGTTTGTTTAAAAAATTGCTTGTAGAAAACACTGATGAAGACCAAGAATGAGGTCGAAACGTTTGTAAAAAAAAACAATATACATTTATGAGGGAAATAAATTAATTTTTATTCCACTGACCGAACCGAAAGCTCAAGAAAAGAGAAAGAAGTATATATATATATATATATATATATATATATATATATATATATATATATTTGATTCAGTGATCGAAAATCCCAATATTAGTCAGATTCCTGTATCCGAAAATACTAACATTAGCAACGCAACCGTACTGTGGTGAGTAAGTCAATCGTAGCTTATAAAGGGTGTTTTATTATAGAGGTATAGAACTTTTAAATGGAATAAAACAAAGATGAATTTTTTAAATTGACATGAAATTTACTTTATTCGAAAGATAACCTTCTGGCATTATAATTTAAATATGACTTCTGGCATATGACCGCCACGGCTGGCTCGGACGTAGTCTAATCTGGAGGTCCCATTTTCGATGACTTTTTCCAACATTTGTGGCCGTATATCGGCAATAACGCGGCGAATGTTGTCCTCCAAGTGATCAATCGTTTCGGGCTTATCGGCGTAGACTAGCGACTTCACATATCCCCACAGAAAATAGTCTAGCGGCGTTAAGTCGCACGATCTTGGAGGCCAATTCACGGGTCCGAAACGTGAAACTATGCTGTTACCAAACGTTTCCTTCAATAAATCAATTGTGGCACGAGCTGTGTGACATGTTGCGCCGTCTTGTTGAACCCGCAGCTCTTGCACATCATGGTTGTTCAATTGATGAACCAAAAAGTCAGTAATCATGGCTCTATAGCGGTCACCATTGACTGTAACGTTCTGACTAGCATCGTTTTTAAAGAAGTACGGACCAATGATTCCACCAGCCCGTAAAGCAGACCAAACAATCAGTTTTTCTGGATGTAACGGTGTCTCAACATACACTTGAGGATTATCATCACTCCAAATACGGCAGTTTTGTTTATTGACGTATCCATTCAAACAAAAGTGAGCTTCATCGCTAAACAAAATTCGCTTATGAAAATCGGGATCAACGGCAATCTTGTTTTGGGCCCATTCACCGAATCTACGCGTTGCTAGGTGATCGTGTGGCTTCAATTCTTGCACGAGTTGGATTTTGTAAGCACGCAAAATCTTCCATAAAGTGAATGGACACATATCCAATTCCTGTGCACGCTACGCTCTATAGCAGCAATGACTTCTTCTGTACGCACTGTACGACGTCTCTGTGGATGCGTATTATCATTTAGAGTAAACGTGGTGCGAAAACGTTCCATAGTTAATCGAATTAATTGCTCTGATGGACGATTATGTTGACCGTAAAATGGACGTAGTGCACGATACGTATTTCGAACAGAACCATGATTTTCAAAATAAATTTGCACAATTTGGAAGCGTTGTTAAGGCGTCAGTCTATTCATGTTGAAATGCCAAACCAAACTAAACATAAATCACTTGACAGCTGACAAAATGGCCACCAGTTAAAAAAGTGTTGCCAACTTAAAGTTCTATACCTCTATAAAAAACATCCTTTATTAACTGCTACCCCGTAACTCGTTCAAATTTATAGAGTCAAAAATCTACCGATTATTAAAGGAATAGAAATGCCATATAGGTATATATAAGCTACGATGTGCTCACTAACCACAGTACGGTAAGCCACCACACATTTACGGATTACCAAAAATTCTCAAAAGCAACATACCGTTAAGACCAATAACCAGCTCTATGCACTAAAGAAGTTTCTTCTAAAAATCATACAACTTTTAAAAGGTAATATTAACATATATGTCAAAAGTTCTTGTTAAGACACCTTTTATTTTCAAAATATTTTTACATTTTGAAAAGTTTTAAAATAATCTACGCCTTTCATTTTATGTAAGATCGATATTTTTTGGTTGATTAAATTGAATAAAAGCGCAAACAAATTAACAAACAATCAAAGTTAGAAAAAGCTAGCATTGTATTTCTCGCAAAAAGGGCATACTCAAGGGAATTCCAGAAGCATACACAGAAATGGACTAATTAAAAAAGAGTCTAAAACTCAAATAAAAACTTTCAACGAAAAAGTCTGTGCACTGTTCTACAGTTTAGCAAAAGTTGTTAAATTATTTTTAACAGGCACTAGTTAAACACCGAAGTTTTTGTTGGAAGTTTTTACATTTTATGCAGAATATAAAGCCCGGCAAGCGTTTTGTTTGTTGGTTTTAAATAAGCCTTTTTGTAATGGAGTAAGCCAATTTTAACTGTTTTAAACATTCTTTCTTGTTAAGCGAGATATTTTAGTGAAACACCTTGTTTGAGTTTCTAGTTTCAGAAAAAAACACGATGTGAATCATAATTTAATTAGAAAGTAATAATGAAAATATAGGATGATTCTCTGAGAACTTTATTGATCGATTGTGGGGAAACTATAATTAAGAAGAATCGAAAAATTTGACAGTGTTCTAACGTGCATGGGGGACAGCCGGCTAAAATATTTTCAAGATTGCAGCACTTCCGATTATATCGGAAGCAGATATCAACTTGCTTATTTTAAATAGAACACCCTATATATTATTGCATTTTTGATTTCTACGTAAAATTCTAGATATATTTCGTGTATAATGCTCTATACTTAAGTCTCACCGTTTTGAACATATTTAAATTTTTATGTCAAAAATGACGTTTGCAGATCAAAACTTAACTATAAATTCATCCTATAAGAAAGTCTTTATTATTTAATTTGGGTTAGTTTTCTTGTAGACGAAGATCGACTTTAGTAGTCTTTTTATGACATTTTGAAAATTATTAGTACAGAGTGATCAAAAAAGAAGAATAAAAATTTTATTTAAAAAAATCGTCAAAAGTCAATTTTTTCAAATAGAAAGCACCTATTTTTATTATTTCATCATATTAAGCCTCAAAAATAAGGGTAACTTTGTATAAGGTTGTCTATTCCAAGAATTTGTAGTTTTCAAAATATTGGCAATTTAACATTTTTTTATTATAAAAATGCTATACGGCTTTTAAGTTTTGTTATTAGTTGGCCATGACGGCGAGGCGTGGCGAAAATAAAACAATCGAACCCTACAGAACTGTCACTATTTCTTGCCATTTGACATTCATTAATAATAATCCTGCTGGGGCGATTAAATTACACGCACGAAGATTATTTAAACGTATTTATTATTTATGGAGAATGTGATAGAGTTATTTCAAGAACATACGATACATTCGCGATCCGATATCCGCAGAAACAAAAACCAACACCACCAACTGTTAAAAGGATTATAGAAAACTTCAAGAACTTTGGATCCATAAAAGCAAAAAGAAATAGAAATAAACCAGTTGTTAATAGTGAAAATATTGAAATTACAATTTTAGGATATTTCGCCGCATCTCCGACAATATCTACAAGGCAAGTAGCATTAGAGTCTGGATTACCTCAAACATCAGTTTTAAGGATTTTATAGAAACACAATTATCATCCCTACGTGTATTCCATAGTACAACATTTAAAAGGCACTGATTTTCCACGAAGAGTAGAGTTCTATCAATTTATTTCACTTCAGTCCGATGAAAATGCTGGTTTTTTGGATAATATTATTTGGCCGGACGAAGTCCAATTCACAAAAATGGATTGTTTAATCGACGCAATTCCCACTATTGGAGCGATTCAAACGTACATCCATTTGGAGAATTAAATTTTCAAGAGTCTTGGCAGTTTAATGTGTGTTGTGCTATAAGAAATGACGGCGTCGTCGCCCTAAAATTCTACCAAAATAATCTGAAAGGTAAGTTAGCCACTTTTGAAGACTTCTAGATACAAAATACGTTTTTTAACTTATAGGTGAGCGCTACTTCAACATCTTGAGAAATTTGGATGTGAAATATTTAGATAACTTGCCGTTGGCTGATCATAGAAATCTATTTTATCAACATGTTGGGGCGCCTCTACATAATAGTGCTGTAGTTATCACTTTTTTATGGGGGAACATGTCTACTTTCGTTACAAGGAGAGGTGAGTCTGCCATAGATCTAACGATTTGTTCTTCAAATATGTAGAACTTGGTGAAGAAATGGGAAGTTAGTCTGTCAGATCACCGACATATCGTATTTGAAATTGATGTTGAGCAATTCGTAGCAATAGCGGAATACCGAAACCCCAGTACTACAAATTGGGATCTCTTTCTGGAAGAACTAGGAAGCAGAGTCGTAGAGTTTCTAACGAGATGTCATGATGAAGCTGATGTGGAAATCGTTGCCAAACAAACCAGTGATACATTTGAGGCTAGCTGTCAAATAAGATGAGAGCCCGTGAATTCTAAGATATCCTGGTGAAATTCTCAAATTGAGAACCACTGGAAACATGTTCGGAAGCTTGTTAAAAAAGCTCTAAAACACCGAACAAAACTTAACTGGGAAGAATATAAAACTGCTCAAAGAGAATATAAGAAATAAATAAGGGACTTACAGAGGAACATGTGGAAGAAATACTACGAGGACATAGAAAGTATACCCTCATCATCACGCCTCTGGAAAATATTCTCTAGAGATCCTGGTGCCCGGATTGTAACACTGGCTCTTCCTGAAAGAGGTCAAACCACGACAGAAGAGGAGACTGCAAGGGAGCTATTAAGAGTGCACTTTCCAAGCTCAAATCAATGTAAGGGCGAAATTGAAGAACAATGGAATTTCCCCTCAGTACATCATAACTACAAACTATTTAAAATGATAGTGACATATGAAAGATCAAAATGGTCAATGGAAACCTTTGCTCCCTTCAAGTCACCTACTACAAAATTCTTCTGAAATTATAACAGGCTATTTGGTAAAATTATCCGGCTCATGTTTGAGTTTGGGGTATATGCTGATGGCGTGGAGAGAAACAAAAGTAGTCTTTATTCCCAAGGTAGGAAGGACGGACTACACAAACCCTAAGTCTTTCCACCCTATTAGCCTAAGCAGTTTCTTATTAAAAACACTGGAAAGGTTGGTGGATCGACACATCAAGGAAGGAGTAATGGTGCGATGTCCTTTACATCCACATACACTGTGTTACATCAACTCGTCACAAGAGTTGGAAAAGCCCTGTCGAATGGTCGACCCGCCTTAGGTACCGATATCGAAGAGGCGTTTGACAATACATCTCACGGTTCGATATTTATGTTCTAGATTTATTTAGGAATTTCCATTGGTATATAAATAAAGATAGGATAAACGTAGTATGGACAGTTGTATAGTTATATAGTGGTATTTGAATAGTGAAGATATTAAGAAGTAGTAATAGGATTGTGTTTTAGTTATGATTTCGTTGTATTAATATAAGTACTGGAAGTATTAGTGAAAGGTGTTGTGTTTTATTCTGCAAACCTAGTGAGAGATTTTGAATAGACAAAATCGTAACAATATGCAATGCTCTACAAAAATGAGGCTCTGAACTGGCAGTAGTTGCAGGGACCAAAGCAATGTTGACTCGAAGACTAACATATGCTCAACTTAACAGCGTTATTGTTAAAGCACTGTCAAGCAGGGACTATCCTGGAAGGAGTTTTATCGTCTTTATTGTGGAGCTTTGTGGTGGACAGTCTGCTGAGAGAATTAAACACACGCTACAAAAAAGGGAAAAACGGAGAAACTCCTTACAATTACATTGATAGGAAGGATCTTTTAAGACTAGGGAACAGTCAAATATCTGGGAATAATTCTGGACTGAGCTGGAATGATCACATTGAGGCTCGAATCTAAAAGGCCATATATTGTTTCTGGGCTTGTAAACGAGTCTTTGGGTGCACATGGGGGCTGATACCTAAAGTGCTATTTTGGATATACACTATGGTGATCCTCCTCATGATAATGCACGCCGCTATCGTATCGTTGCTTAGTACAACAAGGCATAAACACCGTCTGACAAATTTCAAAAAATGATTTGTTTGGAAATAATGAGTGTGATGAGAATTGCCCCTACTAGGGCACTGGAAGTCCTGGCGACTCTACCTCCGATTTACTGATACATAGAGAACGAAGCCGTAAAGGCTACATACCGCCTTAGTTACTTAGGACCTCTTGGAACTCCATTTGTCCTCAGTAAATAAATACCCTTTCCATTAATCAAAAAAATGCCATTGCTTACAACCAATTAACCAGTTGTTCAAAGTATCACATTTTTATTTAATAAATGTTTTCTTTAGATACTAACCTGAAATAGCGTAACCTCACATTCACCCAGTCTTTGTCTCCTAGTTTTTCGCCTTCTGTAGTTCCCCTTTTCAAACATGTTTGATGCTTTTGGATCTAACATCCAGTAGGAACCTAGAATACATTATTTTTATATAGAAAAAGCAACAACACGTAATTATGCTTAATTTTTAAAAAAGTTTTCTTATTATTATTATGACCTATGAAATTTAGAGTAATAGGGTTTTGATATTCAATACCTTTTCCTCCGCTTTCACCAGATCCATTGATTTTGTCTCTAGGTACTTTGACGAAACAATCATTTAGACTTAGGTTATGTCGTATTGAATTTTGCCAACCCTGTTTATTTTCCCTGTAGTATGGAAAGTTGTCCATAATAAATCTGGAACCAAATAAAAAGGGTCTTTTAAATCAGTCCCTAAATATGTATATGCTTTCCAAATTAGGTCAGATTCTCACTATAGGGTTGGTCTCGATACGCTCTCGGCGCGGTAAAATATTCTTACAGGAGAAACAATGAACCTATTCACACTATCGGTTTCGCGGAAATTTCGATATCGTAAACTCTTTTTCATTTTGAAAAAAAATTATTAAACCGCGAGCGAAACAAGATCGTATCGAAAGCGACATTATAGTGAGAATCTACCAAATTTATAGGCGCACCCAAAAAAAGATGCAAAAAAAAAACGCGTTCACATGGAGGGATTCCAGGATGAAACCTTGTCTAATCGATGCATTGAAATGTTGCGAAAAAAACCTTGATGACATTTGTTCGTATCGATGATTGGTTATTTATTATTAACAAGAAACTTGCAAAATTGCAAAAAAATTGACATTAACTAATAATAATCATTAAAATATGCGCACGAAGATTATTTAAACTTATTTATTATTTATGGAGAATGTGATAGAGTTATTTCAAGAACATGCGATACATTCGCGATCCGATATCCAGAGAAACAGAAACCAACACTACCAACTGTTAAAAAAATTATAAAAAACTTCAAGAACTTTGGATCTATAAAAGCTAAAAGAAATAGAAATAAACCAGTTGTTAATAAAATAAAGTTACAAAAATTATTTGAGTAAATGTTCAAATTGATGCCCTTGAACTTCCAAACATTTTTCGCACCTAAGCAGGAATTCTTGACTGAGAAATATTATTCTGACGTGCTGCATGCAATCTTCCATATTGGTTAATGCGGTGTTGTATACCTCATTTTTGATTGTCCCCCGAATAATCAAGTACTCTTAGGTCAAAGGAGCGAGGTGGCCAAAGATGTGGCCCATTCTTGGCTATCCATTGATCATAAAACAAGTTTTGCAGATGATTGTTAATTAAATGACTATAATGTGGAGGCACCACATCATGTTGATAAAATAAATTTCTATGATCAGCCAGCGGCAAGTTATCTAAATAGTTCACCTCCAGATTTCTCAAGATGCCAAAGTAGCGTGCACCTATAAGTTAAAAAACGTATTCTGTATCTGGAAGTCTTCATAAGTGGTTAACTTACAATTTAGATTATCTTGATAGAATTATAGGGCGACGATGTCGTTATTTCTTAAAACACAATACACGTTAAACTGCCAAAACTCTTGAAAATTTAATTCTATAAATGGATATACATCTGAGTCGCTCCAATAGTGGGAATTGCGTCGATTAAACAATCCATTTTTTGTAAATTTGGCTTCGTCCGTCCAAAAAATATTATCAAAAAAAACAGCATTTTCTTGTAACCGAAGCAAAATTAATTGACAGAACTCTATTCTTCGTGGAAAATCAGTGCCTTTTAAATGTTTTACTACGGAATATACATAGGGACGAAAACTGTGTTTCCATGAAATTCTTAAAACTAAGATAATCCAGACTCTAATAATAATTCCCTTGCAGATATTGTCGGATATGCGGCGAAACATCCTAAAATTGTAGTTTCAATATTTTCATTATTACAAACTGGTTTATTTCTGTTTCTTTTTGCTTTCATGGATCCAAAGTTCCTGCAGTTCTCTATAATCCTTTTAACAGTTGGTGGTGTTGGTTTCTGTTTTTGCAGTTATCCGATCGCGAATGTTTAGCATGTTTTTGAAATAACTTTATCACATTCCCCATAAATAATAAATAAGTTTAAATAATCTTCGTGAATGTAATTTAATCGTCCTGGCATGATTATTATTAACGAATGTCAAATGGTAAGAAATAGTGACAATTCTGTAGTGTTCGATTGTTTTATTTTCGCCACGCCTCGCCATCATGGCCAACTAATAACAAAACTTAAAAGCCGTATAGCATTTTTACAATAGAAAAATTTTTAATTGTCAATATTTTGAAAACTATAAATTTTTTTAACCTTATACAAAGTTACCCTAATTTTTAATGCTTAATATGATAAAAATATAAAAATAGGTGCTTTCTACTTGAAAAAATTGACTTTTGACGATTTTTTAAATATAATTTTTATTCTTCTCTTTTGACCACTCTGTACTAATAATTTTCAAAATATCATAAAAAGATTACTAAAGTAGATCTTCGTCTACAAGAAAACTAACCCAAATTAAATAATAAAGGCTTTCTTATAGGAAAAATTTATAGTTAATTTTTGATCCGCAAGCGTCAATTTTGACATAAATATTTAAATATGTCCAAAACGGTGAGACTTAAGTATAGAACATTATACGTGAAATATATCTAGAATTTTACGTGGAAATCAAAAATGCAATAACATATAGGGTGTTCCATTTAAAATAAGCAAGTTGACATCTACTTCCGGTATAACCGGAAGTGCCGCCATCTTGAAAATATTTTAGCCAGCTGTCCCTCATGCACGTTAGTACACTGGCAAATTTTCAGATCCTCTCTAATTATAGTTTTCCCACAATCGACCGATAAATTTCCTGGAGAATCACCCTGTAATGTCATTTTTCGCTTTTTAGCACTTTTCTAGAAGTCGGTTCAATTTTTTTTTATAAAAATTTTATTAATATGAAAATAAATTAATCAAAGCTGCAAAATTCACAGTATTATTATTATTATACAAGACTCGAACCTATCACACTCACTTTGCTACAGTACTGAATTGTTGTCTGTACGGAATTAAAATTACAATATTTACGAAGCGACCAAAAATTTCAACGGATGTGTAAATCTATCAGCTATTTTAGTGCTACTGTCGCATACCTATCAAAAATCATAAAGTTTGGAATTTACGATACTCAACAATGTCGTGTGGAACATAAAAGCAATGTGTGCAGTGAAATAGCATGGTTTGTATAGTAAATTAATCACAAATTACTTCTGATTTGAATTACTTTTCTAAAAAAGCGCATTAACAGCCCAAAATTCAAATTAGATTTTTATAATTCCACAAAACAAATTATAATTTTTCTTACCTGTATATTCCAGATAGAGTCAATCTTTGCTTTGGGCTGGAAGAAATGGCCATGGCAATCAGGGCTATGTAAGAGTAGGGGGGCTTTTCTGGACGTGGTTGTGAAATTTTAAGAGGGAGAGGAAAAAATAGATGGGAATAATATGGATTAAAAAGACGTTGAGCTAAAAACGGGTTCGTTTGGACATTTTGAAGACAGTCTGTAAGGTGATCCAAGCAGTAGCAGTTTGGTTCTAGTATTGGTGAAGTTGGTTGAAGATGAAACATAGTGCTGGCTCTAAAAATATAATATGTTAAGATTAAAACGTTGTTGAAAAATGAAACAAAAAAAAATCATTGTTTGAAGATTGTAGATAATGTTGAAGATTGACTAAAATGTGGTTGTGGGACTTGCAGGACTGCTAGGAATTTATATAGGGAGTGTGTCCATGGAAGCGCAAAGTTTCCCTTCACTGTACACATTTCAATGTTTTCATGTTACAAAAGAGTGGTTGCCAAAGAGTAGATATCTAAACATTGGGTTTACCGAAGATTCCATTATTATTTTTAATGTAAGCTGCTTTTATAAATTTTCTTTTTTTTTTCATAGTGGGTTCCATATACAGGTGTGGAAAATCCAGAACAGAACCTCTGAAAAAAAAAAGAAAGCGATGGACAACCCGTTTAGCCATGTTGAAGAAGTGAAATAAAGCATACTGTTGTATCGTAGCTTGCTTCCTAGTTTACAGCAAAAATGGTGTCGCGCAAGGACTTTTTGCTGGTTTCGGGTCGTCAAAATACAGTGGGTTGAAAGCACAGATTTGATATTAAAAATAAAAATCATGAAAATAAATTCGAAAAACGTCTAATGTGGTTCAACGCTTTAAAAATAAAATAAAAAGAATAATTGTATTTCCATGAATAAAATATTGCACTTGATTTCAAGGTACATTTTAAATATAATACTATAATAATAAATACATGGATATCGATAATCGTTAAAAAGGCGAAAGTACTTTTTCCTCTATGCTTAAGACTTCTTAATAAATACCAATGCAAATAATTTGTAAGTAATATAATATTTATTGATTCACATAAATGAATAAATAATACGACTGTAATAAAAATAATAAAAAGAACTTTTTAATCACTGCCTTCTTTGTTAACAGCTCTTTTCTCATTCTCCAATACGTATGAATTGTTATCCGAATCCTTACTATATCAAAAACAGTGTAAGGATCCATCGACGCCAAAAGTTTTGGAACACATCCTCCATATTTTTTCTCGAGAAGATTTTCGGGCAAAGTCTAGGTGATAGTTTCTTATCAACTTGTCCGTTGATTTTTGTGCATCTTTCGATAGTTTACCTATCGGTAATATTGCAAATGCTATGATGTCTGGTCAATGGAGTAAGTCATTTGTGGATTCCTGTTGGAATGTTGTACCAAGAATATCTTTTGAAGAATAATCTTGCTTTTTGAAGTTTGAATTTTCAAATCTTCTCTATTGCAGTGTAATGTCTCGGCTTCCAATGGTTTGCAAAATGACGGGAAACCGGAGGATCAGTTTTCGCTTTACTCTTGTTATAATGGCTGACTTATCACTGTTCTCGAATAAATGTCGAATTATGTTGCCATCGTTAGTGCTTCCCAACCTTTTCTTTGGCATGTCAACAAGAAGTCCTAATCTCTCTCCTTAAAGGTCTGTTGGATGGTAGCCTTTGTCTGTGCTTTCACCTCTTTGTCTTTCTGCTTACGAGCTTGCCACTGCTGTGTGTCATGTTGATACGACAAATACAAGCAGCATTCGAAGAATTGAATACGTGCGAGTTAACAGTTGTAGCTTGAAATACTCTGTATTTACTGGGACACAGTATCAATGTTGTTGAATTGAGATGTTGTTTGGCAGAGGTAATAACATTGGACCGATTTCGCTCTAGCCAAAACATTCACCTAGCCGTCATAAATAAGTTGTACTGTACTGAAGCTCGGGTGGCAAAGCGAACTCTTTTATATAGTGCAAGTTGTCTGGTTCGAGTTCATAATTTTCTATTTTGTTAAAGACTTTTGTTCGGCTTTCTTAATAAATTCAAATTTCAGAGGCCCGCAATTCATAGGAGAGGAGGATTTGGAATTGTACAACACAATCTGTTCTTGTTGAATTTGCGTGTTAATACCTGCTAACTGAAGTGGAATAAGAGAGATTAGGAATAAGTTTGTATCAGAAATATTCGGATCAGTGAATTTCATTTTGTACTGGCTCTGACCTGACAGTCCATCGAAGCCCTATTTGCAAATGAAACTCATATCTACAAATCTAATTTATCGATTTGTTCAAGAGCGTCTAATTGAAGCAATATAATTCGATCCACTGTATGATCCAGTAAGCCTTGGAATTTAACCTCGGCTTTTGATTTAGTAAAAGTTAGATACTCGTCATGTGGATAACATGCTTTTTTTGTATTTTACACACCAGAGTGAGGCAAAAATATATTACTGCCTTTCTGTTTAGCCCAATTTTTTAATCGTTGAATTCTAATTGGGCGCGACGCAACTATAACACTGTTGCCTTTGACCTGAGACGAAAGAAAGAATAGACTGGCCGTTCATATTACCGAGGTTTAATAGAAACGTTACTATAGCCAACTTTCTATTTTAAATTTCTTAACTACAAATTATTTTGGCCGTTTCCTCAAATTCTAACCCACTAAGCCCGTCTAACTTGTTTCAGGTTAGTTCATAGATCGTAGGGAACGCCTACGCCCAATATTACCCCCGCCAACTTCCGTACAACACGAAGACGAACAGTACCTTGAATGAGAGGGTGTCGTTACTTTTCGTCTAAACTTATAACGTAATCGACGGAATTTGGAATATTTAATGACTATTTCATACATTTATTGTTTTAAATACATCAAATAGTCAAAATACAAAAAAAAATAGTTTTGTTGGCTATTGAGCGTAAAGAAAATTGATAATTTTGTTACAAAATAAACATTTATTCTAATAAAAATATTAGTGAAACGCAACGGTAATTTCTAAGTAACTAAGCTAATAAACCACTTTAAAATTAAAAATCATTCTCAAAAATAAACTTTTATTCTGGTAAAAAATAAAAGTAACACGTGGTTCCAGGTCTTTCGGAAAAATTTCTTGAGTTATTCGCAATTTGTAACAGCGATATTTGTTCCACTTTAAAATATTCCGAACTGTTCGAGCGTTCATATCAAGTTCTTAGGCAATTACGATACTATTGCAAGGAAAATTAGTTTCTGCCAAACTACAAACGTCAGTCTCCCGATTTGCTCGTTCTTCAGTAATTTGAGGAACCGGTTGCTCCTCATTATTATCAGTGCATTTTTTACAAATTTTTAGACAACCGATTGTCCCAAATTTTTTAATAATTTTCGAAATTCTAAATTTTCAAGGAACAGGATGATTTTCGCACGTAAATACAAATCTGCTGATTATTTACCAGAATAGTGTACCACTTAATAATCTGCTCTTTTTGTTTCGTGGAATAAACTTCCATTGTAACAAAAAAATTTGGCGCGAAACACGATACTTACGTTTCGACGGCCTGATTGAAAGCAAATAACTTGGAATGCTCTTGTTGTGCTAGGGCGTGGCGTATGCTGCCGCCCGCTCTCACCGCGCCAGCATTGTATTACCCCTCATCCGAGGGCCAAACTGGTAATTTAAAAGTATGTCGATGCTTACGAGATGCTTATCTTCTGTCTCATTCTGATTTGAAAATAATATAGTATTTTCTTTATCATACTTAAGAAACGTCGAGTTTCGGGTTGCGATTTTCCAGACCTGTATATATATATATATATATATATATATATATATATATATATATATATATATATATATATATATATATATATATATATATAACTTTAGCATTACATGTGCTCTTGAAAAAGTCCTCACAAGGTGAAACATATGTAGACTTTAGCTTTATTAAACTACTAAAACGTTAAAAAGCAAACTGTGTTTTATTTATAAGCATATACTGAATATTCAGTATTTCCGTTAAGCATGTAACTACCGTAAGATATCTTTTTACACATAGTTCTGTCTAACAAATAGTGATAACATCAATTTTTGTTAACCTATGTGAAAATTTTTTAAAGAGATACTGAGAAATCCAGGCAACTGTTAAAAAAATCTGCGCTACATATGTTTGTGTTTATAAAAGAGATGATTGCAAAAAATTACTGCTGCCGGAATTTCACAACAGAGGCGAGTACAAGGCAATAATTAAGTCTACTTTCATGACCGTGTTAACGTAAAATTTGTTTAAACCTTAATACTGTTATAAATGTGATATTTAAATAATCCAAATTTCCTTTGTACGATATTTCCTCACAAATAATTGCAGACAGAAAATATTTTTTTAGTAAATTTAAACAATTCTTCAGTGAAAAGTAATTATATTGTCCAGGGTGGATCGTTTTGGATATTTTATACGCAATCAGGGAAAAGATTTTAAAAATCTGATAAAGTAGTGCCGAGCTCTTTTTTGAGAAAATTAGGATGCCAAAGACAAGTTATTGCTATCGCGTTTGGTTTCGGATTGAGAGGGCGATTTTCGGATTTTACAATCTTCTAAAATGTCCTATATTTTATTTATCGAAGAAACTACGATTAAACTAATGATGCGTTCTTAAGGTACTTTTTTCTGTAGAGTCCAGTGGCGTAGTCAGATTTTAATTTTAGTTTTAATTACGGAGATATAATACTAAGTTTTAATTTGTTAAATGGAACATCCTGTATTTTTTATATAATTTTTTTTTGCATTTTGCATTTTCTTTAAGAATGTATTATATTGTCGATATAAATTGACAAAAAACAGTTTTTATTAAATATATAAACTTTTTAAAACAGGAAACGTCTATTAATGAAGCTTTATTGATATGTTGTAAAATCATTTAGTTCATTTTTTAACCGACTTCTAAAAGAAAGGGGTTCTCAATTCGTCGAATATGTATTTTTTTATATATGTACACCGATTACTCCGGAACGGCGGCACCGATTTGGATGAAATTTTTTACGTTACGTTCCGAAAGCTGTTGCGGTTGTCCCATATTTTTTTGGATTAAATCGGTGCAGTAAAATCCAAAATGGCGCTGACAATATGGCCGCCAAAAAAATTAATTTTGTCCGATTTTTTCCAAAATTGGTGTGGGGAAATTTTCGGGATCGTACACAACGGATCTGATATTATTTTAAAAAAATTTAATATGGCAGATCCAATATGGCGGACAAGAAAATATAATTTAGTCCAATTTTCTCCAAAATTGGTGTGGGGGAGTTATTCGCCTTTTTTCAGATTTGGTATTAGGGTGTTCTCGGGATCATGTATTACGAATATGAAATTATTTTTTTACAACTATTAGGTCGATAAGATACAATATGAGGAACTGAAAATTTTACATTTTTCGATTTTGCCTAAAATTGATATTGCCGGGTTCTTTGGGCGTATATAAACTCAATATGCAGTATAAAATACATCGGGATAAGAAATTTACGTCTCAGGTTTTTTAAATACGGATATTGGAAGTTTTTGGGGCTTATATTACCAATCTAAAATTAATTTGAAATTTAAGATAGTGGGACTAAATATTTGTTTGACACAATTTCACTAGTATTTGGAGAACTCTAAGAATCAACGAATTTTTAGTGGTTCATTTTAGGTTTATTTACAACTTTGGATAAAATGGATACTTGTTTGCTACCTTCGAGTCATCGCGAGGTACATTAGTCTCGATTAGTACTTGGTTCAAATAATTTATGGATATCATAATGAATTCAAAACTAAAAATCGATAAATAAAATTTTTATAGAAAAAATTGAACCGACTTCTAAAAGTGCGCTAAAAAGTAAAAAATAACTATAAATTTTTATATGAATTTGAAATTTTTGAAGTCGACGCCAAATTATTTCTAAATGAAACAGATAACTACAAATTTATATAAATTGTGGTAAGAGATCAATTACAAATAAAGTATTTTTAATCTGTTTATGCGAATCACATTTTGTCAGGTATTAGTTTAGCGTCGACTTCAAAAATTTCAATTCCATATAAAAATTTATAGTTATTTTTCACTTTTTAGCGCACTTTTAGAAGTCGGTGCAACTTTTTTTTATAAAAATTTTATTTAATCACAGTTCCTTAACCTATAGTATATAATAATAAATACTCTAACTGATCTCGATTAAAAAGAATATCTAAATACTTAAATAATTTCCATAGGTTACTTTTTAAGTTGGATGAATATAACATATTTTATATTATGTTTTAAAATAGTAAGCTGTGACAATGGATAAATAAAAGAATCACTTATTCGACTAAAGTCAGTTCGAGGTCTATTAGCTTGTCAAAGCAATTTGTCTGTTCAAAAACTCAAAATGAAAAAATTTCAAAATTTTGAAAAGTATGATATCGTATAATGTTATATTGAGTGTAATAATCACAAGTAGAGAGACTCTGATATATATTTTAAACAGTATTCGGAACATAAACAACCCAATCCGGCAATATTTAAGAGACTAGAGGAAAATTTAATCAATTTTGGATTTTTTAAAAAGCCACGACAAAAGACGTATGAAAAAAAAAGGTAAAGAAACTGAAATTATAAATGTAAGACCCTTCAACGTTGAGCTGAACTATTGAAATGGATGTTGAGGTTTCTTGTAAAAAAATCATTAAAATTTTTAAAGGAAAATTTAAATCTTACAAGGTAAGAAAAACTCGCTTTGTTTCGCTGGTGACCCTGAACGAAGACTTAACTTCTATAATTGGTACATAGATATGTTACAAAATAATGATTTTTTTCTCTAATAATATTATATGGACGGATGAGTCAAGAATAACTAGCGATGGTATTTTAATCGCCTTAATAATCATCGGTGGGCAGATCAGAACCCTTACCAATAAATAAATAGTGTAACACAGGACGATTAGGGTTTAATATGCTTTGTTGGGTAAAGGAATATTGGCCTTCAAGATATATGAAGGAAATTTAAAATCTCAAGCCTACCTAGACTTTGTAGTAAGACACATGGTTTCATTTATGGATAATTTGCCTTTAAAGGAAAGTAAGAGATTGTATTTTCAATACGATGGAGCCCCAGCTTATAACGCAGGAATTAAGATTTTAATAACTAAAAAACAAAAACAATTAGCCTTTAATTTAACATATCCCAAAATAAAAAATGATAAAGATAGTTCATCTTATATACCTTTGTCATACTGTGGTACCCTATCAAAAAATATAGCTAATACTCTTTCCAAACATAACATAAAATTAGCTTTTAAATCTCAATACAATCTGTCCACTACCTTTTACAATGCTAAAGATAAAATTAATAAATTTGATAAATCAGGAGTTTATAAGTTAAAATGTTCAGAGTGTGATAGCTTGTACATTAGACAAAGAAGTAGAAGCTTTAAAACTCGCTTTTAGAACACTACCGATCATATAGACTACAAAAAACAGACTCGAGCTTTGCCAACCAATGTTTAGAACATAACCACAGTTTTCCTAATTTAAGCAACACTGACATATTACATTATTCAACAAAGGGCCAAAAGTTAAATATTCTTGAATCTTTAGAAATATATAAACACAGTACAAATAAAAATGTAAATTTGCTTAATGACCAGACAGAACTTGGGTTTTCCCAGTTATTTGTTATTGCTAAATAATAATTAGTTCCTAAAATTTAGGAATTGTGTAATTTCTCAGGTAGTCTTTATTTATTGTTAAATTTTCTCATGTTCCTGTATTAAATACTTAGTCTACCTTTGTAATTCAGTTTGAAAATGACTTCGTGAGTTGAAACTGCAGTCACTGTTTTTTAAATAAATTTAGTGGTATAAAACCTAGTAATTCCTTTTTAAACATTTCCTGTGAGTAGTAAAGTTGGATAAAATGATAAGTTTATCGCTGCTCTTTTTGCTAAACAAATGAGAGTAAATGAGAGTGAACATGACAATCGATACTGTAAAAATAGTTTCCTTGCTGTCTGTTCATTCCCTTAAAATAATAATTTTTATACTAAATTAGATTTTTTTTTGTTCTATTTGGCAAAAGTTTTCTTATTTGCTTATTATCAAATCTACAAATTGATTTTTTACGGCAACAACATGGTTTCACTTTGGTCTAAGTCAGGTTTTAAACTTTAACAATATAAGGATAAAAAATTATTTCTTTTATCGTGAACTTGGCAAAAACAGAAAATTGTGTTTCTTTTCGGAGTTTTTATTCTTAATCTCAATAGATAACAGTTTATTTGTATTATTCAATTTAAAAGTCAACAATATTTTTATATTTTTATTCTTTATTATCCACCACCTTGGAAAGTTTCAGAGAAATCGGCCCCGAACACCAACATTAATCCCTTTGTACGTCTTAAACCTTTTTAGTGAATCTGGATGTTCAAGACTATCTCAGGAAGAAACAGTATTTGAATTAGATATATTTTTTTAAAACTACAATAATTCTTGTTAAAATATTGACAGTGAATGCTGCACATTCTGCTAGGAATGTTTCTTGGAGTAAAGAAACATTATTTAATTGACAGTTCTTCAAGAACGCTTTTTAAAATCAAACTTTATCTAATCAAATTAGATTGAGTTTTAAATATGAGCATAAAAAAATATTACTATAAACTTACCTCTTTAAAATTTTTACAATTACAACATGTTTTACCCAAAAAGGCACTTAAATTCCATAAAATAAATATATCACAAAAATGTTCAGTAAAAATTTTTTGTTACGCACTTCACGAACTTTTCATTCACAAACAGACTTTTCTTTACACGAAATCGTTGCTATGTTGTCAAAAGCGTTTTCGAAATCAAAATAAACTAACTACATACGCTCGATAATTTCCAATAACCGAATCTAACGTTCTAACTAATACAAATCTGACAATCTCATTCACTGAAACCGTCTAGCTTTTCAGATCCACTGAAAGAGTTTCAGATTAGTACAATTCACGTACCCCACCATTAAGGGGGATCGGCCGTTAAAATTAAGCCACCTTAAAGTCTAAGTAAGAGGCGGGATTTATTAGAAAAACACTTGTGGTTGGCGAGATGTTAATAACTGTGACATTTTGTAAACAATCGCTTGCTTATTTTTAATTTCAGTTTGCCGGAGAAATGTTTTTTTTCTTCGTTTTTATGGGATACATGGGAATGTTAGTTTGGGAAAATCGACGAATTATTTATTGCTCTAGAAAGTAAATCAATATTTGTGTTTTTTGGATTTTTGAAATTTCTACAAAATGTTGTTCTTTTTGAAAAGGTGTAGTCTATCGATTAAAATCACGTTATACTTAAATATAATAATAATATATTAACGGATCAAATAAATACATTCCATTTCAAAAATAAAAAATACAAATACTATTTAAAACAGAATCACAATTAAAAAACTTACCAATCTAAGTATGCATTAAAGTGCTTCAAAAGACAAGTATTGACGTTGACAATATTAACTAGTTTTTCAAAAATTGCAAAATTTTTAATTTAAAAACATTAACTGGCAAATGAAAAATATCAATCTCGGTAGGAACTGAATTCATTTCCCTACACTTTCGAGAAATAGGACTGTTAATGCCATAATTCGTTCGGTGATATATCACCTCAAACAAATTGTGCGCTCTAAAAGCTCTTTGAGGAACCGATAATCCAATATTATTGAGTAGTTCAGGAGAATCAATATAAGAGTTAACAATCTTATAAAGTAGAACTAGTTCGAGATATATGCGTCTCACATACAATGGTAGCAACCTCAAAGCATCGGCAGTATCATCATATACAGACCGCTCCTGCTGCATTCCCTGTTTAGAGGTAATGAAACTTAAAAACTTTCTTTGTACTCTTTCCACTTTTTGTGACCAAACTTGGAACGCATATTCTAAGATTGATCGAATGACAGAGCAGTATATCACTTTAAAACAGTCTACACTATTAAAATCTGTAAGCATTCTCTTCACAAATCGGAGCAACTTCAAACCCCTGTTCACAATATTATCAATATGTGTGTCGAAGCAAAAGACCCGATCAAATGTAACACCTAGATCCTTCATACATTCAACACGATTAATCATGTTATTATCAAGAAAGTAATCAAAAGTTATCCAATCCCTTTTACGATAAAAACTTATAATGGAGCATTTATTAACATTGAGGTGCATAAAATTTAACTTACACCATTCAGAGAATCGAGCTAGATCCTGCTGAATGCCCTCGCAATCGTTGCTACTAACGACAACCCCAAATATCTTTAAATCATCTGCATAAAGAAGACATCTATTGAAAGTTATGATGTCCTCAATATCGTTAATAAAGCAGTTAAAAAGGAGCGGAGCGAGATGAGCACCTTGGGGAACACCAGAGGTAACATTTATATCAAATGATTCATTCATACTTAAAGATGTTTTATCAGATTTACAAGCCAAACTGCTTCGCACTCCCTCCAGGAATTATTGACTCATACCAGGTATACAAAGACACAAAAGGTATGAAGCTCTATGGGAACTCTTTCCATATTATCGGATCCTAGGTAGCGTGGTCTTCTGTACTTCCTACAAACTTTCGGACGGTCTGCGCGATTGCAATGAGAACTGCTTTCTGAATCGATTTGTACAGATGCTCGCTAAAACCCAGTCCCTTGATGTTCTGCAGGAGTTTCTTTGGTACCACTCTAATTGTTGATAGTATTATGAGAATCGTGTAGACGCTGTTCATTGTCCATTGTCTTCGGATCTGCACCTCCAAATCTCTGTATTTGGCGATCTTTTCGTTGTATTTTGGCCTTAGGTTGTTGTTATTAGGTACAGCAATGTCGATTAGTGCAATGCACCTAGAAATTTTATCTGTTAGTATAATGTTTGCCCTATTACGAGCAACTGTTTGATCTGTTAAAACTGTTTGGTCCCAATATAATTTGAACTCGTTATTTTCAAGAATATACTCCAGATTGTATTTTTAGTAAGGCACTTGTCCTTCCTGCAATAATTTTAACTTATCTGCTAACTTCTGGTGGAGTATTTTAGCGGCTAAGTCATGTCTTTCCTTATACTCGGTTGCGGTAAACGCTTGGCATCCTCCAGTTATGTGCTAGATTGTCTCTGATGTTCCACAGCCATATCTGCATTGATCATTTTCTCGTTAGGAATCTCTAATGAACTTTCGATAGTTCTTCATCGGAATAACCTGGTCTGGGATAGCTAACAAGAAGCCTTCCGTTTCCGGAAACATCTGTTCTGAAATCAACCAATAGTTCGACGCTGAGTTGTCGATATTGTCCTGGATGATCTCATTTGGATGCCGTCCATCAAGTGGCTTCTGTAGCCAAGTTTGTAACTTCTCTTGGTGTGTTTGTTTGTTGGTGAGAGAGAGAAGTAATATATTGTTCCCTCAACTGTAGCGGCGTGAATCGTCTGCCTCGCATATTGCTCGATGCAGTGTGGAAGAGTCCGCTAACCTATGGAAATAAGAATGTAAGTTTATTATTTGTTGATTGAGCTGCTTATCAATATCGACCAATCCTCTTCCTCCTTGGTGTCTTACCCTCCTGATAAATTTGGTTGTCAATTCGGCCTTCATAGTGGGATAGTCAATTCCTTTAGCCTGTTTCATACCTAGATATTTGTGTGTTTGTTCTGCTTTCATTACAGCTATAGTTTCACCGTTCTGCATTTCAAATGCTCCTTTAACGATGTTCAAAATACGGCACTTGCCAAGTCCAAACTGCAGGTATTTTCATTATTATTTTTTTAGGACCATTCTTCTTTCCAATCATTTCCATTTTTTCACATTGGCTTCTCCCTCTCTTCTATATTTTTAGTTAGCTTATGTCACAGCAAACTTGATGTTTTTTGAGACCATCTCATTTTAGTTGAGGTGTTCGTCGTAAATATGGTGGCCATCCTAGGATTGTATTATTTGCTATCCTCGTCTATGTCTTGCCTGCTTTAATTTGATTCTGGTTGCATGTTTGGCAACATGAACAACTCTTGCTTTGTTCTCTTTATGCAATGCTATTTTACCAGTCAATTGAAAATTGCTCGAATGTTTTGATTGCCCAATCTATCCCCCCCATACTATTTTTATCTATGGTATGCTTGTGCAGGAGAACTGAGTAAACTGCTCGATCTTTTAGGGTTGCTTGATTTAGGTTTAATTTAAGTTGGTTCTAGATAAGTGTTTCTTTCAAGGCACTATCCTAAAAAAATACTTTAAGTGAGCATTATATTTGATATAGCAAGTTGAAACTTAAATTTCCAGCAAAATGTAATAAAACTAGTTTAATACAGCGCATTAAAACCTGTTATAACTGCATTGACATACATAAGTTTTTCATAGTTTACCGAACTTTTATACGGTTTTAATTGCTAAAGTTTTATACACCATAAATTTGCTTCTTTACTCGAAACCACCCCATAAAATAAAACAGTATAAATCAAAGTTAAGACCTTTGCAGACGTCCTTAAATTCGATCCAAACATTTTACAACATTCAACTTATCTCCGTAATAGTTGTTTCTAACGACCGTAGGACCGAGAATATCTAATGAATTAGATACGACCTCTACACATGCACGGTTATCCGTACTATGATAACATCTCTTAGTGCATATTAGAATACCGAGTTTTATTAGATGGAATTAAAAAAAAAAAACATTTTTAGTTCTAATAATAAACCACTACAACTTTCGTGTCAATTATGTAAGTATACTTTCTAAATTATGGTATCAGAAAAAGAATATACTCTATTCAAGAACTAGAGAGAGTAATAAAACTGTTACCGAAACATCCAACGTACCTGCTCCAATGCCGCAGGTAACTGAGGACTGTCGTATATCTAATCATATTTCTTCTTCTTCTTCAAGTGCCATCTCCGCTGCGAAGGTTGGCTATGATCATGGCAATTCTAACCTTAGAAGCTGCCGCCCGGAACAGTTGAACAGAACTGCAAGAAAACCATTCTCTGAGGTTCCTCAGCCAAGACATCCTTCTCCTCCCGATGCTGCGCTTGCCCTGAATCTTCCCCTGCATAATCAATTGGAGCAATTGGTATTTATTGCCTCTTGTAATATGGCCCAAGTACTGAAGCTTTCTTATTTTAACAGTCAGTGTTACCTCTTTTTGTTTGTTCATCCTGTCAAGTACTTCTTGATTAGTTGTTCTATCCTTCCAGGAGATTTTCAAGATTCTACGATACGCCCACATCTCAAATGCTTCCAATTTATTTATACACTGTTTGTTCAGCGTCCACGCCTCCACACCATACAACAAGACCGAAAAAACATAACACTTAAGCAATCGCACTTTCAATTTTAAGCTTAGATTTCGGCTACAAAATATTTGCTTCATATTGTTAAACGCACTTCGGGCTTTCTCTATTCTTATTCTTATTTCCCGTGTATATTCGTTTGACTCGTTAATATTTACTCCTAGATAGTTGTAGTTTCGTGCTCGTTCTATTCGCTCGTTGTTTCCATATAGGTTGATATTGTCGATATGTTTCTTCGTAATTATCATGAATTTAGTTTTCTTTGTATTCAGTGACAAACCAAATTCCTCGCTTGTTTCTATTACTTTATCTAATAGTCTCTGGAGATCTTCGATACTTTCTGCCATGAGTACCGTGTCATCAGCGTATCGTATATTACAAATAGGATGACCGTTGATCTTTACACCGGCTGATTCGTTCTCCAGGGCTTTCTTAATTATTTCTTCCGAGTAGAGATTGAACAACGTTGGCGACAACACACAGCCCTGTCTTACACCTCTTTTTATCTTTATTTTTTCTGATTCGGAGCCATTAATGCGCACTGTAGCTTCTTGATTGTAGTATAGGTTGGTTATTATTCTAATGTCACTTGAGTCAATTCCTTTATTTCTGAGTAATTGTAACAATGTCTTATGTTGAACTGTATCAAACGCCTTGTTCGCTGTATTACGACATTAAAAGCAAATAGTGCTTCTCTAGTTCCTAGTCCGTTTCTAAATCCGAATTGTGTCTGTCCGATTTCTGTTTCTAATTTCTTGTATATTCTACTATGAATGATCTTTAAGAATATTTTCATCATATGACACATAAGACTGATGGTCCGATGTTCGGAGCATTGCTTCGCGTTTGGCTTTTTAGGTAAAGTTATTATTGTTGTTAGTAGCCATTCTTTCGGTATTATACCAGATTTATAAATGCTATTAAATAGTTCCACAATCATTTCTAAATTACGTCCCTCAATGAGTTTGATTATTTCTGTTGGTAACTCATCTGGACCTGTAGCTTTCCCAGTCTTCATTCTTTTTATCGTGTGTTCCACTTCTTCACTTGTTATTTCTGGTCCTGTGTCACTGCTGATATATTCGTTTTCTACCTCATTGCGTTGATCGTTATACAGATGCTCTATGTATTCTTTCCAGACTCTCAATTTTTCTTCTGTGTCCATAATTATGTTTCCTCTTTCGTCCATCAATACGTTGTGTCTACTGTCTTGCCTTTTTGTTAATTCTTTAATTTTCTTGTGTGTATTAAAGCTGTCGTGCTTATTTTGTAGTTGTTCAATTTCTTCACATTTTTCCCCGAACCATTTTTCCTTAGCTGAACGTATCTTCGAGCGAATTTCCTTCTGCAGTTCTTTATACTTCTGTTTGTCTTTGTTTTTATGTTTCCTTCTTTCGTTCATCAAGTTCAGTATTTCGTTTGTCATCCATTCCCTCTTATATACCTCACTCTTAAGTAGATGTTCTTCAGCTGGCTTCTTTAACGCTGTTTTAAGTTTGACCCAGTTGTCGTTGATATTATCTGGTGTATATTGTATTGTGGTCTGTATCGTTCACAGTGTTTCGTCAATTTCCTTTACGATCTGTTCTTTTACTTCTGAATCTCTTAGTTTATTGAAATCAACTGCTTTTTTGGATGTTATGTTGCTAATTCTTTTTAGTTTTATTCTCATATTTAATTATATTTAAATATTACAAGTTTTTATAAATTTCTGATAGTTCAATTTAATTTCTGTCAGTGACCAAAGTAAACCTTACAGTGGGTCCTTAATGTTTTATCTTGTTTGCCCTTATTTTTATATATTATTTGGGCTTAGTGAGATATCCAAAAGATAGGGCTTCCGCCTCTATATATATTCCAAAATCATTAAACCAGGGTATTTTTTCCTCAACGAAAAACTTATTACAATGAATGTTTATGATGCCGTAAGACATCAGTAGCCCGATAATAATGTTAAAAGTTCGGTTTACATGTGTCCCAACATGACGGGAGTTGGAAAATATACTATGTACCCATAGAACAGTATAGAATAGAGGAGGGCGATATTTAATCATGATATAAAAGACAAAATTCTACATTGTGTGGTCGATATATTTTAATATAATAAAAATGTTCCTAAAAATAGAAAAAGTATATTATAATAAAAAGGTGGTCAAGTACGTATGGAAGACGCATTATATTAGAGCAGGGGCGGATCCAGCCTCTTTCTTTGGGGGGGGGGGCGATGATATCACAAAAGTACCGAATGGCAAGCGCGAAAGCAAGTTGTCGACGGGGGGGGGGGGGGGGAGACACCGGAAACATTCCCGTTTCTAGTGTAAAAGGCAGAGTCACATTCCCAGTGTAAGAGGGAGAATCGGGTCTATTTTTCTGAACTCAAAGCTCATAAGGGGCGGCTATCTCAAGAAAAACAAGTTGTCAACGAGAAGAAAGTGCCAGCAGCATCCACATTATAATATAAAAGGCAAAATCGGTTCTATTTTCCTGAACTCAAAGCTTTTGGGTGGAGGGGGAGGGGCGATTGCAAGCATACACATTCAGTTACTCTATTCAAGAACTAGAGAGAGTAATAAAACTATTACCAAAACGTCCAACTTACCTGCTCCAGTGCCGCAGGTAACTGAGGACTACCGTAAATCTAATTATATTTAAATATTATAAGCTTTTATAAATTTACCGCAACAATAAAATTTCTGATAGTTCAATTTAATTTCTGTCAGCTAGCAAAGTACACGTTACAGTGTGTCTTTAGTGATTTACTTGTTTGCGCTTGTTTTTATATATTATTTGAGATTAGTGAGATACCCAATAGATATGTCTTCCACCTCTATATTTATTCCAAAATCATTGAACCAAGGCATTTTTCCTCAACGGTGAATGTTTGTGATGCTTTAAGATATCAATATCTAGATAGTAATGTTATAAGCTCTGTTGAGATGTATTCCAACATGACAGGAGTTGGAAGATCTACTATGTACCGAATACTGAAGGAGAGAAAAACGACTGGAGTTGTTAGTACTCCCAAGCCACATTCGATCACAGGCAGACGAAGAACCTCGTTGGAAGAAGAGATGTAAACTGCAATAAAAGGAGTTGTACATACATTTTATTATGAGAAGCAGATCTCAACCGTCGACAAAATTCTAACTAAAATCAATGAAGGTCGGGATTTACATGAAATTAAAAGAACTGAGCTCTGGAAACTGCTCAGAGAACTTCATTTTTGCTGGGAAAAAACAGATAAGAAATCTGTTTTTATAGATCGTCCGGAAAATGTCCGTTGGAGAAGGAAATATCTCTCTCAAGTAAAAGGTAGAGTTGCTAGAAATAACACAACTTACAAAATTAGTAATTTACCTGAACTTTTCAAACATTTTTTTGAATAAAGTTACTGCAGAAAATTGGGAAAAATCCATATAATAAAAGAATAAAAGAAAATATGGAAACTTGATCTCATGATCGGTGAGATAGAGGAACCAATTATAATTAATTTGAGCGAAGATAGCTTCACTGACTTTGATTACGAATTAGATACATATTGTTTACCAGCGCGAACATAATTTATTATTTAAATTTTCTGTAACATATAAAAATTAATTACATTTGAATCCCTTTTTAGTATTTAATTGTAATTCTGAAGATGGTTTGAGAAATAAATAAACTGAAACGTCAAATGTCCTAAAAATGTTTTTAATTAATAATAAAATGACGGATAGCCCAAAAATAAATTTAATATTATATGGACGAATTTATTTTTTATATATGTTTAACTTCTTGTATTTTTGACAATGGGTATTTTGTAAGTATTTAAATTATAACTTAGAATTTTTTGAGAGAATAAAACTACGTTTTAGTCTGAATGTGCCTAAATCGGGTTCTATGCCAAAATTAAAAATAATAAAGATATAGTTGTGATTCGTGTTAAATATGTCAAAATGATGTATATTTTCTCATGTATGTGAATTATGCGCCCCCCACCGCCCCCCTTGGATCCGCGCCTGATCAGAAATCCACTGATCCATTGTAGTCTAAAAGTAAGCACACAAAGCAATTTCATTTTCCGTATACTTAAGTTATCAGTAATAAAATAATGTAAATATCTCGAAAACCGTATCGTCTGCGTACCTCAGATTATTTATTGCTATGCCATTAATTTTAATGCCCATGTGCAGATCACCAAGTGCCCTATTTACTATGTCCTCCGAGTAGAGATTAAAGAGAATTGGTAAAAGTACACACCCTTGACGAACATCTCTCTGTATTTCTATTTCTTCTGATGTTATGTCGTCTATTCGAATTGCTGTTTTTTGGCCATAGTAGAGGTTTGAAGTTATTTTTATGTTTCTGAGGTTTGTCCTTCTCTTTACTTATGTTTCGATAAGTTGGTCATGTTTAACTTTATGAAAGGCTTTGTTGTAGTCTATGTTGTGACAGGACATTAAGTGCAAAGTGAGAACTATCAGGCTTATTGTACGATAGTCAGAGCAATGCTTGGCATTTTTCTTTTTTTGGGAGGGTTATAAAAGTCTATTACAACCATTCTTTTGGTATTATTCCTGTTCTATATATATTGTTCATTAATTCTACCAGAATATGAACCTGATCCTCCTCTATCAGTTTAAGAATTTCCACTGGCAGTTGGTCTGGACCTGGAGCTTTTCCGTTCTTTAGCGTGTTCATTGAGTATATCACTTCGTCTTTAATAATATCCGGGCCTATCTCACCTTCTATATTTTCAAGATTAGTTTGCCGTCTCTCATCTTCAAAGAGTTCTGTAATGTGGTTCTTCCGTTTCCAATTTTTGTTCTATCTCTGTTATTATCTTTCCATTATCATGAAGTATATTGAGTTCATCATCATCATCATCAGCCCATTTCTCTCCACTGCTGAACATAGGCCTCCTCAAGAGATTTCCATCCTTCTCTATTCTGAGCCACCGCGATCCAGTTTGTTGCTATCTTTTGAGGTCGTCTGTCCATCTGGTCGGTGTCGTCTCTGACTGCGTTTTTCCGCTCTCGGTTGCCATTCCAAAACTTTTTTCGTTCATCTGTTGTCCTCTATTCTAGCCACATGTCCAGCCCATCTCCACTTTAACCTTGCAATGCGCACAATGACATCATCTCCCCCGTTTTCCTCCTAACTTCCTCGTTTCGAACCCGATCTCTCAGGGACATCCCCAGCATGGATTCCTCCATTCTGCGTTGTGTTATTTGCAGATTCTTAGCAGTTGTTTTCATCAGTGTTAGTGTCTCCGCTCCATATTAAGACTGGGGAAACACATTGGTTAAAGGCTTTCCGTTTCAGGTTTATGGGTATATCTGTCTTGAATATATCCCTGAGTTTTCCATAAGCAGCCCATCCCAAAGCTATTCGTTTGGATAGCTCACACGTCTGGTTGTCCCTGCCAATCCGAACTTCATGATCAAGGTAGTTATATTTCTCGGTAATTTCGATGATTTGATTTTCTATTTTTATAGGCTCACTTGATACTAAATTTGTCATCATTTTTGTTTTGTTTCAGACCTGCTCTTTGTGTTGCCTGTTGTAGTTCTTCTAGGATTTCTCTAACTTCTTGTAGATCGTCTGATATTAGGACTATGTCGTCAGCGAATCTAAGATGACTCAATCTTTCCCCATCTATAATAATGCCTTTCTCTTCCCAATCCAAAGCTTTAAATGTATGTTCTAGCACTATCGTAAACAGTTTTGGGGATATTGTATCTCCCTGTCGAATTCCTCTACTTATTTTTATTTTCTTCGTCATGGTATGTAAGTTAATTGTTGTTGTTGCGGTTTTATAAATATTGTAGATGATGTTGAAATATCTTTGGTCTATCCTGCATTTTTTTAATGCTCGTAAAACTGACATCAATTCCACGGTATCGAAAGCCTTATGAAAGTCGACAAAGACAATATTTAGTGGTCGGTTGTATTCTACAGTTTTTTCAATAAGTGTTTTGATACATTGCAAATGGTCATTTGTCTCGTAGCCCGAGGCGCAACCCAGCTTGTTCTCTAGGCTGGTAAAAATCCACTTTATTCTTTAGTATATTATACGAGTGTAAAGTTTATATAGGTGGCTCAGGAGGCTGACGGGTCTATAGTTCTCAAGGCTTGTTTCGTCGCCCTTTTTATGAATGAGGATTGTAATAGAGTTATTCCATTTGGTCGGAATAATTTGGTTTTCAAGGCATAAATTGAATAATCTTTTAGTTTTCTCGATAAGAGCAGGACCACCACATTTTATGGACTTTATTACTATTCCGTCTTCTCCCGGTGCTCTGTTGTTTTTCATTCTCTTCAAGGCGTAGTTAATTTCTTCAATTGAGATTTCGGACATATATTCGGAACCCTAATTTGTGATTCTTAGTGTTTCGTGTGCATCGGGTTCAAGTATTAATTAGTTTTTGTACAATGTCTCGTAAAATTATTCAACGATGTTTAACATTTCTTCTCTGTTAGATTTTGTTTGCCCATTTTTGTCCTGTAATTTAATTATGTCTTTTTTTGCCTGGTGTTAGTCTTCGTCGAAGTACTTTCATACTTTTGTTCCCCTCTATAGTTTGCGTTATTTTTTCCTATTTATATTTTCTGATCTCTTTCCTAATAGCTTTGGATATTCCTTTGTTGAGTTAGTTTTGTTTATTGGTGCCAGCGAGTTCTTTGACTTTTTTTTTTGTATATTGAAACAGTCATTCCTCAATTTCTTCACATTTTTTTTATAATAGTCTTCCTTTGCTTTTCTGATTTTTGTGTGGAGTATCCGTTGTGCTTCTTTATATTGTTCTTCATCTTTATATTGTAAGAAACACATTCATCATATAATTACATAATAAACTAACCTTAGACAAGCTTTCTATACTGTTTTTATTTAAATATAGTTTTTATTGGTTTATGTACAGACAAAATTATTATAAGTATAACTCCGACGCCCGTCTAGTCGCTCTAGTTATTTTAGTACCTCACACTCCATAACTTTAAATTTGTTGTTAATGTAGCATAGCAAATTTATTTTCATGGAATATAGAAGAGATATGCACCGTTCATACGTTCCACGGCTTTGCCCTTAATTCTGTGATTTGCAATTTCAATTGGGATACATTTTAAGGACTGAATGCTGCGCCTTTAAGTCAAAAGGAATACTAAAATGAACTATTTATTTATCATGTTATGCAAAAAAGGTGGGTTTTATTCCTCGTATTTGCACATTATGCATTTCTTGTCTTATATATAGTTTTTTAGTGGAAACGGTGGTTTCCATAATTGAAATCTTAAAAAACATAACACCAATCAAAGTGCATGACGTCACGCGTTCGCAAACATCATCGCTGTCAAAAGCTACGTTATTTGGTTGACATTATTTTATAGTGATTTCAGAGCAATTTCTTCGAAATTTGTTCACTAATTCCCTTGAAGACGACTTTAAGAAGTTTTCCCATAATGGAAAGTGGTTTTATTAAGGCAAATAGTTCGAATTTGCCAAGAATGGTTTGTTTCTCGGCGGCCCGTTTTTTTGCAACATATAGAAGAGAAGAAATGTGAAGACCTCCATGTAAGTAATATATCAAGGATTGTCTTTTCTGCAATTGATAATAAATATATAGTAGTATTCACAGGTATTTATCAGCTCAAAATATTTAAATAAGTAATCCTAAAAAAAATATTAAGATTTTGAGGTTGTGTTTCGTTTTTTATTATATAAATTGTTTTAATCTGTGTGTTTTTACTTATAAATTGTTTTAATCTGTGTGTTTTTACTTATAAATTTATGAGATATGGATACTTGTATTGATTTGTCTGTTGTTATTGGTTTACACACTACTGATTGAAATATATCTGAAAAGAAAAGTTTGCTTTATAAATATTTCTCAGTTTATTGTAAATGTAAGTTCCAATATAAATCACCAATTTTATACAATATTTCCAAATCTATTTGTGCACTGTTTTTTTTTCTTTTACAGCATATAAATGAAATAATGTATTTATAATCAACCGGTATAAGTATTGTTTACCTGAGCTTGGACCTGAACTAAAATAAAAAAAAGTACAAAACATTGTTACCCATATTTGATTACTTTATTTCTAACCTCCAAATTCCAATATCTATCTTTGAAAACTTAAAAAATAAGCATTTAATCGATCTTCACCCAATAGGCATCATATTTGACTTGATTCCTATCTGTATCCTGCCAAGGATTAAATAAATATTTCATTTTATTTCAAATATAAGATTTTTTAAATTAAATTCTGTCTTAATTTGTTTTAGACATAAGTCCGAAATTTTACTGTGCTCTCCTCAACCGTAGATTTAAATAAAATTTCTATAAAAAAAAATTGAACCAACTTCTAAAAGTGCGCTAAAAAGTGAAAAATAACTATCAATTTTTACATGAAATTGAAATTTTTGACGTCGGCGTCAAACTAATACCGGACAAAATGTGATTCGCATAAACAAATTAAAAATACTTTATTTGTAATTGCTTTTTTACCATAATTTGTATATATTAGTAGTTATTTGTTTCATTTAGAAATAATTGGGCGCCGACTTCAAAAATTTCAATTTCATATAAAAATATATAGCTATTTTTCATTTTTTAGCGCACTTTTAGAAGTCGGTTCAAAACATCCTAATACCAAATCTGAAAAAATGCGAATAAGGTAAAATTTTCAACTCACCATATTCTATCCGCCATATTGAATTTCAAAAAAATAATTTTAACGTTTTCATCTAATATAAATCTAAACCCTTCAAAACTCCTTAGTACCATTTTTGGATGAAATCCGGAAATTTAAAATTTCTAGACCGTCATATTGCATTAGACATATTAGATTTTCTTAAAATAATTTTTTATTCGCCATGTACATCCTCAAAAACGATTGAGTCCCACATTTGAACAAAATCGAAAAATGTAAAATTTTTAGTCTGCCATATTGAATCTTGAAAAAATACTGTTAAATTCATAATTTACACCATCTATATCAGTTTTGGAGAAAATCGAAAAGTAGAAAATTTTTAGGCCTCCATATTGAATCCGCTAGACTGAATTTTTTAAAAAATATTTTAAATTCGTAATTTACACTAACAAATATTCCCCAATACTGATTTTAGACAAAATTGAGAGATGTAGAATTTTAAGCCGCCATCTTAAATCCGCCATATTTATTTTTTTTTAATATTGTCAGATTCGTAATGTGTGATCCCAAAAACTCCTCCATATCAATTTTGTAAAAAAAAGAACAAAATTATTTTTTTATCCGCCATATTGAATTAAAAAAAAAAAAAATTGATTCCTCATGTGCGACCCCGAAAACTCCCCCGTACCAATTTTGGAGAAAATCGGACAAAATTGATTTTTTGTCCGCCATATTGGATCCGCCATATTGAAATTTTTAAAAATATTTTGGATTCATTATGTGCGACCCCAGAAACTCCTACACACCAATTTTGGAGAAAATCGGACAAAATTAAATTTTCTTGTCCGCCATATTGAATTTAAAAAAAATATTTTGGATTCATTATGCGCGACTCCAGAAACTCCCACACACCAATTTTGGAGAAAAACGGACAAAATTAAATTTTCTTGTCCGCCATATTGGATCCGCCTTATTGAATTAAAAAAAATATTTTGGATTCATTATGTGGGACTCCAGGAACTCCTACACACCAATTTTGGAGGAAATCGGACAAAATTAAATTTTCTTGTCCGCCATATTGGATCCGCCATATTGAATTAAAAACAAAATATTTTGGATTCATTATGTGCGACTCCAGAAACTCCCACACACCAATTTTGGAGAAAATTGGACAAAATTAAATTTTCTTGTCCGCCATATTGGATCCGCCATATTGAATTTAAAAAAAATATTTTGGATTCATTATGTGCGACTCCAGAAACTCCCACACACCAATTTTGGAGAAAATCGGACAAAATTAATTTTTCTTATCCGCCATATTGGATTCGCCATATTGAATTTTTTAAAAATAATTTCAGATTCGTTGTGTTCGATCCCGAAAAAATACCAGTTTAGAAAAAAATTGGATAAATTAATTTTTGGTCGCCATATTGTCAGCGCCATCTTGGATTTTACTACACCAATTCGGTTAAAAATCTGAAAAAATTCGACATATCTGCACTAATAATTAATTCTCTTAACGAAAATTGATATTGTTAGGTTAGATTAAATAATTTATGAAGTTCAGCGACAAATTTTGCAGATGCATACTCAAAGTTCAGTGAAATTAAAAAAAAAAAGTTAACAAAGCCCATAACTGCTACGGAACCTTAACATAATGCGTGTTGTTAAAAAAAAAGTAATTTAAAAGAGGGATAGAGATAAGATTAATATCTACAAAACTAAGTACTTTACGCATTAAAAATACATATATAACTAATATAAAGTTACTGTATATAGTATGTCACAAAGTGACATAAACCTTTTAGAGAAGTCAGCAAGAGGGCAACGAAAGGAAAAAGAAAAAAGGGGGAAAAAAGCCAGTGATATTAGGTGGCCTTTTTATGGTGGAACAGAAAAAAATAGAAAAATTGTGACAACCGGTTGTAGACACTTGGCCAGTTTTTTACTCAAAGCGCATGACTTTTTTAGGATTGGCTTTCTTATTACTTAAAACTCTTTAAGTAATCAATAATAAAAAGTTTTAATTGCATTTTTACAAACTGTTTTCTGTCCTGTATAAATAAAATAAATGCTTTCCCGCATCCCATTCATCAAATGAAAGCCTCATTGAAGTGACATTCATCTGTTTTTTCAGCGGCGTTTTGATTCAACAAACGGCTTCTTCGAAAAACGCGCATCAAGACGGCTTAATGTCGTTTTTAATGTTTTTTTAGTACTTCCACTGTTTTTATAACACGGCAGTTAGTAGGCCTTGATTAGGATAAATAAACTTTAACAATTGAACGACTGTGTTGTCACAGAAGGCGGTATGCCATGTGTCGGATTTCTTTTTTACTTGGATTTGTATCTTTTGTTTTAAATAAACATGTATAATTATTTTTGTACTTGTATTAAATAAAAGAGTTGTTTCTAATTTTCGTTTTGAAAACTTGTCGCCCTGTATACGGAGATCACACACATAGATTTTCCGGGCCATTTCCTGGAAAAGGGAAAACCAAAACTTAACTACCGTAGAAATATAAATTTCAGTGTTGAATTATGACAAAGGCGACAAATTTATTTCGTGTAGCGGCTTTGAGGATAAATTCGAAATAAATATTTTGACACAATATTTCTTTACGTGGACCACACGCGTTTTATTACTTTCCGTGATGACGTACGGAATGGGGTTTTAGTTTATTGGTGTTCCTTTGTGTAAGTTTCATTGTCTAATTGAAAAAGATATATTTTCTTATACTCTAGGATAAGACATCTTTGCTAAAATACTCAACAGGGACACGAAAAATTAACATTTCTTTTCGGAAGTATAGGATGTCTAAGTTTTTCAATTCGAATCCATCAGGGGTTCTAATTAGGCGCGGATCCAAGGGGCGATCGCCCCCCCCCCCCCCCAAGAGCTTTGAGTTCAGGAAAATAGACCCGATTTTGTCTCTTATACTATAGTTTATTCAAGAACTAGAGAGAGTAATAAATCATATTTTACCCTTTTTTTCTTCGTAAATTACCTGTGTTCTTTAGTCCGGTGTCTTTGGCAAAATCTGTCAGACACATATATTTTTCAAAGGAATGGGTTAGAAATTTTATAATCAAAAATACCGGTCTATTATAATGGACTATTTGCGTTGGATAACAATAGATATTTGGATGTGTGACGTGTTAAAAAGAATTTTAATCCTTGTTATTTTATCACTAAGTATTTATGACATAGAATATTATTTCAGTAATAAACCTAAAATAAAAAGTTTTTATAATATTATTTTACTTCTTATGATTTCTTAATAATTCACATACATGAGAAAATATACATCATTTTAACATATTTAATACAAATCACAACTGTATTTTTATTATTTTTAATTTTGGCATAGAAACCGTTTTAGGCACATTCAGACTAAAACGTAGCCTTATTCTCTCAAAAAATTCTAAGTTATAATTTAAATACTTACAAAATACCCATTGTCAAAAATACAAAAAATTAAACATACATATAATAAAATAAAAAATAAATTCGTCCATATAATATTAAAATTTTTTTGGGGCTGTCGGTCACTTTATTATTAATTAAAAACATTTTTAGGACGTTTGACGTTTCATTTTATTTATTTCCATCTACAGAATCACAATTAAACACTAAAAAGGGATTCAAATGTAATTAATTTTTATATGTTACAGACAGAAAATTTAAATAATAAATTATGTTTTCGCTGGTAAACATTAGGTATCTAATTCCTAATCAAAGTCAGTGAAGCTATCTTCGCTCAAATTAACTATAATTGGTTTCTTATCTCACCGATCATGAGATCGAGTTTCCACATTTTCTTTTATTCTCTTATATTATGGATTTTTTCCAATTTTCTGCAGTAATTTTATTCAAAAAAAAATCTTTCAAACGTTCAGTTAAATTACTCATTTTGGAAGTTGTGTTATTTCTAGCAACTCCACTTTTAATTGAGAGTGATATTTTCTTCTCCAACGGACATTTTCCGGACGATCTATAAGAATAGATTTCTGGTTTTTCCCAGCAAAAATTAAGTTCTCTGAGCAATTTCCAGAGTTCAGTTCTTTTAATTTCAGATAAATCCCGATCTTCATTGATTTTAGTTAGAATTTATTCGACAGTTGGGATCTGCTTCTCATAATAAAATGTACGTACAACCCCTTTTATTGAAGTTTACATCTCTTCTTCCAACGAGGTTTTTCGTCTGTCTGTGATCGAATGTGGCTTGGGAGTACTAACAATTCCAGTAATTTTTTTCTCCTTCGGTATTCAGGTACATAGTAGATTTTCTAATTCCTGTCATGTTAGAACACATCTCCATCTTACATTATTATCTAGATATTGGTATCTTAAGGCATCATAAACATTCATCGTAATAAGTTTTCCGTTGAGGAAAAAATGCCCTGGTTTAATGATTATGGAATATAGATTTGGAATATATTGGATATAGTGAAAGCTATATCCTTTGTATATCTCACTAATCTCAAACAAGCGCAAACAAGATAAATCACTAAGGACACACTGTAAGGTGTACTTTGCTCACTGACAGAAATTAAATTGAACCATCAGAAATTTTATTGTTGCAGTAAATTTATAAAAGTTTATAATATTTAAATATAATTAAATATAATTAGATTTACGGCAGTCCTCAGTTACCTGTGGCACTAGAGCAGGTACGTTGGAGGTTTCGGTAACAGTTTTATTACTCTCTAGTTCTTGAATAGAGTATAGGAATGTGTATGCTTGCGATCGTCCCTCCCCTTTCCAAGAATTTTGAGTTCAGGAAAATAGAACCGATTCTGCCTTTTATATTAGGAATGTGTATGCTGCTGGCACCCCCTCCCCAGTTGACAACTTGTTTTTTTTTGTGATAGCCCCCCTCACCCCCCAAGACCTTTTAGTTCAGGGAAAGAGACCCAATTCTGCCTCTTATAATAGGAATGTGTATGCGGCACACATCCTCCCCCTGTTGGCAACTTGATTTTTTTTGTGATCGTCCCCCCCCTCTCCAAGAGCTTCAAAAAAAAACTTTTTTTTAACGTACACACAAAAGTACTTTCAAGAATTAAAATAAATATACCAGCTCTTTGAAGAAGCTCACTATGTAGAGCGAAATGTCAGAAAAATTGTTGTCTTTTGTTTCTCTAATGAAAAAACCTATACCCAAGAAAATATTACAAAAAAGTATATATATATATATATATATATATATATATATATATATATATATATATATACAGGGTGTCCAAGATAAGGATCCTAAGCATGGGGATCTCGGAAACAGTTGGAGATACGAGGTCGGTTAAATTAGAGAAAAGTTGCGCAATTTAGTGCTAAATTAAAGGCAGTTAAAAAAATTTAAAAATTTCAAACACTTCCGGAGATTTCCGGAAAAAAACGAAATTTGGCAAAATCGTTTTTAATTTTTGCAGGCTTTATTTAAAGAGATATCAGAAAATAAAAGGTAGATTCTCATTGCCACTTTTTATTTTTTATAATTTGGTCTAAACAAAATTTAAATCCGACGTTTCGTTTCTGAGATACCATCATGAACTTTCATTTTTTATATGGAACAAAAAAAAGTATCCCATGTATTTGATAGCATTTTTTATTACAAATTCAACGGTGTATCACACTTGCATATCAAGTGTGTAGTTCATTGGCTTTTATAAAACTGATATACCTTTCTCTCTCGCTCTCACGGAGCTCTTATGGAAAGTACTTGAACTACGTATTCGATATGCAAGGGTGATACACCGTTGAATTTGTAATAAAAAATGCTATCAAATACATGGAATACTTTTTTTTGTTCCATATAAAAAATGAAAGTTCATGATGGTATCTCAGAAACGAAATGTCGGATTTAAATTTTGTTTAGACCAAATTATAAAAAATAGAAAGTGGCAATGAGAATCTACCTTTTATTTTCTGATATCTCTTTAAATAAAGCCTGCAAAAATTAAAAACGATTTTGCCAAATTTCGTTTTTTTCCGGAAATCTCCGGAAGTGTTTGAAATTTTTAAATTTTTTTAACTGCGTTTAATTTAGCACTAAATTGTGCAACTTTTCTCTAATTTAACCGACCTCGTATCTCCAACTGTTTCCGAGATCCCCATGCTTAGGATCCTTATCTTGGACACCCTGTATATATATATATATATATATATATATATATATATATATATATATATATAGATTATTTGTTTAGATAATATTTTAATAACTTCTGCAAAGATCTTAATTAAAAAACGAAGTCATAAAAAAGTTTGATGATCTTATTTTAGAAAACTACCCTACTATATAATTAGGTTTTTAAAGTTTACATTCGAAAATTTTATTCGTCCTCAAACCATTAAAATAACAAACTTTGTACCTGACATGTTAGAAATATGATACGTTTCGCTCTTGCACAAACATACGTTTCGCCGAAAAACACTTTTCACGCATGTCGTCACAATAATTAGTGCTACGACTTTGTCTACGAATATTTGCCACACGTAAACACTAACAAGCTTGTGTTGTGGTGACAGTTTGTGAAATATTATCCTCTGCGACCTCTGCCCTTGACTAATTTGGGATGAATATGGTAAGTATGGAAATGTAGCATGGTTTCCGACCAAAATAAAATAACATCAATATTTCGCCCATACAGTATTATTATACTAAGTGTTCCTAAATGTAATTTTTTAAATTAAACGATACTTTAAAACTGTATTTTATAGGGATGAAGACGAATATATTTTCCCAAAGTGAAAATTCTTTAATGTCTCTTTGGCTACTTCGCTTGTTTACCGATTGTGTTGTGGGTTTAGTCCAAAGAGATTTTATCTAACTGACACGTACAAGTACAATATTGTTTTCATCTCTGCTTGATCTTGGACGACCCGTAAAATGCAAATTCAGGACTAATGCAGTTGTTTCAAATCTCTTTATTAATATCTTTATTAAATTAATATTTGGTTTCTTGGTTGTGTCATGTAAATTATAAAGAGTGTTTTTTTTATAGAGGTATTGAACTTTTAAATGGAATAAAACAAAGATGATTTTTTTAAATTGACATGAAATTTACTTTATTCGAAAGATAACCTTCTGGCATTATAATTTAAATATGACTTCTGGCATATGACCGCCACGGCTGGCTCGGACGTAGTCTAATCTGAAGGTCCAATTTTCGATAACTTTTTCCAACATTTGTGGCCGTATATCGGCAATAACGCGGCGAATGTTATTCTCCAAGTGATCAATCGTTTCGGGCTTATCGGCGTAGACTAGCGACTTCACATATCCCCACAGAAAATAGTCTAGCGGCGTTAAGTCGCACGATCTTGGAGGCCAATTCACGGGTCCGAAGCGTAAAACTATGCAGTTACCAAACGTTTCCTTCAATAAATCAATTGTGGCACGAGCTGTGTGACATGTTGCGCCGTCTTGTTGAAACCACAGCTCCTGCACATCATGGTTGTTCAATTGATGAACGAAAAAGTCAGTAATCATGGTTCTATAGCGGTCACCATTGACTGTAATGTTCTAACCAGCATCGTTTTTAAAGAAGTACGGACCAATGATTCCACCAGCCCATAAAGCACACCAAACAGTCAGTTTTTCTGGATGTAAGGGTGTCTCAATATACACTTGAGGGTTATCATCACTCCAAATACGGCAGTTTTGTTTATTGACGTATCCATTCAAACAAAAGTGAGCTTCATCGCTAAACAAAATTCGCTTATGAAAATCGGGATCAACGGCAATATTGTTTTTGGCCCATTCACCGAATCTACGCCTTGCTAGGTGATCGTGAGGCTCCAATTCTTGCACGACTTGAATTTTGTAAGCACGCAAACCAAGATCTTTCCGCAAAATCTTCTATAAAGTGATATCCAATTCTTGTGCACGATGGCGGATAGACTGATTCGGATCTTCCTCTACGCTACGCTCTACAGCAGCAATGACTTCTTCTGTACGCACTGTAAGACGTCTCTGTGGATGCGTATTATCTTTTAGAGTAAACGTGGTGCGAAAACGTTCCATAGTTAATCGAATTAATTGCTCTGATGGACGATTATGTTGACCGTAAAATGGACGTAGTGCGCGATACGTATTTCGAACAGAACCATGATTTTCACAATAAATTTGCACAATTTGGAAGCGTTGTCCAGGCGTCAGTCTATTCATGTTGAAATGCCAAACCAAACTAAACATAAATCACTTGACAGATGACAAAATGGCCGCCAGTTAAAAAAGTGTTGCCAACTTAAAGTTTTATACCTCTATAAAAAACACCCTTTATTTAGCCCGATAAAGAGAATGAGCCGTAATGAGTGAATTGTTATTATGTGTCGTAATATGACGACGGACTGACATGGATTAAAAATCAAAAAATACAGAAAGAAAGGTAACATCCGTATTATAAAATGACAACACGCATGACACTTGTCAAACCGCCATTATGCCGGGCAATTCCGTACTACTTCAATCGTACTCCCAGAGTTCAAGATATCCTTTTCTAACTACGTTAACCAAACAGTATTCTATCTCCTCCTAAATAGGTCATGTTCTCAATTTTAAATCATGAAAAAAGAAAACATGGTTAGTACATTTCCATATAAAGTTTATTGTCATAAATCAGATACATTATCACAAATCAAATATATCGTCACAGATTAGGTTTTTGTCACAAAGGGGGAACATTATATCTTTGGTTTAGTAGATGGTTAACAATAAGAGTGGTCAAAGTAACCATTAGAATTATTAGTTACATGTTCAACAAGGTCTTCAGTTACTACAACTTTTTCTGAAAATACCTCAGGAATATCAAGAACAGAGTCTGGCAGAATCTGAGATGGTGAGTATTCTATAACCATAGTGGGAAAAAATTCTACATTATAGGCATTTTCAAGTTGAGAATCGAGGTCAAGTAACATATTGGGCATTGGTATAGATATTGTCAATGAATTGGAAACACAATTATCAATACCACTTTCGTGTTCATATGAGGTAAAATTTCCTCCCTCAGGAAACAGAAGACTGGGATGAAAATTTTTATTAAAAAATTGATTACTAAATAGATTTTTTTTCAAGAGAATGGGCAGTACTTCATACAATATAATATGAAGCTGCCTCTTACCACGACAAAACAAGGTTGTTGACTAAATGAGCAAAATCATTTGATATATAAAAAAATCTCAGTGCTTCTCCTATTGTAGTTTTATTGTTATTAAAAAGAGAAAAACATATCAACTAATTAAAAGTGAACTGAAAATGCCTGGTCACGTGGCACAAATTTTGCGATAATTCTACGAACATATTAAAGTAACTGTACTGATCGTCTAATAAACAGAAAATGTCCGGACCGTGCCATGCGTCATTTTGGGGAAAGTGAAGTTATAACAACAGTGAATTCGCTGTCGGTACTGTAAAATTATAACGACTGAACGTAATCGTTTACCTGCAACTGACAAGGACGTAAGTAGTTGAACGAAACGATTGGTAGACAGAGATAAAATGACAGTATTGCGTTATAACCTCACTCAACTGATCCAATTCGTGTTAATTCATTGTAATCTCTGGATGTCTGCGATACTATTGGTTGGTCGTAAAAATAGATTAAAAATATTTATTATATTTTTGGTTGTTGAAAATAACTAGTCATTAAAAAAAGCAATATGTTGACGAACCGTTTTTATTAAAAAAAAAAAACAGTTAAAATGTTAATTAGGTGCTACCCCGTTATTTTCAGCATTTCCTAATTTTTAATTAAAATATCCTTATAAAGTTGAATATCTGGCACATTTCAAGTAATTTTGAGATTATAGACATACAAAATTATTACACTATATTCTGTTCATATCTCAATAGTATGAGCGTGCTGTTTAAAAATTGTTTTCCTTCGGCTAGTTCTAATTATGGATTTAACATAAACACTTGTGTTCATAACAGCCAAGTATCTTACTTTTAAATAGTAGGGTCTAACATAATTGTTTTCAACAACACAACTTATAAACAATTTGAGAAATAACAATTGGTAAGATATTTGAAACTTTTATTTAAATAAGTAACATTAAATTTTATATTCAAATAATGTTATATGCAACATTGTACTTCCTTACGCTATGTTAAACACTATACTACAACTGAATAAATATTATTATGATTATAATTTATTAGGACATAAAAATTGGAACCCTACAGGCCAACAAACGAGGTCCTTCAGAATAAAAACCTTATTTATAGTACATTTGATCTTCAAGCCCCTACAAATCTTTACAAAATAATAAAAAAAAAGTATATTAAAGGTTGAATGTGAGATCTGCCAATATCATTAATGGAGTCAGCAAGAGCTGGCCTACGGTTTCGGTACCTGGTTGTACACAGTTTCTCTATCACCGGTCAAGTTTCAGGTTTTCTTTCAAACCTAGTTGTCAAGACAGGAAGTCTTGCAGTAAGAGGCTAGATGTTTAGTAAATTCATACAAAAATTGACGGGATGGTTTATGTAATGGATTGCTAGGATGATGGATTTTAGTCATACTATATAGAGCTGCGGTTTCAACCGTTTCAAGGTTTATCAGTGCTGACTTAATGCAATTACTGTATGTAGGAGGCATGTATTTCAATTAAAGTCAGTATATTGCTTTGTATATATGAGTTGTTTTTCTTGATATGCCTTTTTCTTTGTATATTAGACTCCTATATATATTTTTGTTTAACAGTTCTAAAGTACCAATTTAAAATAATTTTGTGGTCTATACTCACACCTAAATATTTGACTGATGCCTTGGTGCATATTACTTGGTTGTTAAGTAATATGAAATAAATTTAACCCAGGGAAAAAACAAATATTTGATGACAATCAATAACTTTACAACAATAACAACAACAATGGAACTATTTTTTCGACTTTTGGCGGTTAATTTGACGTACCAAAACGTCACTTTCCCCAATATGGCACCGAATATACTCCGGACATTTTTCGTTTGACATCTCTATTACAATCTGTGATCCATTTTATTTTAGGAAATCCGGGGATAACTCTCATAAGTAGATTCACTGGGCTGCTAAAAATTGCGAAAGCCGATAAGGCTGAGCATTCCAAGATTAATATGCTACCGATATGTTCCGCCACAAAATAACTACAAATATCAGTTCCAACTATAGTGTAGTACGTTAACACAGGGTATCAAGGAATGGCGTCAGCGGGCCCACTGATGGGTCCAACCGCTGGTACTATGGAAGAAACAACGCCTATAAATTTTTAGGGTGGTCTTTGAGAATAAAGTTTGTAAGATCGGGGAGAATATACAGGGATATTTGTACATAGGAGTTATAAGGGCATTTATAATTACTAGTTTTGAGGGTCTTAATTAATAATAACTATAGTTTTAATTTCACTCGATATTACAACATATGATAATATGCACAAATGCAAAAAATACACTATTGTTCGGTGAAATGTTCCATGGTAACCAAATTTCCTCAAATCAGTTTTCAATAAAAAGTCAATCCGGCACATGCATGCCATTCCTCGCGGAAATCTTCTTCTTCTGTTGGTGCCTATCCTCTGTGGATGTTGGCAATCACATTGGCCCATATGACCTTATTGACAGCTGTTCTAAATAAATGTACCGTCGTCATTCCTGTCCATTGTCTGATATTCCTCAGCCATGATGTTCATCGGCGACCCTGAGTTCTGTTACCCTCTATCTTACTTTGCAAAATTAACTGAATTAGTTGGTATTTGTCATTGCGCATTACATGCCCTAAGTATGATATCTTTCTGATTTTCACATTGCGCATAATTTCTGGGTCTTTTTTCATACGTTGCATCACGGTGTTATTTGTAACATGATGGATGTATGAAATTCTGAGCATGCGGCGGTAACACCACATTTCGAAGGCTTCCAGTCAGTTAGATGTTGTTTCTGTCAAAGTCCAGGCTTCCACTCCATATAGAAGAGTTGAAAATACATAACATCTCAAGACTCGTGTTCTTATATCAATGTTCAGGTGCATATTGCACAAGATCTTTCTGAGGCGGTTGAAGACAGCTCCCGCCTTCTCTATGCGGCATCTAATCTCCTGTGAGTGGTCTCATTCTCTGTTCAGACTGCATCCTAGATACGTAACTTTGTCAACAGTTTCCAAAGTTTCATTATTTGCTCTAAATTGGTGGTGTATTTCGTCATTTTTGCCTACTATAAGGATTTTTGTCTTTTTACAGTTTAATTTCATGCCGTATCTTTCACAGGCTTCCACTACGTGGTCTATTAGTGTTTGCAGATCCTCTGCATTATCGGCCAACAGAACTGTGTCGTCTGCATATCTTAAGTTGTTAATGCTTTCACCATTAATTTTTATGCCCTCTCTCATTCCACTGATAGCTTCCCTGAACAGCATTTCCGAGTACGTATTGAATAACGTCGGCGATAAAATACAGCCCTGACGAACTCCCTGTTTTATTGTAAATTCTTGTGATGTTTCGTTGCCTACACGTACAGTCGCCCTTTGCTGTGAAAAAAGGTTTCTAATAAGGCGTAAATCCTTGTCATTCATACCAGATTCATTTAATATTTGAAGCAGTTTGTGATGTTGCACTTTGTCGAATGCTTTCTCGAAATCGATAAAACATGCATAGACATTGCAGTTTACGTCCCGAGCTCTTTGTATCAAAATTTGAATAGAAAATAGAGCTTCTCGTGTTCCAAGTCCATTTTTAAAGCCAAACTGAACATTGCTAACATTTTCTTCAAGTTTTCTATATATTCGAGAGTGAATGATACTGAGAAGGATTTTCAGCGCATGGCTCATTAAGCTTATAATTCTGTAATCAGAGCATCTGGTAGCATTTGTTTTCTTAGGAAGAGGAATGAAGGTGAAAACTAGCCAATCTTCAGGCAATTCGCCAGTTTCGTAAATTTTATTAAGTAGACTTGTTAGGAGTTTAAGTTGGTCATCTTCAAATAGTTTTAGTATTTCTGATTGTATATTATCCGGCCCAGGTGACTTATTGTTTTTTAGTCGTTTTATTGCATATGTTACTTCGCTGAGTGTTATTTCTGGTCCGGAAAATCCAAGGACATCTGTTTCTGTCTGCTGTTCTTCATCGAATAATTCTCCCATATATTCCTCCCATCTTTCAAGTATTTTTTCATTCTCGTACAGCAGATTGTTGTGTTTGTCCAGTACTGAATTATTGCTGCGTGAGTTGTTTCCTCTGGTTAGGGCCTTGATTTTCTTATGCAAGTTAAAAATGTCATGTTTTTGTTCTAAGGATTCGATTTCTTTACATTCGTTTTGTAGCCACAACTCTTTTGCTTCCTTGATCCTATTGTTAATAACTTTGTTTATGTCGCGGAAATAAGAAAAGTTAATATATATTGGACAATCTAGTACATTACGAATTTAGATAAATCTATAGTTAATTTTTCTATGTGGTAGCTTAAGCTTTTCAAAAGGTAAAATTTTCATTATTTGTTAAAATCAACGAAACAGGCTGATGTAAAAATATACAAGAAAATCTGGTCTTTGAAATCATGGGTAACGGTCACGGCAGTGTATGTTTGAAGTCAAAGCCGGTAAACAAAATAAAACTAAAGGATAAAAATTTTTATTGCTTGCCACGTGGTGCACGTATACTATGGTATTGTATTGAAATTTATTTACATAGGTAAAGCAGGACTGTAATATTTTATAAGGATTTTTTCTAAGGCATTTGTAGCTGCTTTACGAGCAATTTTATATACCAAAACCTCAATAAAACTATGCAAAATGCTTGTAAACTCCTTTTTCTCTCAAAGGCAAATAAAAATAGCTATAAAAGATATCTATTTTATGTACGAAGCCGAGTCTTTAAAATCGCAACGCGTATTCTCGAGCGATCAAAGTGGGTAGTAGCATATATATATCAAGAACGCACAGTTTTCCAGTATTCATATATTCCAAATAAAACGAATAATTTTCCTCATATAAGGGGAAATAAAGCTTCCGAGATGTTCTTATTCTTTTGCCTGTGTAGATGTATCAAGTATGGGGATATTAAATTCTTTAAATACAGTTTTTGCTTCGAGTAAGTAAAGTATAAAAACATAATTACAGCTCAATAGCTTGTTCTTTAAGGATTATAAAATTCAAAAATTTTAGTTTTATTTAAACAAAGCATATTTACTATTCGTTAAGCTAATAATTAATTCTAATAAATCATAGTTTGTTATATATGTAATTCTCCTTTCAGGCAGAGAATATGAAAAATATATGTACAAACAGTTTATTTCCTTCAAATATCGCTCTGGTCCTCTCTCCATACGCGTTTCGATCACCTCATGATCTCGTCAGTGGAGCTGTATCGGACCGAGAGCAACATTAGCAGGAAATTTTCTTCATTTCGATATGAATATTCGTTGAATACCGTGTTACTCTCGCGGGTAGATCTTTTTAAAGATCTCGGAGTCACTTACGATCCCAAGCTTTCATTTTCTTTTCATATGAATAATATCGTTTCTGAGGCCTCAAGGGTTTTTGGGTTTATCTTGCGTTGTACTCGCGATTTTAATAACACTAACGTCATCAAATTACTGTATTTCTCATATGTGCGGTCTAAACTAGAATACGCATCAGTTGTGTGATCCTCAGGCTACAATACCCACGTCAATACTTTGGAGAGGGTCCAAAGAAGGTTTTTGAAATACCTCAATCTTAAGAGCTTTGGGGTTTATCCTACGCAAGGTTTTTCACATGAACTATTGCTTCAGAAATTCAATTTTTCATCTTTAAAGGTACGGCGGGAATTTTTCTTACTAACAATTCTTTATAAGGTACTTAACAATTTTATTGACTGTCCAAATATTTTAGCTAGAATAAATTTAAGTATCCCTCGTATAAATTGCCGAAATTTTAACGTATTTTATCTCAGAACTCCTAGAACTAACGTGCTCAAATTTTCGCCTCTATATTCCATGTGCGACATTTATAACAATAGTAATAGCTTTGACATATTCAGCTCATCTCTAGGAACTGTCTGCCCGATTTTGGCACATTGACCTTGGCATTTCTTTCTTTTTTCTCTTTCTCATCCTTAATTGATTTGTATGTTCACCTTTGTATATGAAAGTAGATAGCATAGCATTGTATTATACATTTGGTGTTAGAATTAATTATTTTAGTTAAATTTTTATTTGTATTTAAATTGATATATATTTTTGTCGTTTGATGCTAATTTAAAATTGTTCGTTTACGTATTATTTGTGTAATCACTGTCTTGTAGTTGGGTCTCAAGACCTGTAGGGCAGTTATTGTAAATAAATAAATAAATAAATAAATAAATAAATAAATATATGAACCATAAATTTCAAGGTATGTCGGCAGGATATTACACCTGCCGTCTACCAACTTCGATGTCAGACTGAAAAATATCGCCAGTCGAACGGAGAATTACATATATAACAAACTATTTAAATACGGTAGAGAGATTTCTTTATTTCTTACTGAAATTTTGATTTTTTAAAAATTTCACGTTACTCCGTTGATTCATAGATGTCGTTCGACTGGCGATATTTTTCAGTCTGACATCGAAATTGGTAGACGGCAGGTGTAATATCCTGCCGACATACCTTGAAATTTATGGTTCATATATCAGTTATTTTTTGCTAAGGTTGCTCTCATGAGGTGATCGAAACGCGTATAGAGAGAGGACCAGAGCGATATTTGCAGGAAATAAACTGTTTGTACATATATTTTCATATTCTCTGCCTGAAAGGAGAATTACATATATAACAAACTATTTAAATACGGCAGAAAGATTTTTTTATTTCTTACTGAAATTTTGATTGTCTAATAAATCAAATAATTTTACTTACAAAAAATATACGAACTGTCATATTCTTTTTCGTGAGTTGAAGAAGGAAACTTGGGAATCGGTTTTTACTATGAGTGATACAAATATCTGCTGGAAATAAAATAAATTTTAACATCGATAAAACACGAAAAATATTAAAATAAAGAGCAGACAGAAAAATTTTAAAAGAGATTGGATGACACCTGATCTACATAAACTTATAGAAAAAAAGAACAAATCATAGAGAGACATGCTACAAAGTCCAGAAAACACATTCATGAAACGAAAATATAATGCATTAAAAAAACAGAATTAGACTTTTAACAAAACAAGCATTTTTTGAACATCAAATTGAAAGGAATAACAACTAAAGGTCAGCACACTAGGACTCTGTAAATAAAATATGCAATACAAATAAAATGAAGCTAAAAATTGAACAAATAAAGACGACACAAATCAAACTTTAACAGATAAAAAGAAATAGATAATTATTTTAACAAATATTATAGTGAAGTGGGCAAAAGTTACACTAAAAAAATAAAAACTCTTTCACATTATAAAAATAATCTAAACACCAAACAACTTATACCTGGAAAATACTAACGATATAGAGATAAAACAAATAATAAGTTCTTTAAAAAACAATAAATCGCCTGGTTGGGATTGCGTTAGAAGTGAAACACTTAAAGAAATAGTTTCACAAATTTCTCCAGTGTTAACTTTTTTAATCAACAGCTGCTTTGAGACCAGAATTTTTCCTGGTCGCTTGAAAAATGGAGCAATTAAGCCATTATTTAAAAGTTGAGATAAATATCAAATAATAAACTACAGAATAGTGTCACTTTTATCGATTTTTTGAAAAATTTCACAAAAAAATTTAAAAAAGAGGATTGTTGAGTTTCTGGAGAAGTATAAGGTCTTATCTGAGTTTCAGTTTGGTTTTAGAACAAGAAGATCCACTCAGGATGCAATTCAGTTTTTAATTATCCTGATCCAGAACGCCCTTGATGACAGTAAACTATCAATGTGTCTGTTTGTGGATCTCTCTAAAGCTTTCGACACTGTCTACCACAAAATACTTCTAGAAAAGCTCGAGAGCTAGGGTTTAAGAGGTAAAATTTACAATATATTAAAAACTTATTTGTTAAAAAGAAAACAAAGAGTGGAGATTGACGATGTTGCAAGTGAAGAGAGAGAAGTAACCTATGGCGTCTCTCAGGCAACTGTTTTAGGCCCATTGCTATTTATAATTTATGTGAACTATCTGTTTCAATTGGAGCTGAAAAATTTGTTGGTTTCGCTGATGACGCCGGCTGTTTTTGCAGGGCAGTGACTTGGCAGGATCTTAAATCAAGAATGGAAAAGGACATCGCTTTGTTGAAAAATTGGTTAAGTTTTAATAAGTTAACCTTAAGAATTGAAAAAAACAAAATATGTTCCTTTTTCCACTTATAAATATAATTTACCACAACTGGGAAACTTGAAGATTGAGGAACGTGAGAGTCCAGAGATGGGATTTTTTTATCCCTAAGCATATGAAATTATATACAAAGTCTTGTAATCTATGGTATTAGCATAGGGGGGGGGGAAGCTTCAGAGAGCCATATAAAATACTTAAATACTTAAATACTGTACAAAATGTTTCATTAAAATCATACATGGTAGGAATAGGCTTTCCGACTGAAAACCTTTTTTAGGAGTGCAAGTTGTTGAATATGCGACAGTCATATTGTTTCGAGATTTACAAATACGTATTTAAAAACAAAATTTTTCTTGGAATGACAAAAGATCAGATAAATACGAGAAAAAATTAGCATATCCGATAGCTACGCAAAAAACTCTTGGACAAAGAACAACGAAATATTTTGCCCCAGGGTTGTACAATTTGCAACAAATAAAAACATTCAATAAATTTAAAACAACGACCCAGAACTGATGGTCTAGTAAACAACAAATTCGGTGGATTCTGGATGGGATGCTGTATTGAGAGCATGAGTTAATTAGTTCGACTTTATGTAACGGGTTTAGAATTGTTCTTGCAATGATAGAAAAGTCAAACTCACAATTTTTTAAATTTATAGCTAATTTTAAATATTTTTCGTTGTGTTCGCTTGTCATCAAGTTGTTAGATTATGTTATGAAAAATTCTTGATGCTTAAAAAAACATGTTACATTATACACACTCCGCCCCTGTCTACAAATCTAAAAGTCCTAAATATCGTTTTCAAAAGCCCCAAAGAAAGCGATAAATAACATTTTGTGGTCGAATCGGACACTTAGCGCTCTGCCGCAGGCCGCGGACTAATACGACGTCCAAAATGGCGCCCGGGGACTTTGGTCCGCCATGTCTGATCTATTGCCGGATTAGGTTATCTTTGTGTTTCGATATTCGCTCGAATTTGGGGCAATTGTCTGTTGTATCTTCGAGAGTGTTTAATAATAGAGTTATAGTTCTATACTTTATTTGTGTGTAATTGAGTATATCCTAGAATAATTCTTTGTTGTTAAATTAATGTTGGAACTAATGTTAAATATTGGGGTTACTGCAAATGTTTGCTCTCTTCTCCCCACAAAAAAAATAAAATTTCTTAAAATATTGAGTATCTTTTGTTAGTTAAAGTCATTAATCAGTGAAGCTTGCAGACAATGTTGAAGAATGACTAAAATGTTGTCGTACTGGTATTGTCTTCATTCGTTTTGATTGGGTTTTTATTACTAACCGACTTCTAAAAGAAGGAAGTTCTCAATTCGTCGAGTATGTATTTTTTTTTTATGTACAGGGTGAGTCAACGATTGGATGAAGTAAGTTTGTGCCTTTTCGGTGAAATTAACAAAGAAACTATATTTATTGTTTGATACAGTTTATTTTTACGCAGATTTTAAAAATATTTACGACTCTACAGGGTGAGCCAAAAAACTAGGACAGCATAAAGTTGTATTTTTTTAAATAGAACACCCTATATACGAATCGTATTTTCGATTTAGCTTATAATTTTAAATCTTTTTTATTAAGGGTTTACTATAACAAAACTTTATAGTTTTTGAGATAATTAAGTTTAAAGAAAAAAAGTCACATTTTCAAGCATCAATTCAATCCTAAATAACGTTTTCAATTTTGTGACAAATATATTCAAATTCGGAATTTAGCAAGGCCAAGGACAAGTTAAAATAATTTTTACCTAATATTTGCAATAAAAGCTACAGGGTGTTGAACACATCGGCTCAAATTTGAACAAGTTTAAATGAATAAATATATATTTTTAAATGGTACACCCTGTATATTTTCATGTTATTTAAAAGAGTAATAAAAACCCTAAAAGTTTTGTTTAATATATCCTATACTTATTTATAATAGTTTTTGAGATATTTCAGTTTTTCTTATTTTCCATACTTTTTTACAGAAATAGTCTTCATTATCATAGTAGCCATGTAAAATAATAAAAATAAACTACAGAAACAAACAGAATGTGGTTAAATATGATGAAATACATTATTCGTTATATTACAACGGCAATAGTTTAATTAAACATAATGTAAAAAAATTAACACAACAATAAGGACAAGGCAAATACATATTTACTTTTATACTAAATTGAAGCAAAAAATTACCTATTAAATACTGAGATTAATTATTTTTTTTAATAAGTGTTCGAATAAACGACCCTCTTGTGCAATGCACAAATTTAGTCTTTTTTGCAGATTTTCTCGGACCCTGGACAAAATTAGTGGCGTTATTGTTCTACAGGTATCCCTAATCCTGTTTCGCATATCTTCCACTGTTGTTGGTGGATTAACATACACCTTATTTTTAATATAACCCCATAGGAAGAAATCTAATGGGGTGATGTCGCAAGACCTTGGTGGCCACTCAATGAAACCTCCACGTCCAATCCATTTTTGCCGATATCGTTGGTCCAAAAACGCACGAACTTCACGATGGTAATGCGGAGGCGCACCATCGTGCTGGAACCACATACTGTCGAGCTCATCCCTATCGAGACCTTGAAGCAGTTGGGGTAGTTCTTCTTGTAGAAAGTTCAGGTAACTATGGCCATTTAGTGGTTCATTAAGAAAGTGGGGTCCAATAATTCGATTATGATGAATACCAGACCAAACATTTAATGACCAGTGGTTTTGATGTTGCACCTCTCTAATCCAAAATGGGTTTTCTGTGGCATAATAATGCATGTTGCGTCTATTTACGGCACCGTTACTTCTAAAAGTAACTTCATCACTAAACATTACCTTGCATAATAAATTTGGATTTAATTGAATCTCCGCATTTATTGTACGACAAAAGTTTACACGACTTTCAAAAATCCTGTCCATGCAATTCTTGATGTAATTCCATGTGATATGGATGATACCTATATTTCTTGGTAGTACGATTAGCGGTGGATTGTGATGTTTCACATAATGCTGCTAACTGACGGCTACCAATATAAAGATTTTCCTGAACATTTAACAATACTTGTAGTTCTTTTTCTTCATTAGTTACTGGTTTGTTGACCACTTTACGTTTTGGATAATCAACAGTACCAGAAGAATCAAATCTTTGCATTAAGTTTTGAAAAGTATGGGCATTAGGCTGGCGTCGATCAGGATACTTCATTTTGTAAATTCTTTGAGCAAGAAGGCAATTTTTTTGAGCCTCTCCTATTGTATAAATCATATCTATTAACTCATTCGTTGGAAAATTCATTTTACAATATAAGATGAATGCAAAAAAAACCAAACTACACTACATAAAAACCAAAAGAAGCGATTGCGGTTATAAATTTGACACACAGAAAAATGTTCTTTTACATTGTTTTTGCCATGGCTACTATGATAATGAAGGCTATTTCTGTAAAAAAGTGTGGAAAATAAGAAAAACTGAAATATCTCAAAAACTATTATAAATAGGTATAGGATATATTGAACAAAACTTTTAGGGTTTTTATTACTCTATTAAATAACATGAAAATATACAGGGTGTACCATTTAAAAAAAAGATATTTATTCATTTAAACTTGTTCAAATTTGAGCCGATGTGTTCAACACCCTGTAGCTTTTATTGCAAATATTAGGTAAAAATTATGTTAACTTGTCCTTGGCCTTGCTAAATTCCAAATTTGAATATATTTGTCACAAAATTGAAAACGTTATTTAGGATTGAATTGATGCTTGAAAATGTGACTTTTTTTCTTTAAACTTAATTATCTCAGAAACTATAAAGTTTTGTTATAGTAAACCCTTAATAAAAAAGATTCAAAATTATAAGCTAAATCGAAAATATGAATCGTATATAGGGTGTTCTATTTAAAAAAATACAACTTTATGCTGTCTTAGTTTTTTGGCTCACCCTGTAGAGTCCTAAATATTTTAAAAATCTGCGTAAAAATAAACTGTATCAAACAATAAATATAGTTTCTTTGTAAATTTCACCGAAAAGGCACAAACTTACTTCATCCAATCGTTGACTCATCCTGTACACCGATTACTCCGGAACGGTGGCACCGATTTGAATGATATTTTTTACGTTATGTTCAGGAAGTTACTGCGGTGGTTCCATATTTTTTTGGACGAAATTGGTGCAGTAATATCCGAGATGACGCTGACAATATGGCGAACAAAAAATCAATTTTGTCTGATTTTCTCCAAAATTGGTATGGGGGAATTTTTGGGGTCGTACACAACGAATCTGAAATTATTTTTAAAAAATTCATATGGCGGATCTAATACGGCGGACAAAAAAATCAATTTTGTGCGATTTTCTCCAAAATTGGTACGAGAGAGTTTTCAGGATCGTACATAACTACAAGTGCAGTAAGACTTGAAGGAAGATTGTCAACTTTCTTTACAATCAACAGTGGTCTTAAACAAGGCAATGCGCTATCTCCACTCCTCTTTAACGTCGCCTTGGAGAGCATCGTGTGAAAAACCAACACAAAAACGCTCCTCTTTAGAAATCAAAGTCCGCGCATCATATTGGCGTTCGCTGATGATATCGATATTGTAGGTAATACAACTACCAGTGTCAAGGAAGAGTTCTTCAAACTGGAAAATGCCGCAAAGAAAGTTGGCCTACGAATCAACGAAGAAAAAACAAAATATATGGCTACAACAAGAACGGAACGGCGAGACAGAATAGGACAGAATATGACTATGGACCACTACAATTTTGAAAGGGTCCATCAGTTTAAATATTTGGGAGCTACGATCACCTCTGACAACAACATTACACAAGAGATTAACAACAGAATACAAGGAGGCAACCGCTGCTAGTATGGGCTGCAAAAGATAATGAAATCGAAAAATATATCCCGCCGCACGAAAATAAGATATATCAAGTAGTTATAAGACCGGTAATGACATATGCATGTGAAACATTGACGTTGACAAAACTAAATGAGAATAGACTGAAAATCGCAGAAAGAAGAATGCTTAGAGGGATATACGGACCGGTCAGGGACAACACCACACAGCAATATAGAACGAGAACAAACAAGGAATTGGAGGAACTATACAACCAGCCAGATATAGTGAAAATAATAAAAGCAAGCCATGTTATGAGACAAGATCAACGTATCGTCAAGTTGATATGGGAAGAGAACCCTGAAGAAAAGCGGCTGCTAGGAAGACCAAGGATGAGGTGGAGAGATAACGTTGCAGCAGACTTACAAACCCTAAACGTCGAACGCGCGGAGGAACTGATGATGGATCGCAGCAAGTGGAGGCAGATTGTGAAGTCAGCAAAGACCCAACTCGGGTTGTAATGCTAGAGAGAGAGAGAGAGAAAGAGACATAACTAATCTAAAATTATTTTTAAAAAATTCAATATAGCCGATCCAATATGGCGGACGAAAAAATCAATTTTGTCCGATTTTCTTCGAAATTGGTACGGGGGACTTTTCGGGGTCGCACATAACGAATCTGAAATTGTTTTTAAAAATTCAATATGGCGGATCCAAGCTGGCGGGTTAAAAATTCTACATATCCCGATTTTGTCTAAAATCAGTATTGGGGTATTTTTGTTAGTGTTAATTATGAATTTAAAATATTTTTTTGAAAAATTCAATCTGGTAGATTTAATATGGTGTCCTAAAAATTTTACATTTTTCAATTTTCTCCCAAACTGATATGGGGAGTTTTTGAGGGTGTAAATAATGAATTTAAAAGCATTTTTTCAGGATTTAATATGGCAAATCCAAGATAGAGGACTAAAAATCTTACATTTTTCGATTTTTTTCAAAGGTGGGACTGAATCGTTTTTGAGGATGTAAATAGCGAATATAAGTCTAGAAATTTTAAATTTGCGGATTTCATCCAAAATTGGTACGAGGGGGCTGTGAAGGGTTTAGATTTAGATTAGATTAAGACTTAAAATAATTTTTTTGAAATTCAATATAGCGAATGCAATATGGTGGGTTGAAAATTTTACTTTATTCGCATTTTTTCAGATTTTTATATGAAATTGAAATTTTTGAAGTCGGCGCCAAATTATTTTTAAATGAAATAAATAACTACTAATATATACAAATTATGGTAAGAAAGCAATTACAAATAAAGTATTTTTAATCTGTTTATGCGAAGCAGATTTTGTCAGGTATTAGTTTGGCGCCGAATTCAAAAATTTCAATTTCATATAAAAATTTATAGTTATTTTTCACTTTTTAGCGCACTTCTAGTCGGTTCAATTTTTTTATAAAAATTTAATGCTTATCGTTATAAAGTATTAACTGACGTTTTGTTTTAAGGCTTACAAGCTTATATATAAATTGTGTCCATAAGCGTTTCAAGCACTGGCAAATAAAAATAAAGTCACCTCTGCGAAATTTGGTACGTTTTTGAACTAAAGGACCAAATTAATTTTTTAATATTATTCGTAATTTTCAATCAAATTTTCCCCTTATCTTTTCATTATGTTTTCTTATAATATATGTTTCGTCCAGAACTTTTTTTTTTAATTTCAACTTAATTTTCTTTACTGAACTTAAGCCTATTCAGATAACACCTTTTCAGAAGTTTTCCAAAACCGAGGCCCTCTTGATTAATCCCCAGGGCCAAGTTAGAGCCCTTTTATAATTGGCGCTCCATTCAACAGGAGATATAAGGAAAAGTAAGGGGAGCTAATCTTGTAATCCGTTATTTCTGTGTCTAAAGACAGGATAAAGCTAAATACTTGTTTAGTTCATAATAAGTTTCCAAAAGGTTAGTAGAATATGGGATAAAAAAAATTGTTAAAAAGTGTTTGTTCTGATATTTTAACTACTACAGAATTTTTTCTCGAAAAATCACAGTAAAATTTTGACAACTGTCAATCTATGGTAACTGGTTTGGCTTTCCAAACTCTTCATAATAGACCTATGATTCTTTTAAATGCAATTAGGAGAATAACAAAACTGTGCCGATATTGCATTCCAGAAAACAGGCGTCATTTTGAAAATCATCTTTAAAAAACTCAGTTTTAAAAATGTCCAGCAACCCCAGTTCCCTCAAAATAAACCGTCTATCGACGACCCTGTTTTTAATAGGTTTCTTAAAACACAAAGAAGTAAAATTTTACAATGAGTCCACCCACTGTATTGCTACACTATCGCAACTGGAGAAAAGAATAAAACACCCCTTTCCTTCTTGCAACCTCACCCCCGCCGTTACCCTTATCTGGGAAATAAAGCGTTGGTTTTAGTGGCTCCTAAATGCGCTATAAACATTATCTGGGGCTCTGTATAGATGATATGTAAGGAACTAAACTTGCTTTATCCCTTTTATATGGCCCACTTTTGTACGGTTAATGAAACCATTCCGTTGTCGTGCTGGGTCTGTAATAGTGCGGGAGACTCTTGGGGGTTATATAAAAAAATAATTAAAAATATACTGCCGAGTTAATGTAGCTCAAGACTTTCTTATCTTTTTATTTTTTTTTTGCACTTTTTATTGGTGTTTGGGAACCACGAACTTGAGATATAAAACTGGACTGCTCGTGTTCCATATCTCCCTTATAACAAAAATGACCCCACCGTGCTCCGCGCCATTAGGTGCAAATAATTGCTTTGGCAACAATGAATTCCCTAAGTTTTTATGATATTGGTGAAAGTGTATTTTTGACATTGACTGAATACTGTTCATTTTGACAAAAAATTATTTTTGATTTTGCTGTTTTATGGATTTTATCACATTTTGTGTAACGTTTTACTGAAAATTTCAAACAGGAATGTGAACTTTAAGGTTTTTTTTTGTATTTTAAAAAATGTGATTCTTCATCGTAAGACGTGCAAATACCTCATCTGGTAAATTGGAATTTATTTAATTGGTAAGTTATAAAACATAATAATTATATAAAATTTTACCTTAGAATCAAATTGTAAATCTAAGGGTAACAAGTTTAATCTTATGTATATGATATATAATAATTATTATATGCTATCAATATTTTAGTTTTCTAAGAGAAAAGAATCTTCAAATTCAAGGGTTGAAGTAAATTGGTCATGATCATAATTCGTTTATACATCAGATAAGTAACTCTGTTCAGAGCATTTTTCTGGAAATTGTTTTATACAAGAAGATGAGCAAAAAGTTCGTGTTGTGCTTCTTACAAATAAACTGCCTGAAAAAAACTACGAAGCACTGTTTGATGTAAACATCTTCAAGCAACTAAACTTGGACTTAATAACATACACTGGCTCTACAAAAAAAAGTCCTGAATTAGATGTGCATTAACCAACAACAATATCGTTTTATCATAAAGTTAATGTTCCACTGACATATAAAGCTGAATATCGAAACTGGTATGGTGTTAAAATTTAAAATGATTATACGTTTAAAAACCAATATGCCATATTAAAATAGAAATAAATGATTGCATATGATATGAAATTTTTCAATATTATTAAGGATGTTTGGAAATTATATAAATTTTACTTTTATGTATTTGTTTTGTCTAAAAATAAAATAATAACCTTTTGTTTGAACATGTTATTAATTAATAAAACAAAAATTCTTGATTTTAGCTCAGATAGGAAATTTGTGTCATGAAAATCCTTTGTCAAAGTAGTGAGAAGCTGCGATTGATTACCATTTCAAAAATTCAACTCTAGGAAAGGTCAATTCCAGGTCCTTAAACAGTTAAGTAAATTGAAAGTTTGACCTAGTGTAAAAATTAAAAGTTGCTAGTAAATCTTTATGTATATATTTAGATTAAAAATGATTGTATTAATTTAAGAATTCTCTTGTATTTACAAGCTTTTTTATATTTAAAGTGTCTTAATAAATATTGTTTTGTTTACAATTAAATATAAACTGCTTTAACACTATCCCCTTTAGAGTTTAATTTTTTTTTTATAAAAATGGTTTAGTACATAATGTTACTTTACTTCCTTTAAATTAAAGCTCCGTTATTATGAAGGAAATGTCAAAATTATTATGAATGTTGATAACCCTATATAAATACCTAACATATCAAGCTATTTTAAATGATGAAACTCTCTTACTTTGCAATAGATTATGTGGATATTTCGATACCTTACATTAAACAATATACTATATTAATTCATGATATAAAATTTTTAAAAATAAATGCTTTAATACTTTTTTTCATGCTTGTTATCTAAAAATAATAATTTACGCTGTTCCAAAGAAGTTAAAAAAATTTGGTTTTTTGGAGTTGCTTTAAAAAGAAAAATTATAATTTTGAGGAAACTACTACTAAAAGTAGAAATTCAAGTTAAATATTGTTTTACAGAAACAATTATCCTGGGCTGCGATTCTATAAGAGTAAAGGGAAAGAGAATGTCATTATAAGGATCTTCTATCTTTGTTCAGTCTGTATTAACACATAAGTATATCACTGTCCTAAAAGAGAATGTCAAATAATATGCTTACAGAATCGGAGCTCTGGTCTTTTTTATTGAATATACTCGATTAACCTGTCAAGTAAAACAAGGAAGAGCGATTTATTGTTTTAGATATAGTATAGAAAGAGATAGTTATTGTCTAAACCTGTTAGTTAGAATAATAGAATTGACATTCATACACGACACATTCACGCCAATGTATGAAACTAGCAGGGAAATCAATATTGCCATACAAATCATTGCACCGAATGGCGACCAATAAGGGGGGGGGGTCAAAAATTATTTTCATGAGCAGTCCAGTTTTATATCTCAAGTTCATGGCTGGTATATTTATAATTAGAAACCCTAAAAGTTATAGAAACTATAACTTTTGAAATGTAGGAATCAGTACCTTTTATAATCAATTATTTTTTGTTATTTTAGTATTTTTCGAAAAATAGCGGCAATTTGTAAAAGCCAAATTTTTTAGTACCCTTTCTTATATTTCAGTGCTAAAAATTCCATTAAAATCCAACCAGTCTGATAGTGGGATAGAAGTACGCAAGTCATTTTACTTTTCCATTAGGATACTATAAGCTGCAAAGTGCTAAAAATGTTATTTCTTATTTGGAAAAAATTATTAAATTTTGACACTGAGTACTCAATGTAAAATTACGTCATTGACACCTGTTGAGAATGTGTTTTTTTTACATCCATTTATCATACTCAAAAAGTACATTACTATTGATTTAATTTTCTTTTGTTGACGTAAACTCTTCCTGATTTATTTTTCTTTCTAGAAACCAAACACCATAGGAAAATGGTGTTATCGTTACAAATGTAGATTTATCGCAAAATTCGAATTCTTAAAAAAAACCTTAAATTAATGTATCGATCGAAAAATCCAGTTAAAATAAAACAAAGTATTAACACATCGATTAGACCAAAACATCCCTAATAGATCTTACTAAACAAAAGAAATGTAATAAACAACTGTTGTACCCTTCCCCATTTCCTTTTATCTCTCGAAATGCCAAATCCACGTCGAATTGACGATAAATCACCATCGATTCCCCTTTTCGGTATCGACAATCGAGAGCGATGGCCTGCCCATTATCGACACAGCCATTAGTCAGACGACCTGCCACGGATTAAATTACATCCTTGCCTTGACCCAATCGCGATTTCCTTCGCTTGATTTTTAATTTCCGAATTTGGAACAGCGTATTACTTTTTTTTTATTTAAAAACCTTTTATACTCAGCTAAATTTAATAGAACACAACACACGAGTTTATTTTTTAATAAAAATGTAGAAATATAAATGTATCTAAAAATTGGATTGTTCGAAAATAATGATACAGAACGAAACAAAATAATAGATGCATATACCAAGTCAATAAATGTCATCGAAAGGGCTTTTTAGGGTTCATTAGTCTGAGCCCGTATCCTCGAAAGCGTGATGTGAATGGCGATGTGAACAGTAAAACCCGTATCTTTGAAAAGGCAATGTTGCCAGATATGAACGTCTTAATAACCAAGAAATATAGACCAAGCCATTAGTCTAATATTTAGGTGTAAACATAGACCACAAAATTATCTTAAATTGACACTCTAGAATTGTTGAACAAAAATGCATACATAGAGCCAAATACTTTAGGATTCTAATATAGTAATTCATGTATACAAAGTAATATCCTCACGTCAATTGGAATACATGCCCGTTATATACAGTAATTGTAGAAAGCCAGCACTAATACACCTTGAAACGGTGGAAATTACAACTTTACGTAGTATGATTAAAAGCCATCATCCCAATCCACTGCGGACACTATCCAATTATTTATTCATTGTATGAATTTGAAAGAAAACCTGAAACTTGACCAATGATAGAGAAACTGTTTACGACCAGGGACCGAAACCAAGCGTCAGACAAAAAACGTCCATTAAAGATACTGGCAGATCTCACATTCAACTTTTAATATAGTTTTTTTTTTATTTTATCATGATTTGCAGAAGCTTGAAGATGAAATATATTATAAATAAGATTTTTATGCTGAAGGACCTCATTCGTTAGTCTGTAGTACTCATATTTATATTTCCCGATAAATTATAATCATATTTACTTAATTGTAGTGTCATATAGTGTTTAACACAGTGTGCTGTAGTTAACATAATTTAAATATAAAATTTGTTACTTATTTAAATCAAGGTTTCAGATAGCTTACAAATTATGATTTCTCAAATTTATTATAAATTGCGTCGTGAAAAGAATTATGTTAGATTTAAGTGTTTAAAACTAAGATACTCGGCTGTCATAGACACAAGTATTTATGTTAAATCCATAAACAGAACTAGCCGTAAAAAAAAAAATTTAAATATCACGCTCATACAATTGAGTTATAAATAGAATCTCCTGTAAAAATTTTATATGTCTGTAATCTCAAATTTGCTTAATATTTGCGAGACAAATCATTCAAGTTCAAAAAATTTAAAATAGTTCACTTTTATACGCATTCATATAAATAACATATTTTAGGTAGATTGCTACACTGGTATTTGATATAAAAACGCTAATAAAGATTATCTCGTGTGAAAGAAGCTGAGCTGAAAGCTAGAGGCGGCACCAACAAGCAAAGTGCTAAGCTAGTCCCCTATGCCGTAGAGTAGGGGTGAGTATTTTAAAAGAAGGTACCACTGTATTTCGCCGGGTAAACACAGAAACCCCCCCACGCTGTCGCTTGGGCCTAGTGTTCAGCACGCGAACTCCATAATAGCATAGAAAACAAATTTCTTTGCTATTTCTTTCTATTATGGAAAATCATTTAAAACTTACTCTATAAGCACATTCGGCAACGGTCGGGTATGTCCGAACAAGCAATCGTGCTATAGAAATAGAAACAGTGTTTGGCTTGTTGCTGTTCTTCTATCTCTCTCAAAGCAATTTAAATGCTGTATAAGTTTGTCTCATTTTTTTCCTGATTTACGTTGTTTGTATTTGTGGTTATGTTGAATATGAGATATATTTGTTTCTAAGAACGAAGTGAAGTTCATAAATGTGTTTTTATATTTTATTCAGCTAAAAGTATAGATTTACACGTTATATAAGAAAAAAATATCAAAATCGCAATAATTATTTTTATTTCTGTTTATTTCTTAACTTGAAAAATCAGAACAATAATAAATTATTAGGGCTGAATTAAGAAAAAATAAATAAATATATACATATTATATATCCAATTGAAAAAGTCTTTAATTCCGTTTTACTGAGCTACACAAACTTTTGACAGGGTTCAGCTAAATGTCTGTGGAGCCCACAAAATATCCCCCTACTCTTCAATATTTTATTCAAAATACATAAATATCGTATCCATATTTTCCAATAGGTAATTTATTAAAAAAAAAGTCAGGAGTTAAATACTTTAAAATATAATATTTGAGATTTCATGATAAAAATTTTTGGTCAATTAACCTAAAAAATTACAAAGTAAATATGTTTAGTATTTTTTTCTTTTAATTATAAAGTCCCTAGAAAAGATAAATGTTTTTAGAGATGGTAGTTTGTAGTTATTTCTATGCGAACTAGCCCGAAGTCATAGACATCGTAGAGAATGGACCAGGCTAGTCATTCATGAATATGAAATTTATAAGCGCCAACATGTTTGTAGGCCAGGGGTTAGAGGGGTGTCATAGCTCACAATCTATCATACGCCAGCGGCGTAACAATTTTAAAACGAATAAAAATATCAATTAATATTCTATGATGCTTTTATTTGCAGAATTGAAATAAATATTTTTTCATAAGAAATAGTTAATTACTCTATCAATATGTCATGATACGGAAGTTGTTGTACTTGAACATAAATCAGTATTCAATATAAAAATAATCGTAATATTCATATCATTTATCTTTTACGATATTAATGACTTGAAATAACCTTTTTTTATCCAAGGCACTAGTTATTATTTAAAACAGAGTACCATATAAGAATTATCCAAGTCCAAAGTAAAAACCTGCGTAATATTTTGCCGGATTTTAGTTAAGTGGTTAATTAATGCCCACAATTCTAAAATCGCCAAAAACTTTGTTTCTTGAACATTACTGTGATTGACATTTTTTTTCTAAATTGTATGGACTCGCTGTCTATTTTTATTATTCCTAACAACGTGTCTATGCCGTACAGACACTCGCATATGAAATTTAATGTCAGCCATGAACATCGTAAAAAAGTAGTCTTACCAAAGTTCTAATGTCTCAAATATTGAAGTGCAATACTGAATAAATGTAATAACGTCGCAGTATGTAAATGACTACTTTGACGTTTGGTTAGTATACCAATTATTTGTAAAAATAATAACACTTGTACAAAATTCCTAAAACGAGAAAATGGAGATATTTTTTGTAAGTTAATAAATGAAGCAAATTAAAAATGGAAATATTTAAAAAATATATATTCGACGGTGTATGTGTTCAGGAGAAAATAGAGTATTTACAACTTCATTTTCAAGAAATAACCTGTTAATATTTGTATATAATTTCAATTATGATTTGGAATATATATGATAGACTGTTTCAATTTAGGTATTAATGTGAAAGACTTGTTACAGTTTAACCTGTTTCACTGAACAGTCCCCAAACTCCAATCATAAGAAATTGGTATTTAAAGAAATACAATAAAACAAATTAATAAAAATAACTATTAAATTTGTTTGCCCATTAGGTTTTAGCAGTACTATTGTTGAAAATTTTTAATATCTCGAATCGACAATCTGTCATGTGTTTCTAACGGAAATTATTTATTTTTATATGATTAGTGTATTTCTTGATTTTCACTGTTTCTAGTATCCTAAAATATTTATGACAAAATATACCGATAAGGAAATGTGTGGGATAAAAATAAGTATATGCTATTATTAAATATATTACTTGTTGGTCATATTACAATTATATACATAAAATAGAATAACGTACAATAAAATATTTTTTTTCTTACTTACTGACATTATCTAATTTGTGTAAAACAAATCTGAGACTATGTAACTATCGGACATCGAATAAAAATAAATAAAAATTGCAGAAATTGAAGTTTCATTTCTGAACTTTTCACACATGACAGTTATTACGCAAGCCATATATTTATTTATAGCGTTTATGAGTTTTTTTTTTGCAGATTTTGTAATATCTTGGTTAAATGAAAATTTTACACTTTTACAAGTAATAGGGAAAACAAAAATTAAGGAAAAAATTGTAAAAAGATAGGAAAAGCGGTACTATTTGGTGTAATATTACAAGGGAAATGTTAATGAAAAATAATAGAAAATGGTTGGCTTCTATTATGTTGGTCTCACTTTAAAACACGAACACCATCAAATCGATAATAGAAATCGTTTAGGCCAAAATGTTCACTACAGATATGAAGTGACTTGGGCAAGATTTTATCTTGTAGTCCTAATATATTAATTCAAAGGTCTCGGCGGTTAGAATCAATGGGAAACCTATAAAAAATCACAGATAACAAAATCTAAAATCCCAAGTTACCCGCCTATGATACCAAACTTAACCTAAATTATGTCATTACCTGCGAAAAGTTAAATTTGGAAATAAATAATCCAATTTTCGGCAAACTTGGCAATGATTGACCATTTTGTCACTAATGAATAATTAGTCACTTACAAAAACACTTTTGGAATCACAAAAAATTAAAAAACGATCCAAGACACACAACGTCAACCACAAAAATGTCATATGCCAAAATTTTTATGAATGGACCGGATTCAACCTTGCTCGTACGATAGCGTAAAAGAAATTTGCGAGGTTGCCAGATTTCATAGTTTATCACACTACTTGGAAATCTTGAATTTTCTGAGAGTTAAACTGACGCATTATAAAGCATACTATTTTATCATAATAATTTTTTTTTTCATAAAAATTGGGTATTAACAAATTATATTATTTTCCCTTATTTTTTTCCAAAACAGTTGGCAAATTACTACTGATTGTGACCCATTCGTGGCGTTTTGTTTTTGTAAACATTCCATGTCCAGACGTCCATGCCCGAAGTTGTAAGGAAATATTCTAGAGAGTAGGTTCCGTTGATAGAAAGAAATTTTCTTTCTTCTTTATTTCTTTTCTGTTTCTATTTCTATCTTGTTACGGAGTTCGCGTGCAGTACTGCACTAGAATATTTCCTTACAACTTCGGGCTAGTTCGCATAGAAATAACTACAAACTACCATCTCTAAAAACATTTATCTTTTCTAGGGACTTTATAATTAAAAGAAAAAATACTAAACATATTTACTTTGTAATTTTTTAGGTTAATTGACCAAAAATTTTTATCGTGAAATCTCCAATATTATATTTTAAAGTATTTAACTCTAGACTTTTTATTAAATTACCTATTAGAAAATATGGATCCGATATTTACGTATTTTGTATGATTCTTAACGTTAAGAAATGAACAGAAATAAAAATAATTATTGCTATTTTTTTCTTATATAATGTATAAATCTATACTTTTAGCTAAATAAAATATAAAAACACGTTTTTGAACTTCATTTCATTTTTAGAAATAAATATATCTCACATTCAACATAACCACAAATTCAAACACCGTAAATCAGGAAAAAAATGAGACAAACTTATGCAGCATTTAAATTGCTTCGAGAGAGAGATAGACGAACAGCAACAAGCCAAAGACTGTTTCTATTTCTATAGCACGATTGCTTGTTCGGACATACCCGACCGTTGCCGAATGTGCTTATAGAGTAAGTTTTGAATGATTTTCCATAATAGAAAGAAATAACAGAGAAATTTCTTTTTAAACCATTACGGAGTTCGTGTGCAGGGCTACAGTCCACATCAGACGTGGAAATCGATTGTAACGTTTTATCACGATATAAATACCGGGCCGTTGCTCCTCGATAGTTATTCAGTGTTCTAATTTCGTGGAGTAAAGATGTCTGAAGATGCTTCGTGCAATTGTAGACGAAACGTCGGATAATAATTCCAATTTGACACGGTCTACACCTAAGAATCATGATTTTCAACTTGACCAAAGTCGTGAAAGCTTTCGTTCGATGTTAAAATTTATATCTTAAGGACCATACATTGCCCTTTAAATTGAATATAACAAATAAATAATTAAAATCTCTTTTTAAACAATTACAGGCCAATTAATTTTGAAAAATCCATCCAAACACACCTTAATATAATTAGGTAACAGTTGGTTGCTGGAGTAGAGAAAAACTATAAATTCCGCTTCATGCAATTTTTCCTCCGTAAAACCGAATAAAAATTAATGAATCGGACAATATTTAATAATGGGGCTCGGCCGATGAGGAAACTGTCTGTCAAAAGTCAAATGATTATTAATTTCTTGAGAAGGAAGTTGGAAATAGATAGATTTCATGCCCGGGTGTCTTTATTTCGCGTGTTGAAGGGATTCTTAATTGATTTAGCTTTGGCTGTTGCATGTCTATTATTAGTTTTGCTTCGGGAAGAATACAAATGGTGTTTTGGGATGTCGCACTTAGCCCGCGTTCCGAAAAAAGATAATATCACTAAATTTCAGCAGAGCACGTGATGATAAGTGAAGAAAATAATACCAAGTCACGTGATTTCAATTTCTAACCTGAAAGTATGTAAGATTAAAGTTTTCTTTGGAATAGAATAAAGAACTAAATACTATAAGTGGAAATATCAACACTGGACAACAGACAAAATGTATTTAAAATAAAATAGACTAAATTTTATTATTAGTTGAAGTTTTAGAGATACGTGATGTTATGTCTCCCTATATATTAACAATATAACAGCAAGAATGCGTGTAGTATATTTGTATTGTTATAACAATATAGGGGTACGACGTTGCCAAATCTACATTTTCTTTAAGTTAAGGAAATTTTACACAACTTGGCAACACCACATGGGGGATCTTCAGGGATAACGCGCCCCCCATATACTAAATCCCAACCCCCAGGGCTTAAAATAAGGGAGATTGCCATTCAAACCCATGTAAATCTACTTTTATGTCTGCTTTGTACTGAACAGCCTCTATATACAAACAAATAACAAACGTCACTATTGTGAATATTATGGGATTGAATAGAAAGTTCCCGAATATTCTCTAAAAATGTAGAAACCGTATTTGGATATATAAGCAGCTACAAAGAGGGGTTAGTCCGTCGAAGTTGGTGAGTCGAATCGTCTAGTTGAGATATCTTGGAAAGTATGTAAACAATCCAGATCACTTCTGTTATGTTTGTGGTGAGGTGACTTTTGCGTCTCAGAAGTGGTCTATTACCCCATTGATGAAAAAGGCATATCAGCTTTATTTCGGTGGCAATATTGGGGATCAAGACAAATAGTGGGCGCCACATATCTGCATCAGGGGTGGATGCAGCCTCTCTCTTTGGGGGGGATGGTAATATCACAAAAGTACAGTATGGCAAGTGAAAACAAGTTGTCGATGGGAGGGGGATCTATTTTTCTGAATTTGAAGCTCTTGGAGACAGAGGGGCGATCGCAAGAAAAAACAAGTTACCGAGAGGGGGATGCCAGCCGCATACACATTTTACATAAGAGGCAGAATCGGGCCTATATTCCTGAACTCAAAGCTCTTAAGAGGGGGGGGGCTATTGCAAGTAAAACAAGTGGTCAATGGGGGAGGAGTGCCAGCAGCAAACACATTCCTAATATAAAAGGCAGAATCGGTTCTATTTTCCTGAACTCAAAACTCTTGGGAGGAGAGGGGCGATCGCAAGCATACACATTCCTATACTCTCTTCAAGAACTAGAGAGAGTAATAAAACTGTTACCGAAACCTTCAACGTACCTGCTCCAGTGCCGCAGGTAACTGAGGAATGCCGTAAATCTAATAATATTTAATTATATTTAAATATTATAAGCTTTTATAAATTTACTGCAATAATAACATTTCTGTTCAATTTAATTTCTGTCAGTGAGCAAAGTACACCTTACAGTGTGTTTTTAGTGATTTATCTTGTTTGCGCTTGTTTGAGATTAGTGAGATACCCAAAAGATATGGCTTCCATCTCTATATTTATTCCACAATCGTTAAACCAGGGCATTTTTCCTCAACGAAAAACTTATTACGATAAATATTTATGATGTCTTAAAATATCAATATCTAGATAATAATGTTAAAAGCTCTGTTGAGATGTGTTCCGACATGACAGAAGTTGGAAGAACTACTATGTACCGAATACTGAAGGAGAAAAAACGATTGGAATTGTTAGTACAGTGTGTCCTTAGTGATTTATCTTGTTTGTGCTTGTTTTTATGTATTATTTGAGATTAGTGAGATACCCTAAAGATATGGCTTCCACATCTATATTTATTCCAAAATCGTTAAACCAGGGCATTTTTTCCTCAACGAAAAACTTATTACGATGAATGTTTATGATGTCTAAGATATCAATATCTAGATAATAATGTTAAAAGCTCTATCGGGATGTGTTCCAACATGACAGGAGTTGAAAAATCTACGATGTATCGAATAGTGAAGGAGAAAAAAACGACTCGAATTGTTAGTACTCCCAAGCCATATTCGATCACAGGCAGACGAAAAACCTCGTTGGAAGAAAAGATGAAAACTGCAATAAAAGGAGTTGTACATATATTTATTATGAGAAGCAGATCCCAACCGTAGACAAAATTCTAACTAAAACCAATGAAGATCGCGATTTACCTGAAATTAAAAGAATCGAATTCTGGAAATTGCTCAGAGAACTTAATTTTTGCTGGGAAAAACCAGATAAAAAATCTATTCTTATAGATCGTCAGGAAACTGTCCGTTGGAGAAGGAAATATCTCTCAAATAAAAGTTAAAGTTGCTAGAAATAACACAACTTACGAAATTAATAATTTAACTGAACTTTTGAAAGATCTTTTTAAATAATGTTACTGCGGAAAATCGGGAAAAATCCATATAATAAAAGAATAAAGGAAAATGTGGAAACTCGATCTCATGATCGGTGAGATAGAGGAACCAATTGTAATTAATTTGAGTGAAGATAGCTTCACTGATTTTGATTAGGAATTAGATACGTAATATTTACCAGTGTAAACACAATTTATTATTTAAATTCTTGTTTTTGTTGTATTTTATTGTTTAATGTTGTTTATATTTTTTTTATTTTTTTATATTTTTATCTTAGTGTGTCCCACTCTTTAATTTTGTTTATATTTAATTTCAATTAGTCGTAAGTTTTTTACTATTATATTATTGTATCTGTGTCTTTTTCTTAAGCGTGTAGAATTAACATGTTTATTTTATTTTTTTGGGGCTATCGGATTTCCATATAATAAAGTAAATTTTATTAAGATGTTAGTGCCATAGAAATAAAAATAAGTAGGTCTAATTTTAACTGTAACATGTAAAAATTAATTACATTTGAATCCCTTTTTAGTGTTTAATTGTAATTCTGCAGATGGTTTAAGAAATTAATAAAATGATATGTCAAATGTCCTAAAAATGTTTTTAATTAATAATAAAATGACCGATAGTCCTAAAAACATTTTAATATTTATTGGACAAATTCTTCTTCTTCTTCTTCTACTTCTTGGAGATCTGTCGATCTGTTAATTCTGAAGCTGCCTCTGCATCTTTTCCTGAGAGGCAGATTGCCAACTATCTTTCCACCTTTTAGGGGGCCTCCCGGGAGGTCTTGAGCCGGGCGGGTTATTTTCTAGGACTATTTTCGGAAGTCTGTTCTCGTCCATCCGTCTTACATGGTTGTACCACTGCCTCTTACGTTGTCTTCCCCATCTCACAATGTCTTGTATCCCGCATTGTTCTCTGATATCTGTGTTTCTTACTCTGTCTCTTCTTGTTTTCCCCACTATTGTTCTCAGTGTTTTCATTTCGGCCACCCTTAGCATGTGTTTCGTCTTGTTAGTGTCCTCACGGACTTCCGTGCCGTATGTCATGATGGGTCTGATACAAGTCTTGTAGATTCTAATTTTGCTATCTTTGCGCATGTACGAGTTTGACCAGACTATATCTCGTAGGCATCCTGATAGTGCGGATGCTTTGTTAATCTGGCTCCTTAGGTCTTTAACTGGGTCGTGGGTGCTTGATATGTCTATGCCTAGGTATCTGAATTGCATCACCTGCTCTATGGGATTGTCCTCCACCACCAGCTTACATCTGAGTGGATCCTTTGCGATTGTCATGCATTTGGACAAATTAATTTATATATATATATATATATATATATATATATATATATATATATATGTATATATATATATATATATATATATATATATATATATATATATATATATTTAACGTCTTGTATTTTTGACAATGGGTATTTTGTAAGTACTTAAATTATAACTTAGATTTTTTTTTGGGAGAATAAGACTGCGTTTTAGTCTGAATGTGCTTAAAACGGTTTCTATGACAAAATTAAAAATAACAAAAATACAGTTGTGATTTGTGTTAAATATGTCAAAATTATCTACATTTTGTAAGGTATGTGAATTATTAAGAAATCATAAGAAATAAAATAATATCATACAAACTTTTTATTTTAAGTTTATTACCGAAATATTATTCTGTGCCATAAATACTTAGTGATAAAATAAACCTCCTTCCTACGTCTATGACAAAGATTAAAATCCTTTTTATCACGTCACACTTCCAAACTTCTATTGTTATCCAACCTAAATAGTCCATTTTTATAGACCGGTATTTTTGATTTTGCCAAAGACACCAGACTAAAGAACACAGGTAGCTTGCGAAAAAAAAAGGGTAAAAAATTATTTATTACTCTATCTAGTTTTTGAATAAACTGTAGTATAAGAGGCAAAATCGGGTCTATTTTCCTGAACTCAAAGCTCTTAGGGGGGGGGGGGCGATCCCCCCCCCCTTGTATCCGCGCCTGTTCTGCATACGTTTCAAGTCTGAGAACATAGTTAAAAACGATCTATGCGATTTGCTGTCCCAATGATCTAGAGAGAGCCTTCAAATCATGTTGATACCATAGCTCGAGAGTCTGGTTAAGATATGTCGATGATTTTTAATTGTGGATGTGAAATATTGTAACCCTGACATTGTCAGCATAAAAGTGTGAACTAAATAGGAATTATAAACCAACAGATTTCTATTTACCTGTATAATTCTTTTTAATAGAGCCAAGTTTAAAGAAGGTCTAGATTTGTTGGCTCCGACGATAATACCTATATACCTCTATTGTCTATAAATATATTTGTCTATATTTATCTAACTTCTGCTTATCCCGTTCAGCTTTTCTCTGACGTCAAACCCGCAGATTCCTGCAAACAAGAGAGTGACAGCTTTCGTGTACTTCGAGACGAAATGTCTCGAACAATGCTATCTCTCGCTTCGATTCACTGATTCCCGAATCAGATGTAATTTTCTTGTTTGGTTTCGGTATTTTCGTGTTTATGCTGTCTGTTGTAGTAGTTTGATTAGCGGGGGAAGTAAAGGATGATTAACTATCTTGAACTATTATTTAGAATTATCTAAGAGTGATGGAATCGTTGTCTTTTATATATAAAATTTTTCGTAAACCTTAAATTCTTATTTTTAAAAAGTAATCGAATATATTTATGTGTAATAATTTGTATTTAGGTCAGGGGCGAATCCAGTCTCTCTCTTTGGGGGGAGGGGGGCGGTGATATCACAAAAGTACAGTATGGCAAGCGAAAGCAAATTGTCGACGGGAGGGGAGACACCAGCAACATTCCCATTTCTTGCTTAAAAGGCTGAATCGGATCTATCTTTCTCAACCCAAAGCTCTTGGGGAGGGGGGCATCGCATGAAAAACAAGTTGTCAGCAGGGGGGGGAGTGCCAGCAGCATACATATTCCTAATACAGGGTGTCTCAAAAGAAAGATCACATTTAAAAAATCGATTTAAAAAAAAATCAGGACTTTATTGAAAAAATGTTTATTACATATTAAAATACATTGTTTGAGAATTTATTTTTTAAAAATGATATCGTCCAAATGTAATCCGTTGCGCTCACGGCATTCATTTAATCGAGCACTAAAATTGTCCATGACGGCTCGGCAGGTATTCTCCGTGATGTCTGCCATTTCGTTGCGGATATTTTCTTTTAATTGTGACAGGGAAGTCGGTTTGTTGGCGTAAACTTTTGATTTGACATAACCCCATAGGAAAAAGTCCATAGGTGATAAATCAGAACTGCGTGGAGGCCAACTTATGTCACCTTTCTTTGAGATCAATTTGCCAGGAAAAATTTCACGCACTCGTGGCAGAGACATGTTGGACGTGTGTGAAGTTGCTCCGTCTTGCTGGAACCATGTTCTTTGGTTATAGCCAGGAAAATTTTGCAGTTCAGGCACGAAGAAGTTGTCTAACATCTCCACATAACGCTCTGAAGTCACTGTTACTGTGCGTTCCCTTTCATCTTCAAAAAAGTACGGGCCGATAATTCCTCGCGCCGACATCGCAGCCCATACAGTCACTTTCGGCGAATGTAGAGGTTTCTGATGTTTGTGTTTTGGATTGTTTGCACTCAAATAGCGGCAATTTTGCTTGTTTACATGACCATTAAGATGAAAATGGGCTTCATCCGAAAAGAAGATGTTGGTAAACGTTGAAAAGCGTTCAGTCATCTGGTTTACGAAGTCAAGCCTCTGACCAGCATCCTGAGGCTTCAATTCTTGCACCAACTGAATTTTATAGGGGTTCAGCTTTAAATCTTTGTGTAAAATGCGGAATAATGATGACCTATGCACATTTAAAGCAACAGCACGCTTACGAATCGAAACGTTTTGGGTCGTCACGAACAGACTGAGTAACACTCTCTACGTTTTCGACCGTTCTCGAAGACCTCGGACGCCCGGATTTTGGTTTATCTAGTGTTGAACCGGTCTCTTCAAACTTCTGGACCCATTTCCCAATAAGCCGAGCGCTTGGCGCATCATTTAAGTGACGAATATGTCGAAAATGGCAGAATTTTCTACGCGCTACAGTCGCCGAATTACCGTTTTTGTAAAACTCACGTACGCACAAAGCACGGTCCGCTCCCGAGAAACGCTCCATAGCGACTAAATTCCCAAGAGCCAGGCTACCGATTGACATACCCCCCGCGCCGCTCGGAATAGTTGCGTTTGAGACACCCTGTATAAAAGGCAGAATCGGTTTTATTTTCCTGAACTCAAAGCTCTTGGGAAGGAGAAGGGCGATCGCAAGCATACACATTCCTATACTCTATTCAAGAATTAGAGAGAGCAATAAAACTGTTACCGAAACCTCCAACGTACCTGCTCCAGTGCCGCAGGTAACTGAGAACTGCCGTAAATCTAATTATATTGAATTATATTTAAATATTATAAGCTTTTATAAATTTACTGCAACAATAAAATTTCTGATAGTTGAATTTAATTTCTGTCAGTGAGCAAAGTACACCTTACAGTGTGTTCTTAGTGATTTGTCTTGTTTGCGCTTGTTTTTACATATTATTTGAGATTAGTGAGATATCCAAAAGATATGGCTTCCACCTCTATATTTATTCCAAAATCGTTAAACCAGGGCATTTTTCTTCAACGAAAAACTTATTACGATAAATGTTTATGATGTCTTAAGATATCAGTATCTAGATAATAATGTTAAAAGCTCTGTTGAGATGTGTTCCGACATGACAGAAGATGGAAGATCTACTATGTACCGAATACTGAAGGAGAAAAAACGATTGGAATTGTTAGTACTCCCAAGCCACATTCGATCACAGGCAAACAAAAAACCTCGTTGCAAGAAGAGATGTAAACTGCAATAAAAGGAGTTGTACATTTATTTTATTATGAGAAGTAGATCCTAACCGTCGTCAAAATTCTGACTAAAATCAATGAAGATCGGGATTTACCTGAAATTAAAAGAACTGAGCTCTGGAAATTGCTCAGAGAACTTAATTATTGCTGGGAAAAACCAGATAGAAAATGTCTCCCAAGTAAAAAGCAGAGTTGCTAGAAATAACACAACTTACAAAATTAATAATTTAACTGAACGTATGAAAGATTTTTTTGAATAAAGTTACTGCAGAAAATTGGGAAAAATCCATATAATAAAAGAATAAAAGAAAATGTGGAAACTCGATCTCATGATCGGTGAGATAGAGGAACCAATTATAATTAATTGGAGCGAAGATATCTTCACTGACTTTGATTACGAATTACATACCTAATGTTTACCAGTGTATACAATTTATTATTTAAATTTTTGTTTTTGTTGTATTTTATTGTTTAACGTTGTTTATATATTCTTTTATTTTTTTATATATTTTTATTTTAGTGTGTCCCACCCTTTAATTTTATATGTATTTAATTTCAAAAAGCCGTAATTTTTTTATTATTGTATTTGCGATGGTTTAAGAAATAAATAAACTGAAATGTCAGATGTACTAAAAATGTTTTTAATTAATAATAAAATGACCGATAGCCCCAAAAATATTTTGATATTGTATGGACGAATTTATTTTTTTATATATGTTTAACGTCTTGTATTTTTGACAATGGGTATTTTGTAAGTGTTTAAATTTTAACTTAGAATTTTTTAAGAGAATAGGACTACGTTTTAGTCTGAATGTGCCTAAAACAGTTTCTATGCCAAAATTAAAAATAATAAAACTACAATTGTGAGTTATGTTAAATATGTCAAAATTATCTATATTTTCTAATGTATGTGAATTATTAAGAAATCATAAGAAATAAAGTAATATAATAAAAAAAATTAAGTTTATTACCGGAATAATATTCTATGCCATAAATACTTAGTGATAAAATAAACCTCCTTCAGACTCTTATGACAATGATCAAATTTTTTCACTTCACACATCCAAATATCTATTGTTATCCAACCCAAATTTTCTATGAAAAACATATGTTTCTAACAGATTTTGCCAAAGACACCGGACTAAAAAATACTGGTAGTTTGCGAAGAAAAAAAATGGTAAAAAATGATTTATTACTCTCTCTAGTTCTTGAATAAACTATAGTATAAGAGGCAAAATCGGGTCTATTTTCCTGAATTCAAAGCTCTTGAGGGGGGATCGCCCCCACCGCCCGCTCTTGGATCCACTCCTGATTTAGGTAGAAAAAACTAAATAAATCATTTGAACCAGTCTTTTAATTTTTTTAGATCTCAATTTTTACCTGCTAAATCAACACTTGTACTAATAACATTTTTCTTCTTTATTCCAGTCTTTACCTGACTGGTGGTATTATTAGCAATCAGACTGTAATTGCTTGGAAAACCCGAGGAAATCTCTTTTAAATGCACTGTCCATTTTCTGCTATTGGAAACTTATAAAAGTTTAGGATTGCAATGGAAGCTTCAATTGGAAATATCGAGAGAAACGATGTTTTAATTTCGATGGATAAAGCGGAAGACTTTGGTATAGTTTCAATGGAGAATTTATTTCGTGATTGGTGGATTTAATTTGGCAGGAAATGGAAAGATACACTTATTAATAACTAGACTATGAGCAAAATGTAAAATTTACATTCTATTTTGTAAGAGGATTTGTTTCTCACTTCGTTCATCAAAATGTTTTTGTTGCGATGTGTTTTTTGGAGGCAGTCTATAACATTTTAGTAAACTATTGTTACTTAAAAAGGAAAAATTATTTTTTGTTACTTCGTAATATATATATATATATATATATATATATATATATATATATATATATATATATATATACATACAGTGCCTTCATTTCAAAACGAACCATCCTTAATAACTTTGTTAAATAGAAAAATTAAAAAAAAAGAAAAAACACGTCAATTTAGATATACAGGGGGAAGTTTAATTTTGCATTTGTTAAAAGTCTGTCAATCACCTCCTCACCTCCAGCTAACCTCACTTTGATATGTCAAATGGGAACCCCCACCTTGTGACACATCATTGTAAGCAGCATAAAATTGTCTATCCAACCGTATAAAAAAAATTAAATCGGTTGACATACAAGCGAACAGTGTGCAAAAATGTCTTGTAATAATGCATAATATATCGGCCTCGAACTTTAGTATGTCAAATGATTACCCTATAGTGTGATACATCATTTTAAAGGACGTACGATCTGCTATCCAATGATGTAAAAAAAAATTAAGTTAATAGACGTTATAGGCAATTAGGATGCAAAAATGTGTGTTAAATATAAGCAGTTTATTCAGTTTTATTCAGTTGAAGAAAATTATTTTATTAAATGTTCAAAATGTGCGCCGTTATTAGCGAGACAATAAAAAAGCCTATTTTGAAATTCCCCACGAACATTGGCAAGGGTTTCTCTGCTAATTCCTCTACATTCCCGAACAATTCGATCTTTTAAATCGTCAATATTTTCAGGTGGGGTTTTATAAACCTTGCTTTTTAAATACCCCCAAAGAAAAAAGTCTAGAGGGGTTAGGTCTGGAGACCGTGCTGGCCATTCAATTGCACCACGTCTGCCAATCCACGTCCCTGGAAAATGTTCATCAAGCCACTCTCGAATTGCCAAAGCGTAGTGCGGGGGAGCTCCATCTTGCTGGAAATGCAAATTATTTTCATTTAGTACCATAACAGCATTTTCATCCACTTGATTTTCTAAAGATTGCACAATGGCAGGGTATATTGTGTTTTCTAAAAGGTTTAAATAAATTTACCCAGTTAAATTATCTTCCAAAAAAAATGGCCCGATGATTTCATTGCCATAAATTTCTGCCCATACGTTAATTTTTTCGGGATATTGAGTATGCCCTTCTCGGAAAAGGTGCGGATTTTCATTATCCCAGTATCTGCAGTTATGTCTGTTAACCAGTCCATTTAGAAAAAAAGTTGATTCATCACTAAAGCAGATATTCTTAGGTAAATGGGGGTCCTCGTCAATTCGTTGGCACATTAATTCGCAAAATTGAATTCTCCTATCAAAATCGTCTTCTCCGAGTTCTTGAAGAATTTGAATTTTGTAGGGAAAAAACTTATTTTGTTTTAAAACTTTATGCACAGGGCCAGCAGAAATGTTGGTTAAATCTGCGACCTTTGAGATGGATAAAGTTGGATCTATTGCAAACTGTCCTAGTACCTCGATTTGGCATGCTTCATCTACAACCCTTTTCTCAATATATTTTTTATTACAAACGGATCCCGTTTCTTCAAACTTTCGTACCAATTCGAGTACATATTTATGGCCCACGTTTTTGTATTGATGCCTCTCGTTAAATGCTCTGGCGGTTCTACGAGCGCACCGATCTTCAGCTCCATAGAGAAAAATTATTTCTATTCTTTCGGCTAGCGTATACACCATTTATATTCACGTTTCAACTAGGCGTCACAATGACAATTTTAACAATAATAAACAACTGGTGTTTAAAGATCTTAAAAATTTTATTTATTGCAGTGATTTCTTGTACCTATCAGGTACCGCAAAAAATATCATTGAAATAAATACACTAAATTGATTAGACTGCAATGAATTTTGCGATGAATTTTAAAACAGGCTTAGTTTTTTTCTCGCAAATATTTTAACTGTTTATTATTTTAAAAAAATATTTATTTTAAATTTAAAATAATATTTTACTCTATGAAGTAGCCATTTGACATAATAAAGTTTAATGTGATAAGGTGTCTATTATTACCACACATCTTTTCTTACTATTCGCTTGTACATCAACAGATTTTGTTTTTTTTTATTGGCTAAATAGCAGATCGTACGTCCTTTAAAATGATGTATCACACTATAGGGTAATCATTTGACATACCAAAGTTCGAGGCCGATATATTATGCATTATTACAAGACATTTTTGCACACTATTCGCTTGTACGTCAACCGATTTAATTTTTTTTATACGGTTGGATATACAATTTTATGCTGCTTACAATGATGTGTCACAAGGTGGGGGTTCCCATTTGACATATCAAAGTGAGGTTAGCTGGAGGTGAGGAGGTGATTGACAGACTTTTAACAAATGCAAAATTAAACTTCCCCCTGTATATCTAAATTGACGTGTTTTTTCTTTTTTTTAAATTTTTCTATTTAACAAAGTTATTAAGGATGGTTCGTTTTGAAATGAAGGCACTGTATATATATATATATATATATATATATATATATATATATATATATATATATATATATATAAAAGTTATATTTAAATTAAAATACCATAGGTAAAAATCATAGAAATATGAATATAATATAATTAATCAAAAACGGCAGTCGGCTGCAAAGTAATTACTACACAAAAAAATAAAGAAAAAGTACCTTAAGGTTCACAGTTGGTCGGTAAATTTAAGAGTTCGGGTCGAAAGGAGAGCCTCTAAATGATTTTCGAAGACCCTCAATCCTCGATAATTGTCTTAAAAGATCCTAAAAAGATACAACGGGGCAAATAAGTTTAAGAAACGACCGGAGAACAGAAAAAAGTCTGCACCACATATGTACTTAGTTGTTAAATAAATCCTTCAACAAAGGCGTTGTTTATCAACAGCTACTACAGCAAAAACAAAAGGTAAGGTAATAAAGTAAAGAAACCAAAAAATGAACAACAAATTGTAACTTGGCCGAAAAATCGAAAATAGTGGAATACAATGTCGGATTCACGTTGCTTTCACTCTACGGCTTTGTTAAAAAAAAATGGCCGAGGAAAACGTGGTTCCTTCTCAAGTAAAATTTTTGTTCCAAAAAAAATGTCGAAGATTTCACTTCCAGCTCTTTCATCTTATCGAGATTCATCTGCAAACCATCAGGATCCAGGAAGATTTTGCTCTGTTCCCAATCTTCTCTACTTGGTAAAAGTATCTTAAGAAAGCGGTTGAGTTTTAGAAGCAGTGCAATGTAATCTGTTTGCATGGGGAGTGATGGACATCTCTCCACCACGTTTTCTCAGACACCTGAGCTGCCCGTTTCAGTTTTAAAATGTCCTAGGCAGCGGAGATGATAAACAGCCTTCAAGGCCTCATTCCCGATGTATAAGTGGGGAGAGGGTAGGTTTACCAGGACCTCTAGAGCTCTGCTGGGGGCAGTCCTCCGCATTCTATATTTCCACACAAGCCATTCTTTGAACTTTATCAAGTTGAAGCACTTTATAGTACTAGACCATCATAGAATAGCGACATACGTGATCATTGGGCGGATTACCATACTATATATGCAAAATAGCATTGTCGGTGCAGCCCCCCTGTAGAATCAAAGGCTCGTTTACAAGCCCACCTAAGGTGTTCCTGGTTCGAGCCTCAATATGATACAAAAAGTACAGTCGTGAGTCCAGAATTACTTCTAGGTATTTAATTGTTTTCTTGTATTGAAGAGTCCTTCTCAACAATGTAATTGTGGGAAGTCACTCCATTTTTCTCATTTTTTGTAAAGAGACCCACCTCGGTTTTATTCAGGTTTATTTCGAGCCCTTTTTTGTGGCATCAACGCTCTGTGAACCAGAGGGCCTGCAGAATTGGTTCTCCCAGGTCCGAGATACCATGACCATGGCACAAAATGACCAGGATATAAATGAACCATCCTCATTTAGTGCGCTCAGCAGGCTGTCCACCACAAGGCTCCACAACAAAAACTATAAATCTTCTTCCTGTGAACAGCCCCTATTTAACAGTGCTTTGACAGTTACATTGTTAAGCTTAGAATATGTTAGTATCTGAGTTAACGTTGTTCTGATTCATGAGGCTACTGTCAGTCTAGAGCCTCGTCGTTGTAGAGCATACATATCGAATCGCGAGATGTTTTGTCAAACGTCTCCGCATATCGATAAAGTATCATTCAACAGCGCATATTCAACTCTTGTTACGAGTCGATGTAGCACTGTGTCTGTGGATTTTCTTGTCTGATTGTAAAGGATGTAAGGGACACTACATTATTCCTCCTTCCTTAATGTGTCTATTCACTATATCCAGTGTCTTTAATAAGAAACTAGCCAGGCTAATAGGGCGGAAAGATTTTTGTTTCCCTCCACACGATCGACCCCAAGCTCAAACACAAGCGGAATAATTTTACCAGATGGCTTATTATAATATCGGAGGAATTATGTAGTAAGGCTGGAAATATACCATCCTTACCAGGTAACTCAGATGAGATCGGTACATAATTCTTCAACTGATAATGATGGTTAAGATCGAGGGTCGTAGAGATGTTGGAAGGAAGCAGATCTCTTGGCTGAAAAACATCCGAGAGTGGACAGGAATACACAGTGCTGAACAGCTATTTAGAATAACGGAGAACCGTGACCAACTCGCCATTATAAGGGCAGGATGCTGAGGGCCTAATTCCTATGAGATTTTGGGTATATCTTTTAGTTCAAAATTAGTAAAAATCTATGTTTATTAGTGTTATCAGTTGGGATAAATCATCCAAAAAACCATTAATCCCACTGTAAAATAACTGACCATATTAGTTGACTATAAAACAATCATTACCGCCGAACTTTCGTCTAGTTTTTTCAATATTTTCCATCAGTTAAACGTTTTCAACTGGGAAAATAATTTCTAACACGATTTTCTTGTACACGCGTTCACATTTGCTTTTAAGTTGCTTTTATCGCTGGAAATTGATTAGTTTTGCGCAAGATGAAAGCCTTTTTGCCGACTCATCCTTCTAGCAAAAGTGTTCTTCAAACAGCGTGTTAACAACGTAAATTTTCTTGGGAAATTTTAAAAGGCGAAAGGCGCCTGCACGAGGAAATGCCTATTATTGATTTAATAAAAGTCGTTACCTAATTTTTAAAAGGGATCATTTCGGAGTATATTTACAAAATTACAATTCTTTTTTTCCTCTCCTAAAAATTATATTAAACTTGTCTGTACAATTCCTTGAAGTCGGTTTAGTTTTTTTTTTTAAATAATTGATTAACTGCACAGTATATTTCAAAACAGTATAAACAGTAATTGAATACTTTCGACATCATATAATAATTTAATGTTAATCTTAATAATCATAAATCATAATAAACAACTCGATGGATGTGCTATGGGATCACCAATTCATCCACCATTGATCAGTTAGACATGGAATATTTAGAGGAAAAAGTTTTAGAAAAATTAAAATTTAATATAATATTTTTCAAACGGTTTGTTGATGATTGCATAACAGCCGTGCCACAGGATAAAATAAATGAAATTCTCCCAGAGTTTAACAGTTTCAACGAAAAATTATAATTCACTTCCGAAGCAAAAAGTAATAATAAAATAAATTTTGTAGATATGACACTTATATGCAGAAAAAATAAAATTTTAACTGCATGGTGCCATCTCTCTAACGTCTCTAGAATTCCGACCAAGAATACTACAAAAAGTTAAAAATGCGCTAATAAATAACAATTTCAATGAAAAGATTATCACCGAAATAATAAATAAACGAACATATAAATTCTATAATAACCTAATAACAAGAAACATAGAACATAAACAGTAAAAATATGTAGCATTACCTTACACTAGTGATTTGTCAGAAAAAATAAAACACATTTTAAAAAAGCATGATATTATCGAATGTCACAGGTCTCATAATAAATTAAATACACTATTTACTAATTTAAAAAGTAACACTCCTCCCATGAATAAGTCAAATGTAGTATATTCGATCCCTTGCTCAAATTGTCCCAAAAAATATACAGACATGACAAGCCAATTGCTAAAGAACAGATTGAATGGCTATAAATAGACGAAAAACATCTTAACAGCGTTAAACAAACACACAGGATGAAAAAAATACCTTCGATTTTAACAATACCATAATTAAAAACAAAGATATGAATTATCAAAAATTGCAGATAAAGGAATTGATAGAAATTAAAAAAGATAAAAACACTGTTAACGACAGAACGGATATAGGAAATTTGAGCCATATTTACACCAGCCTAATTTAACGAAAAATATTAAGTATTCGATCCTGTTAATAAATCAAAATTTGAATATCCTCTTAAACATAAAATTAAATGTATGCTAGTTATATTTCAGGCCGAAGGAATGATGTTTTTAAAAATTTTCTTTTTTCAAAAAAAAATCTTTATTTTCTACTTCGTGAATACAACGAATTTTATGAGAGAGAGCTTGACAAGTTTACAGAACTGTTCTAACAATAGAAGTGTCTTAACAAAGCTATTTGACATATATTTATATTTCTTATCTTAATATTACAGGAGTGGTAATAAGTGCTATTGTCAGCAGTATACAGGAATGTAACTTGCTTTCTTTCGTTTTTTTTTGGTCCATTGTTAAAATATAAAAAATAAAACACACTTGCATTCCATATATCTTAAGTACCCAAACAGATGATGTAAAAATTCATTTCAAAATAAACAAAATGTCAAGGTATGTATTGGTAAAATTAAATACTTTGATTAGTTTTTTAAAATTGTAAAAAAGATTGTGTATGAATGTTTTTAATTATATAAAAATATTTTTAGGGAGATCAATAAATAAAAAAAAACAAAAAATTTTTGAAGATGCCCTAAATAAAGGGTGAAACGTCAAATCGTTTTTGATTTTTTATTAAATAAAGAACCTAAACCCAAGAGATGGCGCGGTGAGAGCGGGTGGCATACACCACGCCCTAGCACAACAAGAGGATTCCAAGTTATTTGCTTTCATTCGGCCGTTGAAGCGTAACTACCGTGTTTCGCGTCAAATTTTTTTGTTACAATGGTAGTTTAGTCCACGGAACAAAAAGAGCACATTATTAAGTGATACACTATTCTGGTAAATAATCGGCAGATTTGTATTTATGTGAAAAAATGATCCTGTTCCTTGAAAATTTAGAATTTTGGAAATTATTAAAAAATTTGAGACAACCGTTTGTCCAAAAATTTGTAAAAAATGCACTGATAATAATGAGGAGCAACCGATTCTTTAAATTACTGAAGAATGAGCAAATCGGGGAGACTGACGTTTGTAGTTTAGCAGAAATTAATTTTTCTTGCAATAGTACCGTAATTGCCTAAGAACTTGATATGAACGCTCGAACAGTTCGGAATATTTTAAAGCTAATAGGGATATACCCCCGAAGTTTTAGCAAATACGCGAACCATATTTTACAATAGACTGGGTTATTGTCTCGCTCAAAGTGGAGGCCTGTTTGAACACGTCTTGTAGACTTTTAGATGTTTTTGTTGATTTAAATTGAATTTAATTATTTGTTTATTTATTTACAATTACTGAACGTGTTACTTTTATTTTTTACCAGAATAAAAGTTTATTTTTGAGAATGATTTTTAATTTTAAAGTGGTCTATTAGCTTATTTACTTAGAAATTACTGTTGCGTTTCACTAGTATTTTTATTAGAATAAATGTTTATTTTGTAACAGAAATATCAATTTTCTTTACGCTCAACACCCAACAAAAACTTTTTTTTTTGTATTTCGACTATTTGATGTATTTAAAACAATCAATGTATCAAATAGTCATTAAATATTCCAAATTCCGTCGATTACGTTATAAGTTTAGACGAAAAGTAAGTGCACCCTCTCATTCGTTTCAGGGTACTGCTCGTTTTCGTGTCGCACGGAAGTTAACGGGGGTAATATTGAGGTAGGCATTCCCTACGATCTTCTCGAGAAAAAATTGGTAGGATGTGTTCCAAAACTTTTGGCGTCGATGGATCCTTACACTCTTTTTGACATAGTAAGGATTCGGATAACAATTCATACGTATTGGAGAATGAGAAAAGAGCTGTTAACACAGAAGGCAGTGATTAAAAAGTTCTTTTTATTATTTTTATTACAGTCGTATTATTTATTCATTTATGTGAATCAAAAAATATTATATTACTTACAAATTATTTCGCATTGGTATCTATTAAGAAGTCTTAAGCATAGAGGGACAAGTACTTTCGCCTTTTTAACGATTATCGATATCCATGTATTTATTATTATAGTATTATATTTAAAATGTACCTTGAAGTCAAGCGCAATATTTTATTCATGGAAATACAATTATTCTTTTTATTTTATTTTTAAAGCGTTGAACCACGTTAGACGTTTTTCGAATTTATTTTCATGATTTTATTTTTAATATCAAATCCGTGCTTTCGACCCACTGTGTTTTGACGACCCGAAATCAGCGAAAAGTCCTTGCCCGACGCCATTTTTGCTAGAAATCAGGAAGCAACCTACGATACAACAGTATGTTTTATTTCACTTCTTCAACATGGCTAAACGGGTTGTCCGGCGCTTTTTGTTAAGTTCCCTTTTTTTAAGAGGTTCTGTTCTCGACTTTCCACACCTGTATATATATATATATATATATATATATATATATATATATATATATATATATATATATACAGAAATAAACCAATGACATGCTTAGCTCATATTAATTTATATACAATTCTCATTAATTAATTTATTGACTTGAAAGAACTGATTTTTATCGTTAAATAAATATTTCATTGATTTTATTCCAAATCGCAATTGTCAAAACTAAGAAAATGCAGAAATACAGTTTTTTGATGTTAATATCTGAAGAACTATTTAGTTTTATATTCGCACTAGCGGTTACCCGTCGCAGCTTCGCCCGCGGTGGTATAAGAAACGACTTTGGGAGGCTAATACATTACGCCCCAATAATTAATTGACTTTTTTCGTTATTATTCTTTTTCTTTTTATGGAATCAATGTGAAATAAATTTTTTACCATTTTTGCAACTTGCCCCTACATACTAATGAAGTTTGAACAAAATATATGCTATAGTCTTACGTTAAAAACATATTTAATCCTTTTCGATTTATATAAACACTTCTAGGTCAACAATCGAAAGATCGCACTTAAGGTGTGTCTTTGCATGCATGTTACCCCGTTGACATTTAATTCCATGTACTTCTTCTGTTTTAATATGGAATAAATGGAATTTTATTGTTAATGCTATTTACTGCAGTGGCATATAACTGGATAATGAAACTTTTAGAATTAAGGTGGATCTGTTGGCGAGTTATTTTATTACCAGCATGTTTTATTAAAATGTGTTTGAAGTTCTTATGAGCTATAGTACGTAGTCAAGTCCCAGGTTTTCTAATCACAAATCACACTGGTTAACAAAATTTAAACTTTGTCATGCCAGACGAACTTTTTTCGAAACATAAATTTTAAAGAAATAGTAATAATTATCCAGAAATTTATTTTACATTTTGTCTCTAGAATTTTTTCACAGAATACTATTCATTTTATTGTCATAACTAACGTGCTTTTGTGGGTGTGTACTAAAAATATTTTATGAATAAAATTCTTTCTCTTTGCCCTTTCCCTGGAAAATCCCAAGAGAAATGTAACTTTAAGCATATCTAATACGGACAAGATAAAAACATAAAATTTTATCACCCTAATTAATTTATACATTGTATAATTTTTCCGCAAAGATGGAAGTCATATTTAATGCCTTTATTACCCAACTTCGGCGTTAATTCTCATCTTTACTGCCGATAAATTTTTGGGTAATAACTTTGGCAAATTAAGATTTAGAGGATAATTTTAATTTTAATGATTATTAAGTACGATAAGTCTTAATAAAAAATATGCTGGCAAGTCAGGATAATCGTGTTTTTATTTCTATTATTAGTGATTCGTCTTGTTTTCTCACGGGTACGAATAAGATTCTTACATGCATTCAAATATGTAAAATGTTCAAGTTCGAAGTTCTCGAGATATAACGTTCATTTTTCTCTTATTTTCAAACAACAAATACATAAGATGTTATGGCTCATTTATTTTATATAGGGTGTTCATAATGTTCTAGGGCATTTAAAAACTAATAATTTTTGGCAGATAATTTCCTTCTTCTCTATTTTCAGTTTCAGAAACGAGATTCTTGGGAATTTAATCATAGAGCGGTTCACTACTGAGCTTAGAATCAAAGAAATAAAAAAAAATATAAAAGAAAGTCATCATACGTTTCTTGCAGCTATGCTGAGTTTATTTAACACATTAGAATATCACTATGTTGAAAAAGAGAAGGAAACTAAATGTCAAAAAATATGATTAAAAATTTGGGTCTCTAATTACGTTTTTTTAATACCAGGATTTTTTTTGCGGACTTGCCACGTGCCAATGATTATCACTACATAGTATAAAACAAAGTCGCTTTCTCTGTCCCTATGTCCCTTTGTATGCTTAAATCTTTAAAACTACGCACCGGATTTTGATGCGGTTTTTTTCAATAGATAGAGTGATTCAAGAGGAAGGTTTATATGTATAATAACATCCATTAAATAGTGGAGAAATACTGTTATTTTTGAGGTTTCTAATGTGATGTCGTTAATTATCATATTTTTTTCCGCTTACATTGCAAACGCAGGCTGAACCCTACGAGATTTATCAAAATAATGTACTAATTATTTGTACACATTGAAAAGGTCTACAGAAAACTCCGCGATGGTATATGTCTATCTCTCATGGATATCCCACAATAACATTTTTTTGTCATTTACTTTTTACGACAAATAATGGCAAATTTTGAAGCGATTTTAACCAATACAGCATTAATCCTTATCCAATTAAATAGCTTAAATACATTGTTGATTTAATATAGATCTATATGGTCCTTTACAGCACAAGATTTAAATGAATATTTTCGAAGATATTACAGATTTAAAATTGCGGGAAGTAGCGCTTGCGGCGGTACTGGCCGACCGGGGCGGCGGCAGCGTGCCTATAAATAGCGCGTCGGAGGCCGATGTAATAATTGTTGTAAAAATAAAATAAATAGTCACAGTTTTTCTGTAGTGTATTTAGTATCAGCATTGCACCCGTGCGAAGCCGGGGCGGGTCGCTAGTTGATCATAAGCAAGAGTCAGTTCTTAGAGCCATTTTGTCATATTTGTCAGGATTTTATATTCGAAAGAGTGTTCTGGTGAAAGGAAAAAAGGTAACTATTTTGGTTTAAAAGAGTTTCGGACTATTTTTGTTAGTTTAAGTCACTTTTTTCCGGTTTAGTTGTTCCGCCTAATGTAAAAGTGTGTCAAACACTTTTTGTTTGAAAGTTTTTTGTGATAGGTATCGCACTAAGGAACTCCTCCTTTTTTATATTTGGGTGTGGTTTGGTTGCTGAACGCGTGTCGAATCGAGCCTGCCGGGTTTCAGTCAGTCGTCGAAAGCGCCAGAATTGTCTGATGTTGTTCCTAAAATCGCTATAGTATACGATATCTTCATAAAGCAGGGACCATAACAATCGTAGACGAAGCGTTTCCAAGTATAAATTTATATCGCTAGACTGAAACATGATGCGTGTTTGGTCCTGTAACGAGCGCTATCGTGGTTCATTTCCACCAGGTCGCTATTTGTCGTTGTTATAAGGTAGATTTAGAACGTGAAAAGTCGTTTCTAAGCTTCTTCTACCTTATTGAACCGCAACGCAGGGGGGTGCGGTGAAAGTTCCTCCTAAACTACCCGACCAGATAGGAAATCTGGCCGCCTCACCTTTCTTCTCGCTCACCGGGGCAAAGGGGAGTGAATGATAAAAGGGGCTTTTGTTTTCTTCTGTTTACTTCGGAAGTTGAAGTAAAGTGTGCGTCCAAAAATAAGCATTTGTCGGCTATGCATAAAGCATGATGAATGTCTGAGCTTGGAATGCTCCAAAGTTGAGATTCTGAGAGAAAATCAAGTATTGGGTAAACTAAGCATTACGGTGAATAACACTTAGCCAGGGGGAACTTGCAAGTGTTTGAGTTTATAGGCTGTTTGTTTTTGTTTTGTGTTTGTATTTTCCGCAAAGAAAATTTAGAAAATTTTATAATAAAAATTTCCGCAAAAGAAATTGTTGTACAACGATCCGTATGAAAATAATTCATAAATTTGAACATAAAATCCGCTACGGGAATGTAAGATAATGCACAAATTGAAAATCGGGAATATAAATTATTCCGCGATGAAATGTTTTAGCGTTGTTTTTACCCATGTGTTAATTAGCTTATAATGTGTTTAATTATAACTATCTGTACATATCTTTCCTTGTAATCTATTTCTAAACGTCGTAAAACAGTCCATTTAACTCTCGCAAGGGATACTTCTTATCACCTTCCTTGTCATAAGTTGCTTTCAATTCCCGCAGTTAAATTCGCTGAAGAGGGATAATAAAAATTAAATTCAGAATAATATTTCAGGAACCAACCTTTTTTCCCGGGTATTTCCCTGCTAGAATCCCGAAAACGAGGCGTTTTCATGTTCTGAAATATATTGTAGAAATGAAGATGCTTTTCGCAAAAGTAACTAAAAAATGTAGGGGTAACAAGGAACAGATCATAAAAAGTTTTGTGTTCGTCCGCAAAACAAGTATGGGTAACTGAATATATGGACGAATTTATTTTTTTAAATATATGTTTAACTTCTTGTATTTTTGATAATGGGTAAGTATTTAAATTATACCTTAGAATCTTTTGAGAGAAAAAGGCTCCGTTTTAGTCTGAATGTGCCTAAAACGGTTTCTATGCCAAAATTAAAAATAATAAAAATATAGTCGTGATTTGGTCAAATACGTCAAAATTATCTTTATTTTCTACTGTATGTGAATTATTAAGAAATCATAAGAAATAAAAGAATATTATAAAAACTTTTCATTTTAAGTTTATTACCGAAATAATATTCTATGCCATAAATACTTAATAAATAATTTTTAACCCATTCCTATGAAAATTATATGTGCCTAATAGATTTTGACACCGGACTAAAGAACACAGGTAGTTTGCGAAGAAAAAAAGGATAAAAAATGATTTATTACTCTCTCTAGTTCTTGTATAAACTATAGTATAAGGAGCGAAATCGGGTCCATTTTTTGAACTCAAAATTCATGGGGGGGGGGGGGCGATCGCCAATACCGCCCCCCCTTGGATCCGCGCCTGACCCATATACCACTTTAGTGATTTATTTTAGGAAAAATATGTCATTTATTGCAAATATATTTATGATTACTTTAAATACTTATTTAATTATCTGAAGCTTCAAAATTGAGGGGAGTAATAAAACTAGTTTAGTATTGACTTGAATATGTTATTTTTAATTCAAACGTGATCCTTATTTATATAAAAGATATATAATAAAGATTAAAATATGGTATTGTATTTATAAAAATATTTAATTCCAATTTCGAGATTATAGTTTCTTGTTAGGAGTGTATTTAATGGCAGTATATTATCACGAAACCGATAGAACGTATCTAAAGCTGTTTTACTTTTATCAGAAAAATTACATATAAATTCCTCTCTTCAGTTTCCCTTCCTTAAGCAGCTAATACCACACAAAATTGAAAATGGGAACAAAAAATAGAATATCAGTAAAAAATTTAATATTACCGCTTTTTGTTAATTAAATGTTTTAACTAGAATAACTTTTGTAGAAGAAGGCACATTCTTTTCTGAAAAAATCTAAAAACATGTCAACCCTTATTTTCGATTTTCCAAATTTCTAGAGTATTTTTATGAACTTTATCATAGAAGTAGGGATTGCAATCCCCCTCTCCCAATAATTTTTTCTAAACGGAAAGGAATTTTTTGAGGTAGAAAGGCCCCAAAATGTGGATTATAAAATAGAAAAATTAATTTTTTACTGCATGTAAATAATGCTACTCTTTTGGAATAGAGAAGAAATTGGCAATAAATTTATTTGTTACAAGTCGAACATTTTCAGCATTTTTATAATAAAATAATTTAATTTCAGAAATATGAAAAATCGAAAATATAGGCTGATGTATTTGTAATTATCTCAGAATAATAATGGACTTCCATTTATAAAATTTAATTTAGTCATTTCGTTTAAGTTGCCCAATTCATTCAAGATTTTGATGCTTTTTAACTAAAATAGATTAAAATAATGTTGAAACTCCTAAAAATGTCACAAAACATGTGTTCCATTATTACTTTGTAAACAGTTTTACGGGTTTCTTAACAAATTTTATGGTAGATCGTTTCCTATGGATTTTATTTGTTGACAAATTGAATGTACAAGGTTCTTCAAAAATTTTAAAAATATTGCACTATAATTTTTATTTTTTTTTTAATATCTGTATAGAACACTGTTTGATTATATATCATTTATTAGGATTTGGCGGCCAGCTAGAAACGCTGGTCGTTTCTTCATGTCCATCCGTCTGTGTGTCACAGCCTTAAAATTCCGTTATCTTTCAAGAATATGCTTATAAGTAAATTAAAAACAAACGTGAGGAGAAATTGTAAAATATTAGGGTACGTGGCTGAATGTGTGAAGTTGATGTGATTTTTTTTTGTTTATCCTATCTACTGGTTAAACGTTAAAAAGATCTCAATTAAATACATATAATGCCTATGGAAAAGTCTGCACTATATGAAAATTTTTTTAGGTTTAGTTTTTAGAAAATTCTCTTTGTAGTTGGTTCTTGCATAATTAGAAATCAGAAAATAACCTAAAATATTTGATATATCGCTATCTTTTTCTAACGTAGCTATACTGGCGTGTCCTCCATTACCCGCCGTCCGGGATTCCCCCAGTCTCCCCTACTTCCGGTATAACCGGAAGTGCTGTCATCTTGAAAATATTTTAGCTGGCTGTCCACCATGCACGTTAGAACACTGTCAAATTTTCAGGGTCTTCTTAATTCTAGTTTTCCCACAATCGATCGATAAATTTCCCGGAGATTCACCCTGTATAATTTGACATCAATTAGTGTTTTACGCGACATTCGTGAGAAAACAGAAAAAGAGAAAATACTAGTAAGATTGAAGCACTATATTATTTGCGGGTTCTCTTATATGAAAAAGAAAACTTTTTTTAATTTGTATGAAAAAGGCTTTCCTTGTTGCACTTTCGTTGATTCAGGTTAGTTCAGATTTATTTCGGTCTGTTTTATTTTAAGTGATATAACATCACCAAATAACCAACTTTTTCAGCCAATATTTCATAATATATCAAACTACTAATATCAAAATATAAATAATAATTAAATGAAGGTGCGAAATTGATTAAAACGGACCATTTTTGCAAAACTTTAGCGCTCAAATGAAAGAGTACCTAACTTTGGAATTATCCCTATCATATTTTACATTTTTCTAAAATAATTACGACTTATTTAAGATAATAAAAATATCCTTATTAATTTTGTTTATATATCAATGAAGTCAAGTCTTGCACTCTTAAATTTGAACAACTAACCCACACAACCAGCTTGAGGTGAATCCTCAAATCCTATATTACACCATATTACACCATGCTTCTTATAGACTGGCAAAGTAATTTTCCTACACTATGCTCTCTTATCCCATGCAACTGGTGATAACTTTAAAGCAATATCCCTTAATCCCTTTAAATTTTAGTTTTAGTATCCAGTGAGAATCAAATGCCCCTCCGAAGCAGTAAAGATTCTCTGAACATTTTCGAAAATTACCCTCGTATCATCAAATCACAGGTGTCGTTTCTGATGGTAGAGTTTTAGTGGGGGATAACTTAAGTAACCGTTAACGTTTGAAGAACAATGACCAGAATAAATACTCTGTACTTTGTTCATTTCAAAATGAAATTATTTGATAGAATCCATTGCTGAATAAAAAGAAAATATTCATATGTTTTTTTAACAGCTATTATCACTACTATTCTGACACCCATTGTCGAGAGTAAACCTCCTTCTCTTGTCGTTCTGTCCTATTAGTCGCTTCCCATCATTTGACCAAAAAGAGGATTGAGAGCGAATACTTAGATATGGAGGCCGAAGAACAGGCTGGATTTAGAGCAGGTAGATCTACTGTTGACCATCTCTTTACAATAACCCAGCTGATTGAGAACCAAGAAATACACCTGCGCTACGTGGATCTCAAAAAAGCCTATGACAGCGTACCACAACAAAAACTCTGGGAAGTCCTAGAAAAAACAAATATAAATATAATACTTATCAAGGCTGTTCAAGAGCTCTATTCAAATAATACAAGCAAAATAAAGAAAGGGCATAATATTTCAAAAGGATTCACGGTTAGCAAAGGGCTCAAGCAGGGATGTTGTTTGTCTCCAACCTTGTTATAAATCTACTTGGAACAAGCGTTAAAAACATGGAAAAGAAAGTGCGAAAATATGGGCATTCCACTAAACGATTCCATACTATACACATTGTGTTTCGCAGACGACCAAATAGTTCTGGCACAAGACTATGAAGATCTAGAATACATGGCTCGTAAGATAATAGAAGAATACCAAAAGTGGGGGCTAGAAGTTAACATCAAAAAAACGGAATACATGTGTATTGGGGGACAGCAACAAAACTTGATTCTGGAACAACAGCAGCAGGAAATAAATCACTGTGAGAAATACAAGTATCTCGGAATGCATATAACCAACGACGGCAAACTTGACGAAAAAATCAAGCATAGAAACAACCAGGGACGACAAGCTTTTACACAGTTGAATAGCATATTGTGGCATATTGTGGGATAAAACAATATCCAAAGAAAACAAACACAAAATCCTTAATAGTATTGTTAAAAGCATTGTCACCTATGGAAGTGAAGTATGGCCATTGAAAGAAAAGAACTCTAAGAACACTGGAAGCTACAGAAATGGATTATTGGAGAAGAGCGGCTGGAAAATCCAGAATGGACAGAGTCAGAAACGAAAGAATCCAAAAAATTATGGGCGTTACCCACAAGATAACAGAAAATATTAAAATCAACCAACTTAGATGGTACGGACATGTTTAACGAATGGACGATACTAAACTTCTAAAAAAAGTTTTAAATTGGGCACCACAGGGAAGGAGAAAGAGAGGTAGACCCAGACTAAGTTGGAGAGAAGGAGTGGATAAAGATATAAAAACAAGAGGAATGGATGAAAACCTATGGACAAACCGAGATCAATGGAGACTGGAAATCAGAAGACGGCGTAGAACGTTATAAACTGATGTTATATATATATATATATATATATATATATATATATATATATATATATATATATATATACTTCAATTTTAAAAAAACTTAACTTGAACACTATAACTGGAATTCTCTTAAATAAGTTAAACCGACATTTCATAAGCACGACTTTTAGATAATTCTAGATACCTTAAATTTAGCGTAAAATGAATAAGCACCTTCGCGAAATCTCTCTAACATGCACAAATTCGGGCACTAAAAGCAGTTGAGTCTCGGTTGCACCCGATAAAAGCTTATTAAATTACCCTTAAATTTTAGTAAACCCAATTTAAAATAGGGAATATGAAAACTTAAGCCCTCAGCTTAAACCGTTAGTATCCGGAATCAGCGGCTGCCTCCAAGTTGAGTTTAATATCTAAGTTAGGACTTGTATGTATTTTGGAGGCGATTTTGAGCGTTAAACCAGACGTTAATGGCGTTGCCGATCTTATAAATGAAAATATTATGTACACAGATGTTGTACATGCCATTGATGTACAATGTTGTTTCTATTTAAGAGGTGTATAATCAGGTAAATTACCTGTAAACATAATTTGATACATTTAACGGTTTTTTGACGTAATAGAGATTGAAATTTTAAGTAATAATTTTTATGATCCTCATTCTCAAACATCACTACATAGTATAAAACAAAGTCGCTTTCTCTGTCCCTATGTCCCTTTGTATGCTTAAATCTTTAAAACTACGCACCGGATTTTGATGCGGTTTTTTTCAATAGATAGAGTGATTCAAGAGGAAGGTTTATATGTATAATAACATCCATTAAATAGTGGAGAAATACTGTTATTTTTGAGGTTTCTAATGTGATGTCGTTAATTATCATATTTTTTTCCGCTTACATTGCAAACGCAGGCTGAACCCTACGAGATTTATCAAAATAATGTACTAATTATTTGTACACATTGAAAAGGTCTACAGAAAACTCCGCGATGGTATATGTCTATCTCTCATGGATATCCCACAATAACATTTTTTTGTCATTTACTTTTTACGACAAATAATGGCAAATTTTGAAGCGATTTTAACCAATACAGCATTAATCCTTATCCAATTAAATAGCTTAAATACATTGTTGATTTAATATAGATCTATATGGTCCTTTACAGCACAAGATTTAAATGAATATTTTCGAAGATATTACAGATTTAAAATTGCGGGAAGTAGCGCTTGCGGCGGTACTGGCCGACCGGGGCGGCGGCAGCGTGCCTATAAATAGCGCGTCGGAGGCCGATGTAATAATTGTTGTAAAAATAAAATAAATAGTCCCAGTTTTTCTGTAGTGTATTTAGTATCAGCATTGCACCCGTGCGAAGCCGGGGCGGGTCGCTAGTATTCTATATATCTAAAAAGAGTGGAAAGGCTAACAACAAAAATTCATTCGAAAAGATTAATCATTCTAACATTATTTGAGACGATTTAAATCTATCGATCATGATGTGTTAAGTTTGACACGGATATAGCAAAACGACTCGATCCATCTGAGAACCGATTAGAAATAACCCGTGTTTAAATGATATTTTCGCTTAAAATAATTACTTGTTTAGATTTAATATCTTCAACAGGCCTATGCAACCTTGATAGAATTAATCGCAGCTGTCAATACTGTCATCCACAACAGGAGAGTTGAAACTTTAGGCTCACTGTAAAAAAAAACTGCAAAATTGTTTATAAAGAATAATAGTTTATTTTATATAAAACCATAAAAATATTAATTTAGATACTTACTGGGAGATTTTAGTAGTTGGAGCTATGCCTAATAAAGTATAAGACTAGTAATATTTGTAAGAGCTGTGGCAACAATTTACCGATTTTTAAAATAAATTTTTTATTTACATGGTAATTATATTTATAGAATAAAAAACGTATGTAGCACATTCACCACTTTTCCACCATTATGCTATATAATTAATTCAGCTTTTTTTTTTATTTGTTTTAGGTATTTATATATTGATTTTTGTAAGCGATTTGTGATATTTATTCATTTTGTTAATGTATAAGATGATTCTGCCCAATTTTCTTTTGTTTTATGTCAAATGTCGACCGAACTCCATCATGATCTAAGGATCTGCACCTGAATAAATCCTCTATCTAATGAAGATTTTTACCTGTACCTTGATTGCAACATATACTACTTTACATTTGTGCGGTGTCAAGGAATTTAAGTTACTTTTTGTTTTTAAACATGTTTTATTTTTTCTATATAGTTATTTAAAATATATTTTCTATTATTATTATTTATGTTGTTATATAGGAAAATATTTTCCTAAAGGCAACTAAAAATTATTATTATGTTTTTAAAAACTTTTTTTTTATTTTGCTAAATACATATGCTTTTAAATTTGGAGATTTGGGACAATTAGAGCAAAGTTGTTAAAATTAGTTGGTTTACTCTGGCTTTTTTGAGTTTTTGTATTTAGGATCAACGGTGCATATAATATGTGTATTAAGTTATATATATATGTATATATATATATATATATATATATATATATATATATAAAATAAAATAGAATAAAATATTGGCAAAGCGGACGTGAAAATTTGTCAATCTACATGATTCTCGTGTTAAAAATTGCGGAGCACTCCAAAATATGGAAAAACTCCGGGTCCGACAGATGGCGACAGCACTGTTTCGTCCTAATATGGGACTCGTCAGGCCACCGCAGTCGGTACAAACCATCATCTCGCCCTTGCATCGTATAAAGCTGAATTTATAATCAAAACACAGCAAATAAAACGACAAAGGCGACATCTCGATGGTCCACTTGATAATACAAGAACCACACAGATTAACAAAGTTTGTAAAAGAACCGTCATATGGTGGCGCGACGGTGAATTAAAACAGAAATATGTAAAATCGAGTACACGATGCCCTGCCCAAAGGATAGGGGTCGCATTTTTCGGTACTGGCAAGCAAGCCTACCGCTTATTTTAGCAGCCAAAGCCACGTGCCGCACCAAACAATCCCACTATGAGAGCATCGTTTATCGTGTTTCAAAGCCAAACAAGTAAATAAATAAGTAGATAAAATTTTGTCCGTGTAATTTAAAATAAAAGAGAATAAAATATTGGCGAAGCGGACGTGAAAATTTGTCAATCTACATGATTCTCGTGTTAAAAAGTGCGGAGCACTCCAAAATATGGAAAAACTCCGGGTTCGACAGATGGCGACAGCGCTGTTTCGTCCTAATATGGGACTCGTCAGACCACCGCAGTCGGTGGTAACCTAAAAAGCTTATATTAATTATATATGTTTGTTGTTTTTTTCAGAAAAAATATTTTTTGTTTTATGTATATTTTTGAAAATATTGTTTAATTCTGTTGTATTTATATATGATTTTAAATGTGGACATTTGGGGAATTTAGGGCAAAATTGTGAAATATTTGGCTTTGCTCTGACTGTATTTATGAACCGACACTTTATATAATGTGATTTTTTTATTTAAAGGAATTCAGTTTTTCATTTTTTGCAAGATAGCAAGGCATTGACATTTATTATTTTTTGTAAGTTATTATGAAAACCCAATATGTGATTTTTTGCCTTATTTTTACCAAAACTAGATTGAAATTATTATTTCTTTGTTCACATACTAACATCGTTATAAAGAATATTTTGTATTTGTATATAGACACATATTTTATAGAGCATAACCTAACAAAAATATGATGGTATGATAATCTTTACACTTTCAAACTATCAACTTCAACATTTTAAATAGTTTTAATATTAAGATGGTTTTGATTTTCTTAATATAACTTCAAAGTGCAATATAATGAAACAAGAACATACGAAATGAAAAATAATTCTAGAGAGCGTTTGTTAAAAGGTTCATAGCAAAAATATTTTGTTTATAATAATTGAAATATTAATTGTTGCAAGTTTTGACCAATTCATCAGGACTGTTATTTATAAATATTCAGAAAATATAAAAAAACTATTTTGTGCTATTTTCCTGAATATGTAATTTTTTTATGTGATTTATTATTATTTTGACGTTTTAAACTTTTTTTGTTAACAAACTTTTTTAATACGACAAAAGCAAAAACGTCAAAATATTAACATTCCTTACAAATAAATAATAATTTTCCTCGTATGCATTAGTTATAACACCACCGTTGGGGCCGCCACCATCGATTTTTACGTCATAGCCGTTTCGACCAATTAGCACGTACATAACGTTTCTTATATTTCGTGTTTTGTGGTCCCCAATATACATTCATACAACTAATTAACTTGTTCTTTGATTTTAATTAAACATACTGACGGCTAATGCCAAATGGCCTGAGATAATGTAGATCTAAAACAACCAACAGGTTCTATACGCACCATTCCGATAACAGCAATTGACGCTCTACTCGGTCTGCTCATCCTATATTCTTATCTGGAAAGCAAGTGAAGATAGGCTACATAAAAACTATATTAATTGGCTATTAGGATGCCAACGACATGTTACATGGAAGAAACTGAATTGTTACGGACGTCCTTTCCTACAATCCACTGAGAATTTTTCCAGATATCATACCAAAAAATTGCAAAACACCATATAAGATGTAAAAATAAATGATTCTTGTGATTTTTAAAACATTTTTTTCATGAATTGTCAAAAAGTTTTCCAGGCGTTGTTACTTTCCAGTTTCACGAGCCACCAATGATTAAAAAATTATTCTTTAAATACTTCGTCTAAGCTGACGCCACTGTTTAAAACTTACAAAATTCTAAACAACTTTAAATACGTTTTTAATGTTCCGGAACTAAGCTTAAAGACCAAGGCACCAATTTGCCCCCCCCGAAAGGGCGAAATAACAAATAAACAACAAAAATTTCACCCTGAAGGGTTAATTGTTCTTAGAGTGTTCGAGAGGGTGGCACTACCAGTCGCTAAAACAATTTTAAGGGTAAAATTCAGACCTTCCAGTTTTAAGTAGCACTAATCGCGTGTTAAAACTGATAAGTGGTTTATTTCGTTTGAAATATTACTTGTTTTGGGTGTAAAGTTGCTGGAAACAGAGGTTTCTTTTATTCGTTAAGAGTTCCTTATGTAAATATGGGGGTGGCGGCAGAATATTTATTTTTTGAAATCTCCCCCACATAAATAATGAATGAAAATAAAATGTATATAAAAAATAAATAAATTCGTCTTTTTAACAACAATAATGCTAATTTGTAATTACTTAGAATGGTAACTTTACTAAAGTATTCCTGTAATGAATTAATATCTATATATGCATTTTGTATGACAGACATGACATAACATAGAAAAGGAGGACCAAAGAAGCCATGTCCCCTGCAAATTTCAGAACTCTGTAGAGGTTTTGCCGGCTTTAAAAGGACCAATCTGAGTTAAATCCATTTTTAAGTAATTTTCTAAATGTCAATCTCAACAACCGTTTTAATTTTGTAATTATTTTAATAATGTTTACTTAAAACTGTTTAAAACTTTTTTAAGTCTGCCCTATAGTACTTGAAGTAAATATTGCTTGGTGAATTCAGTGAATTGTTATTTTTTCCATATCAGTGGTATACTATTTAAATAATTTTTGATATTAATTTCTTTTTGCCTTGTGTTTTTGAATAGTTTGCACATATTTTCTAGCATATTTATATTAGGTAAATTGTTTAAGTTCTAAACGAGCCTAAAAACCTTTTTTTAAAGGCAGACACACTCTGGTTTAACACGGTTAGAAACAAAGTACTATCTCAGATTGAAAGAACAGCATATCCTTTAAACAATTTATATCAGAAAAAATATAAAGTTTAATACTAGCAGTGCCATCTCGTAGAGATGTATAGACTATATATTAATGATGAATACCAAATATCTACAATTGGATGTAGTAGCGTAACTAAGAATATGTGCACCCTCCCGCAGATCTTCGAATGCGCCCCACTATTTTGCACTAATCTTGATCCTTCGTATTTATTCATTATCATAAAGGGACTTGAAGGTGCCCCCTCCGCACCACGGGGTCTTCAGGGTCGTTATTTACGCCACTAGTTGGGTGTATAAATAATTATGTATTAAAGAAAATATTTTATCTCGGTGGGATCACATTTTTTTGAAAAATAGTTTAAACAAAAATTATAGAATGGTAAGGGGGCTAACTAGTAATGATCTTCAAAATGACCTTATCTCTGTCCTTCAAGGTTATTTGAAGGTCAACTTTAGAATTTTAAATAGGACTCCCCGGGAATGGAAAGGGTGGAAAATTTTACCATCATATATGACCTTGACCCTAAGGCGGGGGTCAAAGATCAAGGTCATGCCAAGGTAAAAACAAAAAGATCGCAGTAGTTCGTGAAATGTTTCATACAAAAGTTGTTGGGTGGCACAGGGGCCAAGTGGTAGTGACCTTAGAAATAACATTGACCTTGATATTCAAGGTCTTTGAAACTCAATTTCAAAATTTAAAAAGGAAAACTCCAATTTGACCCCCGGAAATAGTAAGACCGATCAATTTCACAGTAATTTTATCATTATTTATTTAATTGCAGTTGGACGTAATTTTTTTATTAGTGTCTTTATGGCTTTTTCTTAAGCGTGTAGAATTAACATGTTTATTTAATTTTTTTGGGGCTATCGGATTTTCATATAATAAAATAAATTAAATTAAAATGTCAGTGCAATACAAATAAAAATAAGTCTAATTTTAACTGTAACATATAAAAATTAATTACATTTGAATCCCTTTTTAGTGTTTAATTGTAATTCTGCAGATGGTTTAAGAAATAAATATACTGAAAAGTCAAATGTCCTAAAAATGTTTCTAATTAATAATAAAATGACCGATAGCCCTAAAAAAGTTTAATATTATATGGATGAATTTATTCTTTTATATATGTTTAACTTCTTGTATTTTTGACAATGGGTATTTTGTAAGTATTTAAATTATAACTCAGAATTTTTTGAGAGAATAAAGCTACGTTTTAGTCTGAATTTGCCTAAAACGGTGTCTATGACAAAATTCTTTTTAACACTTCACACTTCCAAATATCTGTTGTTGTCCAACCCAAATAGTCTGTTATTATAGACCGGCATTTTTGATTATAAAATTTGTAATCCATTCCTATGAAAAATATATGTGTCTAACCGATTTTACCAAAGACACCAGGCTAAAGAACACAGGTAGTTTGCGAAGAACAAAAAGGGTAAAAAATGATTTATTACTTTATCTAGTTCTTGAATAAACTATAGTATAAGAGGCAAAAGCGGGCCCATTTTCTTGAACTCAAAGCTCTTGGGGGGGGGGGGCGGGGCAATCACCCCCCCCCCCTTGGATCGGCGCCTGTATATATATATATATATATGAAAACTAAGCAAAAAAATAGTAGTCACATGATTGGCATTATCTGTCAAATTTTAATTTTTTCCAAAAAAAAATCAAAAGTGGAGTTAAATCTCAAAATATCGAAAAAAGTTATTAGAAAAAGTTTTTCTAAATGCAATTAGAAAGTATAAGATAATTTCGATTTTTTGCCCATTTTTTTTTAATTGCACCACTGTTGTAAAATAAGACTCAATGCAACCTATATGTGTTTTTCTACAAAATTCAAATAGGGCTATTAAAATTTGGTCACATGTAATGCAAAGTTATTTGTTTTTGTCCCTGTATAAGGTAACTTCATGGAAAAACTATTTTTGGAATCGCAGTTTGACTTTACGTAAAGTTTATGATTTTATTATTAGAAAAGTTTGAGTATTTTCAATTAAACTATTTCTTAATATTTGCTTGACACATGAAAAAATTATATAAACATAGTTAAGAAAGTAGTTTTCTCAGATTCATATTGCTTGTAAATTTTAAGTTCACTTGAACTCAAATATATGCCTACTTGTGTAATAAAAAAATGTTTTACTGAACTGAAAAGAGATATAATACAATTAAGAATATTTCAAAGAATACAATAGACCTATCTTCTTTTAATTACATGAAAGAAACATGTTTATATTAACCCCGTGGCAAATTTATTGGGATTAAGTATATGCAAACAAATTTTATCTACGTACGATCTTGTGCCTGGTAAACTCTTTAACCAGAAAAAAAAATGCTCTATTTTTTTGTGATAAAATACCCGCTAACAAAAAGTAGAAAATTACTTTTTATTGTTTTCTCATTTTAAAGTTCCACTAAAAGTCAAAATAAATTATTTAAATGGAGCATTGTAAAAATAAAATTACCCATTCCGAGTTTGCAGAATTGCAGGAGCTCTTTAAGGTCAGCATTCAGGAGAGAGAGCACTTAAGGTGCACCCTTGCCTATTTGCCTGATGACACTTAATTCCGTGTATTTCTACTGTTTCGCCATGAATAAAAGAAAATTGTTAAAACAGTTTGCTACAATGAACACTTTTTTCACATTATTTGTTTCAATGTAGTTTGAAATAATTTCATTATTAATAAAATTTTTATTAAAAAATTGAACCGACTTCTAAAAGTGCGCTAAAAAGTGAAAAATAACCATAAATTTTTATATGAAATTGAACTTTTTGAAGTCGGCGCCAAATTATTTGTACACGCAATAAATAACTACTAATATATACAAATTATGGTAAGCAAATACAAATAAAGTATTTTTAATCTGTTTATGCAAATCACATTTTGTCAGGTGTTAGTTTGGCGCCGACTTCAAAAAGTTCAATTTCATATAAAAATTTATGGTTATTTTTCACTTTTTAGCGCACTTTTAGAAGTCGGTTCAATTTTTTAATAAAAATTTTATTAGTTTTAGAATTCATTATGACATTCATAAATTATTTGAACTAAGTACTAATCGAGATTAGTTTACCTCGCAATGACTCCAAACTGGCAAAAAAGTACACATTTTATCCAAAGTTATAAATCACCCTAAAAATGAACCACTAAAAATTCTTTAGTTCTAAGAGTTTTCCAAATACCAATCAAATTGGGTCAAACGAATATTTAGTCTGTCATTGAAAATCAACTATCTTAAATTTCAAATTAATTTTAGATTGGAAATATAGGCCCCAAAATCTTCCAATATCGATATTTAAAGAAAATAAATTAATTTTTTATCCACCATATTGGATACGCCATTTTTTAAAAATAATTTTAGATTCGTGACCCCGAAAACTCTCCCGTACCAATTTTGGTGAAAATCGGACAAAATTGATTTTTTTTGTCCGCAATATTGAGTTTTTTATAAATAATTTCAGATTATTTATGTGAAGCCTCCAAAACTTCCCCATTTCAATTTTGGAGAAAATAGGACAAAATTCATTTTTTCGTTCGCCATATTGGATCCGCCATATTGAATTTTTTTAAAATTATTTTAGATTTGTTATATGCGACTCCGAAAACTCCCCCGTACCAATTTTGGAGAAAATCGGACAAAAACGATTTTTTTGTCGGCCATATTGAATCCGCCAAATTGATTTTTTTTTAAAACTATTTTAGATTCGTCATATGCGATCCCGAAAACTCCCCCGTATCAATTTTGGAGAAAATCGGACAAAATTAATTTTTTTGTCGGCCATATTGGATCCGCCATATTGATTTTTTTAAAATTATTTTAGATTCATCATACGCGACTCCGAAAACTCCCCCGTACCAATTTTGGAGAAAATCGGACAAAATTGACTTTTTTCGTCCGCCATATTGGATCCGCCATATTAAATTTTTTAAAAATTATTTTAGATTCGTCATATGTGATCCCGTAAACTCCCCCTTACCAATTTTAGTAAAAATCGGACAAAATTGATTTTTTGATCCGCCATATTGGATCCGCCATATTAAATTTTTTAAAAATAATATCAGATTCGTTATTTCCAATCTCAAAAACTCCCCCATACCAATTTTGGAGAAAATCGGACTAAATTAAATTTTTTTGTCCGCCATGTTGGATCCGCCATTTTGAATTTTTTAAAAATAATTTCAGATTCGTTGGGTACAATCCCGAAGATTCGTCCATACCAATTTTGGAGCAAATCGGACAAAATTAATTTTTTTGGCCGCCATATTGTAAGCGCCATCTTGAATTTTACTGCACCAATTTCATCTAAAAAAATATGGGACCACCGCAGCAATTTCCTTTACATAACGTAAAAAATTTCATTGAAATCGGTGCAGCCGTTCCGGAGTAATCGGTGTACATACATAAAAAAAAAAATACATAGTCGACAAATTGAGAACCTCCTTCTTTTAGAAGTCGGTTAAAAAGAGAATATCCAATAATAATTCAAAATGTTCAAGTTATGTACCTAAAATTCCCTATTTATTAAAATTTTCCGTAAAAGTTCTAAGTATTATGGTTATTTTTAAACTTCAATAGATTCACAGACCGATTTAGAAAACAATATTAAATTTCAGGCTTTCTATGACATAAATAAATGAATAAATGCCACACTTACCAGATTCATAATGAAGGTTTAAGACTTAGACCCGTTCTAGTTGCAATGGAAGTTAGATCTTCTAGTTGTGTTTTGCTTATGAAATTGTAATAATTTAATTACATATGTCTAGAAATAAATGTTTGTAGAGGAAAATGAAGCGTGAAAATCTAGAAATAAAACTTTGGAATAAGTGAATAATTGTCTCTCGAAAATAAACAAACTTTTGTTGACCAAAATGTGGTTGTCGGACTTGCATTGTCTTTATTTTTATTTATTTTCACGACGATTCGATTAGTTTGTATCTCTAATCGTTATCAAGTATAAACTGAATGTTTTGTCTTAAGACTACTACTGCCCTGTATTAAATGGGAATCAATGAATTCCAAATCGGCCTAGATGGCGGACACTATCTAAAGAAAAAATGTGCACCTTTTCCTGGTAGTTTCAGGATTTTTTGAACTCATATTAATGTTAATTCATTAAATATGTGATAACATTTCTCGTATTCAAAGAACCCTGGCTCTATATTTAATGTACATAGTCACCTTAAAAAGTAATGATCAAACTTTAAATTTAATGAAATTAATTAATTTAGAAATGTAAATAATAAATTTAATGCATTATATTAAATGCGTTTAACAAACATTTGTGAAATTACATTATAAGTAATGCATTTCTTTTTTACAGTGTGGCTTTACTTTCATGCAGAAAATGTGAGAATTATTAATATTTTTGTAGCTTATGAAGATTCTTAAAAATAATCCCATCATTTTCTTCCTATTTTGTATGTTTGCAAATATATTTTTAAAGTACACATCATCCGATTGATCCTGAATTCAAAAGTTGTGTAAAGCAACTTTGAGGTATTTTAATATTCCGATAAAGCTATCAAAATATCTTTAAAGAGTTTACGGCGTACTTGAACGCTTGTAATCGATAAAATTGTTGATTTATCCCCCCATTAAAACGTCTTTATTGAACCTTAAACTTGGGAAAAAATAGGGTTTTCCTTAAAGTTTATTAAGTTAAATCCTTTGTCAGCCATTTCTTATTTCTTCTTGTTTGTTTTGGTTATTTTAATACTTTGTTAATTTTTAGGTCAAGTCATGAATTTATATGTATAGGGAAGGCCAAATAAATACTGGTCCTTAATATAATTCCTTAACTGTTGACATTGTCAAGTTATTGCTTCTTGTAAAATAGGCAACGCTTCCATCATTCCGCTACATGAAAATGATTTAATCAATGCTTTGGTGGTCTTTTCTAGATAAGTGGTATGGTCTCTGTTTATTGGTTTATAGGCAGGATTATTTAGAATGGCGATCATCTATTTATAATAGTCTGTTTTAATTAGGACTACTGTCGAATTTTCTTTATCAGATGACAAATAGCAGAGACGATAGTTAGCGGTTGCCTAATACTTGGAAAAACTTGCTAACGAATTATCGATCAGTAGTAGGTAGTAAAGCAACGCTTTATAATTCATCTACATGATTCAAAATGCGGGCAGCAGAACCATCCACACTTACCAAATGCTGATATTTCTTCAAATTAACGTTTTTTTTGCATTCAGTATATTCTGACGCAATTGTTCACATTTAAGACATATATTTACCAGCATGTTTGCCATGGGACGTTTGAATATTATGAGCAAACATTTGACAATTTGTAAACTTAAGAAAGAGTAACTTAAGACTGTATCGGATCAAAAAAACATACACAGTAAATACACACCGTTGTCAAACATCGAATTTCTCGGAAAATAAAAAACCCACAGATTCCGGGTTTGACATATTTTTTTTAGAATGATAATACCTATATTTATATTAAATTTTAGGTAGTTTGTTAATAAATGTCTTTTTTGTTTTAAAAACAAAAATCATAAATTTTGTCGAAAAAAAAATATATCTCGATAACTAGTGGCGCCACCTATAACTTATATTATATGAATCGATAGATTTTTTAATTCTCTACAACTTTTGTTTAAAACGTTTTTCGATACAACTTTTACTTTTCGAGATAAACTCAAGAAACCGAAAATCGTGACCATTTATGGTCGGCCATTTTTTTGCTCAGGTCTTTCAGAATTACCATCGAGATATGTTTTATAGGATGCCGAAATGAACACATTCCAGCAAAAAAACCAATATTACATTTTTGTTAGCAAAACAGCTCTTTTTTGATCTAATTTCCATGGAGTATAATAACTAAGTTAAAGCAAGTTTTTGAACTCTGCGCTCTTCTTTATTTTGTAAATATATATCCGGGTAGTAAAAATAATAAAATACACTGCAAACAAACCAAACTTTTTTAAATATCTCTTGGCACCAATATTGCTTCTACTTGGCAATATAAAGATTAGAGAGCCGAAATGCTAACAAAACAAACGGGTGGCAGCGTTCCGACAGGATTTATCCCTGCAGCAACTCGTTGCCGTTTCACAGGACAAAAAGCGCCAACAAGTAGCAGGAAGAGAGGAGAAGTGAAGGAGACGAGGGAGCGGGGTGATTTGGATAGTTTGTGATTTCGAGGTTAGAGAAGGTAGAGTTTTAAATTTTCTTCATTTAGGTTAATCTATTAATACTGAAGATAATTTTTTAAGATAACCAAAAAAGATTTGTTTTTTAAAAATGCCATTCTGTGGAGTTTATATCTCAGACCAAAGGGAGATATTCACAGGCAGATCTACCAAGATTACCTTGGCCATAAAGAGATGATCATAATAACGATTCAACAAGAGTTAGCAGATAAGTTACTGCAGGTAGGAAAAGTACCTTGTTACAAATACAATCCGGAGCCTATTCTTGAGAACAACCAGTTCAAGTTATATTGGGATCGAACGATTCTGATGGATCAGATAGTAGCTCATAATAGACTAGACATTATACTAACAGATAAAATTTCTAGGCGAACTACACTAATCGACATTGCTGTACCTAACAACAATAACCTAAGGCCAAAATACAACGAGATGATCGCCAAGTACAGAGATCTGGAGGTACAAATCCAAAGACAATGGGCAATAAACAGCGTCCAAACGATTCCCATAATATTGTCACTAGAGTGATACCAAACAACCTCCTGCAGAACATCAAGGGATTGGGCCTTAATGAGCATCTGTATAAATGACTTAACACCGCTGCAGTTCAGGGACTATGAACTGACTTCTCATCAAGCTTAAAGCCTGGCTACATAAGCCCATTCATGGACCACATCTAAATGAGGTGAATAAGGAAAATGTCGACAAATTGGCGTTGACCTACTGGCTTACACCAGGTGAAATGTTTTCAGAAACCGAAGGTTTTCTACTAACCAGAATGGCCAATGCCCCCATGGATGTCGAACATCATAAACCATCCAGTATATATGCTGGCATCCCCCTGTTATAACAGGGGGATGCCAAGCAAATACCTTATCGGAGTACAAAGAGAGAAACGATTTAGCTGCTCATCCATCAAGAGTTGACAGGAAAACTCAGACTGTTGTAGGTAGAAAAAGTTCCAATCTATAACTACACCCCGGAACAACAAGCTCAAGCTGCACTGTGATTGAATTGAGCTTACGGATCATATAGTTGTAAATATCAAAATTTGAACAAAAAAAAGTAAGGTTAAAAGTGGCTCATAGCATAGACGTAGTATAAAGATAATAGATCTTGAATCCTATAGAAGAACGTTGACCCACTCTTTAGAAAGAGACAGCGCGTTTTCGACGAGTAGTATCTCTCTTTTTGTGGGAGGATCTAAGCATCATACCCCAAATGTGATTGGATATCCCTCTCACCAAACCACAATTAGAAAAAGAGGTACCATTCGTCAAAAATGCTCTGTCTCTTTCTCAGCGTAAACGAATGTTGGTCTGTAGGATCCGCAGTCTATTATATTTACTTTTATGGCTATGGTATATATTGCTACATAGGGCGCTATATACATATATATTTGTATATATATATATATATATATATATATATATATATATATATATATATAGGCCAATAGTTCCGGACATGATCAAAACTTAAAAATTTCCATTTGTGAAACTCTGGACAATGATAGAGACTAGAATTTAATTATATTGTAATGCTGGGAGATTTAATGTTCTTCATTGGTCTAGCCAGGCACGGATCCAAGGGGGGCGATAGGTTCGATGCCCCCCCCCTTCAAGAGTTTGGAGTTCAGGAAAATATACCCGATTTTGCCTTTTATACTAGAAATGTGTATGCTGTTGACATCTCCCCCCCCCGTTGATAACTTGTTTTTTCTTGCGATCGCCCTCCCCTCCAAGCTTCGAATTCAAGAAATAGACCCGACCCTGCTTTTTACGCTAGAAATGGGAATGTTGCTGGCGTCTCCCTCCCCCGTTAACAACTTGCTTTCGCTTGCCATACTGGATTTTTGTGATATCATCGCCCCTCCCCCCACCAAAAAAAAGAACGGCTGGATACGCCTCTGGATCCAGCCACCATTAATGGTGTAGTAAATGTTGTCGCTAGTTGACTTTTCCAAAACTTTGTGTCACAATTTAGCAAAAATATAAAGAGACAATACCACAAGGTATGTTAGTACAGGTGGTTATTTTTTTTGGTACTTATCGCTCCTTTTAGGGCAGTGCTAAAGTTGACGTGCCGGAGATTAGAGGGAGTTATCCATTCAAAGCGTCACCAATTTTAAGACCCTTTGGTAAAAAAAGGCGATATATATATATATATATATATATATATATATATATATATATATATATATATATATATATATATATATATATATATATATATATATATATATATATATATATATATATTACGTCTTTTTTAACAAGCGAGTTCAAACCAAGCAACTAATATATCGGATACACTTCAATTTTGAAAAAACTGAACTTGAACATTATCATTGGGATTCACTTAAATAAGTTGCAACAATATTTGAAGAGCACAACTTCTAGGTAATTCAAGATACTTTAAATTTAGCGTAAAATGCTAAATATTTATTTATTTATTTATTTATTTATTTTGCTGAATTTTTTAAAACCGTTTTTCTATATAAATGTATGGTAACTTCTTTAGGTTAGGTTTTAGATTAATACTACTATTCTGTGCTTGATGTTTCGCCCAACATAACGGGCTTTTTCAAAAGTATAATCTAAAATAAAAACGAAAATACAACTAACATGGTCACAAACGCACACTCACATGACTTAAAATTAACACTTAAATGATAACAATATTGATATCAATCGATAAAAAATATGAATTAAAAAAAAATAAAAATAAAAATTATTCACAGTACGCACCTGTGTCGTGTTTCTTAGTGAAATATTTCAAGATTCTCTTGGTTACTATCAACTCGTTGTTTTTTTATTCGGGAACCTTTTTTTTTAGTTTGTTTCTGAATTGCAAATAAATTTTATTAACATCGAATATACAGTGTGTTGCAAAACAATAATGGCTACAATACATGGTTTAGTTAATTAGGTTAAAATATATTTGGCTCAGGTTTTTGATATCTTGTTTGTCATTGATTGCTTGTTTTAAATTTTTTATATGTTGCATTCCCTTCATTTGAAGTTTGTGGTAGTTTCTTTCCTGGGTTAGAATCTTTGTTTTCGAAAAATCAAATTCGTGTTGTCACATGTTTGAGTTCATGTTCAATCTACTGTCTAGATATTGTGTTGTCATTCCAATATATTTCTGAGGACAATTTGGACGTGGTATGGAATGGATAACGTTGAATTGCTTTTTTGTGGATTACCTTACTTTTTAACTTTGTAAACATTGGTGACAAGTGATTGTATCTTTTGTGGCGAACTATAATATCGCGTTGTTTGAGGAAGTGTGTAACCTTTTCTGATATAATAAGAACGTTCCTAAACAAATTAATAATAACAAACCAAGAATATATGTTGCAATACCATACATTAATTTATTGTCATGTGTATATGTTTTTTGTTGCCACCCAGTTGATTTTTTCACAGTTGTTTATCAATGTTTGTACCAGCCAGTCCGATGCCCGGAAATTGTCAATTTTCCATGTTGAAAAACGCAGTCTACACGAGAATTTTCGCAAATTAAAAAAACTGTTTCAATAATCAAAGTGAAGCCACTCATAAAGTTTCAGAAAAGTAGTAATTATGTTGAAATAGTAGTTACATCCTGTAGACTATATCTACAGTTTGTCTCTATTACTTGCTTTTTGACAGGTTGCCTCTACGTCATAAGATTTTTAAATGGATACTTTCAAAAATAAAATTCTAAATATAATAACTCTTTGGCAATTTGTAGACACTGTCGACCGGTTGGCGTCTACGCGTTTTCCTAGTTGGCGCCCGATTCCAGAATTTTGGGATAAAAACCAGGAAATATGAGGATTTAAAAAGCATTGTGACTGCCATAATAGCATGGGCTTTTATTTCTACGTTCAGAAGGGTCCGAAAAACATTTATTATGGAACATTGTAATATACTCTGGCAAATATTGGAATTTCTAGGAGTTTCCGTAAAAAATAACACATTCTAGTAGATTTAAGTTTTTTTTTACTATGATATAAAACTTTTAGGCATAAAGATAATCTTTATAAAAGGTTATAGAGGCAAATTTTTCTAAGAAGTAAGAATGAATTTTATTATGTAAATCATGTCGGTTCTTATAGACTTCCAAAGCGGTGCTTATTAATCCATAGGGGTTGAATATGACCTATAAGGGGTGTATGTCAATAGGAAAAGAATTGGGAGTTCATCAGATGTAAACGCGAGTCCGGAAAAGTGGATTTTGGCAGATCATCACTAAATGTACCTTATGTACCTACTTTTAGCCATGGTTGCAATTCTTATCCTATCTCATTATCTAAAATAATGCCTAAAGATGTTGTAAAAAATTAATGACCAAATTTACAACGGGTTCCGATTCCATTCCTTCTATTTGCCTTTTAAGCCATCAATTTTAGGAAGGAAATGACCGCAGTCATTGGTCCAGTAGCCAGTTTCGGGGGAATCTATAGTATTGTCGTGGTGTTCTGGTGAGGCTGTGGGATTGCTGTATTAACATGTTAGTAGAGTTAGTGGCTCTATCCATATATTGTGTAATGGTGTTTTTAATGATGGGTAGGTAGGTTGGAGTACCAAAGGGCAGAACAGATCTGAGAAAAAGTTTGTAAATTAGAAGTTTGTTATTTAAATTTAATCTACTATTCTTGTTAAGCAACGAATAGAGAAATAACAAAGACGATCTGGAAGAGTAGCTCCAAGTATTTCGCATTCGCTCGCCAGGGAATGCGAGTATTTGATATGGATAGCCGATCTTTCTGACTTGGAATTCTTGATTTTGGAAATATGACAGCTTGTGTCTTGTCAGGATTCAACTTGATCTTCCAATGGGCCACTCATCTTTCTAATTAATTTACATGACGTTGTAGGCGTAAAATAATAAGACGAAAAGATCCTGATGAGGTTGCAAAGGCGGTGTCATTAGTAAACAGGTATAATTTGCTATGGTTTTGACCGGAATATCAGCTGTGTATAAGTTAAAAAGAGTTAGAGTTAGAGGAGAGCCTTGAGGTACTTCAGCTCTAACTTTTTTAATTTCGGAAGTAGCACCCTCTGATGACACCACGAAATATCTGTTTTCTAAGAAACTTGAGACTAATTTTACTAGATAGCTTGGGATTCCCAGCCAAATGAACCACACCTCGTCGAAGGCCCTGCTGACTTCAAAGAAGTATGGAATCTTTTGTTGAAACCTTAAATTATCATTGAGGCTAGCCTGGTGGTCTGCTGAACGCTGCTGTGGTTGCTCCTGAAGCCGAATTGCTCCGGAGGCAGGATGTTTCTCTCTGTTATAAAATCACACATTCTGTTTAGAATGATACATTCAATGATTTTGCCTAGATTGGAAAGCAGGCTAATAGGCCTGTAGCTGTTGATATTTGTGGCAATGTATTTTACCTCAACAAGACCTATGACTGAAATGTCTGGCTCAATAGATTGATTGGTCTTGCAAATTTGGACGGTACCGTTAATGCTATGTTCTTTAGCATAATCATTGCTGGAGTTGGGACTAAATTGTTTGTAAAATTTTTCTACAAATTCATTGGCTTCGTCTTGTGGATCGGTCAATATCCTATTACTGTTCCTAATGCGTGGTAAAGACATTTTTGTACCTTTGGTTGAACAGCGTGTCATTCTGAATAGACTGCCATCATGAATTTGCAGAGATTCTAGTTATGACTCCGAAAATTGATTATACAAGTCTTGAAGCTCCCTCTTTATCTGTTCATCTGCTTGGATGGCTTGCTTTTTATTGGCAGGATCACCAGTTCTATGGGCTCGATTTCTCAGCCTGTTTTTTTCCCGAATACGCTCTAGTAAATCTTCAGGAAGTTCGCCGTATTTGGAATACCTAAATATCTTGGTGACCGATGACCTGGCTACGGTACCAATAATTAGAAATGTTAAGTGTTTGAAAGAGTCCTCAAGAGACCCAATATCCAGAGCAAGCCCCGGATAGTCGGCGTCATCGCGGATCTCTCTATATTTTATTCAGCTGTTGAACGTTTTGAGACTACAACCGTCCTGTTTGGTTCTAAGGTTGCGATATTCGATAAATATTGGCAGGTGATCCGAAGCTTGCTTATGAAGAATCAACCTATCAGTATTCTTGATCAGAAAGATATCTAGGATACCCGGTAAACCAATAGGAGCTAGATGAGTCGGTTCATCTGGGGCAATTACTTCGAACAGATTGTCTTGGGAGGCATTTTTGAAAATCATGCCTTTAGCATTGGTGATCTTGGCTCTCCAAAGACGATGCTTAGCACACGTCGTATTAAAGTTGCGACAAATATCATAAAAATAAGCCGTTTAAAATGTTAAAATATCTTTTCAAATAAGAACGTTACACGACATTATAAAAATTGTCAACTTTTGAATTATACACTGTATCTTCCAAACAGAAGAAAATTTTTAAGATCTGTGGCATTTTTAGTTGCTACATTAGTTTTTACTAACTTTAATAGTATACCGTGTATAGTAAGAACAGTTTTTTTCCCATCCATATCATCTTACTCGGCTTTCCAATATTCCAATTTTGAAGGTCTTAGTTAAATGAACACGAATGTTATGTGGTTGTGTCTTCAATTGGATTGTATCTATAGTTCTGTTTTCTGAATCTCGAACGCCTTTGTGATTTAATTATCAACCTTTGCTCCATACGCGTTTCGACTACTCCATGGTCTCGTCAGTGAAGCTGTATCGAATCGAGAGCAACATTCGCAAGAAACAACTGCTATATAAAATATACATTTCGAAACATGTCGGTAGGATTTTAGAAACTTGCCGACTTCGATGTCAGACTGAAAAATATCGCCAGTTAAATGACATCTATACAATCACCGGAGTAATACGAAACTTTTAAAAAATCAAAATTTCAGCAAGAAATAAAATAAATCTGCTGTGTTTAAATAACTGCCTATATGTATTTTCCTTTCAAGCAGATAAAGGACAGAATATATACAAACAGTTTAGTATACAGGGTATTTGGTACATCGATAAAAAGTTTTGAAGAAGTGATAGAGAATGTCATTCTGAATAATTTATGTCATATATGCCTTAGTACAAAAATGCACGGTTGTCGAGTTACAGTACATTTTATAATTTTTCGGTTTTCTGGCAATTGGTGATTGAAAATTTTATTTTTATAATACTGGTATAATTTTTCGGTTTGAAATATTTTTTTCTTATTCTTTGGTTCATACACTATAATAACAAGAGGACTAAAATGAAAATAACGCACAGAAAACTGTGCACTCAAAAATTTTATTCACCTATGAAAATTTAAGTTTCATTCTTAGATTTGAGTAATGTTTTTTTCTAACAGTGAGAAAAATAAATGCAGTAAATTTATTTTAAAAATAACTTTGTTGAATTACCTTTATAGTGGTGTATCGAAACCCGTATCAGTAAAATATTACATATGTTAAATTCAGGGAAGATATTCATATTAACGAAATTAACAATTTTCTATATTTATTTTTACTTTCCTAAAATTACCAAAATCATATTAAGTATTATTTTACATGTTATATTCGAAATGTGAGCCATTATTTCTAATAAATTTTCGGGCCCTTTTCCTCACTTGAGTGGTGGTTACGCCTAGTCTTATTTTTTCCTTAAGTGTGACACCTGCTTCATTAATTCTTTCAATTAGTTGATTGCTGTCTATTATTTCAATTTATAGACAAGTTCTTTTATATGTTCCCAGATGTGAAAATCTAAAGGCGTCAAGTCTGGGAACTTCGCAAGCCACAATATGGGAATGTTGCTTCCTGGAATGGATATTTTCCTTCAACTTTCATAACGTTCCACACTTTGCAAGTAGACAAATTAAGCTGATTAGCTACCTTTCTAGTGGTTGGATCTGCATCAAATGAATACAAAATCTGTTGTTCTGCTTCGACAGCATGTCTGTCTGCATGCAATCTTTCTCTGAAAAGAAGATTACCGGTTTCCCAAATACGGCGATATGTGTTAATAACAACTTGTACATTGGGAACTCTTCTTCCAGGAAATCGATCTTGGTATAGTTTTTGATCTGCAGCTGCATTACCGTCTGCTCTACCATACATGAAAATTATATAGGCGTTTTCTAAATTCGAAAAAGTAGCCATCGTTTTGTCAACAAAGCAATTTTAAATTTACTAAGTGAACATTGAACTGGTGTAAAACACAACTGCAAGATGTGTGCGTACCAGGCGCGGATCCAAGGGGGGGGGGGCGGTGGGGGCAAAGCTTTGAGTTTAGGAAAATGGACCCGATTTTTCCTCTTATACTATAGTTTATTCAAGAACTAGAGAGAGTAATAAATCATTTTTTACCCTTTTTCTCTTCGCAAACTACCTGTGTTCTTTAGTTCGGTGTTTTTAGCAAAATTTATTAGACACATATATTTTTCATAGGAATGGACTAGAAATTTTATAATCAAAAATACCGGTCTATAATAATAGACTAAAACGTAGGATTATTTTCTCCAAAAATTCTAAGCTATAATTTAAATACTTACAAAATATCCATTGTCAGAAATACAAAAAGTTAAACATATATAAAAAATAAATTCGTCCATATAATAATAAAATATTTTTGAGGCTATCGGTCATTTTATTAGTAATTAAAAACATTTTTAGGGTATTTGACGTTTCAGTTTATTTATTTCTTAAACCATCTTCAGAATTACAATTAAACACTAAAAAGGTATTCAAATGTAATTACTTTTTTTTATGTTGTAATTAAAATTAGACCTACTTATTTTTATTTCTATTGTACTGATATCTTAATTTAATTTACTTTTATATATGGAAATACGATAGCCCCAAAAAAATAAGATAAACATGTTAATTGTACACGCTTAAGAAAAAGACACAAATACAATAATAAAAAACTTACGGCTAATTAGATTTAAATATATATAAAATTAAAGAGTGGGACACACTAAAATAAAAATATGTAAAAAAATAAAAAAAAACATATAACAACATTAAACAATAAAATAAAACAAAAACAAAAATTTGAATAATAAATTGTGTTTACACTAGTAAACATTACGTATCTAATTCCTAATCAAAGTCAGTGAAACTATCTTCGCTAAAATTAATTATTAGTTCCTCTATCTCACCGATTATGAAATCGAGTTCTCACATTTTGTTTTATTCTTTTATTATATGGATTTTTCCCAATTTTCCGCAGTAACTTTATTCAAAAAAATCTTACAAAAGTTTAGTTAAATTACTAATTTTATTAATTGTGTTATTTCTAGCAACTCTATCTTTTACTTGAGAGAGATATTTACGTCTCCAACGGACAGTTTCCGGACGATTTATAAGAACAGATTTTCTATCTGGTTTTTCTCAGCAAAAATTAAGTTCTCTGAGCAATTTCCAGAGATCAGTTCTTTTAATTTCAGGTAAATCGCGATCTTCAATGATTTTAGTTAGAATTTTGTAGATGGTTGGGATCTGCTTCTCATAATAAAATGTATATACAACCCCTTTAATTGCAGTTTTCATCTCTTCTTCCAATGAGGTTTTTCGTTTGCCTGTGATCGAATGTGGCTTGGGAGTACTAACAATTCCAGTCGTTTTTTCTCCTTCAGTATTCGGTACATAGTAGATTTTTCAACTCCTGTCATGTTGGAACATATCTCAACAGAGCTTTTAACATTATTATCTAGATATTGATATCTAAAGGCATCATAAACATTCATCGTAATAAGTTTTTCGTTGAGGAAAAAATGCCCTGGTTTAACGATTTTGGAATAAATATAGAGGTGAAAGCCATATTTTTTGGGTGTCTCACTAATCTCAAATAATATATAAAAACAAGCGCAAACAAGAAAAAACTGTAAGTTGTACTTTGATCACTGACAGAAATTAAATTAAACTATCAGAAATTCTATGTTGCAGTAAATTTATAAAATATATTTAAATATAATGAAATATAATTAGATTTACGGCAGTTCTCACTTACCTGCGGCACTGGAGCAGGTACGTTAGAGGTTTCGGTAACAGTTTTATTACTCTCCCTAGTTCTTGAATAGAGTATAGGAGTCTGTATGCTTGCGATCGCCCCCCCCCCTCCCAAAAGCTTTGAGTTCAGGAAAATAGAATCCATTCTGCCTTCTGTATTTGGAATGAGTATGCTGCTTGCACCCCCCCCCCCCCCGTTGACAACTTGTTTTTCTTGCCATACTGTACTTTTGTGATATCACCGCCCCCCCCCCCCCCCAAAGAGAGAGGCTGGATCCGCTCCTGGCGCGTACAGCGCTAAAGCAAATATTATGTGTATGGTTGGCTAAAAAAACTGGTTGTTCATGTATTGGTGTTTTTATTTTGTTTATGTTTATTTTACAAATAACAATTACCGGCCTGGTGAACAGAAACACAAAAATTCATCTTTTAGGCGTTCAAAACATCCAATGCAATACATCAGATATTTTGTATTTTAATTAAATTAAGAAAAACTGAATAGAGAAAATTATTAATTTCGTTAATATGAACATCTTCCCTGAATTTAATGTATGTAATATTTTATTGATACGGGTTTCGATAAACCACTGTAAAAGTAATTAAACAAAGTTATTTTTAAAATAAATTAAATGCATTTATCTTTCTCACTGTTAGAAAAAAAACATCACTAAAATCTAATATGAAACTTGAATTTTCGTAGATGAATACAATTTTTGAGTGCACAGTTTTCTGTGTGTTATTTTAATTTTAGTTTTAGTTCTCCTGTTGTTATTATAGTGTATGAACCAAAGGATAAGAAAAAAAAATTCAAACCGAAAAATTATACCAGTATCATAAAAATTAAATTTTCAATCACCAATTACCAGAAATCCGAAAAATTATAAAATGTGCTGTAACTCGACAACCGTGCATTTTTGTACTAAGGCATATATTATTCAAAATAACATTCTCTATCACCTCTTCCAAACTTTCTATCGATGTACCAAACACCCTGTATATTCTTTCCTTTATCTTTTTGAAAGAACACATATTGGTAATTATTTACGCACAGCGGATTTATTTTACTGCTTACTTTTATTTAATTTTTTTAAAAACCCTTGCGAATTATGTACTTTTGGACTTGGTATAACAAACCTCAATATGAAAAGTACAATGCTTGTTATGCCCTGCAATAAATTAAATACATCCACCATACCACGCGGAGCTGGAAGTATCTGAGAAACTATTAAACCTAAATCGAATTAAACTGGAATTCCCGCATTTGCAGAAATAAAAGCATACAAAAACTCAACTAAAAACTCAGCTACAAGATGAAAGGTTTATTATATGCGCCCGTTTCTCCTGTTTTATGTTCGCAATATCATTTTTGCATTCGTTTCGAATTGAAACTCATGCCGTCGTTTCACATGCAAATTCAAAAAGATAAAATTTATATAACTGAATTTATAATGCTATGTCTCTAATCGAATAGTCAATTTTGTTTGTCTCTTTGTTTATTTTTCCTTTTTATTCATTTTAGTCATGGTAATGGTAAATTCATTAGTTTTTGTGTTTCAGTATAGCAGTATTTATGGATATAATTCACAAAAACATGCATAAAATTGGCCATAATAAATTAGTGATGTTTAATTTATACAGAGCTTTTTGAATTAGACTATACTACATGTTCGCGAAATGTTTAAAAAGGAACTACTATGTTTTATACCACTAAATTTATTTGGAAAACAGTGACTGCAGTTTCAACTCACAGAGTCATTTTCAAACTGAATTGCAAAGGTAGACTAAGTATTCAATACAGAGAACATGAGAAAATTTAACAATAAATAAAAACTACCTGAGAAATTACATAATTACAAAGGGGAGGTACTAAATTTTGGGAACTAATTATTATTTGGCAATAACAAATAACGGGAAAAACCCAAGTTCTGTCTGGTCATTAAGCAAATTTACATTTTTATTTTTACTATGTTTATAAATTTCTAAAGATTCAAGAATATTTAACTTTTGGCCCTCTGTTGAATAATGTAATATGTCAATGTTGCTTAAATTAGGAAAACTGTGGCTGTGTTCTAAGCAATGGTTGGCAAAGCTCGAGTCTGTTTTTTGTGGTCTATATGATCGGTGGTGTTCTGGAAAGCGAGTCTTAAAGCTTCTACCACTTTGTGCAATATACAAGCTATCACACTCTGAACATTTTAACTTATAAACTCCTGATTTATCAAATTTATTAATTTTATCTTTAGCATTGTAAACGATAGTGAAGTGAACAGATTGTGTTGAGATTTAAAGGCTATTTTTATGTAATGTTTGGAAAGAGTATTAGCTATGTTTTCTGATAGGGTACCACAGTATGACAAAGATATATAAGATGAACTATCTTTATCATTTTTCATTTTGGGATATATTGAATTAAAAACTAGTTGTTTTTGTTTTTTAGTTATTAATTTCTTTATGGTTTGTTAGGAGAAATTGTTTGATATTGTAATCCTTTCAATGATATTTAGTTTCTCTTGAAGATCTTCTTCAAAGAGAGGCAAAGAGAATGCTCTATGTATCATTGAATTGTATGCAGCCATTTTGTGTTGTAAGGGGTGAAAAGAGTCATTAGATATAGTATTATCTGTGAACGTTGGTTTTCTAAAAATTTTAACATTACACTGATTATTGAGGTGAGATATGGTGAGAGAGAGAGAGAGAGAGAGAGAGAGAGAGAGAGAGAGAGAGAGAGAGAGAGAGAGAGAGAGACTTTTAATTAATGACGCATCGACAACGAGGTTATTTAGCGTATTTTGACAAAAGAATAACACAACAATATTCAAATAAATTAATTCATTAAATGAAGTTTCACAGTTACAAAAAAATAATACCGCTATAATAGCAACAGACTTTGCAGACTAAACTGACAGATTAAATGAATTATCTGTTAATATAAACACGCACAACTTGGCTCCTCTGAGCCGCCAGCTCTTAGGAGTTAGTTCGTGAGTTTAATAAAAAAATAAAAAATATATTTTTGGCCTATTTGTTGTCATTTTATATTGACAATATAATATATTCTTAGAGAAAATGCAAAATGCAAAAAAAAAATATGTGAAAAATACAGGGTGTTCCGTTTAAAAAATTAAAACTAGATAATATATCTCCATAATTAAAAACAAAATAAAAATCTGAATACGCCACCGGATTCTACAGAAAAAAGTGCCCTAAGAATGCCTTATTAGTTTTATTTTATTTGTTTTGATAAATAAAATATAGGACATTTTAAAAATTGGAAAAATTCGAGAATCGCCCTGCAAATCCCAAACCGACCGCGATAGCTGTAATATGATATAAAAAAATCCAAAACGATCCACCCTGTATATTTGATTGATATTTATTATCACAATTTTATTTGTCATGGCACGGTCCAGTGCAGTAGCTAATTTTTTTTTTTTATAAAAGTACAGGGTGCGCCATCTTTTATGTCCGTATGTAAACATTGAATAACTTTGGGAAAAAAACTGGTTTCCATATATATAGGTATTTTTATTGAATTTGGTACTTTACAATTTATTGGGACTAGTTTTTGAATACTACATCGATCAAGTGGTCACCTTTATTAGCCGAAGCAAAATGTGCCCTTTTGCTACGTTTTCCATTACCTTTTCGACCATCTCGGGTGGTATAGCGGTGATTTCGGCACGAATGTTTGCCTTGAGCTCTTCAATGGTCCGAGGCTTGCTGGCGTACACTTTGCTTTTTAAATAACCCGCCAAAAAGAAGTCCGGAGCGGTCAAATCTGGAGATCTGGGTGGCCAGTCAATGTCGCCTTTTTTTGAGATCAGACGTCCAGGGAATTTCCGTTGCAGAAACCGGATTGTTTGATTTGCAGTGTGGCATGACGCACCGTCTTGTTGAAACCACTATCCATCCAGACCTTTTGCACGCATTTGTGGCCAGACATAACGAGCCAACATCCACCGATATCGATTTCCATCGACTGTTTCGTTTTCTTTAAAAAAAATGGCCCAATGATGGTTTTGGCGCAAACGCCGGCCCAAACAGTCACTTTTCGGTCATACAATGGCGTTTCGTGGATCTCGTGTGGATTCTCCGTCCCCCAAATGCGGCAATTTTGCTTATTAACGCCGCCAGAGAGTGTGAAATGGGACCCGTCGGTCATAAAAATTTGCTTCTAAAAATCAGGTTCAGTTTCAACCATTCGAGCCACTTCTTGGCCGTATTTCAAGCTACGTGGACGGTCTGTCGGTAATATTCTTTGTGTTAACTGCACTTTATACGAATACAAATGCAAATCATCTTTCAAAATGTGCCGCAAAGTGGATCCGCTGAGCGCGGTGACGATACGACACTTGTGGGTTCTGGGCAACGTTCTCTCTGACCGCTTCAACCAGTTCATTGGAACGTCTTGGTCGTTAATGAACGGTGTGTTGACGATCTCCCACTGTACTATTCGAAACCAAACGACGGATAGTGTGGTTAGACAGTGCCTGTTGGCCACGATATTTTAGACGATATGCATGTTGAGTTAACACAACTGAACGACTATTTTCAATGTACATTGTCACTATTTCGGCGCGTAGTTTCGCGCGTAGAATTGACGTTTCAAAAACACGTATAACCAAATCAATCGGTTGGTAAATGTCAAAGTTATTCAATGTTTACATACCGACATAAAAGATGGCGAACCCTGTATAATATTTGTCGTAATACTTATTCATTTTATTTTTCTGGTAAAATATTAAGGTCTTATTTATATATTTTTTGATATATAATACTCAGATATATATATATATATATATATATATATATATATATATATATATATATATATATATATATATATATATATACAGACGCGATCGAGGAATTTTCTTTTACACTATACAGTGACAAAATTTAAGAAATGTGTGCGGTAGACCATATCGCAATGTGAATTAAAATAAATTAATTACCAATCAATATTAAGTAATAATCAAACCCTGCCTTTATCAGAGTTTACTCTATTATTGGTGCCAGGCCTCGTTACGAATGTAAATCTTCGTTTTCCATAACGAACTGCAACTGCATTGCATGTGGAAACCAAAATGCCGAAATGCTAATTTTATATGTATGAAATTTAGTTCGTGTTACGCCACGGATAAGTTTTTTTTTCAATCAAAAATAAATAAAAAAGGGTAGGCAACTAGTAAAATTTTTAATACCATAGTCAATACTATACTTGAAGGAATGAATTATTAATGTTGCTTGTCGATTTGGTAATATTTGTATGCATTTATATTTAAAAATTAGTGACCCGTTCGTGCATAGCACGCATGAACTTGATATATACATCAGTATTTTGCCGGGACACTCAATCATCTAGGCAGAGACCCGGATTTTCGGGTAATATAGGCCTATAGAAATAAAACGTATATGTTCTCTGCACGAGATTTTGTGTCATAAACTTTTTGTAAACAATTAAAGGTCAAAAAATGCATTTTTTGCATTTTTTTTCTTTCCAGCAAAAACTGAAGAAATTTTTGGACAAAATGGAATAGTCTTCTTGCAGAGAATTGAAAAACCTACAAATTGGTTTCTTACCGATCTCCATAGTTTTATTTGTTGCTGAGAAAAATGCAAAACAAGGTGAAAATTGTTATAATATTCAATTGACAATAACTATTCAACCTACGACTTTGTTGTTACGTAAAAAGTTGGGTCTTTTAGTGCTTAATATGTAATAAAAATTTCAAATCGATTCATCAAATAGTTTGTGCAAAATTTAATTTGTTTATCACAGGCGAGCGAATTTTGCAATAACATTTTAGCTTCATCAAGAACTAGAGAGAGTAATAAAACTGTTACCGAAACCTCCAACGTACCAGCTCCAGTGCCGCAGGTGACTGAGGACTGCCGTAAATCGAATTATATTTAATTTTATTTAAATATTATAAGCTTTTATAAATTTACTTCAACAATAAAATTTCTGATAGTTCAATTTAATTTCTGTCAGTGAGCAAAGTACACTTTACAGTGTGTTTTTAGTGATTTATCATAAAAATTAATTATATTTGAATCCCTTTTTAGTGTTTAATTGTAATTGTGCAGATAGTTTAACAAATAAATAAACTGAAACGTCAAATGTCCTAAAAATGTTTTTAATTAATAATAAAATGATCGTACAGTACTCGGAGACATTTGAGATTAACAATGGACTGAAACAACACAACTCTTCAACGTAGCTTTAGAACACATTCCATCGAGAAGGACCAAACTTACTGCTGGCAATTGCAGACGATGTAGATCTAATAGAAAACACAAGAATAAAAATGAAGGAAACTTTTATCAGGTTCGAGAAGGAAGCAGAGAAGATGGGGCTACAAATAAATGAAAACAAAACTAAATATATGTACACGAGCCGCAATATTCGAAACAGAGACAGAATTGGACAGAACATCACCATCGACGACTACAACTTTGAGCGCGTCAGAGAATTTAAGTATCTTGGAACAACAATAACTGAAGATAATAACGGATCACAAGAAATAAACAATAGGATCCAAGCTGGGAACAGATGTAGCTACGCCCTTCCAGACCTGATAAAATCGAAACAACTAACAAGACGAACAAAGATAAATCTATATAAAACAGTTATAAGACCAGTAGTGATGTACGGCAGCGAAACTTGGACAATAACAAAGGCAAACGAAGAGCGACTGCGAGTTTGGGAGAGAAAGGTTCTAAGGAAAATCTTTGGCCCGCTACTGGGTGGGGCAACGGGACAATATAGAATAAGAACAAAGAGTTGGAAGAGTTATATGCAGACGCCAACATAGTAAAAGAAATAAAGTCTAGAAGACTCCAGTGGACAAGCCACCTCATAAGACACTCTAACGAAAGAATAGTGAGACTGGTGTGGGAAGAAACCCCAACTGGAAAAAGAACACTTGGACGACCCCGGCTCCGGTGGCGGGATAATATAGCAGGAGACCTTAAAGCTATGGATGTAGAGAACTGGATGGAGCTAGCAAAGGACAGAAACGAATGCACGCATATTGTCAAGTCGGCTAAAACCCACACGGGGTTGTAACGCCACAGAGTAAGTAAGTAAGTAAGTAAGTAAATAAAATGATCGATAGCCCCAAAAATATTTTAATATTATATAGACGAATTTATTTTTTTATATATGTTTAACTTTTTGTATTTTTGACAATGGGTATTTTGTGAGTATTTAAATTATAACTTTTTATTTTAATTTATTGAGAGAATAAGGCTACGTTTTAGTCTGAATGTGCCTAAAACGGTTTCTATGACAAAATTAAAAATAATAAAAATACAGTTGTGATTTATATTAACTATGTCAAAATTATCTGCATTTTGTAATGTCTGTGAATTATTAAGAAATCATTAGAAATAAAATAATATTATAAAAACTTAATATTTTAAGTTGATTACCGAAATATTATTCTATGTCATAAATACTTAGTGATAAAATAAACCTTCTTCCGACGCCTATGACAAGGATTAAAATCCTTTTAACACTTCACACTTCCAAATATCTATTATTATCTAACCCAAATAGCCCATTATTATAGACCGGTATTTTTGATTATAAAATTTCTAACCCATTCCTATGAAATATATATGTGTCTAACAGATTTTGCCAAAGACACCGGACTAAAGAACACAGGTAGTTTGCGAAGAAAAGAAATTACTCTCTATAGTTCCTGAATAAACTATAGTATAAGAGGCAAAATTGGGTCTATTTGAGTGAAGTATGCCTTCGAATACGTCGTCTTAATTCATCCCAGATATGTCCGATGGAGTTAATGTCTGGACTGAGTGCAGGTCAATCAAAATGCCTGATTCCCACTTTATGCAGATTTTCTCTGACACCTCTGGCTACGTAGTATCTGGCATTATCTTGCAAGAAAATTCTATACTCATCCAGAGTGATCATTTAAGGCATAACATGATCACTTTTATTATTATTAAAGCTAAACAACTTTCTTATTTCCAATAGAATACAATAAATAAAAAATTACAAACTTTTTTTTCTCGTCAGTGTATCCAAACCAAAAATTTTTTGCATTTTATACGAAATTTGTAAATTAAAAGAAATCAAATCATGAAAATTGAAAATTGGGAAAACGTTTCCTTGTTAAATAAAATCATATAGTATGATGTTGTTTTTGTCAAAATATCACAAATACTTATGAAGATACACCGATTCTGAGCACATCTTATGAAAGAGGAACTCTTCTTCTATGAGAAGTATTACATGGAATTAAGGAAAATTAATTTTAAATTTATTTAAACTTCAGTAAAAAATCACCATCATTTTTACTTTGTAAACAAATTAAATAACTTTTTTGTTTTTGCCGATAAAAAAATTCTGTTTTCATATTTGGAAAGCTGGCATTTTTAGACGAATTTAGATAAAAAAAAAACGGCATTGGTCAATATGCGCCAAAGTTAACAATTATTTTTAAAATTCATTCCTATATTATTAATAACAATTAAGAAACGAAACTAGTGCCATTCGAAAGTTTAAGAGTTTAAGTTTATGTGTGAGTTGTCCGGAAAATGATAACACAAAAACAAGAGCTTCAGTGAAGTTTACAAAATGGTAATTGTTTAAAAGACGACTCGGGAGGAAGTTGAATTGCTAACAAATCCGCGCGTTCAAAAAATGAAACAGCAACTTCAAACTGCTACCATTAGCTATATCTCCGAAAGTGAACGGATTTTAATGATTCTTTTTTTAATTTGTGATACCTTTCTGCGTACATTAAAAATATGAACACTATTTATTTATTCGTTTATAAATTAAACATTTAATTTGTTTAAACATTTTTTTCCACACAATTTTTTCATTAAAAGTCAATAATTTTTGTGCTATTTTTATTGGCAAACATGGTTATAAGTCGGGAAAATTGAATAATTAAATTATTGTTATAAAACATTAATATTCGTTACATTGTGTGTAAGAAAAAGCTGTATACGTAAGTATTCTTTGCTACCGTAATATATACATATTATAGCAAAATATGATACATTGAAAAATTACTGTTTTTAAGATTTTCATAGTTAAACATAGTAATAGGTTTTGAAAGTAAATTATTTTATCGGTCAGCTTCCCAAATATGAAAACAGAATTTTTTTATCAGCAAAAACAAAAAAGTTATTTAATTTGTTTACAAGGTAAAAATTATAATGGTTTTCCAATGAAGTTTAAACAAATTTAAAATTAATTTTCCTCAATTCCATGTATTATTTCTCATAGAAGAAGAGTTTCTCTCTCATGAGATGTGCTCAGAATCGGTGTACCTTTATCGATAGAGCTAGAATGTTATTGCAAGATTCGCTCGTCTGTGATAAATAAATTAAATTTTGCACAAATTATTTGATGAATTTATCTGAAATTTTTACCATATCGTCTTCTTCTTTAGGTGCCATGTCCGTATTCAGACGTTGGTGGTCATCATGTTTACAATTTCCTGAAATCTTTCTCTATCGGCTGCAGCGCGAAATAGTTCCTCCACCGTGCAATCACACCACTGCCAAATGTTACGTAGCCATGAAAGCTTCTTTCGGCCTATTCATCTTTTTCCTTCCACATTTCCTTGTATTATAAGGCGAAGTAGATGGTATTTAGGTCCTCTAATTATGTGGCCGAAGTATTCTGTTTTCCGCCTCTTTATAATGTTCAAGAGCAGTCGATCTGTCATTCTGAGAACATCCTCATTGGAAGTGTGCGAAACCCATGATATCTTTAGGATTCGACGATAGCATCACAATTCGAAAGCTTCCAGTTTGTTTAGCGTTGTGGTTTTTAGTGTCCATGTCTCGCAACCGTATAACAGAACAGACTATACATAGCATCTCAGGGCCCTCTTACGAATATGCATTGACAGGTTTCTGTTGCATAGAACTGGTTTTCATGTCATAAAGGCCTTACGCGATATTTCGATCCTAGCTATTATCTCTTCATCTGGGTCCCCATCAGGGCCGTGTCACTAGAATATGAGTGTACGGCAACATCGAATTTGAGGTGGCGCGCGCCCACTTCAGCGGCGGGAAAAAATCGATATCATCTATGACGTTTCAAACTCTAGGCATCAAACACTAGAAATTTTCTATTTACAATAATAGAATTTTTTAGCCCATTTAACGATATTTGCAAATATTACATCAATTGTGTTTTCTATAATAAATTATCAAATAAGTGATCTGTTTTTAATAAAAATGCCAAGAAAAAACATTTATAAAAATTAATTCTATGTTGGCAACAATATGTGACGTTGTGTCAGTTGTCTCCGAAACAGGTGTTGGGGTTTTGTTTCGAGTGTTTTATGAAATTTTCACCGTTTTTCAGTACTTTTCCCAAAATTTTTGATAAGTAAAGACATAATTCTTTTATACTTTTCCAATCACTTACTTAATAGTTCGTATTTTGTTGTAGAAGACGCATGCTAATTCATACGTGGCCCCAAATTTTGTATCGTGTTTTCATGCTTGGGTGGCGAAAGGCAGGTATTGTAAGTATGATCTGTAAGTTAGTTTTTAACTAGTAATGAATATAACTTGTAATAACAATCATCCGCGTCAAAATCTTGCTCTGTTTTGTTTTTATTTTTGCTTGCATAATGCGATACAAAACAAAAAATGTAGATTTAAAGTTAGAAATACTAATGCTTTTCAATTTTTATTAAATAAATTATAAACTTATGTATTAAATTTGAACTTTGGTGAGGTACAATGAATTATAAATATTTACTTTGTTTGGTGGTTTTCGTAAATGACTCTGTAGAGTAATGGTTTCTAATCAGTTATAGGAGTTTCAAATTTTGCCTCTAGAGTTTATTTTATTTTTTTGTGTTTAGTAATATATGAGCCCAAGTTCACCTTATCTGAAGCAGTATGAACATGAGAAAAACTAGTTGATGGTATTTTACAGTCGTAATTTTAGAGTAGTGACATAGTTTTAGTCTATATGAGACTTGTCACTATAATAGTAGTAGAGAAATTTTTAGATTTTAGATTCTTCAAGCTGTTGTATTTTTTTGTAATCTTTATTCTTTTAAAATGATATTTCAGGACCTTCCAACTGAGAAAAAGTCGTGTAGAAAATCACTCTTTTTACTGTTTAAATTGTTGAATATGTATTGTAGGTAATGTATAAATTATTTTAATTTTTAAACTTGTTATAGAATCTTTTATATTAATGGCCGAAGTTTACTACTGTCATTTATTAGTTTAAAATGATTTGTAGTAACATTCAGCCAATAGAAAAGTTATCTTGAATATCTCAAGTAATTATTACAGTTAGTTTCAAGTGTAAAAAGGTGTTTTAGGGGTAGGGAGAGTTCTTATCATATAAAAGCAAACAAAATTTTTCATTTCCATCTATTCAAAAACAAAATATTTTTTCAATTAATATATAGAAAATTGTTAATTTAAATCCGTACCCCCTAATTCATTAAGATAGTGTAACTGTAAAACCGGTCTAAACTCTCAGTAGAAAGTTGGAACTGACGAGAATAACAATGAGTCAAACAAGTTTTGAACCTTAAAAATAATTTTCTTTTTGTACTGAACCTGCAAAAATGGAGAATTTTATCATTTTCAGACACAACTATTTCTCTTGGATATTTCAAGGTTTTATCGCTAGGTTTTTATTCTTGATCTCCCTATATAAGTGTTGTATTTGTTGACATATGTAATATAAATTATGACAGAATCATAAACAAAAGAAAATTGGTCTACTAGATCTAACTTCTGTGGGTCTAAATCTTAAACCTTCTTAGTGAATCTAGCTGTTAGCAGTTTAGACTGGGTTTAAATTTAATTCACCCTGGTAAATCACAGTTTTAATTTTTATTGATATACTTTTTTTTACAGGTATAATATGGAAATGATCAAGTATTGCAGCTTGGTTATAAAGCTCTACTAAATTTAATATTAATATATTGTATGTATATTATTATTTCAGTAATATAAATAAATAACTTTGGGTACTTATGTTATTTTTTGACATTGCTGACTTTGAATAGAAAAGGATATTATTTTCAATTCGTTAAGCTGTATTATTAATTTTAAAAAGAGGAAATATTAGGTATTTATAAATATTACATAGTTGCAACTTTAGAAGAACTAGCAGAATTCTCTAATTTTTTATGAAATTACTATTTAAAATGAAATTGTCACGATAACAAAAATCAATTAGTTATTATTCATATAAAATTGTTCAAAGGAGAATTAGGTATTTTTAGTTAGTTTTAAATAATAAATTCAAAGATTTGTAATAAATTTGAATATTTTTAGCACCTTCAAGGAAAAAACTTGTTTAATAGAATATTTTGTTCAAAGAAACTTCACTAAAGAATGGAAATGAAATATAAACCATATTTTAAAAGTAAATATGGTTTTTATGTATTCCTTTTTTTAGTATAATGTTTTTTTGATAACGTATTCCTTTAAATGGGTTGTTTCTTGGAAGTTGCTGAACGTATTTAAATTTATTACAGTCTTAAATAATTACTTAGTCTAGCTGCTAGGAGAGGGCGCTGTTATCTAAGTATTTCTAGCTGCTACGAGAGGGCGCTACTATCTACAGGGTTCTCTATTGGGTGTTATATTAGGCAATTTCAATACACATTTCAGCAAGTGGGATCGCCCACTTCATCAAGGGATGGCCTTGTGTGACGTTTCAAATAAATGGTTGCGACATTTCTCTAACATTCTTGTTCTGGGGTCCCCATTCACATTCAACCATACCCTATATTAAGCACTAAAAGAGCCAACTTTTTGCATAACAACAAAGTCGTAAGTTTCGTTTAGCAATAGTTATTGTTAATTGAATATTATAACAATTTTGATTTTGTTTTGCATTTTTCTCAGCAACAAAAAATAATATCGAGATCGGTAAAAGACCAATTTGTAAGTTTTTCAATTCTCTACAAGATGACTATTCCATTTTGTCTTTAGGTTTTGCTGGTGAGCAAAAAATCCAAAATAATGCATTTTTTCACCTTTAATTGTTTACAAAATTTTATGACATAAAATCTCGTGCAGGGAACATATACGGTTTATTTCTATAGGTCTATATTACCCAAAAATCGGGGTCTCTGCCTGGATAATTGAGTGTCCCGGCAAAATGCTTATTTGACTGATGTATATTGGAGCTGCTTTTTGATATACTTTGCGTATATCGGCCGAAACCAATAATCACCCTTTCAGCCGATATAACCAATATTTTTTTTATCAACCCTGTAACTAATAAACTGTTAAAGGTACAGAAAAATATATTTTGAGACATTCTCATAATTATAAAGTTCTTCTCTCTCACATTGCTGTCACACTTATGTCTACACAACAAATTAAATCAAACATTTTTTGTTTCAAGAACAACTGAAGTACAAACTTTCAGCTGTTTCTGTCATAGATTTACCTTTTCAATTTGTCATTTAGTGTGGATAAAAGAGCTCTCGTCTTTTTCTTGTTTAGTGTTTATGTTTGCTCCAGTTTTTGTGTTGATTTTGTTTATTACGGCGTTTTCTCTTCTGCAGTGAATTTAAGAGCGATGCAACGACGAGCTAAAATTTATGTTCGATTTTTACCACTTTTATGTTTTTGTTTTGTTACCAGTTCAATTCAAAATAAGGTTATAAAAGTGAGATGGATTTGCGTTCAATTTATATTGAAGGTCAAAATTATAGATACATATTTTAGACTAAACTAGCGATCCATCTCAACTTCGTAATAATAGGGTAAAAATAATGTTTGTACAGGGTGAGTCAACGATTGGATGAAATAGGTTTGTGCCTTTTCGGTGAAATTAACAAAGAAACTATATTTATTGTTTGATACAGTTTATTTTTAGGCAGATTTTAAAAATATTTAGGACTCTACAGGGTGAGCCAAAAAACTAGGACAGCATAAAGTTGTATTTTTTTTTAAATAGAACACCCTATATACGAATCGTATTTTCGATTTAGCTTATAATTTTAAATTTTTTTTATTAAGGGTTTACTATAACAAAACTTTATAGTTTCTGAGATAATTAAGTTTAAAGAAAAAAAGTCACATTTTCAAGCATCAATTCAATCCTAAATAACGTTTTCAATTTTGTGACAAATATATTCAAATTTGGAATTTAGCAAGGCCAAGGACAAGTTAACATAATTTTTACCTAATATTTGCAATAAAAGCTACAGGGTGTTGAACACATCGGCTCAAATTTGAACAAGTTTAAATGAATAAATATATTTTTTTTAAATGGTACACCCTGTATATTTTCATGTTATTTAATAGAGTAATAAAAACCCTAAAAGTTTTGTTTAATATATCCTATACCTATTTATAATAGTTTTTGAGATATTTCAGTTTTTCTTATTTTCCATACTTTTTTACAGAAATAGTCTTCATTATCATAGTAGCCATGTAAAATAATAAAAAGAAACTACAGAAACAAACAAAATGTGGTTAAATATGATGAAATACATTATTCGTTATATTACAACGGCAATAGTTTAATTAAACATAATGTGAAAAAATTAACACAACAATAACGGCAAGGCAAATACATATTTACTTTTATACTAAATTGAAACAAAAAAATTACCTATTAAATACTGAGATTAATTATTTCTTTTTAATAAGTGTTCGAATAAACGACCCTCTTGTGCAATGCACAAATTTAGTCTTTTTTGCAGATTTTCTCGGACCCTGGACAAAATTAGTGGCGTTATTGTTCTACAGGTATCCCTAATCCTGTTTTGCATATCTTCCACTGTTGTTGGTGGATTAACATATACCTTATTTTTAATATAACCCCATAGGAAGAAATCTAATGGGGTGATGTCGCAAGACCTTGGTGGCCACTCAATGAAATCCCCACGTCCAATCCATTTTTGCGGATATCGTTGGTCCAAAAACGCACGAACTTGACGATGGTAATGCGGAGGCGCACCATCGTGCTGGAATCACATACTGTCGAGCTCATCCCTATCGAGACCTTGAAGCAGTTGGGGTAGTTCTTCTTGTAGAAAGTTCAGGTAACCATGGCCATTTAGTGGTTCATTAAAAAAGTGGGGTCCAATAATTCGATTATGATGAATACCACACCAAACATTTAATGACCAGTGGTTTTGATGTTGCACCTCTCTAATCCAAAATGGGTTTTCTGTGGCATAATAATGCATGTTGCGTCTATTTACGGCACCGTTACTTCTAAAAGTAGCTTCATCACTAAACATTACCTTGCATAATAAATTTGGATTTAATTGAATCTCCGCATTTATTGTACGACAAAAGTTTACACGAATTTCAAAATCCTGTCCATGCAATTCTTGGTGTAATTCCATGTGATATGGATGATATCTATATTTCTTGGTAGTACGATTAGCGGTGGATAATGATGTTTCACATAATGCTGCTAACTGACGGCTACCAATATAAGGATTTTCCTGAACATTTAACAATACTTGCAGTTCTTTTTCTTCATTAGTTACTGGTTTGTTGACCACTTTACGTTTTGGATAATCAACAGTACCAGAAGAATCAAATCTTTGCATTAAGTTTTGAAAAGTATGGGTATTAGGCTGGCGTCGATCAGAATACTTCATTTTGTAAATTCTTTGAGCAAGAAGGCAATTTTTTTGAGCCTCTCCTATTGTATAAATCATATCTATTAACTCATCCTTTGGAAAATTCATTTTACAATATAAGATGAATGCAAAAAAAAAACCAAACTACACTACATCAAAACCAAAAGAAGCGATTGCGGTTATAAATTTGACACACAGAAAAATGTTCTTTTACATTGTTTTTGCCATGGCTACAATGATAACGAAGACTATTTCTGTAAAAAAGTATGGAAAATAAGAAAAACTGAAATATCTCAAAAACTATTATAAATAGGTATAGGATATATTGAACAAAACTTTTAGGGTTTTTATTACTCTATTAAATAACATGAAAATATACAGGGTGTACCATTTAAAAAAAAAGATATTTATTCATTTAAACTTGTTCAAATTTGAGCCGATGTGTTCAACACCCTGTAGCTTTTATTGCAAATATTAGGTAAAAATTATGTTAACTTGTCCTTGGCCTTGCTAAATTCCAAATTTGAATATATTTATCACAAAAATGAAAACGTTATTTAGGATTGAATTGATGCTTGAAAATGTGACTTTTTTTCTTTAAACTTAATTATCTCAGAAACTGTAAAGTTTTGTTATAGTAAATCCTTAATAAAAAAGATTTAAAATTATAAGCTAAATCGAAAATACGATTCGTATATAGGATGTTCTATTTAAAAAAAAATACAACTTTATGCTGTCCTAGTTTTTTGGCTCACCCTGTAGAGTCCTAAATATTTTTAAAATCTGCGTAAAAATAAACTGTATCAAACAATAAATATAGTTTCTTTGTAAATTTCACCGAAAAGGCACAAACCTACTTCATCCAATCGTTGACTCACCCTGTATAGCTATATATTTGTATGGAATTTTCACTATGATTTAATACTGTGGTTACCAAACTTTTTTCAATGGCTAACCGTCCTCGATTTTTAAAAATGTTCGGGACTCTCCTTTCCCGTCTGCAATATGTTACGTTTTTATTTTTTCTGGTCGGAATCTATCTAAAAATAATAACTTTACGCTTACCCCCTCCATCATTTATATGTTTTATTTTTTTTTGAGACCATATTTACGTTTGCAATATTTTTGTTTTCATTGGAATTTCGTTCACAGTTATAATATTATAGTCAATAGTAACTGTTCTGACAGTTCTTGTTATTATTGCTTAGTTCGTAAAGGAGCTCTTGATTTAAAGTGTATTGTACAGAGTGGCTCGGTACATCATTCTGAGACAGAAAGTTTAAATTTAAATTGTATTTTGGGTTCGACTTGAAAAATAGGAAACTCTAAGCTTAGATCTGACTCGACCTTCCTTGCAAGAGAGTTTTGCCTCAATAAAGCCTTTTTTAACCAGTATAAATTTTTGGAACATACCACAATTTCCTAAGTAAATCATATAATTCTTGAAATAATTTTAAAATTTGGTATTCTTTCTTTCCATTGTTTTGAAAGCCTACCACTTGTCATGGTGTTAAACTAAAGAACCCTGTGTCTTTTCCTGACACTTAATTAGTTGTTTTTCTAGGGAAAAGAAAAAATGCTAGTTGGGATAAGAACGACATTTTCTTGCAGAGTTGTGTAGCAGTTTTGCTAGTTTTAATGAGGATAATTCGGGTCCCAGATCAAATTTTAGAGTATGAGGTTACTTGGTGAACCTTTACAGTGTAATACTGATTAATTTGGTTAGTTCTGGGAATAACCCGATATCCAGTAATAAAATTTCAATACATTGTAAAAATTTTTATTGAAGTTGGATAAATAGGATATAGCTAAACATTCATTTCCGCTCATATACACTAATATTCCAAAACATCAAACACTAGATCAAAAACATGACGGAGGAAGTTACTTAAAGTCATATTTATTTTTCCAAATCGAAATATTAAGTCACCTAAACGCACATGTATACACATCTCCTGTAATAATTTCGTTTCTTTAGAAAAACCTTTTGCTTATTTATTTCTTTGTCAATTTCAATAGAAGACAGTGGCACAGTTACCGGATCCGGTTAACCTATTTCGAAGGATATTTTTGATGTTTTTGATCTTTTCAATCGTCATAAATAAAATAATAAATATTAATTTAAATGTTAAATTATAAAAAGGTTTTTAAATTAGGAATAATTTCGACAATCCCTAGCGGTACACATAGGTTTAATTATGTGAACGTAATTGACTGATTAATTCGTTTAGCACGTAAGTTAAGAAGCCCTTACACTGCAGCTTGACGGCTTATTGTGTTCCCTATTATTTTTTATTTGTTCTCTGTGGAGAAATTGGTTGCCTTAGTTTGGTTTAGAAGCATATTCAGTAGTTTCTCCTCTAGGTATAGCTCTTCAGGATTAATCGATTCCTAAAGAAGTCTCCAATAGGTTAAAGCATCGCATTCGAAGATGATGTCTGAGGCTATATCGCCTTATATGTCATATAGTCTACACCTTGATTTTTCATTACAGATGCTCATTTCGTGCAGATGTTTCCTAAAGCCGCAGTGACTCGTTACCAGTCTAATCTGTTGGATGTTGCGGTATCGTTTGTTGTGCTGTCTCCATTAGTGGGGGTTCAATGGTTCTAATGTTCATGATGGAATGCCCACTCAGGAATAGAGGTTTTATGAATGCCAAATAGTGGTCTTGAATTAATAGTCCGGGTTTCGCAAGTTGGTCTGCATTTTTATTGCCTTGGATTTTATTTTGTCCTGGTACCCACACAAGCGTAACCTTGTGGAAGTAGTTGTGAATATCCAACTTGTTATTCTGCTGGACACTGTTTTAAAATTTATTTACTTACGGACATATAAACAAGTTTATTTTAATATATTTTGTAAATTTTGTAAAATTTAATCCAATGTGAACAATGGACAATCAAAATTATGGTACATAATAGAAAATTAAACAATAGTTTTTGTTATTTCCAGACCTTTTGTAGAGATTTTTTTTGCATAAATGTCAATAATGATTTTTTTTGATGGAAATTAGTTTGTGGGTGGTTGGTTGCTACACTGGTAGAAAATATTATCTCGTGAGAGCAGAGCAGAGCTCAAAGCTAGAGGCGGCACCAGCAAGCAAAGTGCCAAGCCAGCCCCTATGCCGTAGAATAGGGGTGGGTATTTTTGAAGAGGGCGCAACTAAATTTTGCCGGGTAAACACCGAAACCCCCCACATTGTTGCTTGGGTCGAGCGTTCAACTGAGCTTTCAAATTTGCTGCACTAAATTTTAAAAATAAAAACGTACTGCAAAAGACAAATGAAACTCGTAAAAGTTAATATTAATTTTACTCTTTATTATCGGATAAAGATGTCTCTAAGGGTACACTGGTTTTTATCCCTATGGGTGTATCTAGGTTGTTATTCGACCCAGAGGTGGATATGGGTATTCTTCTACCTCAGTGTTGATCTGGACTTCCTTGTGCCCAGAGGGTGCATCTAGACTTTCCTATGCCCAGAGGGTGGGTTTGGGCTTCCTATGCCCAGAGGGTGGGTTTGGGCTTCCTTGTGCCCAGAGGGTGGATTGCTGTTTGTTTCCCTACTCAGAGGGTGGACCCTAATTTAAATAAAATAAAAAAAAATAGCAATGCCTAAAGTCAAATCATTTTTGTTAGAGAAAACGACAAAAAGTCAATTACCGCCAAATTGTCAAGAAATTACATCAAAATTTTTAAAAACATTAAGGTAAACCAGAAGTCAATAGCATAAGAAATATTGAAACAAATCATTTAAAGTAATCGCCTGCTTTAACTATTGAGCTCGAGTTACATAGGAGTAATAACGTGGTAAAAATGCACAAGTAAAATTTCCAGTATGACTCCAGTTATTTACACAAAATAATCCAGCAAAAGTGCAACAACAGGTTCATTAAAATAAAAAAACTACTTATGTATATATACAGGGTGTCCAAGATAAGGATCCTAAGCATGGGGATCTCGGAAACAGTTGGAGATACGAGGTCGGTTAAATTAGAGAAAAGTTGCGCAATTTAGTGCTAAATTAAACGCAGTTAAAAAAATTTAAAAATTTCAAACACTTCCGGAGATTTCCGGAAAAAAACGAAATTTGGCAAAATCGTTTTTAATTTTTGCAGGCTTTATTTAAAGAGATATCAGAAAATAAAAGGTAGATTCTCATTGCCACTTTTTATTTTTTATAATATGGTCTAAACAAAATTTAAATCCGACGTTTCGTTTCTGAGATACCATCATGAACTTTTATTTTTTATACGGAACAAAAAAAAGTATCCCATGTATTTGATAGCATTTTTTATTACAAATTCAACGATGTATCACCCTTGCATATCGAATACGTCGTTCAAGTACTTTCCATAAAAGCTCCATGAGAGCGAGAGAGAAAGGTATATCAGTTTTATAAAAGCCAATGAACTACACACTTGATATGCAAGTGTGATACACCGTTGAATTTGTAATAAAAAATGCTATCAAATACATGGGATACTTTTTTTTGTTCCATATAAAAAATGAAAGTTCATGATGGTATCTCAGAAACGAAACGTCGGATTTAAATTTTGTTTATACCAAATTATAAAAAATAAAAAGTGGCAAGAAGAATCTACCTTTTATTTTTTGATATCTCTTTAAATAAAGCCTACAAAAATTAAAAACGATTTTGCCAAAATTCGTTTTTTTCCGGAAATCTCCGGAAGTATTTTGAATTTTTAAAATTTTTAAATTGCGTTTAATTTAGCACTAAATTGCTCAACTTTTCTCTAATTTAACCGACCTCGTATCTCCAACTGTTTCCGAGATCCCCATGGTTAGGATCCTTATCTTGGACACCCTGTGTATATATATATATATATATATATATATATATATATATATATATATATATATATATATATATATATATATAAATCAATCCATAATTAAATTTACCAATAATTACTTTAACAAAATACTAAACAAAAGATTTAGCATAGGATATAATTAATTCTTTAATTAAATCAATCATCAGGAAACTGGACATAAAATTTATAACTCTAGACCACTGTATGATGACGTTATAATCTTGGTTTATTAACATTAATTATTTTCAAATAAAATGGGTTAAATCCGGCTAAAATGAAATGCGGATTAAACAACTCTATATTAACTCTATATATAAATAACAATAAAATAGATACACTCAAAATATGATCAAATAAATTACTACAGTATAATATGAAAAGACAGGATACCCGTTCAAAAATTAACTTTTATTTAAAAAAACTAGAAGATCAGAAAGAAATCCTAATTTCACTAAATAAGCCAGTCTCTAATACCCAAGTATTGCAGTCAACCACACAAAAAAGAAAGATGGCCGGAATCAAACTGAAAGTTAATGCGGCCATGTACATATCACGATGCAAGAAAAACTTTAAATTTATCAAAAATAAACCCAAAATTGGGCCCTAAGATTGCATACAATGCAAAATACTTCAATATTGTTATTAATAAATTAATTTAACTGAAAATTGGGAACATCGTGATACGTCCAGTAGTCAAAAACTTAGCAAAATATAGTGCAAACTACAATTACTACTAAAAGTACTCTCAAAATCAACTCTTACAGATAACAAATTATAAAATTTAGGCACTGCATGGCAGCAAATATTAAAAACCTAAAAAACTTACAAATTGCAAAATTCAAGAACTATATATTTATAACAAAAAAAAAAAGAAATGATCGGCCCTAAAACCGTGGTTAATTGAAGGTCTAAATGAGACTTAGAATAACATAAGGCTTGATTTTAAATTATGCTTTAATTTCACTAGTTAAAAATCAATTTTGAGCTTAAATCTTTTAATAAATAAAAAAATCTGTGCAGGATCGTTTTAACAGTAATTATTTTAAAGTTCCTTACTTGGGGACAGACTGATTCCTTCGTTGATCCGTGCAGACCGCCTAAAATTCCTGTCTCCAGGTTTATCCCGATAAAAAAATCCATAACCGTCAACCTGGCAAAAGTTACAATATACCAAAACTCAACAAAATTATCGGGATAATCTTCGACTTTCCATCTTAGAATCCCAAAATTTTGGAACTAAAAATTGAGACGGAAGTCTGCGGCTGCTTCGGCCGAATCAAACCAGGAAAAAAGTGAAAAATCATGGCAAAACGGCTTCCATTTATAACCATGGCCCTGCTTGCGCACTAATCGACTTCCGTTAGGCGCGTTCAATTACCATGTGTGAAAAAAATGACAGCTTAAAAAGAAAGACAATGGGCAACAACAGTCGGCTAAAATGCATTTTTTAGTTAAGCCAATTCGTTAATCATTAGCATTTTCCACTCAAAACAAGAGTAATAAATCTAATAAGTATCCCAGTAGTTATTTTTAAATTCAAGAAATATATATTAATATATCAATAGAAATTTCCCAACATACATACAATTCCATTCAAATGTAAATATAAATGACCGGGAAAAAAACAAGATCTGAGTACAAAAAAAAAAGAGTAACAGTAAGTTTAATACTGATAAGAAAATACCTAAGCACAGTGTAGGGAAATACCAAAGTAGGACAAAATAATGACAAATAAAATTAATCGAAACTGTACTTAATGAAATGCTTTTCTTCAAAGAACTCCTGGGAAATACTTAAGGAAAATGATACTGTGTTGCCCATAACGACAGTATTTGCAAAATAAGGTTAAATTAAATAAATTAGCCAAAGTGAGCTTAAGTGGAAAATTGAACCGTGACATAGTATATGGAACACCGAGTTGGCAGGGAGGGAGTGTGCTTCAGCCGCCATATTGGATCAGTTGATGTTTTTGTATAATTTATATTGTACCAATATTTTACGAGTTATATGCCGCACTTTTCAGTTTACGTGAAACGTTTTTTGTAAAGTTAATAATTTATAAAGTATTTAGTATTTAAACAACAGAGCCCTCGTTTTGGCGAAACACTATTTCTACGGGGGAATAATCGAAGTAGAGGGCTGAGATAAAAAATAAATAAATATGTCTTTACATGTCACCAAAATAAATTTGACAATATTAACTCTAATGAAAAATTCTACCTAGTTCAAATTTCGTTAAAATATAACATTATATTCGTAGTGATTATTGTTTTAATTTAAGAAGTATGAATATTTTAGAGCTATAGTTTGTTAATTACTCGATGACCGAGCAACAGTCGTTTTGTCGTAGTTTTTATAAAAACAGAAAAGTTATAAATATTGTGAGGATGGTAAAAAATTAGCAATATATTAACTTTAAAATCAATGACAACCTTTAACGATGAATTAAAAATCTTGTTAAAATATTATCTTGACAAAATCTTATGATAATGCTGACAATAGACAACAACGAATGACCATATTTTAGAAATTAGATTTCCTACATTTTATTTTTGATAAAGCAGGTTTTCCTAAAGAAAAAATATTTTACTCGTCTAGTTACGCCAATGATAATAAGTGTTAAAAGCACTAAAATGAAGGTTCAAAGACGCCGCGTGCAAGTTAAATAAACTAATGCCATTGGTTGAAAGCTAACTTTAGAAAACAGTAAAAGTATGAATCTACGAATTAGGATTTGTAATTGGTTTATGTAAAAACAATAATCAAAATTTTGCTATTGCTTATTGGAAAACTGATTGTAAAATATTTTGTGGCTATTTTTTATTGAAATATTTATTATTTCTAACATTAGTTATAGCTTTACGGAACATTTTGCGCTTTTAAATTTTATTGACTTGGTTTCGGAAATCGGTATTATACCGAATATTAACGATATTTCTCCTTAGTCTACATGCAAATAAGTAAAATATAAAATTACGTTTTTTTTTTGTTCTGGCGTTAAGGGGGGGGGGGGGGGGGTTCGAACCCACTTTTCGCCCTCCTTCAATATTTTCATACATTTTTATGTTTTTTGACTTGGGGAATCGATTTTTCGAGGGTGAGTCCCAAAACCAGTGAGTTTATTTGATATTAACAATTTAATTGTTTAAATGTCTATAAACAATTACCTTGGCCCTTTATGGTGCTCTGCTTAGCCAAATTGATTGTACTTTTTATTAGAAACGTTCTAAATTTTTAATTTTATAATCACTACATAGTATAAAACAAAGTCGCTTTCTCTGTCCCTATGTCCCTTTGTTTGCTTAAATCTTTAAAACTACGCACCGGATTTTGATGCGGTTTTTTTCAATAGATAGAGTGATTCAAGAGGAAGGTTTATATGTATAATAACATCCATTAAATAGTGGAGAAATACTGTTATTTTTGAGGTTTCTAATGTGATGTCGTTAATTATCATATTTTTTTCCGCTTACATTGCAAACGCAGGCTGAACCCTACGAGATTTATCAAAATAATGTACTAATTATTTGTACACATTGAAAAGGTCTACAGAAAACTCCGCGATGGTATATGTCTATCTCTCATGGATATCCCACAATAACATTTTTTTGTCATTTACTTTTTACGACAAATAATGGCAAATTTTGAAGCGATTTTAACCAATACAGCATTAATCCTTATCCAATTAAATAGCTTAAATACATTGTTGATTTAATATAGATCTGTATGGTCCTTTACAGCACAAGATTTAAATGAATATTTTCGAAGATATTACAGATTTAAAATTGCGGGAAGTAGCGCTTGCGGCGGTACTGGCCGACCGGGGCGGCGGCAGCGTGCCTATAAATAGCGCGTCGGAGGCCGATGTAATAATTGTTGTAAAAATAAAATAAATAGTCACAGTTTTTCTGTAGTGTATTTAGTATCAGCATTGCACCCGTGCGAAGCCGGGGCGGGTCGCTAGTAAATATTAATTAAAAAAAAGTTATGCAAAAATTAGTGTAAAAACATTGCAAATCAAAATTCTGTTCTAACTAAATTGATCATAACGCGGCTTCTAGAAGTGCAGTAGAGACCTATAATCGCTTAAATTAAAGAAAATTGTTGTTACTTTTGAATGAAGTTTGCTAAATATTTTTCTGATTGTTAATAAGAAAGTTACAATAGTTTAGAGTTTTTTTTAGTGATAGCTTTACGAAATAACAAATATAACTAGCCAGATATAATATTATATAGCTCTGATACCATATGTAATAAACTTTTTAAAAATCGATTGACTTATAAAATACCCAATATCAGGGATTTTTCGGAAAAATTAGCTAAGGAACTTCGAAGTGACTCCCTTACAATCGCCTTTAGAAACAAAAATACCACTAAAAAAACTATTTACAAAATTAAAAATACCTACTCCTTAAGATCTTGATAGCAATATCACTACATAGTATAAAACAAAGTCGCTTTCTCTGTCCCTATGTCCCTTTGTATGCTTAAATCTTTAAAACTACGCACCGGATTTTGATGCGGTTTTTTTCAATAGATAGAGTGATTCAAGAGGAAGGTTTATATGTATAATAACATCCATTAAATAGTGGAGAAATACTGTTATTTTTGAGGTTTCTAATGTGATGTCGTTAATTATCATATTTTTTTCCGCTTACATTGCAAACGCAGGCTGAACCCTACGAGATTTATCAAAATAATGTACTAATTATTTGTACACATTGAAAAGGTCTACAGAAAACTCCGCGATGGTATATGTCTATCTCTCATGGATATCCCACAATAACATTTTTTTGTCATTTACTTTTTACGACAAATAATGGCAAATTTTGAAGCGATTTTAACCAATACAGCATTAATCCTTATCCAATTAAATAGCTTAAATACATTGTTGATTTAATATAGATCTATATGGTCCTTTACAGCACAAGATTTAAACGAATATTTTCGAAGATATTACAGATTTAAAATTGCGGGAAGTAGCGCTTGCGGCGGTACTGGCCGACCGGGGCGGCGGCAGCGTGCCTATAAATAGCGCGTCGGAGGCCGATGTAATAATTGTTGTAAAAATAAAATAAATAGTCACAGTTTTTCTGTAGTGTATTTAGTATCAGCATTGCACCCGTGCGAAGCCGGGGGGGGGGGGGGGGTCGCTAGTTATTTATAAAATTCCATGCTCGAGCTGTGAAGGGGTTTACATAGGTCAAACTGGTAGATATCTGAAAACTAGAATAACAGAACACAAGCGAAATATAAGACCTCTAAACCTGATTAATAACAACAATACTCGTAAAACGGCTCTAGCTGAATTTTCTGAAATCCGGCATTATTTTGATTTTAACTAAACATCTGTACTTTCTAGGCAGAGTAACTATAATGAGTGAGACGATAGAAATAAACAAAAAAACATAAGAATAATATTAACAAAAAATAGAACAGACAAATACGATTCAAGCTAGGATAAACGGTGAATTGACCGAAAAAATTGAAGTAGATAATGGTATCCGACAAGGTGACTCTCTTAGCCCCCTAACATCATCATGGACGGGTTGATAAAGCAGGTGCGTAGATTGAAAGGGTATAAAATGGGAGACAAGGAAATCAAAATACTGTGCTACGCCGATGATGCAGTGTTAATAGCTGAAAGCGAAGACGATTTGCAAAGACTACTGCACCAATTTAACATAACAGCGAAAAAGTTTAACATGAATATATCAGCGTCAAAAACTAAAGCCATGACTACATCTAGAACACCACTCAGATGCAAACTATAAATAGACAACAAAATTATACAGCAGGAAATGAAGTTCAAGTATCGCGGAATAGAAATATCCGGATACGGGGATGTTGAAACGGAGGTGAGGGGACAAGCCATGAAAGCAGCAAGAACAACCGCATGTCTTAACAGTACCATATGGAGCAATAAACATATAGGAATCGAAGTTAAATCCAGAATTTATAAAACAGCAATACGACCCATACTAACATACACTGCAGAAACCAGACCGAAAACCTCGAAAACAAAACAAATACTGGAAACAACAGAGATGAGAGTGGTGCGCAGGATAGCTGGCAGGACACTTATGGATCGGAATAGGAGCGAAGATATAAGAAGAGTGTGTAAAGTCGATAACATTAATGACAGGGTATTACCAAGAAAAAGGGAATGGAATGAACACATCAACCGCATGACCGACGACAGAATAGTAAAGATCACGAGGGACAAATCACCAATAGGATGTAGGAATACCGGAAGACCCCGTAAACGATGGAGTGATAACCTCGCAATAGACTGAAACCAGGCAAAGAGACGAAGAATAACAAGCAAATTGCTTATATATAAGAAGGAAGAAGAAGAAGGACACACAATCTGAGCACCTCGTATTTTAACATAATAAATTTTAAACAACATCCTGTACATCAAATTGGTATTACCTACTTGTTTCCTTTCAATATTTCACAAAGGTAAAAAGTATATATAAATATTCTAAAGTAAAAAATTATCTCTATATAAAAAAATGCAGATATCGATTTTAGACGTTAGTACAGATTGATATCTTATTTGGTTCGAACCGGTTCTTCCCCAATTTATAAATATAGTTAAATTATCCAGCATATTACTTGCTAGAAATATTTTTAACTGATTTCTAAAAGAAGAAGGTTCTCAATTCGTCGAGTATGTATGTTTTTTTTTTATGTATGTACACCGATTACTTCGGAACGGCAGCACCGATTAGAATGAAATTTTTTACGTTATATTCAGGAAGTTGCTGCGGTGGTCCCATACTTTTCTGGGCGAAATTGGTGCAGTAGTATCCAAGATGGCGCTGAAAATATGGCGGCCAAAAAAAAATTTATTTTTTCTGAATCTCCAAAATTGGTATGCGGGAATTATTGGGGGTCATACACAACGAATCTGAAATTATTTTAAAAAAATTCAATATGGCGGATTCAATATGGCGGACGAAAAAATTTAATTTTGTCTGATTTTCTCCAAAATTGGTACGGGGGAGCTTTCGGGGTCGCACATAACGAATCTGAAATTAGGGAGTTCTTGAGGGTGTAAATTATGAATTTAGAAGTATTTTTTCAGGATTCAATATGGCAAATCCGAGGTAGCGGACTAAAAATTTTACATTTTTCGATTTTGTTCAAAGGTGGGACTGAATCGTTTTTGAACATGTAAATAGCGAATATAAGTCTAGAAATTTTAAATTTCAGGATTTCATTTAAAATTGGTACTAAGGGACTTTGAAGGGTTTAGATTTAGATTAGGTTAAGACAAAATAGTTTTTTTGAAATTCAATATAGCGGATGCAATATGGTGGGTTGAAAATTTTGTCTTATTCGCATTTTTTCAGATTTGGTATTAGAGGGTTTTCGGGGTCGTGTATTACGAATAAGAAGTTAATTTTTAACAACTATTAGGTTGATAAGATACAATACGAGGAACAGAAAATTCTACATATTCCGATTTTGTCTAAAATTGATATTGTGGGGTTTTTGAGGCGTATACAAACTCAATATGCAGTATAAAATATATCGAGCTAAGAAATTTACATCTCAGATTCTTTAAAGATCGATATTGGAAGGCTTTAGGGTCTATATTACCAATCTAAAATTAATTTGAAATTTAAGATAGTGGATTTATTATGACAGACTAAATATTTGTTTGACACAATTTTACTGGTATTTGGAAAACTCTAAGAAACAAAGAATTTTTAGTGGTTCATTTTAGGGTGATTTACAACTTAGGATAAAATGGGTACTTTTTTGCCACCTTGGAGTCATTGCGAGGTACACTAATCTCGATTAGTACTTAGTTCAAATAATTTATGGATATCATAATGAATTTTAAAACTAAAAATAGAAAAATAAAATTTTTATAAAAAAATTGAACCGACTTCTAAAAATGCGCTAAAAAGTGAAAAAAGCTCTAAATTTTTATATGAAATTGAACTTTTTGAAGTCGGCGCCAAATTATTTGTAAATGAAATAAAGAATTACTAATATATAAAAATTGTTGATGGTAAGAAAGCAATTACAAATAAAATATTTTTAATCTGTTCATGTAAATTACATTTTGTTAGGTATTAGTTTGGCGCCGACTTCAAAAAGTTCAATTTTTTTATAAAAATTTTATTATTCTTTTAGTGTGTATGGTCATCATTGCATACTTATATCGTCAATATGATTGTTTTATGTACAACAAAATTATTCTTTATAATTTGTGTAATATATTTAAGAGAAAAACCAAAAAAAATATACTAAAATTAATATATTTTAGAAAGAATAATGCATCGCTAAATTAAAGTGTATGTTTTGTATTTTATATGGAGATTGTATGTAATTCGAATACAGCTAGAAGAGATCCCTTATTTTATTAATGATCAAATATTTTAGAGTCCCGAGGATAATCTCATAGAGGTCGAAACGTCGACAAATACAGCAAGGTGTTCCATAAGTTGTTTTATTGACTTGGTCCAACTAAATCCCAGATTTATAATCAGTTGAGGTCACTAGCATTTGGAATAGAACCTAATATTTATATTTCAGTTTCATTTCAGATCTGCATTAAAGTTATTTGAATGTATATGATAGTATTGGAAATGTTTGAAAACTGACGAAGTTATAAAGCTGTGAAATACGGATGGACGAACATGACGATACTATAAAAATTTTTTGGTAAACTTATAGAAAGTAGGCAAAATATTCATCATAGAACTAATCAGGAGCGGATCCAGCCTCTCTCTTTGGGGGGGGGGGGGCGGTGATATCACAAAAATACAGTTTGGCAAGAAAAACAAACGGGGGGGGGGGTACAAGTAGCATACTCATTCCTAATATAAACGGCAGAATGGGTTTTATTTTCCTGAACTCAAAGCTCTTGGGAGGGGGAGGGGCGATCGCAAGCATACACATTCCTATACTCTATTCAAGAACTAGAGAGAGTAATAAAACTGTTACCGAAACCCCCAACGTACCTGCTCCAATGTCGCAGGTAACTGAGAACTACCGTAAATCTAATTATATTTCATAAGATTTAAATATATTTTATAAATTTACTGCAACACTAATAGTTTACTTTAATTTCTGCCAGTGAGCAAAGTACACCCTACAGTTTGTTCTTAGTGATTTATCTTGTTTGCCCTTGTTTTTATATATTATTTGAGATTAGTGAGATACCCAAAAGATATGGCTTTCACTTCTATATTTATTAAAAAATCGTTAACCCAGGGCATTTTTTTCTCAACGAAAAACTTATTACGATGAATGTTTATGATGCCTTAAGATATCAATATCTAGATAATAAGGTTAAAAGCTCTGTTGAGATGTGTTCCAACATAACAGGAGTTGGAAAATCTACTATGTACCGAATACTGAAGGAGAAAAAACGACTGGAATTGTTAGTACTCCTAAGCCACATTCGATCACAGGCAGATGAAAAACCTCGTTGGAAGAAGAAATGAAAACTGCAATTAAAGGGGTTGTATATACATTTTATTATGAGAAGCAGATCCCAACCGTCTACAAAATTCTAACTAAAATCAGTGAAGATCGCGATTTACCTGAAATTAAAAGAACTGATCTCTGGAAATTGCTCAGAGAACTTAATTTTTGCTGAGAAAAATCAGATAGAAAATCTGTTCCTATAAATCGTCCGGAAACTGTCCGTTGGAGAAGTAAATATCTCTCTCAAGTAAAAGGTAGAGTTGCTAGAAATAACACAATTAGTAATTTAACTAAACTTTTGAAAGATTTTTTTGAATAAAGTTACTGCGGAAAATTGGGCAAAATCCATATAATAAACGATTAAAACAAAATGTGAGAACTCGATCTCATGATCGGTGAGATAGAGGAACCAACTATAATTAATTTGAACGAAGATAGTTTCACTGACTTTGATTAGGAATAAGTTACGTACTGTTTACTAGTGTAAACACAATTTATTATTTGAAATTTTGTTTTTGTTGTATTTTATTGTTTAATGTTGTTTATATGTTTTTTTATTTTTTTTATATGTATTTTTATTTTAGTGTGTCCCACTCTTTAATTTTATATATATTTAATTCCAATTAGTCGTAAGTTTTTAATTATTTTAGGATTGTATTTGTGTCTTGTTCTGTAGAATTAACATGTTTATCTTATTTTTTTTGGGGCTATCGTATTTCCATATAATAAAGTAAATTAAATTAAGATATCAGTACAATAGAAATAAAAATAAGTTGGTCTAATTTTAATTATAACATATAAAAAGTAATTACATTTGAATCCCTTTTTAGTGTTTACTTGTAATTCTGCAGATGGTTTAAGAAATAAATTAACTGAAACGTCAAATATCCTAAAAATGTTTTTAATTAATCATAAAATGACCGATAGCCTCAAAAACATTTTGATATTATATGGACGAATTTATTTTTTCATATATGTTTAACTTTTTGTATTTCTGATAATGGATATTTTGTAAGTATTTAAATAATAACTTCGAATTTTTTGAGAGAATAAGGCTACGTTTTAGTCCATTATTATAAACCGGTATTTTTGGGTATAAAATTTCTAACCCATTCTTATGAAAAATATATATGTCTAACGGATTTTGCTAAAGACACCGGACTAAAGAACACAGGTAGTTTGCGAAGAGAAAAAGGGTAAAAAATGATTTATTACTCTCTCTAGTTCTTAAATAAACTGTAGTATGGGAGGAAAAATCGGGTCCATTTTCCTAAACTCAAAGCTCTTTGGGGGGGGGGGGGGCGATCGCCCCCCCGCCCCCTCCCCTTGGATCCGCGCCTGGAACTAATTTTGATATAAAAGTATTATAAAAATAATAAAATGCTGAAAATATCTTCTATATTAATTTAATATTAACGTCAATATTTATAGCTAATAAAGATATAGATGATATATAGGGGTATCGACATTACTGCTAATTTATTTCTACTAGACGGATATCTTGTATATTATGAAAAGGAACAACAACGGAGTAGGAATTCCTGCTTTAGAAATAAGAAATATGATACAAGCAGTTAGATTGAAGTCATATCAACGTCTTTAAAAACAATAAACAAAATTGATTACCTCGCAATATTAAACCCTCATACCCATCAAGTCTCTCACAAAGATTTACCAAAGATTTATCATTTTCACTTAATGCAAACCGAAGCCAGTGACTTATCGGATTTAGGGGTATCTTTTTGTCGCTTTATCTGCTTTCGTATATCGCTGATTACGAACCAGCTGATTGATGATGATTGCGGAATGTAGGTGATGAGATAAAACGTCGTTAAAGTTGATTAATGGAAAGTAATATTAACACGTTTGAGGTGTTTTGCTGGATTTAGGGAATATAGAGTGTAATTTTTGTATAAAGAGAATGTAAACAATAATTCTAGAAAGATAGTAAAGTGGGCGAGAACTCATATTTTGAATTATTGGTATTGAAAGATGTTATATCTCGGGAAGGTAGAATGTTTTATTTTCAAAATAAAATTTATATCGTAAAATTGAGATATGGAACACCTGAGGCGCGAATCCAAGGGGGGAGGCGGTGGGGGCGATCCCCCCCCCCCCCCCCCAAAGAGCTTTGAGTTTAGGAAAATGGACCCGATTTTTCCTGTTATACTACAGTTTATTTAAGAACTAGAGAGAGTAATAAATCATTTTTTACCCTATTTCTCTTCGCAAACTACTTGTGTTCTTTAGTCTGGTGTCTTTAGCAAAATCTGTTAGACACATATATTTTTCATAGGAATGGGTTAGACATTTTATAATCAAAACTAGCGACCCGCCCCGGCTTCGCACGGATGCAATGCTGATACTAAATACACTACAGAAAAACTGTGACTATTTATTTTATTTTTACAACAATTATTACATCGGCCTCCGACGCGCTATTTATAGGCACGCTGCCGCCGCCCCGGTCGGCCAGTACCGCCGCAAGCGCTACTTCCCGCAATTTTAAATCTGTAATATCTTCGAAAATATTCATTTAAATCTTGTGCTATAAAGGACCATATAGATCTATATTAAATCAACAATGTATTTAAGCTATTTAATTGGATAAGGATTAATGCTGTATTGGTTAAAATCGCTTCAAAATTTGCCATTATTTGTCGTAAAAAGTAAATGACAAAAAAATGTTATTGTGGGATATCCATGAGAGATAGACATATACCATCGCGGAGTTTTCTGTAGACCTTTTCAATGTGTACAAATAATTAGTACATTATTTTGATAAATCTCGTAGGGTTCAGCCTGCGTTTGCAATGTAAGCGGAAAAAAATATGATAATTAACGACATCACATTAGAAACCTCAAAAATAACAGTATTTTTCCACTATTTAATGGATGTTATTATACATATAAACCTTCCTCTTGAATCACTCTATCTATTGAAAAAAACCGCATCAAAATCCGGTGCGTAGTTT